>CM074740.1:12005026-12605026 GCA_037367245.1 Phrynocephalus guinanensis | reverse complement strand
GTCAAAGGTCCCAATGCATTATTGCACCACAAGTAGCATTATATACAATAAAAGGAAGATTTTTCATAGCATTAAACATTCAAAAGAAGATTCTGGGAGTTATCAATAAAGTGACTTTTTCCAAGATCCAGGTGGAACAAAGGGACCCCCTCCATATAAAGTGAAAGTAAACCTTCATCGGGGTGGTCAGTAGCAAGACAAAATCTTCTGCATCTCCTCTCACACTATTTCCCCCTCTATTGGGTTAAACAAGGCATTAAGGGGAATATTCATTCCCTAATTAACTGGTTTTCCCTCAAATGACAATTCCCCCCCCCCCAAAGATGTTTGCCTTAGTAATCAGAGTTGTAAATTAACTTGTAGTCCCATTCTGGGGCTTGGACATCTGGCAGAGTGCTAGAATGGTATGATAGCATGTTAGGATTTGGGTTTTAATAGGTTTGGACACCAAACTCTTTTATAAATTACAGAAGCAAACCTCTCTTCTTTCTTAGAATCCTATTTTAAAAATGAGTGTCTATGTGGAGAGCAGTTTACACATAGATTAATTTCTTTTACCAAATGTATTCATAGTCTACTTTTCATTTATTGCTATTAGAGATGGGCACGACTTGAAAATTTTTTTTCGAGTTGTCGTTAGTCAGGCCGGTTCCGTTTCGGCTCGTTTCCGTTTTTCGCGAAAATTCACAAAAATTAGTCGGTTTGTTTTTTCGTTTTTTCGTTGTCGTTAGTACTGGTTTGGGGAGGGGGTAGCGGGCTCCTGGAGGGAGCTGCAGGAGTCAGCCAGAGCCACAAGTGACGGACTGGCAGACTCCTTGCACCCGCTGTGTCTCACGTACTTGCATGTAGTGCAATGCAAGTAGATCTGGCTTAGGGTTAAGACGGGTTACCGCAAGGGCTAGGGTTAGGCTAGTTACGGGTGAGGTTAGGGTGAGTATTGGGGTGCACCTCTGGGTGCCTCTCTGACCCACTTAGAAGGACAGTGTACTGGCGTATGGGTTAGGCTTAGGGTTCGGGTTTGGGCTACGATTAGTGGGCTGTTTATGCCCGATTGGCACATCCCAGAAGTCTCTGTGGTCAACCTGGCCAAGTGGCCATGCGATTGGTGGAAAATTTGCATGGTCTACTCCCATCATTGCAAATGTGCAGGTGTAAAAAAATAGAATAAAATAAAATAAAATAAAATAAAATAAACAGAGACTTTTTTTTGCAAGAAAAACCCACTGCTGCTACTGTAAAAATTCAAGCATTTAAAATAGCTAATTTTCACATGTTTCTGTGGTGCTTTGGTGGGGTTTTGGGCAACGATTTCAAAAAAAATATTGCTGTCGCCATTTTGGACCCCCCCACCGCATGGCAAATGGATGCGCCCTCCCAGCCTGGTACAGTCAGCAAAACCTGGCCATGCGATTGGTGGAATGGCTCCAAAACTTTGCATGGTCCACTCCCATGGGCGAGCCCATCATTGCGAATGCGCAGGTGTATAAAAAATAAAATAAAATAAAATAAAATAAAATCAACGGAGACTTTTTTGCAAGAAAAACCCACTGCTGCTACTGTAAAAATTCAAGCATTTAAAATAGCTAATTTTCGCATGTTTCTGTGGTGCTTTGGTGGGGTTTTGGGCAACAATTTCAAAAAAAATATTGTGGTCGCCATTTTGGATCCCCCCCACTGCATGGCAAATGGATGCGCCCTCCCAGCCTGGTACCAGCAGCGCAGCAGTAGCAATAGCCAAGGAGAGGTGGGCGGGGAAACCCCCGCCCCCAAATAAAACACCCTTCTGGCCTGGTAGGTGCCCTCAGACAGTTTTCGCCTACTTTTAGGGCCGGGAATCGGGTTTTTTTTTTAACTTTTAAAAACATTTTTTCTGTGCCGCTTGGCATTGCGCGATCGCCGCGATGCAAGTAACGAGCACGACAAATCAGACCAAATTGTTCGTTTGTCGGTTCGAGCTCGAATTCTGGTGGAGTAATTCCCGTTACCGTTTCCGTAGAGTAACGGATACGAGTAACGGAAACGGAAACGGGAATACCGCTAAGTCGTGCCCATCTCTAATTGCTATAAATAAGTACAATATATTAGCTGTAAATAGCATAAGCAGACATTACCTGACATATATATTTAAGTTTTGGGTTAGGTAGTCGTGTTAGTCCATTCAAGAATTCCAGGCAACTTTCAAACAAACAAAACAAGACAAAAGAAAAACATTTGACACCTTAAAGACTATTACAGTATATTTTAATGTAAGCTTTCGTGGATCAAGTCTACTTCTTCAGACATATGGCAACAGAACAAAATGTTGAATGACATATCAGTTTCACAACAAATATTCATTGGCTATTGGTCTACAGTACATTTACATGCAGTGATGTGGCTTGTGCTGTTTTAGGTCTCTGTTTTAAACATTCCTCAGGAGACAAAAACAGACACCAAATCTGGGTGAGGATGAGCAAGAGAGAGGGAAGAAAGATATTTAAGGATATCTGGACAGTGTTCAGAGGTGGGGATATTTAAAGAAAATATGGCTATGAGAAACTATTTTTGGAAGTGGAGGAAAAGCAGATAGGAAGAGCCTCTTGGTTTATTTTCCAGAGTCTTACTTCATTTTAACTTTTATAAATTGCTTGGATAAGAGTGTGTTTTATGACTATCTAAAGATCTGATAGATAGAGCAATACATAAATAAGCATTTCCTCTCACATAAATACAAACTGTTTTTGTTTTCTACCATTGGGTTGTTTCTGCCTTAGGATGACTCTGACAGGGTTTTGTAAGGTATACCAGATGTTCAATGAGTAGTTTACCATTTTCAGCTTCCACAGTGCTCCATTAATTGTTATAACTAGAGATGGGCATGACCAGAAAAAATGACGTGTCGAGTTTTCAATTGTCGGGACAGGTCCGTTTCAGCTCGTTTCCATTTGTCGCGATAATTTTCAAAAATTTGTCATTTCCGTTTGTCGTTTGGGTTGGGGTTGCGGTAAGTGGGCTCTGGGAGGCACCTCTCTGGGTGCCTCTGACGTTTGACCCACTAAGAAGGGAAGGGAAGGGAAGCATAACGCGAAGCCTCCGCGTACCATACATTACGTTAGGGTGGGGGGTAAGTGGCAGAGACACCTCTCTCTCTGGGTGCCTCTGACTCACTAAGAAGGGGAGCGTACTAGCGTACTGATGTACAGGTTAGGGAATGGGATAGGGGTAGGGGATAGTGGGCTGTGGGAGGCACCTCTCTGGGTGCCTGTGACCCACTAAGAAGGAAAGTGTACTTGCGTAGGGATCTGGGTTAGGTTTGGGGTTAGGGTAAGGGCTAGGCTTAGGGTTACGGTTAAGGTTAGGGTGGGTTCGTGGGCTGCACCTCTGGGTGCCTCTAACCCACTAAGAAGGACAGTGTACTGGCGTATGGGTTAGGGTTAGGGTTAGGGTTAGTGGGCTTTTTATGCCCTCTGGCACATCCAGAAGTCTCAGTCAAAACCTGGCCATGTGATTGGTGGAATGGGTCCAAAAATTTGCATGGTCCCATCCCGTGTCCAGCCCATCATTGCGCAGGTGTAAAAAAGTAAAAATAAAAATAAAAATAAAAATAAAATCAATGGAGACGTTTTATTGCAAGAAAAACCCACTGCTGCTACTATAAAAAATCAGGCATTTAAAATACCCAATTTTCAAATGTTTCTGTGGTGCTTTGGTGGGTTTTTGGACCACGATTTAAAAATAAATATTGCGGTCGCCATTTTGGATCCCCCCCAACCGCATGGCAAATGGAGATGACAAGGATGCCCCCCCCCAGCCTGGTACCAGCAGCCCAGGACAGGAGAGGGGGGGAAGGCCGGGACCCCCCCCCCAGAAACCACCCCTCTCTGGTAGGTGCCCTCACTGAGGCAGGCATATTTTCACCTGCTTTTTTGGCCGGGAATCTTTTTTTTTATTTTTTAAACTTTTTTTTCTGTGCTGCTTGGCATTGTGCGATCGCCGCGATGCCATGAATGACAACGGAAAATCAGACCCAATTTTTCTTTTTCGGGTCGGGTTCGAGCTGGAGCGGAGTAATTCTCGTTACTGTTACCTGTTACGTAACAATAACGAGAACCGAAAACGGAAACGAGAATTTCGCCGCTCCGTGCCCATGTCTAGTTATAACTAATAAGACAGGTGACATTGAGAGAGAAATCTTCTTTGTACTATCTTGATGTGGAAGAAGACAAAGAAGATGCAGGATCAAGTTTTAGCCACAGCTGAGCCCCGTGAAGTTTCTAATTCCAACTGTCAAGCAAAGCTGGAAGAGATACCACTTTTAAGCTAAAGAGATCCTTCGTAAGAAAGATTGTTTACCACAGCCTTGCATTCAAAAAGAAGAAAGAAAGAAAGAAAGAAAGGAAAAGAACCGTATTTTTCTGAGCCGCTGTCCCCCGCTGTTTTGAGGCAGGTGTTCAGACAGAAAATAATACAGTTTAGAGTTAAGAATAGAAGAGATCTCTATTTCACACACTTCCACCTCAGTGGGTGAGCTGCATCACTATAATTATTGTTCAAGCCACACAGAAATGCCTTTAAATAGCTTCTGAAAGCTTTTTGCTCACAAACTCTTTCTCCCATCCCTCCAGCATATAATGTAAAGACAAAGTGGACAGGCATAAAACACTCCCTCTGGATACTGTATTTCCTCACAAAGCAGTTTAGCTCTTCCAGTGTATACACTCGTCTGCCAGTCCAGATGTATACCACACTTAGAACAAAAATACCCATTCAGAATAACGTTTTGTATGTGTGTGTGTGTGTTTTGTGTATTTACTTTTAGAAACTTTTCTTGCCAGCATTATGATCTCCTTTTCGATATCTGGCTCCTGAAGCAGATATCTTTTCTTTTCAGAGACAGCCCTGACGACACCTACAGCTCTTTTTCTACCATACACTATTTTCAATATTGCATCTTTTTGCCATTTGAGAGAGTACTTCTCTTGGAAACAGATTTTTCTGAGTGCATGCTTTCACAATTAGTCATGTGTAGCAACCTCAGTTTGCATATTTTAATTTGGGATCTAATCTGTTGCACTCCTATGTAAAAGTAAGTCAAATGAACATAGTGAAGCTTAATTTGAAGCAAATACTCAGAGGACTGGGTTGTTCACTGCATGACATTTCAGATAATTTATTGGCCACTTTTCAAATGAGAACATATCCAAAGAACAAAATGCAAAAATAGTACTTCAAATAATAATGTATTTCTTTCAAATACAGCAATAAATAGTCTAGCTTATTACCAGACCTTTGAAGTAATATGTAAGATGTAGCAATATTATCTGCAACACAGTCAGAAGAGAGGTTCAATGAAGGCATAGCTATAACATTTCTTTATAATGTATAGTGTTAAGTATAACCTTCTTTATAAAAGGTTCTATTTATTTATAAACTTTTATTGGGATCATGTTGTGGGATTTATATCTGTGAAGATTCTCAGTCATCCAGGTGAGTTTATTTGGAAGTCAAGTCATGGCAACTGGACTTCTTTTCTCGAGAGAGTGAAACATATCATTTAGTATCACTTATATATTCAGTATTGGAGACATCCAGTATTTCAGCCAGTACAGGTCTTAGTAGGCATCAGTTGAAAGTGTGTAGCATGGTAAGTGCTTTTCTGGGACTCTATCCTTATAGATTTTGAGTTTATGGCCATGTGCTGGGCTTAATGACAGCTCTATACTATCAACTGGAGGGCTGGAATTGTTGGTACAAAAGCCTCCTTCAACTCTCTGATTTTACAGCTTATTTCTTCAGTTTGGTTATAATTATTAACTGAATGTTTTTGTAAGCAACCAAAACTAATCATTCACATTTACTAAAAATACACTGCACCTGTGACCCAGTCTGTATCCATGGGGAACATTTCCTGTTCAGCCAATAAGAGATCTTCTTGTCTATATTGCTCTTCAAAACATATCAGAGAAAGGTTTAATTAATCCAAATACTCCCCACTGCTCTGCCCTTAATATGATCTCTTTCTGGGTCTTCATGCCCCTTCCAGATGCTGTTTTGCTTTGGCTTGCTATGAACCAGATTATCAGTTAACTCGTGGGTATGAGGCTGAAAAATCTACCAGGATGTTCTTCTAAGAGAACTATAAATGCCCTAAAATATTCTTCACTTTTTATTTGTAATCTGTGCACTTTTCCTTTTAAAATAAGAATCAAAAAGCCTAAAACTGCATCTAGCTATAACACACACAGTATCAGCCCCAGATATTTTCATGCCTCAAGCAATGCCAGGTATGGTCCTTCACAATGACCAACTGTAGCATTCACCCTTTCCTTGATTAAGTGGCTATACAGGAATTTGATAAAGGGTTAATGCTCAAGCCCAAATAAGGAATGTGGAGGTGGAGACCAAGTACTTAAAAAGCTCCACCTGAGGTATGTGAAGTCAGATAGTGAACATTCATCCAGAAAGATAAGGTTTAGAACCAATGTGTGCTAGAGAACATTACCCTTTAGTAAGATGGACTGGGGGTAGTGCCACCTGTTTTGCCAGGTGGTGGGATGCAAAAGTACAGTGTCCCTAAAAATAAACTGAAGAAATTTAGCCAAGCAGTTGAAAAGCACTCTGAAAAACTGTGAGAAACTTCACTCAGTCTTTGCTTAGGTTAGGAGTAATGAGCATGAGATAGTGTGTGGGGTAATATACACACCCATGAGGGGAAAGATAGATTTAGGGAGATTGCTTTAGCCTGAATAAAATACCCACTAGTTTTCACATTTGTTAAGTAAAACATGTGTGTTTTGAGAAGACAAAGTAAAACTATTCAGGCTGAAGGGTTTTTGACTTGTGGCTTGGTGAGAGGAGTTTGAAGGGTAGTGTGCCAGTACAGAACTTCTAGGCCACAGTCTGGAGAAAACCTTGCCAAGAAAGAATAGTAGTGTGTAGAGATGGGCACGACTTGGAAAAAAAAATTTTCGAGTTGTCGTTAGTCGGGCCGGTTCCGTTTCGGGTCGTCTCCGTTTTTCGCGAAAATTTGCAAAAATTAGTCGGTTCGTTTTTTCATTTTTTCGTTTCCGTTTCTGTCGCAATTTCGCGCATTTTGACGTCCGACCGAGACTTGCGGCTTGCGGGCGCAGCGCCGGCGGTGGTGGCACGGGGGTACATGCGTGGGCGGCGGCAGCGGCAGCGGCAGGGGGAGTGGTTAGCGCGCGGTCGGGCACGCGCACGGGCGGGTGGGCGCGTGGGCGCGGGTCCCGCAAATGAGCAGGCGAAATACAGTTTAAACCTGCCTAGGTGATGGACTTGCTGCTGCACAACAAGGCTAGTGCATCCTAAGCAAACAAAGTGGGGCAGAAACAAATTTGCATTTCTTTTTTTCTCTTGGTCTGCTGTGCTGCTGAATCTGCTGATGCTGAACCAGCCAGCCACCCTACTTGGTCTGGCTGACGTGCCTGTTTGTTGTACTTTTTTGTTGTTTGGTTTTGAATCCATCCCATCTCCCCTCCACCTCTCTCAGAGGCAGCAGGAGAAACAGACATTCCGTTCCTCCCCAAATCTGAATGAGGGGTCTACTCCTCTACTCCTCTCAAATTGGCCCCCCATCACCAAGGTCCTTCTGCCTTCACTTCACATTCACAGTCAAAGTCACACACACTTAAAGGACAAGCAATAAATCCAAAGCCAATGCAACCCTGCTTTTGGGCATGGTCAAAAAAAACATTAGCAGTTAGAGCCTGAGGTGGTTAAGCTACGTACCTAGCTAGTAGCTACAGCCAGGAATAGTTTTGGTAGGGATGGGAATGGGATAGGGCTCTGGGTTGCTCTGGCTTAAGTTTTACAGCCCACAGCCCAGCCCACTAGGCTATACAAGGAGGAGGACTATCTCTGGTCCATAAGGCCAGAGTAAGGGCGGCCACTCCGGTCAGGCCACAAGGTAGAGTATGAGAGCACCACAGCACAGAGCCAGAGTGCGGCAGGCTCATTGCCAGCTCCAGTATAAAAAGGATGGAGCTGAATGGCATGACAGGAATTTAAATGCCACTGGCCTTGGGTCACAGTGTCTTGCAGCCCAGAGGACTGAGTTGCGGAGGAGGCCAATCACCTTGAGTCTGGTCTGGCACCACACTGCCTGCGATGCACCACATGGCACTTTCTGACAAACTCTTGGGTGGTGCTGTACGTAGTACGAACGCTGTTCAAATCAGTACCCCCCTTCCGTGTGAAACACGGCGTCTTGCAGCCCAGAGGAAAGACTGGCGGAGGAGGCCAATCACCTTGAGTTTGGTCTGGCACCACACTGCCTGCGATGCACCACTGTCCACCACATGTCACTTTTTGACTAAGTCTTGGTGTGGTGCTGTACGTACGAATGCTGTTCAAATCAGTACCTCCCTGCTGTGTGAAACACGGCGTCTTGCAGCCCAGAGGAAAGACTGGAGGAGGAGGCCAATCACCTTGAGTTTGGTCTGGCACCACACTGCCTGCGATGCACCATCGTCCACCACATGTCACTTTTTGACTAAGTCTTGGCGGTGCTGTATCAGGGACCCCCTTCCATGTGAAACACGGTGTCTTGCAGCCCAGAGGAAAGACTGGAGGAGGAGGCCAATCACCTTGAGTTTGGTCTGGCACCACACTGGCTGCAAAAAGGACAGCAAGCCACATTCTGAGTCTGACTCTTCCTCCCCAAGTCCCCAGCTGTGTGCTGGTAGACTTGCTACCTGCCGGCCCGGCAGTCTACTACCATGCCCTTCTTTGTGAATCACAGTTGGTTCCCACACAACTCCAAGAGCCAAGCCTGCAACTTTGCAATAAACTAATGGAGGGCTGGCACCCAAGTCCTCTTATCTTCGTTGTGAGGCACAGTGTCTTGCACCCCAGAGGAAAGAGTGGCGGAGGCCACAAGCTGGAGTAATTGAATGCTGGGCCAGCAATCCACGACCATGGCCTTCGTTGTGAATCCCAGCTCCTACAACTCCAACAGCCAAGCCTGGAACTGTCAGAGAAACTACTGGAGTGCTGGCACCCAACTACTCTTCCCTTCTTAGTGAGGCACAGTGTCTTGCATCCTAGAGGAAAGAGTGGCAGAGGAGACAGAGCTAGTTCTCTGTGAATTACAAACTCCCTGCAAACTACTACCATGCCCTTCGTAGTGAATCCCAGCTCCAACACCACTCCAAGAACCAAGCCTGGAACTGTCAGAGAAACTACTGGAGTGCGTGCTGCACACACAACTTCTCTTTCCTTCTTAGTGAGCCACAGTGTTTTGCATCCAAGAGGAAAGAGTGGCTGGAGGAGCCCACGTAGCCTGAGTCTGAGGCCACAGGGCCTCCGTAGGGGAGGAACATTGCCAGGAAGCTCCAGCTCCCCAGCGAGACTGAATGGCCTGAGGAGGACGCCAGGAAAATGCCCTTCTTCGTGAGCCACAGTTGGCAGCCCAGTGGAAAAGCAGAGTCCACATGGTGTCTGACTCTGAGGCCTCAGACCACTCTGACAAAAGGACTGCAAGCCAGAGGGTCTTCCTACACAGCTGTGTGCTGCTTTCCCTGGCCATAAACTCCTAGCAGGCCAGCACAGCCATGTTCCCTTCTCAGTGAGACATAGCTTTGCAGTCCACGGAAGACAGTAGGCCTGAGAAACACAGGCTCACTGTCTCTGTGAGTCAGAGTACCCACAAAGAACCAAGCCTGGAGTGGAGGCTTCCTTGCTCCCTCCCTTCACTGAGAGCCACAGTCAGTGCATTGCATCCCAGTGGCATGCCCTTCGTAGTGAATCACATTCCCCACAACTCTAAGAGCCAAGCCTTGAACTTTCTGATAAACTGTCCTATTTGTAACGGTGACAGAGGGCCACCAGCATGGCAGTAAGTTGCCCTTCTTTGTGAGCCACAGTGTATGGCAATGGCAGCCCACTGAAGACTAATTGGCGGTCCGGAGGCTGACAACACTCCCACACTGCGGCACTCCTTCCTGCAGAGTCCTGTCACTGTCCCAGGCAGAGTCCAAGGGTGCTTTCGCATGAGTTCTGCCTAATCACGGGCCCACCCCACGGCTGTTTTCTAGCACACAAGCACAATTCCCTTCTCTGTGAGGCACAGTGTGTGCAAACAAATAGTTGTTGAGTGAATGCACTGTTACAGTTGGTCTTCAAGAGGTTTTCCGCCAAGAAGCGGGCACAGCCGTGGTTGCTGCATAGGCAAGTTGAGGGCAGTGGCGACAGGGCTGAACTTGAAGCACTAACTGGACCATGATGTTAGGGTGAAGGAGAAGCGGCTGGAAGGCCTCCTCTAAGCCGGAAGTGGGGGGAGCCTGACAGGCAGGCAGGGAGAAGACACAGAGCTAGAGTGAGTCTGAGTCTTTGACCACACAGGCTTCCAAAAGGACAGCAAGCCAAGCTTTCTGACTTTCTTTCCCAGCTGTGTGCTGGTAGACTGCTCCTAACTGCCGTGCCGGCATTCCATCTCCATGCCCTTCGTAGTGAATCACAGCAGTTCCACAACTCCAAGAGCCAAGCCTGGAACTTCCTCCTGAAAGGCTCTTCTATTTCTAAGAAACAAACGATTATTGTGCTGAACTGTGGTACGCGCAAGTACATTCCACTCCAGCCCTTCTTAGTGAGACACAGTGTGGTGCAGCCCAGAGGACAGAGTAGCGGAGGCCTAAACATCCCCCTTAACCCTAACCCTAAGCCAACCACCAGCTGTTCCTGAAGAGTGTTCCCATAACTCAATCATCATCATCAATCACAACCTAGATTTGCAACCAGTAAATTTTCTGGTCCGGCAGCCTTTGTTCCGGGGTTAGGGCAGAAATGATTATAAAATGTTTAAGCACCAAGTGTGCGCACAATGAGTCACACAGCACAGCACCAAGATCCACACAGGGGACTTTCGGCCAGGAGTACGCACACACAACAAGGATGTTTCCCTTCTTTGTGAGCCACGGATGGCAGCCCAGTAGAAAGAGTGGCGGAGGAGACAGAGCTAGGTCTGTGTAAATTACAGACTCACACAGTCAGTGTGGGACAGAGTATCCACCAAGAACCAAACATGGAGGCTCCCTTGGCAGGCAGAGTTTCTCTCGCCACCCCAGGAGACCGGGTTTTGGCAACCAAGAAGACAGAGTGGAAGCAGGAGAACTGGGTGGGTCTATTTCTTTAAGGCTGTAAGGAGGGGAGCTTGCCCCCTGATACTGAGTCTTTGAGGTAGGTTGTTGTAAAGTGCTTCCTCACCACTTTGTGTGTGAGAGAATACAGGTAGGCAGGCAGGCAGGCAGGCAGGCAGGCAGGCAGGCAGGCTCGTAGGGCCAAGGGAATGGTGTGAAGCACCAAGGAAGGCAGGTATTAGGGTCTCTCTCAGACCAGCCATGGCAAAAGGAGAAACATTGGGCCAATACAGACAGACCCTTTCCAATGACGCTTTGAGTGGCCCTGCCTGGTTTGGAGACAGGCCAGGGCTAGAAAAATTGGGCCACTAATAGTACCCTTCAATTGTGTGTGTGAGAGAATACAGGTAGGCAGGCAGGCAGTCCTGCAGGCATTAGGCACTGGAGTCGGCAGGTAGTCACAGGGCCAGGCAGGCAGGCAGGCAGGCAGGCAGGCAGGCTCGTAGGGCCAAGGGGAGGCAGGCAGGCTTGCATGCGGGCATGGAGGATTGCAGGCAGGAGGTTAGGTTACAGGCAGCAACTTAGTTCTTGGAGTGTTGGGGTAATCCCAAGGTGGAAAGGTTGAAGCGGATGAAAGTCAACCTTTCCACCGTCTCCGGGTCCAGGCGACAGCGGCGCGGCCTCAGGACATCTCCCATGTGGGAGAAGACACGCTCACTCTGGACACTGGTGGGTGGGATAGACAAGAGGTCCAACGCCAGAGTTGAAAGAGCGGGCCAGAGGTCTGCCTTTCTGGCCCAGTAGTGCAGTGGGTCCGAGCTGAGGGGTTGGAGGGGCTCGGCCATGTACTCCTTCACCATGGTCTGAGCGGGGTCTGCTACTTCTTCCTCCCTTGCCTCCACTGAGGAGGAAACTGCCATGGCTAGGGCAGAGGCCAGGTAGTTGGCTGCTGGAACGGAACCTGGTCTCTGGGTGAACGCTCCTGGAGTACAGAGGGATGTGGATCCTTGCGAGGACTCCTCCTCAGCATCGCTCTGGCTTCCGTGCGCCCTCTGAAACGCCTGGCCCTCATCGGAGACAGCCCTGACTTGACGGCATAGCTCCGTCTTCCAGGATTTCAGTTCCGCAGTGCTGGCCGCCAGGGAACCCTTGACGCGAGGGTCGCACAGGCAGGCCATCTGGTACACCTTTTCCCTTCTGAGTGGGCCAAGGCGGGTATCCACGCCGGTCAACAGCCTGTCTGCCAATGCCCTGCTCTTAGGGAGAAGATTGCCTTCTTCCCGGATACTGGTCTCTAGGCGTTGGCGAAGGGCATTGACCAGGGGGAGAACATGGCCCAGGCTGGCGTTGTAGCTGCTGAGGACGTGAGTGGTCTCCTCAAAAGGCTGCAGGATACCCGCCATCTGGGAGAGGGCGAGCCACTCGGTAGCACCAAGGTCCAATTCCCTCCCCTCATGCAGGACTGAGGTGGTTGACATGATGTATTCCACCACTTCCTTCTGCTCCACCAGACGCTTGACCATTTCGTGGGTGGAGTTCCACCGGGTGGTCACGTCCTGGATCAGGACGTGCTCCGGTCGGCCCATCTCCGCCTGCCTCTCACGCATCATCCTGGCTGCCTTGACACTGCGAGCGAAGTGCCCCACGATCTTCCGGCACTTGTCCAGCAAGGCCCTGGTCTCCGTGGTCCCCTCACTCCAGGAGTCCTTTGGTGCACCCAGGCCAATGGCATCGCCCACCACTAGATGCAGTTTGTGTGCTACGCACACGATGCCCTGGAACCCTGCCCCAAGAACCGCGTTGGTCATGACTCCACGATTGACCTGTCCCTCTGTCCCCAATCCCCACTCTCTTATTGCTGTCTTGAGAACGTCAGCAATGTTGATCCCTGTGGCGTTGTCCTCCATGCTTTGTGCCTGGAGAAGCACCACCCTATACCCTCTTGGGGTGCTGCCTTGTGCCTCCCCCTGCAGCTGCTCATGGGCTGACCGGGGCTCCAGGACCTCCTTGGGTTGCCACCAATGAGCCGTCAGTGAGAGGTATCCGTGGTGCCCACCGGTCCAGACGTCGGAAGTGAAGTGGATCTTCCTCCCTCTGGCCGCCTGCAGCAGGGCCCGGATCCTGTCCCTGACAGACTCATAAAGGGAGGGAAGCACCCGCCTGCTGAAGGTACGCCGGGATGGAGTCTCGTACCATGGTGCCACGTGCTTCATCAGGTGCCTGAAGCCTGATGACTCCACAAAGGAGAGGGGCAACCCGTTCATGGCCACCATTTCACCCACCACTCGAGTGGTGGTCTCCTGTGCTTTGGCCCTATTTCGCGGGCTGACAAAAGTCCCACCCAACAGCCCCACTTCTTGCAGAGTGGCCTGCCTCTTCCCACTCTCACTAGCGGAGCTGTGTTTTTCTTTCTCTATCTCTAACCCTTCTTCCCCTCTCTTCCTCCCTGAAGAGCAAGGGCCTGACAGGGTTCCAGGCAGAGTCCCAGGGTGCTTCCTCATCAGATGGCTGCGCAACCCACTTGAGGAGAGGTGTTTGGGGTCATTCCCCCTGCGCAAGACCACCCCGCATATCTTGCACACCGCCATCCTTGCGTCTTGGGGGCTGTTCTCAAAATGCTCCCACAGACACCCTCGTGGCTTACAGAAAGTAACGCCCCTCTGTTATTGCCTGCCGCTGCCGCTGCTGTGGTGCTGGTGTGGCCTCTGCCCTGCCGGGAAAGTAGACTAGTACTACTGCTCTCACTGGTGGTACTCTGGGTGGAAAGAGGGCTGCTCCTTCCGTCACTGCCTGGAGCCTGCCTTAAGTCTGACCCTGCCAACAGGTCCTCAGAATCTGGCAGGTTTAGATACAAGGAGCCCGATTCTGATTCTGATGCCATTTCAGAATCAGAGCCCTTGTCTTCTTGCTGATCAAGGGTGGGGCTGTCAGGTAACGAAGATGGGATTTGGTACGCCTCATCCATGCTTCCCTCGGTGACAGACGATGGCACAGTGCTGTTTGTGCCACTGGCACTGCTACTCGAGGAGGGAGTTGCACCAGTATCACTTTCTGCACTACTTCCTGTCCCTTCCCTCAGAAACATGCCCCTATTTATCTTAGTAGGGGTCCCCCTCCCCTGCCCTCTAGCTGTGCGACCCTTCCTCATTTTTCTCACTTCTTGTGGCTCAGGCCAGGGAATGTATAATGTGATAGTAAGGAAAAGCACCAAGGAACTGTGCAAGTAAATGAGTGACTCACAACAGCAGCACAACAAACAAGGAAATAGGAGCTAGGGGTTTGCCAATCCTGGCACCCAACTAAGTCTCTCAATGCCCTGCACAGGGCAAGTGTAATTAGGAGGAGAACTGTAACTTCTTCCCAGTTGTAATTGGATTGTGTATGTAGACTGTGGTGGCAAGTGGCAACAAGTAAATGAGTGAGATGGACTCACAATAGCAGCACAACAAACAAGGAAATAGGAGCTAGGGGTTTGCCAATCCTGGCACCCAACTAAGTTTCTCTATGCCCTGCACAGGGCAAGTGTAATTAGGAGGAGAACTGTAACTTCTTCCCAGTTGTAATTGGATTGTGTATGTAGACTGTGGTGGCAAGTAAATGAGTGAGATGGACTCACAACAGCAGCACAACAAACAAGGAAATAGGAGCTAGGGGTTTGCCAATCCTGGCACCCAACTAAGTCTCTCTATGCCCTGCACAGGGCAAGTGTAATTAGGAGGAGAACTGTAATTTCTTCCCAGTTGTAATTGGATTGTGTATGTAGACTGTGGTGGCAAGTAAATGAGTGAGATGGACTCACAACAGCAGCACAACAAACAAGGAAATAGGAGCTAGGGGTTTGCCAATCCTGGCACCCAACTAAGTCTCTCTATGCCCTGCACAGGGCAAGTGTAATTAGGAGGAGAACTGTAACTTCTTCCCAGTTGTAATTGGATTGTGTATGTAGACTGTGGTGGCAAGTAAATGAGTGAGATGGACTCACAACAGCAGCACAACAAACAAGGAAATAGGAGCTAGGGGTTTGCCAATCCTGGCACCCAACTAAGTCTCTCAATGCCCTGCACAGGGCAAGTGTAATTAGGAGGAGAACTGTAATTTCTTCCCAGTTGTAATTGGATTGTGTATGTAGACTGTGGTGGCAAGTGGCAACAAGTAAATGAGTGAGATGGACTCACAACAGCAGCACAACAAACAAGGTAATAGGAGCAAGGGGTTTGCCAATCCTGGCAAACAAGTTTCACAAATTAATGCACAGGGCAAGTGTAATTAGGAGAACTGTAACTTAACTTCTTCACAGATGTAAGTTATACAACAACTGCACAAAAACCAAGCTAATAGAAGCAAGGGGTTTGCAAAATCTGGCAGCACCCAACTTTCACAAATAATGCACAGTAACTAAGATGAGTGGAACTTCTTCAAAGATGTAATTGAAGAAAAAGTTCTATAGAGGTGGCTGGGTGCCTGCCCTTCAACAAATGTTTCTTTGAGTGCCTGACTGCAAAAAAATGAATGAGGTGTTGGACAAGTGAAAGAAATTCAAAGAATATCTATAGTGTTAAGTAAAATGAAATTGTAAAATGTGTTCTATAGAGGAAGGTGCCCTAGCCTTGTTGCCAAAACAAATGTGTTTGAGAAATTTGAGTGAGTGCACTGGTTGGCGAGGGAGACTCTGCCTAGTACTCAGTCTGCACTGTATAATATTTTTAAAATAATTTAATCCACAGCCTCCAACCTCCCCTTCTAAGCACTAGTACTACTGGACCTTGGCTGTTGCTTGCCACTTGCTAATAAACTGTAAAATAGAAAATAAATGGAATAAAACTATAAGCTGCTACTAGGGTAGGATAGGGGTTGCTGGATTCCCTTCCAAAACCCCAATCGCAACAGCAGCAAAAAAGCTGTAGGCGCAGGGTAAAAGGACCTTGGCCAAGTAAATGAACTTGGTGGGAAATTGGGATACAAAAGAAATGGTATGGTAGTGTAATATAAAATAATATATTTTCAAAATAAATCCGCAGCACCTCCCCTCCCCTACCGCTCCCACTCAAATCTTCCCTCCCCCTTGAAGCAAATATAAAACGTACGGAACTCTTCCTCAAAAATGGAGAAAACAAAAAAGAGAATAAACACTGTGTTGCTATTCCCCACAGGGAATAGAAGAAATTATTATGTTTTGCGATTCGAATTAATATCAATTCAATTCCCTCCCTGCCTAGCGAGACCGAGACCGCGACCGCGAAATCGAAACTAGACTGAGCGCAGCAATCCAGCCCTGACCACCCTCCACAAGATCCAAGCCCAGACTGTGACGGACTGGAACTGCCTCGGCTTTTTATGCCCTCTGGCACATCCAGAAGTGTCAGTCAAAACCTGTCCATGCGATTGGTGGAATGGCTCCAAAAATTTGCATGGTCCCGTCCCATGGCCAGCCCATCGTTGCGCAGGTGTAAAAAAATAAATTAAGAAAAAAATAAAATAAAATCAACGGAGACGTATTTTGGCAAGACAAACCCACTGCTGCTACTGTAAAAAATCAAGCATTTAAAATAGGTTACTTTCGCATGTTTCTGTGGTGCTTTGGTGGGGTTTTGGGCAAGGATTTCAAAAAAAATATTGCGGTCGCCATTTTGGACCGGGAATCAGGTTTTTTTTAAACTTTTAAAAACTTTTTTTCTGTGCCGCTTGGCATTGCGCGATCGCCGCGTGGAAGTAACGAGCACGACAAATCAGACCAAATTGTTCGTTCGTCGGTTCGAGCTCGAAGTCTGGCGGAGTGATTCCCGTTACCGTTTCCGTAGAGTAATGGAACCGAGTAACGGAAACGGAAACGGGAATACCGCTAAGTCGTGCCCATCTCTAGTAGTGTGTCTTTTCAAAAAGTAAAATTTACCTCACAATTGTTGACTAGCCTGTGGCCAGAGTCCCTAAGAGAGAGGGTAGTTTTGTGACAGGTGAAAGGTCAAACATTAGAGAACTGAACTGAAACTTACTGGACATCAAGGCCTTTAACAGTACTGAAAAAAAAAAGAACATTTTCTTAGTGTGAAGAAAATTGAAAACATTTTAGAAAACACTCAAAGGCAGTGGGTTTTGTGTTAAAGATTAGGAATGGGCACAAAACAGAAAAATTGTGTTTCATTTCATTCCATTTCATCCCCCACATTTAATTTTGTTTTGTTTCATACGCATTTTTGAAAAAAATGTACAAAACAAAACAGTAATGAAATTATTAGTTACTTTACTCACCTCCTCCTCCTCCTTTTGGGCTCCAGCAGCAGCAGCTCCAGTGGTGGCAGCTCCAGTGGCAGGCCTAGGCCAGCCTGCCAGACCTGCCTGCCCTCTCCGGCCAGCTGGTGGGGCTCTGGCAGCAGGATTAGGCTGGCCTGTCAGGCCCACTTGTCCTCTCTGGCTGGCTAGCACGGCTTGGGTGGTGGCGGCTTTGGTGGTGGTGGCAGCAAACTCATTAAGCAGTCTACCTTTTGAAAAATTAAAAATGGAACACGAGTATAAATTAAATCAGTTACAAATAGAGAAAGAAATGGAATTACAGTTAAGAAAAAGAGAAATAGCCGAACAGACTCAATTTAGAGAATTAGAAATTGAACAGGAGAACTGGGAATTGAACACAAAAGGGAGAAAAAAAGAGAACCCATCAGGGAGAATTAGAAATTGAAAAAGAGGCCAGACAGAGAGAGATGAATTACCAGTTAGAAATGCAGAGGTTAGAGCTTCAGAGTTTAAGGAACCAAAATAATAATAATTCCAATGTAGCAGAACAGAACTTCTCTAAAGCATGTATCTTAAGCGTTTTCCAGAATTTAAGCAGGGTGATGACCCAGAAGCCTTTCTAATTTCTTTTGAACAATGCTGTGATGACTTTGAAGTCCCACAGGATCAGAGAATGGTGATTTTAAGGTCCAAGATATGTGGTTGGTTGGCTTATTTTATCTGTACACAAAAAAACCTGAATTGGACATCTTGCTGTACTCAATAAACATTATTTTATTTTATTTTTCTACATTACATCTCCTATGAGACTCAGTTATTGAACTGGGATACCCTGAATGGTTGCAGCAAAACCCGAGAATAAAAGGGTACAGGTCAATGGTCCGTGAGATGACTGGGGGCCTGTGCTAGAGAATGTAGCACAGACTAGGGGGTAACACCACACAAACCCATTTAAAAAACTGGTTATCCTGTTCGGACACCAATTCATGCCTTTTTTAACCCCACATTTTGAGAACTACGCATGAGACTTTTGTGTTATCTGGAGTTCAGCTTCCAAAATTTGCCAGCATTCTGGAAAGTGCTGTCAAAAATATCACTGTTTATTTTGAGAGATACTGTATCTTGTACTGATACTAATGGGCAGAGACACCAGTCTCCTCATCTCTGTCCCTCCCCTGGCACTTAGTCCCTCTCACCTACTTCCTCCTCTTTCACAGGCTTCCAGTTGAGACCAGATTCTTCACCTATGAGTAACTGAAAAATTCTATGAGGGCTTTGATTTGATTGCAGTTTCCAAAATTCTGGTTTGGGGGAATTTCCTGTTGAATTCTGGCATCTGAAGTCTAAAAATTATAAAGGTTCTATGTTCATTGAGAACCCAGGAGCCCAAGAATGGGGGATACACTTCACTGGTGCCTGCACACAACCCAACCTGAAACCCTATTACCATGGGGGAACAACTGGTTAAATTGCGCTTGAAAATATTTATGGACTCTTCTTTAGATTGTTTTTTTTTTACTTCTTTCCTTGTGAAATCCTGATGAATGGAGAGAGATGCTGAAAAGACTTTCAAGAGGTTGCTCTGCAAACTGTATGTACAGTAGGACCCCAGTATCTGCTGGGGATTGGTTCCAGGCCTTCCCATGGATAATGAAAACCGTGGATAAGAGAGAACGCCTTCCCACCCACCTTCAAACTGCTGTTTCCTGACAGTAGCTTGCTTAATGACTGCTGTTTTGAGACAGTAGCTTGCTTTATGGCTACTGTTTGTGACAGTAGCTTGCTTTACAGATGCTATTTGTGACAATAGCTTGCTTTACAGCAGCTGTTTGTGACAGTAGCTTGCTTTGTGGCTGCTGAATTATTATTTTTTCCTCTGCCAACCATGGATAACTGAATTGGTGGATACAGGGGCCCTACTGTATTGTCATGATCCTTCTGGACAAGTCTTCCAATGAGGAAGAGCTACAGACCAGACCATCATGGACAGCTGGACCCTTCAGCCCTTGGACCTTTGGAGTTCCTGGAGGGCAAACCCTCAAATCATGGCATCCTAATGCCTGACACAGCAGACCAACGGAAGTGCTGCTGTGCTCAAGTTCGAAGAGGAGGCTGGATCCTCTACTAGACCTTGAGAATGCTACAGGATCAATGCACAGGTGTGGTGAGAAGCTCAAGGATGAAGTGCTGCAGGCAAAGACTTCTTGAGAGAAAACACTCCCTCAGGAATAGCAGTTGTCCTTTATGGCAAGCACTTATTTCCAGAGACAGCAGAAGGGCAAATTCTATAGCCCAATTCTATATCTCCTGGGAAAACTTCTGCAACTGAGCTCAGTGTGGTAGCTTATTGGCATACATCCCATTTGGGGATTGAGAATTTGTTGAAGGCAACATCACTTCTGGCTCTATACAGTGCTGGCTGTATATCCTCCTGACCATTACTCTTGGCTTCCTGGCTATGAATGACTTTTGGACTAGTTTGATTATACTGTACTCCTTGTCAGTATATCTGTTAAAAGTAATGCAGGCCTGTTCCTTATGTTTTTCAGCACTCTTCTAGATGAAAGATTTCACACTGAATTCAGCTCCAGGTATAGTCTGCCAGCCACAGTACATCTCAGTGGACTGTGTTCCTTATGAACAAATAGTCAGATACATAACACTGAGCCTCTGCTCCAAGAGCAAAGCCACATGAAGTCCCCACGGATGAGGGGAGAATAGTTGTTCATACTTTCCCCCCCTATAAAATGTCAGAGAGGTGCAACAGAAGCTGCTCATTCCTTATTTATTAAATGTATAAGGAAGCATAAGAATGCCACGAGCAAAGTCACCTTTCCTCCCATAGACACTTTGAAAAAGAGTGCTGCTAGAGAGAGGAATTATTTTATCCTTTGTCTCCTTATTTTTAATTCATTGTATATTTAAATTTTGTTGCAAAATTAATGAAAAAGACAATGAGAGGGAGGAAAAACTTCTAAGGTTTGGTACTGTTTCCACATTTTAGGGAAAGCCTTATACATCAAGCATATGCATGAAAAGGAAGAAATCAACCTCTCTCTCTCTCTCTCTCTCTCTCTCTCTCTCTCTCTCACACACACACACACACACACACACACACACACACACACACACACTTGATAATATCCCAATTAGCCATCCACTATTAGGATCCAAGGTGACTTTTTGCTTAAAATATTTGATTGGACAGTAGTCTAAATTATGGACACATTGGGAATGGATCAGCAGTGGGGATGCTTTAAGGCTGGCAAGCTTACCGAGAATTCAGATGGCGACCTGACCTCCATTAGATAGAAAAATGAGTTGATTGCCTTTGGAAAAATACAGTTTTTTCTATATCCTGGAAAAAGCATTAAACAAGCACTGGTACTACTACTCTGACCCAATGACATTTTGAGAATATTCTCCTCAGGAGACAAGCAATATTTTTTTAAAAGGCACTGAAGAGAGATGCTGAAGGCTAAACAACCGTGACCAGGAACAAACCAAAGGAAGAGGTATGAACATTTCCAAGGAGGATATTGCTGGAAGACATTCTACTTGAACAATTTAAAAGCTCCACTTTTCTATATTTTGATATTTAAGACATATGAGGAAGGGGGAAAAAATCATAATCTGTATTGCCATAGGTTGGCTTCTGTAGAAAATAGCATTTACTGGATTTCATATCTTTCTTTTTCAAAATTATGGGAGCCTATGAACTGTAGATAAAGTTAAAAACAAAATAGAATGTTAAGATGTTAAAATGTTAAAATGTTAATTAGTCAGTTTTTGACAGTCGGTAACATTATCTCTGCTATTTACTTACTCTTCTTTTGTACATGTGGTGGAACATAAATCATATGCCCATAAATGCTGCATTGATCGAATTTCACCACATTCAAGGACAAATTGTCCTGCATCCAAGCTGCCCTATTTCACTTAGTTGTTCTTTGGCCTTCCTACTTTGCTTCCAAATCTGTTAACCGACTTCCAGATGGTCCAGCCATCTGAATGCCGAAATATTCAATTAACTCAGTTGCAAGTTCTATGAAGTAAGCACGAAGAACCAGTGATTCCTAGTCAAAGGGGAAAAAATGGCAACATTTTCACTGCCTGTTTCTCATGGTTCTTCCAAAGTTCTTGAATTCTTGCCACATATTCCATAAGGTTACTTATTCACAGAAATGACATAGGTTACTTCAAATGTTCTGGAAGAGAAAGGGTCAGAGAGGTTCCTTCAAAAAGGATGGAGAAGAAACTGCCTCTGTTTCACTTCCTGAAAAAGGGATGGAATGGAATCATTCATTTCTGTCCACTGTTGTATTCTCTTCAATACTGAATATATTATATATTATATATTATATATTATATTATTACATATATTATTTCCTATCGCAAATATGTCGTTTGCTAGTTTGCTTATTTCAAGTTGAAACATTCTTCCTCAGTTGCACTGGGCTCCATGTTAGAGATTCTTAGGTAGTGGGACTTGCATCAGTTGAGGGTCAGAGAAGAGGATGAGACAGGACTCAAAAAAGAGTGTTCATAACAGTTACTAAGAATTCATTCTCCCCTCCATCTCCCAGTTGTTAGACATGTGGCTTTCTTCTTTTCCATGAATTGTTCACAGGTGACCTTTTAGTAGGACGCCATGTTTTTCCAAGCCACCAACTTACCAGCTTCAGTAAATACGGTAAATGTCAGATGATCATTGCAAATGTGCTTATAAGGCTATAAGCGTCTTTCCTAGAAAAAGATGTCTGTTTCTTACGAGGTCGGAACAAGCAAAACTACGTGTGCTTTTAATGGGAAACCAAAAGCAAATAGGACAGGAAATATTGCTATTTATTTTCATCACACTCACCACTATGTTCACTATGCCGGTGCCCTTTTAATGTTGGTGCTCGAGATGGGCACAAAACGAGCGATTTTTCGTTTTCATTTTCGTTTTTTCATTTCATTACACAACGAAAATGCAATGAAATTTTTTAAAAAACAAAACGAAAACTAAAATGAAACGACCAAATTTGCCGTGTTTTTCATTTTCGTTGCAGCAGATGCATTGAATTAAAAAGAATGCTAACGAAACAGCAATTTTTCATTTTCGTTTTTGTTTTTTCATTTCGTTACCTAACAAAATGAAAATGAAATTTTTTGCAAAAAAAGTCACGAAAACAAAAACGAAAATGAACTGAAACGGACCCCTAAACGACCAAATGACAAACGAAACACCATTTTTTTGAGTTGTGCCCATCTCTAGTTGGTGCCCTGGGCAAAGTCTTAGTTCTGCCATCTTAGTTACAGTTCTGATTCCGGTGGTGCTTGTGGTCTTGGATAGAGTGACTATGCGACTGTAAGATAAGAAGAGCTGAAAGCCAGTTTTTGTGTGACTTTTTGCATGGAGAAATATTGCTGTATTCCTGCACCCCTCAGGGAATGTAAAGGACAAAGTCAGAGGACATCTGGCTGGCTGACTAGCTGGCTGTTCAGGCCTCAGCTTTCTCTCTTTCTCTGTGTGGAGGTTCCCGGTTGGGTATCCCCAGCCTCCATCTGCTTTGCTTGCCTCTACTGTTCCCCTCTTCCTCCCAGTCCCAGAGGGTCCAGTGGCTGCTGCTGCCCCTGGCGGCACCGCAGGGTGCTTCCTCAGCAGGTGACTTTTCAAGGCACTGGATGGCAGGTGTCTTGGATCATTCCCCCTGCATACCACCACCTTGTAGAGCTTGCATGTTGCAAGCCTCGGGTCTTCTTGGCTTTCAAAGTGCTTCCACAGAGAGCCCCAATGGTTGTGCAAGCTGCTGCCATCTGTGATGACACCTACCTTTTAAACATGTAATTGTGATGAAAATGTGAAGTGTAGGAAACCGAATTATTAATCTTCACAGGTTCCACTTGGTAATGCTGCCACCTTTTAAATCATTGCCTTATGAACTGGGACAGACTCAGATACATAATATAAAAATAATGATTATGTTTACTGAGAAAATAAATAAACAATGACTGAAGTTGATATGCGTTGCCTTAAACATAAAATAGATTAACTCAAATCTTCAAGTCTCCCTGTCTTTAATAAACAGTAAATAGTAAAGCCCTCACTGCCTGACTGAACTCTAACAGAGCTGTGCTCTCTCAGCTTTCTCAGCTCTCAACTATCAACTCTTCATTCTCAACTTTCAACCCCCTCTCAGAGACCAGGCTCCACCCTTTTTATACCATACTATCCCCCACCCTCCTGCTGGGATTGGCTGATGATTTACATATGTATTTCTCCTGCTTCCAGGGTGTTGTCACACCATCTTCAGAGCCTGCCGTGGTGGTGGCCTGAGTCACACCCTGAGATGTTGAGTGGGTGCTTCTGCTGGACTGGGAGGTAGGAAGGGTGGGCCTGGGAGCAGAGAAAGACTCCTCCTTGCCTTCCATCAGGTCTTTAGAATCCTCCAGCTCAAGATGGATTGAGCCCTGTCTGATTCCTCAAACAATGGGGGAGTAGGTAGGGGTGGTGTGGTATTTTCTCTGCCCTGTTACCCACAGATGCTCCTCCTATCTCAGCAGTGCTGTTGCTGGTGGTGTGACTGGTAGTGGCACCAGGCTCACTTGCAGCACTGCTGGGCTTGGGCTGCCAAAACAGGGACCTCTTAATTCTGGTTGGGGTACCTTTCCCCTTGGAAAGTAGACACACCTACTGAAAGCAGGCTTTGCAATTGGTTCTCATTGTTGCAACAGGTCCCAGAAGCACATGGCAAAGCCATGTGCTGTCCAACTACATGTTAAAAAATAACCAAATATAAATCAAATAGTGCTGTTTTAAACACAAATCAACTCTTTTTTTTAAAAAAAGGGAATGGAATATCTTTGCCTCTGTATTAAAGCTTATTTTTTCCCTTGCATAGTAACAAAATAAAATATTCCTTAAAAGTTAAACAAAAAGATAAATACAGTAATACCTTGGATACCGAATTCCGCTAATAATGAAAATTTTTGGATAACAAATGGAAATTTCCAGGTATAGGGTTGCCTCAGATAATGAATGCTCCCTATGGGCTGTCTTGGATAACGAATGTTTCAAACTGCCTTGCAAAATAGTGTATCCAGTTTGCATTGCAGCCCCTGTAGTTTGTGGAGGTGAGGGAGGAGTTTTCATGGTGTTTTGGAGGCATTCTGGATTTTTTTTTGCTGAGGGATTTGGACTTGGAAAAGGGAGGGAAGTAGCTTTTATAAATATTTGCACTGCTTTTCTTTGCACTTTGGGTGGGAAAAGACTGGGCTAGGCTTTCTGGTTTTATGCTTATGTTTGTCTGTTTATATTTTCCCCCTTTGCACTTTGAGCAGGAAAAGGCTGAGCTAGGCTTAGTGCCTTCATTTTCTGCTTGTTTGCATTGCACTGCAGGGTTGTTGGGTGGGTGGGGGGGTGTTCCAGCACTGCATGCCTTTAAAGTGCACTTTATAAAGAGGTCTGGAAAAACAAACCCAGCTTTTTTACCTTTTTTCAGACCTCCAGAATGGATTGATTGGTTTCCCATTAATTTCAATAGGAAAATGCATTTCAGTTAACAAATTTTCTCGGATAACTAATTGCCTCAGAGAATGAATGAAATTTGTTATAAGAGGTATCACTGTATAAATCAAATACTATTGTTTTACACATGAATCAACTCTAAAAATTAAAAAATAGAGATAGAAGGGAATATCTTTGCCTCTGCTGTCATTTTAAACCCTTTCCTCCCTTGCACAATGATAAAATATTCTTTAAAACTATTTTTAAAAAATTGATCAGAGTAATCAGAGAAATACATGTTTTAAGCACTGGACATCAACTTTGTAGAAATTAACAGCCATATTTATTAAGTATTTAATAATTTTATGTGATTTAAAGTTGATTTTAAATAGTTTTTAATCCTTTTATTTTACATCGCACAGCAACACTGCCATTAACAAGAAACGAATCAGAATGAACCGAAAATTTCCAGTTCATTTTGTTTCATTTTTTAAAAAAACAATCAGTTCATTTTTCGTTTCATTCCAAAATGAAACAAAAAATGAAAAATGAAAAAAATTGTTTTGTTCTCATTTCTAAGAGTAAAACAGAAAGTGAAGATAAGGATTGATTAGCACTAGATCATTCTCCCTCATCATACATGTAAATGTGTTTTGTGGAGCGAAGTCTCTTATATGACAAGGGCGGAAAGTTCATTTTAAAGGAATGAAAAATGAACTTGGTAAAATGTTACAAAATGTCTCCACTCACCCTGCCTCCTTGTCATTGGGCCTTTTCACATGACCCCTAAGATACGCTGGCCACTTAAATTCGGACCAGAGATCTTAGGGGTTTGTCACTCTTCATGTGTTCCCACTCCCTCCGCACTCCTGGCTGCTGTCTGCGTGAGGGGAGGGAGAAAAAAAGAAAGAAAAGAATGCCGCTCACCTCCGTTCTGCCGTCCCGGCACTGCATTCAGATCTCTTAAAGGGGCGGGGGGCAAAAAAAGAACAAACAGAAGCAAGGAGAGCCGGGCAGTCACTACGTTATATCCACATCAGGAATTTTCACCTCCAGAGAGCAGGTACCTGAAAAGTGTGCTGGGACGTGGTTAGGTGGGCATGGTCGCACTTAATTATCTGTAAACTCCGGAGCTGGTGGGGAAACAATTTTAAGCTCTAGAGCTGGGAGCCATTTGCGGCAGAGTTTAGGGGTCATGTACAAAGGGCCATTGTCACAATTGCTCAGTAATTCATTAGGTTGATTGTTAATTTCTTGTTCCTTTTTGTGAAAAGGATTGATAAAAAAACCCAAAGTTCTTGAAGTGGAGCCACTCTTAAAACATAACCAATATGGTTGCTTTTCTAATACTTAGATATGCCTCAACAACTCCATTTTATTGTCCACAATACATTTTACCATTATACCATTCAGGTACAAGTAATCTTATAATTCTTAGTAAAGGACACACACACAAAGCCAAAAGGCTTTAGCCATTCAGCTGGTACAAAAACTCATTGTCTAAGCCTATGCTAAGCCAGGAGCATTAAAAAGAATTGCCTTGTGGAACACTTGAGGTCCACAATGTCTTATAGGAGTGCCTAACTGAGACCCATAATGGCAGAGACATTTCTTTGAGGGACAATTTGTTTGCCATCAAAAAGTGATGGCAAAGATGCCCAATTTGTTTCTATTGGCATAGATCAGTGGTGGCGAACCTATGGCACTCCAGACATTTTGGACCACAACTCCCACAGTCCTTTCTCATTGGCAATATAGGCTTGGAATTCTGGGAGTTGTGGTCCAAAACATCTGGAGTGCTGAATGTTCGACACCACTGGCATAGATTGTCATACTATAGTTAAACATTCCTCTAGCTATCCCTAGCCCCAGACCCAGCCACCAAACCATCTCAAATGTAGTCATAATTTTTTTTTCTGTGGTGGTTCATTATCTGAATGGAGATGCCTGTCCCTGGCATTTGGGATGTGATTGTCTCGCCCTGCTATGGACATGTGCTAGGAGATTATTTGTACTGTCACATTGGGAGAATTGAAGATGGTGTCCTTCATTGATATAGAAGGATTTTGATACTTGGCTTTTCTGACTGCTAATTACACCCTAAATAGCTCAGTGGTTTAGGTATCTGACTGTAGAGCTAGAGGTTAAGAGTTCAATTCCCCACTATACATCCCTGGAAAAGAGCTAGCTTGTGTGGCAAACTACACAGAGTCCAGGGCATTCATAGCCTCTCTCTAGAAAACCCTGGAAAGGGTTGTCACATTTGACTTGACAGCACATGACATTATGAAGTAGCACAATAACTGAATTAATTTGGTTAGGACTGGCTGTATTCTCCTGGTAGCTGTCCACCTCTCAAATGCTAAAAGAAAATGGGATAAAAAGAATCAACAGTAAAGTGGCAGAAGCCAAATATTGAGGACAATTGAAGTTGCTCAAAATTCTTGTGACTTTGACTCCCAATTTCATGCTTAGCTTGGCCTCTAAAGGTTACCTCTGTGTACAACTCATGGCAAGAGTTGTTTCTTACACCGAAGCCAATTAATCATGCCAGAACCCCCTGCTACATAAGTAAATGAGGATATATTTCTAGCCAGCACAGGAATCAAGTGAGAATTAATTACAGTTTTCTGTTGCTAAAGTTGGCCAAAGCCTCAAGCTTCACACTGTGAAAATTAACAGTAGGCACTTTTTTTGCATCCATCTCTTTAAAAGGAAATTCCTACCGATGTTCCTAACAAGTAAAGATCAGAGTAAATTGTAGCTTAAGCAGTGTAATTATTACCATAAGGTATGTCGTTTGAGCCATGCCATTAAGAACAAACAGATCCTTGTCTGGGTCTCATTCAAAAAAAAATACTTGGTTCTTTCAATGAATGGATTTATGGATCTATATAGGCTAACAAAGATTATAAGTTTCCGTATACACTGTGTTACCTACTGCTTTTATACAACTTTTCATATAAAGGAATAAGCAAAGTTTGTTGTTCAGATTTATACACATTTTCATTAACATCAATATTGGGTCAAATAAATCTACATGTTGCTATCCTCAGCATTTAGAGCAGGCATGTCCAAAGTCAGGCCCAGGGGCCAAATGCGGCCCATTTTCATATTTTAGTGGCCCACAGCTTCTTCTCCCTGCCAGCTCAGCCTATTATGTATCCCTGCCAGCTGGCCCCTCCCCATACTAAATGGAGATGTCAGCTTGTAGATTTAAGGTTTGACTGCCCTCCCTGCCTCCATCCATCGCCCTTGCCCACCGTACCCACCCCCAGCTCCATTGCTGCTGCATCCTCCCCACCTCCTTGCATTTCCCAGAGCAGTGCTGGCAAACCTTTGTCACTCCAGATGTTTTGGACCACAACTCCCAGAATTTCAGGCCTAAATTGCCAATGAGAAAGGACTGTGGGAGTTGTGGTCCAAAACATCTGGAGTGCCGAAGGTTCACTACCACTGTCCTAGAGGCTTGTCCAAAGTCTGGCCCGGGAGCCAAATGCAGCTGGATGGTCGTGCCCCCCCCCCACACACACACATTTTCATCTCACCAAATCTGGCTCTTCTTGCAAAAAGTTTGGACACCCCTGATTTAGAGGAATGACTCATTGATTAAGCACAACACACTTTTAAATCCTATTGCTTAGCATGGCAAATTGTTGCTCAATTAGGCCCATTAAATCAGTGGGGATTTGGAGCATCAATCCTCTAAAAGTTCCATTGTGGAAAATCTGAAATGGTTTCAAAGTTCAAAACATCACATAAAGAATTCCAGAGTCTTCCTGCAATCTTCTTCATCAGAAGAATATCGCTTGTCGCTCACACCAGCTATATTAATCTACCTTTTCTCAGATGCATCACACCTCTTGAAGTACCTAAACTTCTGTGCTCTTTCTGTTCCTCGATCAACACTTCATTCTGACAGTGCAATCGCTGCCAGGACATATAGAAGAGAATTCAGACTTTCTGAAAATACTAAGACACAGTAATGACATCCTGAAAGGACATTCTCTGGCCCTTTGACAGATGTGTTATTATAGACAGATCTCTACTTGTTTCATCAGCAAGCAATGTGCAGTTTGCTTTTTTTCACTTAAGCTGGGGAGTGATGGGGTCCTCTGCCTCCTTACATGTGGACAATGCAACTTCTCATCCTTTGTAGGAAACAGATGGATACAATGAAACACCAAGTATAGGGGCTAGGTCGATCCTTGAAGATACCCTTATTGTATTCATCTCTGACACAACCACCAATTGCAGACTTGACAAGTTCACGTGTTTACGATCTACTAACAAAAGATATTGTGGACAACAGAAACACATGCACACACATACATGCACACACACACGCCTGCCAAAATTCTAGACTAAGTAATCTTTTTTTTTTAAGCAAAAAAAAGTTCACATGCTTTTTGCAAAAGAAAAAAATGCATATATTTCACTTGGATTTGCTTTGGCTGCCTGCACATTTGCTCTGGGTTTCGCTGATTCTCAGACGGCTATTTATGGTGAATGGGAAATTTGCAACAACAACAACAACATATTGATGTACTGTTTCTTGAGCATCACATCATCAGCTTATTGCTACAATGCAGGGATGCAGATGGTGAAAGCACACACTAATCTGTATTGTTCCCTTGCGCATAGTTTTCATGCATTGTTCACCGCTGTGAACTTAAAAAGCAAGCAAGCAAATAATCAAAAAATACAACCAAAGCCCTCTGCTATGAAAACTACTTCAATACAGGGAGATAGCTCTTCTCCCACAATTCTTCTCTTCTGTGAATATAGTGGGCTGCAGCAGACAGGACAGGCAGCAAAAGAAATAATCCAAATAAGAGGGTTGGTATTTGGGGGTGGGGAGGCAAAAAGGATTTAAGACAAAAAGGCAGAGGCAAAGAGGATGGCAGCACAATGCAAGATAGAAGGCACCATGTGCTCAGCAGCACATAGATAGGAAGGACTGTGAAGCAAAGTGTGCTCTCCCTTGGGCTCCAACTAAGCAAGGGCCTTTTATGGTTCAGAATTCCTACTTCTCCAATGATTGCAGCCTTAGTGATGCTGTTAGATGAAAACAATCAGGCAATCAGGAACAAAGAAAGAAAGATTGAACAAAAGAGGGTAACCCAAAACAACACAAAACTTTCATGCCTTCTTCTTCTTCTTCTTCTTCTTCTTCTTCTTCTTCTTCTTCTTCTTCTTCTTCTTCTTCTTCTTCTTCTTCTTCTTCTTCTTCTTCATGAATGGTCATGTTTTGGAGGTTCTTTTCCAGTACTTAATAAAAGAAAGCACACATTTTAAAAGGATGTGTTTTAAAATGTTTAAAAACATTTAAAATATTTTCTGTGTTTTTCTTCTTCCATTTAAACTTGAAAGGCCCATCCAAGAGTCAGAACAGTAGAGTCTGGAGTGAACCCACTCTGTGAAGATCAGCTTCAGCACTTTGGGTAGCTCCTACAAAGTACACGTTAAAACTCAGAATGGATCTGGAGGTTCAACATGTGTCAGATCTTAACCTCTAGTCCATACATACCTTGACTCAACAAAATGACTTTTCTCAAGCCACTGTTTCTTGTAGCTTCTGCTCCACACTTCACCTCGCAAGGCAGAAGTAAGGGTTTTAGGAATATGTGTTGATACTTTGGGGCATTTTAAATGCCCTCCTCTTTTTCAGGCATGGCATTAAAAATCTAGGATAGGAAATCAGCAGAAAAAATCCAAGTCCTTCATTTATAGACATTACCACCACAGAGATTATAATTCCAAAATACAATTTCCATGTTTGAATGGTGAATTTTGATGTTTTCAAGTTGCACCTTGCTAAAGGCACATATTAGCATGTTTCTCTTGAACAATGGTGTGGTTTTTTTTTTTTAAAAAAAAATGCTCCCAGTCTTCAGAGAAGAAATCTATTGTGCTTAAACCTATTTATAATCCTAATACAGCCCAAGTATAGCAAATCAAAGAAAACCTGAATGCTTCAGATAAGGAATTCAATGCAGCATAGGCCATTAATCAAAGCAGTGACTGGCACTTGCTGATTCCTTTATATACTGACTCGTTCAGAGATCCCTCCATTACTTTATTATCACTTATAAACACAGTATTTCTTTTCACCCTTAATTCCATTCAAAAATGACACTGCAGGACCCTAAAAAAAGTCTGATGTAAAAGAAAAAAGGTGGTGTTGCCCCTGTGCATAATCTAAACACATGGGTGGGTATTACCCTTATTAGCTGATAAAAACCTGAAGAACAATGTAGCTTTCAAATCCTGCAGGACTTCCTATCAGGTTAGGTATTGCAGTGTTTGGAAAATGTTTTGCTGCATGGTATGCTGAAATTTTATAAAATGTAAGGTTCAAGCATATATTTATAAAACACAAGCTTCAAGCATATATCTTCTTGAAAGGTCTACTTTGGATATTGGACATGGAAAAAGGCATTGCAGGCAAGCATCTACTTAACAGCTCTAAGGTAAGTTCCTCTGAATATTTCGTGGATCAGAGCACAGGTCTGCTTGTAGGAATGACGCAGGCATTTAATTAAATCAGTAACTGATTAAATGCCTGTCTGATTCCTGCATACAAGCCTGTTCCCTAATCAAAACATTGAGTTCTGAAATCTTGTTCCAAAGGGCGCTTTTATACGACCCCTAAAATCCGAGGCAAAGGGCTCCCAGATCCAGAGCTTAAAATTGTTTTCCCACCAGCTCCGGATTAAAAAAAAAAAAATAAGTACGAGCACGCCCACCTAAGCGCATTCCAGCACATTTTCCAAGTACCTGGTCTACAAAGGTGAAAAATTTCTGATGCGGATGTAAAACAGTGAGTGCCGGGCTCTCCTTGCCTTGTGTTTGTTTTTGTACTTTTTGCCCCCCCCCGGCCCCTTTAAGAGATTGGAAGAGATTGGAATGCTTCCCGGGGCAGCTCTGGACAGCAGAGCGGAGGTGAGCCTGTATTCTTTTCTCCCTTTTTTCCTCCCTCCCCTCACGCAGACAGGAGCAAGGGAGTACCGAGTGGTGGGAACCCAGGAAGAGCGACAAACCCCCAAGATCTCTGGTCCGAATTTAAGTTGCCACCAGATCTTAGGGGTCGTGTAAAAGTGCCCAAAGTATATCACAAGTATAAGAAGCATGCTTGGACACCAGTCCTAAACAGATGAACAACCTAATCCCAAACATGCCAGTTTAGAAGCAGAGTAGCTAAATATATTCTATGTCAAAAAAAATTGTAGCAAAATTGTGTTTGTCTCCTCGAGCCAAACAACTGAGAAAATTCAAAGGAAACAAAACTGTCTCAAAGAGACAAATGAGTTTTCTCTCTCCACCTTGTCACATAATTTTATAAGAAAGAAAGAAAGAAAGAAAGAAAGAAAGAAAGAAAGAAAGAAAGAAAGAAAGAAAGAAAGAAAGAAAGAAAGAAAGAAAGAAAGAAAGAAAGAAAGAAAGAAAGAAAGAAAGAAAGAAATTACTGCAAATTTCTCAGGATGGTAGAGAAAATCCATACATCCTATTCAGAAGCAGACTTCCTTGGGATCAATGATGCTTATGGTAAGAGTATTGAGGTTTGCAGCTGTAACCAAAACTGAATAGTTGTAACACACTTAGACAAATTGCAGTCCTCCAGATTTTGTTGGACTTCAACACCTGGGAGTCTGGACTCCTAGCCTGTATTGTCAAGGGTCAGGAATGATGGAGGTATGGAAGTTGGAGCTGAAAAACAGGAAATTGCACAGACCTCTCACCCTTGGGTAAAAATACTTCCTCATCATTGAGGGCAGCCCCACATAGAGCACAGTACAGTAGCCTAATTGGGAAGTTGCCATGAATGAAATACTTAGCATTTAAGTAGCACATTCTGAGTATTAGAAGTTTCCCCCAAATGTATTTGGATTAGAAGTGTGTCCCACTTAATTCTGTGGGGCTTAGCAACAGCCAGACAAACTAGGGAGTGTTGCACTCATAGAAACAAAAGATTCTACTGTCCATCACTGGACGTATGCAGGTCCAAATGTACTGATAATACATTTTTATTCTATCCCTAAATATAGTTGTAAAGGTCCTGAGAAAGCAGGGTAGTTAAAAAATAATGCTTTTAAAAGATAGGGAGGGAGGGACGGAGGTAGTACAAAGAGTAGGAGATCCAATTTGAACAGAATGCTAGCTTTAAAAAAGAACAAAATACACCTGGTTTACTTCTCTCTCTCTCTCTCTCTCTCTCTCTCTCTCTCTCAGCATCCTTGTTACACAAATATTCTAATCTCCATTTGGAATCATAGTGCTTACATAATGCATTATTTCCAACAGATCAACAGAAGTAACCTCATTATAAATCATCTGGTTCAAATTTTGAAATTAAAAACTTGTTGCATGCTGCCATCCCTCCAGCAATATCTCCAATGGTTTCAGCTCTATTCTACATCAGGGATGGCGAATCCGTGGTAGGCATGCCATACAGGGCATACAGAGCCCTTTATGTGGGCATGCGCTGTCACCCCAACATAGAGTTCACCTGGCCCTTCACCCTACACACACTCGGCTTCCTGCTGCTTCCCCCCCTCCCTTCTCTCTCTCCTCTTTCCCACTGTAAAAGGGGTCACTGTCCAATGACAAACCTTGACAACCCCCTCCTTTCCCTATTGGTTTGTCCCTGTGGGGGTTTAGAGTGAGTTCACCATGCTCTCTGGGATGTGCACATTAGAGATGGGCACGACTTGAAAAAAAAAATTTCGAGTTGTCGTTAGTCGGGCGAGTTCAGTTTCGGGTCGTTTCCGTTTTTCGCGAAAATTCGCAAAAATTAGTTGGTTCGTTTTTTTTTCGTTTTCGTTAGTACTGGTTTTGGGGGGGTAGCGGGCTCCTGGAGGCACCTCTGTGGGGTGGGTGCCTCCTCTGGCCCGCTATAAAGGGAAAGCGGGCTCCTGGAGGCAACCGTGGGTGCCTCCTATCCTCACCCACTAAGAAGGGGAAGCAGGCTCCAAGAGACCCCTCAACATGGGGGTCTCCCCTCCTCACCTGCTGCCGCCTGCTGCAAAATGCCATGCATAGCCATATGGATATGCATACCAGTTGCAGACAGTGAGACCAGTGAGTGAACCCAGAGCCATAGGGTGAAGTGATGCCTAAGGCTCTCGCACCGCCATGTCTCACAAAGAAGGGAATCGTACTTGCGTGTAGTGCAATGCAAGTAGATCTGGCTTAGAGTTAAGGTGGGTTAGTGCAAGGGCTAGGGTTAGGCTAGTGACGGGTAAGGTTACGGCGGGCTAGTGGGTTGCACCTCTGGGTGCCTCTCTGACCCACTAAGAAGACAGTCTGTGACGTATGGGTAAGGAGTCAAGGATTAGGGTTAGGGTTAGGGGGCTAGGGCAGGTTTTAGGGGGCTTTTTGGCACATCCCAGTAGTCTCCATGGCCAAGTGGCCATGCGATTGGTGGGATGGCTCCAAAAATTTGCATGGTCGTCCACTCCCACATGGCTGGCCACTCGGCCAGCCCATCATTGCGCAGGTGTAAAAAAAAAATGAAATAAAATAAAATCAATGGAGGACAGAGGAGGAGAGGAGAGACATTTTGTTGCAAGAAAAAACCCACTGCTACTGTGAAAAATCTGGCAGTTTATAAATTTTCGCGTGTTTCTGTTGTGCTTGTGTGTTTTTGGACCACGATTTCAAAAACAATATTGCGTTCGCCGCCCCATTTTGGATCCCCCGCCCACACCGCATGGCATGGCGATGGCGACTCGCGAGTCCGGCTGCCCAGGACGGGGGGCAGGCGGGACCCCCCCCCTCCAGAAACCACCCCTCCGGTAGGTGCCCTGTGCCCTTAGTCAAGCAGGCATTTTTCCGCCTGCTTTTTTGGCCCGGGAATGGGTGGGGGGAGAGTTTAAAAGTTTTTTCCTGTGCCGTCCGTGCCGCTTGCTTGCGTTTTAATTGCGGCGGCCGGTGGCGAGACTGGGCTTTTTGCTGGCTGCGAGCCTGCGGCGAGTCCCACCAGAGCAGCCCAGGACGGGGGATGGGGGGGGAGGCCGGGGACCTCCAGAAACAACCCCTCTGGTAGGTGCCCTGAGGCACGGCAGGCATTTTTCCGCCTGCTTTTCGGCAGGGAACCGGGTTTTTTTAACTTTTAAAAACTTTTTTTCTGTGCCGCGTGGCATCGCGCGATCGCGCGATGCAAGGAACAAGCACGACAAATCAGACCAAAATTGTTCGTTCGTCAGTTCGAGCTTGAAGTCTGGCGGAGTAATTCCCGTTACCGTTTCCTTACAGTAACGGAACCGAGTAATGGAAACGGAAACGGGAATACCGCTAAGTCGTGCCCATCTCTAGAGCTCATTAAACATAAAGGGAGAGGAAGAAACAGACGGGAGAAAAGGAGGGAGGTGAGGAATTAAAAACAAAGACCATTCTAAAGAGACATGAAAGCCCCAGCTTGTTTTGAGGTCCCATGGACAGACTGACTGGGAGGACCCCTTGCTTCCTTGCTTCCCCGAATTGCTCCTGCCTCTTTCCCTACCCCATTTTATGTGTGTGTATATGAGTGTGTGTGTGTGTGTGCAAGCATGGGCTCCCTCTATCCTACAAGCAGCATTTGGTAATCCCCAACCCTACACAAGGCTATTATTATTATTATTATTATTATTATTATTATTATTATTATTATTATTATTATTATTATTATTATTATTATTATTATTATTATTATTATTATTATTGCCCCCCAGCATGCTCTCCCCCACTCCTACCCTTCTTTTTTGGGCTACAGAGACTTTTGGAAGAAGTAGTAGTGCAGGAGCTGTTGTTTTTCCGTGGCAGGTGGATTAATGTGGGGATGGGGAGGTGTCTGACATGAGTCCATCGGCCACAGGTGCTGCCACATGACCACCTTCAATGTGAAGAACTGAAGTGTAACCTGAAGCTAATCTTCCTTCTAGTAAAATGTGAATGGTGAAGGTCTGTTTTACATGGTACAGTGATTGATCAGTGGCTTAGGTGTTTGACTGTGGAACAAAAGGTTGGGAGTAGGCATGGGCACCATACAAAAAAAAATGACATGCTGTTTCATCATTTTGTTAGCTAACAAAATGAAATGAAACAACACGGGGAAGCAGCGTTTTGTTACAAACGAAATGAAACACCACTTCCCCCCTCTAGGACAAAAAGATTTGTTCTAGAAGAAATGGCAGGGGAGCTTCCTCAAGCTCTTCCCTGAAAGCCCCCCAAATTTGGAAAGATTTAGGGGTCAGGGAGCTGAGCTATGAAGCACCAAAGGGGGTACCCCTAGGAAAAAACCTTTTAATTGGAACTGGAAACTGATTGGGCCAGTGCCTCCACTTCCCATATGATTCAAATTAGATTTTTTCCCCTAGGAGGCACCACCTTTAGAGCTTCATAGCTCAGCCCCCTTACACCTAAATGTTTCGAAATATCAAGGGGTTCTCTAAAATTGCTTTCTGAAGGTACCCCTGCTACTTTGGTGCCCCAAGGTAAGAAATTTTTGAGTGCATATTTTTTTTAAAAAAATGCACTCAAATTTATTTTTAAAAACATGTAATCAAAATTTACTTACCTTGGGGCTCTAAAGTAGCAGGGGTACCTTTCCGAAGTGATTTTAGGGAACCCCCAGAAATCTGGAAAGATTTGGGGGTAAGCGGCCTTCGTTATGAAGCTCTAAAGGGGCTGGTGGTAGTTAATTGGCAAAACATGCTGGGACTGGGGGGGGGGGGGCAATCAGGGTGTTTATGGTATGAACTCCCTAATTGCCTCCATACTCCTAGCACAGGAGAAGCGAGGGGAAAAGTCTCTCCTTTCAGTGTTTCTCACCTTCCCACCTCCCACCTGGCTGCACCCCTCCCCTCATACACCCTGACCTGTCAAAAAGCCCCAGCTGGTATCCAGGGGAGGGGCGAAAGGCAGAACAGTGCATGGAGAGGAAAAAACCCTTCTCTGTTCAGCCTTTCTCCCCTCCCCTCCCCTCCCCTCCCAGCTGGGACTTTTTGACAGGTCAGTGGGTGGGGGAGGGGTGCCCTCCCTCTCCAAACCCGACCTGTCAAAAGCCCCAGCTCGGAGACAGGGGTGGGGCAAAAGGCAGAAAGGAGCATGGAGGGGAAGCACACAGCCCTGTTCAGACTTTTGCTCCTCTCCTGCCTCCCAGCTGGGACTTTTTGACAGGTCGCTGTGGGGGAGGGGTTCCCTCTCTCTCCAAACCCGACCTGTCAAAAGCCCCAGCTGGTAGGTAGGGATCAACAGGAAGAAGGAAGGAAGCAGTGGTAAATTTAAGCTCTGTTTAAATTTACCTCTGCCTCCTTTCTTCTCCCATGCTCCCCCCTTGTCCCAGGGTGGTTTTCTGGGCAGGGAGCACTGTGGGAAGTGGGGCTGTCCCCACTGTCCACAGCCCTCCTTGTCCAAAACACCCCTTCGGAGGAGGGGGTGACAGGAGAGAAAGGAGCAATCAGGCAGCGAATTTACTTCTGCCTGGCTGCTCCTTTTCTCCTAACCCTCCCAACTCTCAGCTGGAATCAGCTCATATCTCAGAGAAACTGCCACTGTGGGAAGTAAGTACAGGAGCCCAACTGTGTGCTAGACTTGGAAAAAGCTAGTACAAGGCAAAGCAACAAAACTGTATGCATTCATGCATATCCAACTGGCAGATTAGTTTATTGGGACTAATTTTGGTGTTACTTTTGGTCCAAGTACTTGATGCAGAACCTGGACCCATTTTTATCTGGGAAAGATATCTGTCCACTTTGCTTCCTGCATACCAGACTGACCCAGTCACTTGTGTTTTGCACATGATTCACATTCCCCGCTTCCTCCAGCAAGAATACACTTTGATCTGCACATACTTCCTAGTGCAGTCTCCTTGACTTCATTTCATTGAGAATGACTTGCCAAGACTGTTGAATTTGAAATGCTTTTTAGCCATCTGAAACAAAATATGAAGATTCTAGTTTTCCCCTTTGCTATTTTTCAGCCATGCGTATGTGGTAAGAAATCCACTATGCCCACCTTGACAAGGAATGCCAGCTTTGCTGCCTGGATAAGATGACATTCTAATGGTAAAATATTTTGAGGTTATCAGGCAAATGTATCATGATATCTCCATTGATGTCCTCCCACTTTTGGCAGCATCCAGATGTGGCACATTGCAGAAGCCATCATCCCAAACAACGTGGCTATCTTGGATGTGGACTATGGGATTTGCAGTCCACCATATTTCAGTTTTCTTGGGAGACTTAAGAGTGGCTGCCTGCATGCCTTGATTTCCAAATTATAGAAAAATAGACAATATAAACAAAACATACTAAAAGATGGAATAAATGATGAGTTTGGAGTTTTAACAGAAAAGAATAAACTGATCTCATCTCAGCTCAGGATATACTCAGAAAGAGAGAGACTCAAGGCAGCAAGAAGAAATGTACAAAGAAACTGCATATTAGTCAAGCCACTCTTTTGCTTACGATACAACCATTATTGTAGTCAAAGCTTTTTGGTCTCTGAAGGGGGACGCTCTTCTCCCTCTCACAAAATACCAGAACTAGGGGACATCCACCCAAATTGAGGGCTGGGAGAGTGAGAACAGACAAAAGATTTTTTTTTTACCCAGTGTGTTGTCAGTGTGTGGAACTCCCTGCCAAAGGATGTGGTGATGGCCCAAAAGCCTTGGTTCCCTCTGGGGAGAAAGGCGGCATAAAAATAAAGTTGTTGTTGTTGTTGTTGTTGTTGTTGTTGTTGTTGTTGTTGTTGTTGTTGTTGTTGTTGTTGTTGTTATCTGGCCTGGATATCTTCAAAAGGGGATTAGACAGATTCCTGGAGGAAAAGTCCATCACAGGTTACAAACCATGATGGTGATGTGTAATCTCCAGGCTTAAAACCAGGGTACTTCAAGGGCCAGATGCAGGGGTGGTATCAGGAGACAGAGATCTAGTCTCGTGCACTCCCGGACGCATTTGGTGGGGCCACTGTGAGATACAGAAAGGACTAGATGGGCCTTTGGACTGATCCAGCATGGCTGTTCTTATGTTCTTATGTTCTTAAAATTACCAACAATGAGCAAATACATTCCAGGTTCCTTCTCACCTCCAAATACCAGCTAGTCCTCGATCCATTATATATTAAAAAAAAACTGCACTTGTTTCTCTCATTCTAAAAATCTACCACCTTAGTTAGAAAGCCCACATTTAAGCACAATCCCCTCCTGTGTTTTAATTGGAAATTCTCATCTCTGAGCAACAGCAATAACTACCTACGGCTGCTTCCCTTCATGCCTCAGAGCTCTTCCAAATTTTTCATTACAAGGACAATTTTTCTTGTCTATTAATGACTTTCATTTTTAATATCTCAATGCTTCCATTTAAAAGCTGAACCTTACCTAATTGTATGTCTTCCACTTTTCTTTAGCTCCACAAAAAAAAAAAAACCCTACAACAGCCTTCATTTTTGAGAGGAGACATACTTTCCAATCCGTCCTTTGCATGCATCACTAAGCTCAAGAAGACTTACAATCAAGCACGCATAAGGCTGCAGTTCTAGCTAGGATAGCCTTGTTGCTTTGAAACGGAGCTTGGTTTGCTAAACTAACTCTTTCAAACAAAATATTGCTGCTGTCATACTTGGGGACACACTGTACTTGCTTATCTAAATGAAGCCACGACGGCAGAGTTTCTAGGCATGGCTGCTGGCGCAATCTTATTGCCCCTGGCTGTAGGCTACACATGCCACAAACACACACTCTGTTCTTCAGACAACTCCCCTTCCATCTTCAAACTGTATGAACTGCAAAATTATGTGCTGGCTGTGGAGTTTTGCTGCCTAGTCGCTGAAAGTGGTTGTGTGGGCTCCAGACACCAAGACAACTACATCCATTTTAATCTGTATTTTAAAAGCCAAAACATGTTGCAGGTGCATCCACCTCGAGTCCTCTAAGAATATATACCAGTTTTTAGGCACTTAGGTTTCATGATTCTGAAGATCCATGTACTGTATGTGTGCGCAACACACATATATACATATACTCTCTCACACACACATTTATCTTTTTGCTCTCCTACATTTATTTTCATACTTTACATATATAATCCTGTATAGGCACCAACCTGCTCATTTAAAGAGCTAAAATGAGAAGGCAGATGTGTGTTGTTCTTCAGTTATTCAGTTGTGTCTGACTCTTCTTAACCCCATGGACCAGAGCATGCCAGGCCCTCCTGTCTTCCACTGCCTTCCGGAGTTTGGTCAAATGCAAGTTCGTTGCATCAATGACGCCATCCAACCATCTCATTCTCTGCCATCTCCTTTTCCTTTTGCCTTCAATCTTTCCCAACATCAGGGACTTTTCCAAGGAGCCCTCTCTCCTCATGAGGTGGCCAAAGTACTGGAACCTCAGCTTCAAAATTTGTCATTCCAATGAATGAGAAGGCGGATATGGGTGTGCAAATAAGCCTCGCCTTCAAATGGCTTCATGCATCGGGCAGTGAGACAGTTTTTTGCACCGAGTACAAAAAGCCCAAGTGGGCTCTGTAACTGCATTTAGTTTAATGCCTTGCCACAACCCCTAGCCATGCCAGGTTTCTTGATGATGGGGTGCTGCGACCTCAACCAAATCACCCCCCCCCACACACACACAGAGCATTCTTCAGAGTTTTGCACTCACATAAAAAGGTCTGTGCTTGGCAGAAGTCAGGTGAAGGTATACACAAAGTCCCCATCTCCACATTAGCCATATACCCAAAGAGGCAAACCTTTACACAAATTTAAATCACTCAACAAAAACACTGCAGAATCATATGAAATACTGATATTCACACTAGGAGTGTTATCTATACTATACATTTATGCCTAATATTTGTAATTGGTGGTGTTGATTATTGTTCTGTCTTATTATAAACTACTCAGATTGGCCTTGTAGCCAGTTGAGTGGTGTAAATAAATAAATAAATAAATAAATAAATAAATAAATAAATAAATAAATAAATAAATAACACAGTGAGTAATTTAAGATACTCTATCAGAGAGCTCTGTGGCACTCTTCCAAACTACAGAAGAATATCCTATAGCCCTCTACAGACCACAAGGTTTTATGGGATGGAACCATGGCCATTAAACTCTCATCAGTCTTCTAAAGCCATGTAGCATAGGCACACATTGGATGAAACACTATCAGTACAATCAAGAATGATGTGAGTGGCATTTTAAAAAGTAATGTCCCTTGTAACATATGATTTCCAACAGCTGTTTCACACATATGATTCATTGTGTGTCCTCATGTGTAAACTCCTCCTCACCCAACACAATAATGAATAATGCATTAATGCTTCAACCTCTCTTCTGACAAGATTTGGCTCTGAACAACAGTTCTACAGTTGACTCCCAGATTTTATTAAGCCCTGCCAATTTTCTCTCCCACCCTTGTTTAGATAGATAGATAGATAGATAGATAGATACAATTTATTTTAGAAGTCCTTCTCAAACAAGGAAGGATGGGGAAATTGGATTAAACGCAGAGACCCAGACTGTGTATTGTGCTACACACCCGTTTCTTTCACAAGCTTAATGCCAACTTAGCTGTCAAAGGCTTTCTCCAACCGTGCATTGAATGGAGTGACACCTGTGGGCAGAGCTCTTTGAAAAGGGACATTGTGCACTGCTCGGTTGCTGAGCAGCTGGAACCAGAAATGCCTTTTCATTCCATGAGCTGCCTGCAGCTTGCGCACAGGCTCCTAAGTGCCCATCTTTGTGACTTTGTGTGGGCATAGGGAGAAACTTTGATGCCAAAATAATTAGCAAAAACTGTCAGTGCTGATCAATGCCAGGTGGCCATGGGATGGAACAATCCAATAGCCACCGATACAGAGCTTGCCCCTGTGTTGGAACTGTGATGAGCTCCTTCTCTGGAGATGTTCGTTTTAAGTTGCAAGGAAAAGTTTTGCCAAGAAGTACCCTTGAAGCAGCTGCTGGATCTTTTAGAAATCGAAATGTATGTCTTCTCTTCAAGTGCTAAAGTTAGGTAGACTGCCAGATCTATCTCTGACATTAGACTGCATCTAGGTTTACTTATCCTTGGTAGTTCCATAGAGTAGACCCATAGAATCAATTGCTAATTGTTTTCAACCCATATAAATCCCAGTTGCTCTATTGCACTTGGAGCCACCATACAAATGAGCAGGATTTAAATTAGCCATGACTAACTGAAGTCCGATTTATCTCCTTGGTTCTCCTACAAGAATAATTATACCTGGATCAAATCTATTGACTTGCGAAGCAAAGAGTGAGGTCCAACGATGCACTAGTCAGTCCCCAATTTAGATGGTTTCCAGCACAAAAATAGCTGTATAACTCTACTGCAGAAATCATTTGGGGAAGGATTGAAAGGTTATTCAAATCAACAATGCAGCCACATTTGGAGTAGATATGTACAGTTCTGGTTCCCCTTATAAAATTGGATCTGGTACAGAAAAGGAGAACAAAAGTGATGGAAGGGTTAGAACACTTTGTCAACAAGGGTAGATTTCAGGATTTTGGATTTAGAAAAAATAGATGAATTTAATGGGGGAAATGAGAGCGAATTATTAAAATGGTACTGTATATGTGTTGGAAAAATGATAGGGAAAAATCTCACTCTCTCGTAATACTTAAACGTCTGAATCATCAAAGGTTATTCGTAGTGAGAAGATGAAGAAGAGCCAGAAGAACGCATTACTTCATAAAACACATACTTAATGGAATTCACTATCACAAGTTCTGGTGATGGCTTCCAAACAGCAGAGGTGTTAGCTCCACATAGTGCTTGCAGACCCCTTAGAGGCACCTGGTTGACCTCTGTGAAAAATGAAAATGTTGAACTAAATACACCACTGGTCTAATTAAATAAGGCTCTCCTTATATACAACTTGATGGCACACGATTACTATTATTATGTTCTTATATAAATCTGGTATTCATTTAGCTATGTGGGCTAAAATTGTATTAGTTACTCACCAGCATAACACTGTTGGCATACAGTACATCTCACAGGCAAATTGCCAGAAGTTGGGAGGTCAACATAGCCTCTCGCTGTCATCACCAAATTATACAACTTAGTGTATAATAGCAGAGTTACTAACTTGAAGCAATTGACTGCCAAAAGTTTACCTAGCTTGCTTTACACTGGTGTAAAAATCTAATAGGATTCTGGATTCTGACGTATGTTCCTCTGGTCTACCAATAAAGGCACTGTGTCCTCTTCATGTTTAAAGTCCTCTTCTTTTCAACCAGACAAAAGGATGAATAAATATAGAATAAACACAAAACCTTCCTGTTTCATGCTCACGAAGCTGGTTTTGGGACATAAGAAAGAAAACATGAGAATGAAGTTCTCGTATCTCGTTTGGGACATAAGAAAGAAAACATAAGACTGAAGTTCTCGTTAATCTCGTTGTATTTATACAATGACAATAAATTGCATTCCTATTCAATATATCTATATGTAAAACCAGACTACCCATTTCTCCCCTTCTTATACATATCAATGAGATTGGTCTAAAATCATATTGAAGAAGTCAGTAGTCAGTAAATGCCATGAATTCCTCTTCTGCTGCCAGGGGATCAAATCATAAAAGACAGGTGAAAAAGTGATCCTTGTCTGTCTTAAATATCTGGTTAATTCAATTTCTATCAGATACTTTATTAGTTTGGCTGCTACAAGATTCATTTATTTGTAAGGCTCATGAAAGAGACTTATTATGTGAAATTTGCAAGATTCATCAATAGTAAGCAAATAGCCCCATAGAACTTAAAACAGTTACATCAACAGCTATTCATTTTCTGTATTCATTAACCCAAGTTTATAAGGAGGTAATATTACCTTTAGCTGTTTGTCCCTTCCGATTTACAAGTTTGTTTCAAAGAGATTTCAGATCTTTCATTTACATCCGTCTCTCTTTCCGAATAATATGCCTTTGAAAACTATCATCTGGTTGCTAGCTTTGATAATGGCTTGTCTATGTGATTAGAAGCACTTATTTTGTGAATATGAAACATTTTAAAAGTTCACATTCCAATTAAAGTTTAAGAGAATGCATTTCATCTATTCAGAGGTGAGTAGCCAACGAAAAAGAAGCATTATTACGTTTCCCCCTATTTGCATTCTAATTGTTCTGAAACATCCCTTGTGTTGTTTTGGCAATTACATACTGAATAAGCATGGTTTTTATCATTTTGGATGGTTTTCAAACTCCTTCTATCACTGTAAAAAGTCACAGTTGTGGATTCTGCTCATTTTCCCAGTTCATCTTTGTTTATTGATAAGCTCACTATGCATTCTTGACCACATTTGTTTCCCATAAGGTCACTTCTCTTTCAGGATCCTTTGCAGTTAAATGTAATTGCACGCAGGCTTTGTTTTGCTTTATATGCTAACTTGATAGTTTTCAGTTGTCAGATTCTATTTTTCTTTTTATATTAACAGGTGTTTTCTTGTGCTTTTTATTGTCTAATCCAATTCTCTTCTCTAGCAAACAAAAGCTTTCTTGCTTTCTTAGAAAGAAGTGTGGACATGATTCCTTTATAAAGGGGGAAGTGTCCTCAGGCAGTCATTCTTACAAAGGGCTGAATCCAGAAGTTAACACTGCTTGTAGAGTTTGTCCTCTACAACTTGCAGAATCATCGCTTGAAATGTTACAAATCAAGTGCAGTTTGTGTAAACTACACCCAATTTAGAATTTAGAGTTGGGCTCAACTGCGCACTCCGTCGACATATCATGCATTGCTGGGGATGCAAGTATCACATACAATATCAATTACACCTGTCACGAGAGAACTACAACAGCTCTGGCAGCTGCACAGAATCAGGCCACTATGCCAGTAATCCAGAGGTTACAATTAGAAAGAAGAAATGAAATGCAAAATTCACCTTGTCTACCTAGGATGAATAAAAATTACAGCAAAAAAAATCACAACTGAATGTTGCTGGAAAATAGAGTATTATATTAGCTGCCTAGATGCCCTAAGCACATCCGATCTCGCCTGATTTCGGAAGCTAAGCAGGGTCGGAACTGGTTAGTACTTGGATGGGAGACCACCAGGGAATACCAGGTGCTGTAGGCGCCTAGAGTAGGAACTGGCAAGCCACTCCAGTATTCCTGCCAAGAAAACTCCATGGACATGGGGTCACGAAGGGTCGGTCACGACTGTAACAACACAATACACACAGAGTATTATATTAGAATGTATGCAACAGTTTCCACATGGAGGTAGCTTTTGCTCCGGGCTTCACCTGCGGCAGACTTACCATCACCAGTGAAGATGCCACTTTGTTTTCTTCCCAGAAGTCCTAACAGAGAGAGGAAGAGTGTGAGTCTATGATCTAAATGTTGAAACAGTTTTAATGTTGATGATGCCTTGATTCATCAATAAGCCTTGAATTATTTATCATCTACAAATTCATAGAAATTATTACACTTGTGTATGTACTAAATATGAAAAAGGGTTGGGGAGCTCCATTTTTAATACAATTCTGTGTGATCCTTTTTTTTAGGAGAAACTTGAGATCAAAAGATTTGGAAGGAAGGAAGACAGTCAAATGGCATTGGGAGTCCAGAGTGCTACGCTGTAGGAGTGCTATTTCCTCCAATGCCTGCTTGGGTGTTGTGGTCTTCTCTTGGTCATACAGCCTCAGAGACATGTTCGTAAGGGCACAATTGAGGTCCTCCACAGTGGCTATTCTATGGCTTTGGAACTCCTTTCCAAAGAAGTCTTTGCTGGTCTTCTACCTGCTGTCTTTCTGCTGTCATTGCTGTTAGGCAATGGCCCTTTTTAAAGCAAGCTTTTGAGAACTGAGTTGAATTACTTTCCAAGGGACCTTTAGCTAGCTGGGAAGTTTTCTTTCATCACTGCAATTAAATTGTACACATAACCATACACATAACATGAAGCAGTGCAGGAAAAAACCCACTTCATCTGCTTGAACTTCGTCACAAACACTGCCACACAGACAGAAAAAGAATGGGAATAGATTGCATTCCCTGTATTAAGAGTAGACATGGGCACGACTTGGCAGAATTGTTGTTTCCGTTTTCGGATATCGTTTCCGTTACGTAACGGAAACGGTAACGACAATTAAGCTGTCAGAACTCGAACTCGAACCAAAAAAAGAAAAATTGGGTCTGATTTGTCATTGTCATTCCTGGCATCGCGCGGCGATCACGCGGTGCCACGCGGCACAGAAAAAAAGTTTTAAAAATAAAAAAAACCCTGATTCCCGGCCAAAAAAGCAGGCGAAAATATGCCTGCCTGAGGGCACCTACCAGAGGGGTGGTTTCTGGGGGGGGGGTCCCCGGCCTTCCCCCCTCTCCTGTCCTGGGCTGCTGGTACCGGGCTGGGAGGGGGCATCCTCGGCGTCTCCATTTGCCATGCGGTGCGGGGGGGATCCAAAATGGCGCCCGCAATATTTTTTTTGAAATCGTGGTCCAAAAAACCACCAAAGCACCACAGAAACATGCAAAAATTAGCTATTTTAAATGCTTGAATTTTTTACAGTAGCTGCAGTGGGTTTTTTATAGCAGTAAAAGGTTGCACTGATTTTATTTTATTTTATTTTTATTTTTATTTTTTTACACCTGCGCAATGATGGGCTGGCCATGGGATGGGACCATGCAAATTTTTGGACCCATTCTACCAATGGCCAGGTTTTGACTGACACTTCTGGATGTGCAAGAGAGCATAAAAAGCCGAGGCACTCCCAGAAGAGTCGCAGTTCGGGCTTGGATGTGGGTGGGAGAGGGCTGTGTGTAGCTGGCTGCTGTGCTAGACTAGTTTCGATTTTGCGGAGCCTTTAGATTGCAGTTAGGCAGGCAGGGAGGGAATTGATTCAATTGAATTTTTAGGAAATAATAATAATTCGTTTCATTCTCTGTCTGCTGTGGGGAACAGCAACGCAGTTTATTCTTTTTTATTCTCCTGCAGTTTGTTAGGATTTCTTTTCTGATAGTGCTTCAAAGGGGGGGAGGTTTGAGTGAGAGGGGAGGTGTGGATTTATTTTAAAAATTTCATTTGCTTGGTGGCAAGCCAAGGTCCTTTCATACCCTGCCTGCAGCTCTGCTGTGGGTGCACTGCCCACTTTGTTTGCAAAAATTGCAATTGCTTTATTCGACGCAGTCTTGTGCAGCAAGTCAGTTTAAAGTGTTTCCCACCTGCTCTGGGTCATTGCGGGACCCGCGCCCGCCGCCCGCGCGCCCGCCCCTCCCCCCTGCCGCTGCTGCCGCCCGCCCATGCCCCCCCGCCACCCTGCCTGCCGCCTAGGGTGCAAAAACACCTAGCGCCGGCAGGACGCCACTCGCTGGGACGTCAAATCGCGCGAAATCGCGGCGGCGGTAACGACAAATGACATGACAAAACGACAAATTTTTTAAACATTTCGCGAAAAACGGAAATGACCCGAAACGGACCCGTCCCGAAAAACGACAACTCGGAAAAAAAAATTCTGGTCGTGCCCATCTCTAATTAAGAGCCTAAAAACACAAGATGCCGGTGGAGTACTCCTGGATATTTGATGTTCTCCAGGTATACTTTGTTTGTTCCCTAGTGGTTTTGCTTTATTCTATCTAGAGGTGAAAATGATTGGCCACAAGATGCTTCCCTGGAGATCTCCTCTTGTGATAGGTTGCCCAAGGGTGCTTTACCTGCCCGCAAGCCTAAAATAGCAGGCAGAGGGACATAATGCCTTCATCTGCCCCTGTACTTGCTGTAGCTCTTTGCTGCTTGGGACATTATTCACTAGCCAATAGCCAATTATTTTGTATTCATCTGCGTGCCCAGCTGAGAAGATGAATACAGAGCTCCATGTCCTGTCTGGCTTACTCATCCAAGATGTCCAAGTGATTTTAACAGGCTATCTAAGGCTGCCGCTTTCTTCTTCTTCTTCTTCTTCTTCTTCTTCTTCTTCTTCTTCTTCTTCTTCTTCTTCTTCTTCTTCTTCTTCTTCTTCTTCTTCTTCTGGCATGTAGGTTCTACATGGGAGCATTAATATGCATTCAGAGGTAATTGCAGGCATCTCCACTGCTTCCAAAAACAACACAAAATCATCTAAGACTTCTGGAATCAAGCAAAAAGCTGTGTGATTTTTTTTTATGACAGGCCTCAAGCAATGTACCTATGTTTTATATTACGCTTCTTTCAGGGAGCTTAAAGAGATACCCGCAGGTTCTTTGTATTTATTTTCAGAATGATCCCGTGGCAAAATCTGAATGGAGACAAGATGGCTGACCAGGGTTACCTGGTTATTTATAAGAGAACCAGTAATTGATGCTAAGTTTTCACAGACTAAAGATGACACTTTATCCACAAAATAAGGCCTTCTCTCTCAAAACAAGAGCATGTAGGGATAAGGTTTTTCTTTGCATATTAATGTAACCCCCATCCAAATTTACATTCCTGCATCAATCTATGAACCTATACTATAATAGAGACACAGCTTTTAGTTTGTCCTGTCTTTTGTCTGAGACCAAAAGCACTTTACAGCTATACAGCTTTCCCAGCTATCATGTTTCTGTACACCTAGATTAGCTTTAGCCACAAAACACACAGGTAATAAAGCAAATGAAGTCCTAATTAAATCATGCAGAATGTGACTGTGCAGCAAATAGGGCTTATTTGTTTCTATATTGACACATTTAAGATACAAATTGTAATTTAAGATATGAATGAGTAATTAATAAACAGTTAATTTGCTCCATCTAGAACCATAGCACAAAAGGAGCAAAACTATTTGTAGTAAAAATAAATACAAGGAAATATGAACAAGAAAGCAGGTCATCTGAAAAGGTAGAGAGACTGAGAATATATATATATATATATATATATATATATATATATATATATATATATATATATATATATATATATATATATATATATATATATATATATATATATGCATGTTAGGGTGGATTCGGGTTTCTTCCCGTGTAGAAATCTGGTTGTTTTGGCGACGTTTCGACGAGGTCTCACTCGTCATCTTCAGGCTGGTGTTCTGGCTTCTTTCTTCTTGAAGCAAAGCGTGATCTCAGTTGAAGTCCTTCTATAAATACTGCTGGGGGTGTGTGGTTTGCTTGCTCTGTTGCTGATTGTAGGTTCGTTTGTTCTTTAGTGATCTGCTGTGTGGCTGAGGCGATCGTTAAGGGCTTAACTGCTGGTGGGTTAGATGGCTGTTTAGAGACATCCTGTGTGGGTGAGGTGCTGGATGTGTGTCTATTAGCCTTTTGTTTCTTAACGACCTTGGTGATGGGCGTTCTGGCAGCATCCTGGGCTTTGGTGGAGTGGGGTCCTGTGTCTTGTGAATTCATTTTGGTCTGGGCTGCGTGTCTGTGGTCTCCCAATGTTTTTTTGGCGTGTGTAAGTGTGCTCCATGTGGTGGCTGGAGTGGGGAGTAGCGGTAGATGGTGCAGTCGTGGTTTTGTTATTGGATGGTGGTTTCGTTTCATCTGTGGGAAGGGTCTGGGTTTGTGTTTGGTGTGGATGGAAGGTGGTGGCATCTTGTGTCCTTTTGGACCTGGTGTCAGTCTTTGTGACAGAGGCTCGTCTGTTGACCAGGGCTAGTTTCCAGATGTCAGGGAGGTGTCATCACGTTTATTCATGTTGTTTGGGTGTTTCTCTATTTCAATGGCTTCTATGATTATTCGACTGTTGAAGTGTTCAGTTTTGGAGATGAGTTTGGTTCTTTTAAAATCAATTTCATGACCTGTTGTTTTTATGTGCTGGAAGAGAGAGGAAGATTTTTCTTCTTTTTTGACTGCGTTCTTGTGTTCTGCGATGCGTGCACTTATTCTCCTGTTTGTCTGTCCGATGTATGTGGCTGGGCAGACTTTGCATGGTATTTCGTAGACTCCTTGGTTTTCTAGCTCAATCTTGTCTTTGGGGTTTCTTAAAATGTTGGCTATTTTTTGTTCGGTGCAAAAGGCTGTCTTGATCTTGTGTTTGTGGAGAATTTTGCTGATTTTGTCTGTGGTGCCTTTGATGTAAGGGAGGAGGGCAGTGCCGTTGTTCTCTTCTGTTTCTTGGTTCTTGGGGGGTGTTTCTTTTTGGATTAGTTTGGTGATGGTGTTTTTTTGGAATCCGTTCGCAATTAAAGCATTCGAGAGAGTGTGTAATTCAGTTTTTAGGTGGTCTTTGTCAGCGAGGCGTTTGGTTCTGGAGATGAGGGTTTTTGCTACGGAGTTGATCTGTGCAGGGTGGTGGTGTGATTGTGCATTTAAGTAGCGGTTTGTATGTGTTTTTTTCCGGTAGATGGTATGTCCTAAGGAGCCGTCGGGTTTTTTGTAGATTAGGACGTCCAGGAAGGGAAGTTGGTTGTTGGCTTCTATTTCCATAGTGAATTGTATTTTGGGGTGTAGGCTGTTGAGATGTGTGAGGAAGTTGTTCAGTTTGTCTTTCCCGTGTGGCCAGATAACAAAGGTGTCGTCAACATATCTGAGCCAGAGTTTGGGTTTATGTTCGGACTTCTGTAACGCGTTGGTTTCAAAGTGTTCCATATATAGGTTTGCGATGACCGGTGAGAGGGGTGATCCCATGGGTGCTCCTTCTATCTGTTTGTATCTTTGTCCATTGTGGATGAAGTATGTGTTGGTTAGGCAGTGGTTGGTCAGATCTAGGATGTGCTTGGGGGGGTTGTATTTGTTGTGGATAGCTGTCAAGGCTTCTTGAATGGGCACTTGTGTGAAGAGCGAAACAACATCGAAGCTCACGAGTAGGTCATTGGGTTGTAGGTCTTGTTTCTTTATAATTTCTATGAAGTGGAACGAGTTTTGTACGTATGAAGTGATGGATTCTGCATAGGGCTGGAGTTGTTTGGCAAGAAATTTGGCGAGGTTTTGTAGGGGTGAGCCTATGGAGCTGACTATGGGTCTGAGAGGTGTTCCTTCTTTGTGAATCTTGGGGAGGCCGTAGAGCTTGGGGCATCTGGATGATTTCTCTCTGGGGATGATGCTTGGCTTGATTTCTTCACTTAAGGGTGAGGCTTTTATTTTGGCTTTGGTGGTTTTTTCCAGGTAGGTGGTGGGGTCTGCGTTCAAAGGTATGTAAGCAGGGTCTTGTAGTAGGTTGGATAGTTTGGCTTGGTAGTCAGATGTGTTCATCACCACTGTGGCATTGCCTTTGTCTGCTGGGAGAATGATTATGTTGTTGTCTTTCCTCAGGTTGGTGAGGGCTTTTTGTTCTTCTTTGTGTAAATTGCTTCTGGGTGGTTTGCTGGAGCAGAGGATATTGGTGACTTCGAGTCTGATTTTGTTGGCTTCATCTGGGTTGATTTTGGTTAGGCTGGCTTCCACTCCGCATATGATGTTTTCAGTGGGGATGTGTCTGGGGGCGACTGCAAAGTTGAATCCTTTGGACAGGACTTTGGTCTCTGCGATGGTGAGTGTCCTGTCTGATATGTTGTGAACTGTTTGTTTCATGGGCTGCTGTGGGGGGTTGGGCTTCTGGCGTTTTTCCAGTTTGTGGAGTTTGTTGGTGTGTATGTTTGTCTTGTGGGAGGTCTCTGTTTCAGCTCTCCAGGCGGCGAGTTGCTTGGATTTCTTCCAGAGTGTTGGGTGGATTTTGTTGCTGAGTTTGAGGTGGAGAGTGAGTAGGTCTCTGTTGGTTTGATCTAGTAGGTATCTTTTCTTGTGTAGTTCGTTTCTGATTAGGGCTAGTTCTGTTCTTTTCAGGATCGTTTCGCTGGATGGGGTTTTTGAGTGGAATTTCAGTTGGAAGCTTGTGGGGATCACATTTTTATCTCGGCAGTTGCGTAGGAATGCAATGTCACATAAGATGGTGGCTCTTCGGACTTCTAGTTTCTCGTAGGTTCTGGTCAGCTGGAAGGTTTCCTCCCCGTAGAGGTCGGATATTTGTTTTCGTAGATTTTCACGGGTATAGGTATGCATGTTAGGGTGGATTCGGGTTTCTTCCCGTGTAGAAATCTGATTGTTTTGGCGACGTTTCGACGAGGTCTCACTCGTCATCTTCAGGCTGGTGTTCTGGCTTCTTTCTTCTTGAAGCAAAGCGTGATCTCAGTTGAAGTCCTTCTATAAATACTGCTGGGGGTGTGTGGTTTGCTTGCTCTGTTGCTGATTGTAGGTTCGTTTGTTCTTTAGTGATCTGCTGTGTGGCTGAGGCGATCGTTAAGGGCTTAACTGCTGGTGGGTTAGATGGCTGTTTAGAGACATCCTGTGTGGGTGAGGTGCTGGATGTGTGTCTATTAGCCTTTTGTTTCTTAACGACCTTGGTGATGGGCGTTCTGGCAGCATCCTGGGCTTTGGTGGAGTGGGGTCCTGTGTCTTGTGAATTCATTTTGGTCTGGCTGCGTGTCTGTGGTCTCCCAATGTTTTTTTGGCGTGTGTAAGTGTGCTCCATGTGGTGGCTGGAGTGGGGAGTAGCGGTAGATGGTGCAGTCGTGGTTTTGTTATTGGATGGTGGTTTCATTTCATCTGTGGGAAGGGTCTGGGTTTGTGTTTGGTGTGGATGGAAGGTGGTGGCATCTTGTGTCCTTTTGGACCTGGTGTCAGTCTTTGTGACAGAGGCTCGTCTGTTGACCAGGGCTAGTTTCCAGATGTCAGGCAAGCGGGAGGTGTCATCACGTTTATTCATGTTGTTTGGGTGTTTCTCTATTTCAATGGCTTCTATGATTATTCGACTGTTGAAGTGTTCAGTTTTGGAGATGAGTTTGGTTCTTTTAAAATCAATTTCATGACCTGTTGTTTTTATGTGCTGGAAGAGAGAGGAAGATTTTTCTTCTTTTTTGACTGCGTTCTTGTGTTCTGCGATGCGTGCACTTATTCTCCTGTTTGTCTGTCCGATGTATGTGGCTGGGCAGACTTTGCATGGTATTTCGTAGACTCCTTGGTTTTCTAGCTCAATCTTGTCTTTGGGGTTTCTTAAAATGTTGGCTATTTTTTGTTCGGTGCAAAAGGCTGTCTTGATCTTGTGTTTGTGGAGAATTTTGCTGATTTTGTCTGTGGTGCCTTTGATGTAAGGGAGGAGGGCAGTGCCGTTGTTCTCTTCTGTTTCTTGGTTCTTGGGGGGTTTTCTTTTTGGATTAGTTTGGTGATGGTGTTTTTTTGGAATCCGTTCGCAATTAAAGCATTCGAGAGAGTGTGTAATTCAGTTTTTAGGTGGTCTTTGTCAGCGAGGCGTTTGGTTCTGGAGATGAGGGTTTTTGCTACGGAGTTGATCTGTGCAGGGTGGTGGTGTGATTGTGCATTTAAGTAGCGGTTTGTATGTGTTTTTTTTCCGGTAGATGGTATGTCCTAAGGAGCCGTCGGGTTTTTTGTAGATTAGGACGTCCAGGAAGGGAAGTTGGTTGTTGGCTTCTATTTCCATAGTGAATTGTATTTTGGGGTGTAGGCTGTTGAGATGTGTGAGGAAGTTGTTCAGTTTGTCTTTCCCGTGTGGCCAGATAACAAAGGTGTCGTCAACATATCTGAGCCAGAGTTTGGGTTTATGTTCGGACTTCTGTAACGCGTTGGTTTCAAAGTGTTCCATATATAGGTTTGCGATGACCGGTGAGAGGGGTGATCCCATGGGTGCTCCTTCTATCTGTTTGTATCTTTGTCCATTGTGGATGAAGTATGTGTTGGTTAGGCAGTGGTTGGTCAGATCTAGGATGTGCTTGGGGGGGTTGTATTTGTTGTGGATAGCTGTCAAGGCTTCTTGAATGGGCACTTGTGTGAAGAGCGAAACAACATCGAAGCTCACGAGTAGGTCATTGGGTTGTAGGTCTTGTTTCTTTATAATTTCTATGAAGTGGAACGAGTTTTGTACGTATGAAGTGATGGATTCTGCATAGGGCTGGAGTTGTTTGGCAAGAAATTTGGCGAGGTTTTGTAGGGGTGAGCCTATGGAGCTGACTATGGGTCTGAGAGGTGTTCCTTCTTTGTGAATCTTGGGGAGGCCGTAGAGCTTGGGGCATCTGGATGATTTCTCTCTGGGGATGATGCTTGGCTTGGTTTCTTCACTTAAGGGTGAGGCTTTTATTTTGGCTTTGGTGGTTTTTTCCAGGTAGGTGGTGGGGTCTGCGTTCAAAGGTATGTAAGCAGGGTCTTGTAGTAGGTTGGATAGTTTGGCTTGGTAGTCAGATGTGTTCATCACCACTGTGGCATTGCCTTTGTCTGCTGGGAGAATGATTATGTTGTTGTCTTTCCTCAGGTTGGTGAGGGCTTTTTGTTCTTCTTTGTGTAAATTGCTTCTGGGTGGTTTGCTGGAGCAGAGGATATTGGTGACTTCGAGTCTGATTTTGTTGGCTTCATCTGGGTTGATTTTGGTTAGGCTGGCTTCCACTCCGCATATGATGTTTTCAGTGGGGATGTGTCTGGGGGCGACTGCAAAGTTGAATCCTTTGGACAGGACTTTGGTCTCTGCGATGGTGAGTGTCCTGTCTGATATGTTGTGAACTGTTTGTTTCATGGGCTGCTGTGGGGGGTTGGGCTTCTGGCGTTTTTCCAGTTTGTGGAGTTTGTTGGTGTGTATGTTTGTCTTGTGGGAGGTCTCTGTTTCAGCTCTCCAGGCGGCGAGTTGCTTGGATTTGTTCCAGAGTGTTGGGTGGATTTTGTTGCTGAGTTTGAGGTGGAGAGTGAGTAGGTCTCTGTTGGTTTGGTCTAGTAGGTATCTAGAACCAAGAAACAGAAGAGAACAACGGCACTGCCCTCCTCCCTTACATCAAAGGCACCACAGACAAAATCAGCAAAATTCTCCACAAACACAAGATCAAGACAGCCTTTTGCACCGAACAAAAAACAAAAAAAAGACCTACTCACTCTCCACCTCAAACTCAGCAACAAAATCCACCCAACACTCTGGAACAAATCCAAGCAACTCGCCGCCTGGAGAGCTGAAACAGAGACCTCCCACAAGACAAACATACACACCAACAAACTCCACAAACTGGAAAAACGCCAGAAGCCCAACCCCCCACAGCAGCCCATGAAACAAACAGTTCACAACATATCAGACAGGACACTCACCATCGCAGAGACCAAAGTCCTGTCCAAAGGATTCAACTTTGCAGTCGCCCCCAGACACATCCCCACTGAAAACATCATATGCGGAGTGGAAGCCAGCCTAACCAAAATCAACCCAGATGAAGCCAACAAAATCAGACTCGAAGTCACCAATATCCTCTGCTCCAGCAAACCACCCAGAAGCAATTTACACAAAGAAGAACAAAAAGCCCTCACCAACCTGAGGAAAGACAACAACATAATCATTCTCCCAGCAGACAAAGGCAATGCCACAGTGGTGATGAACACATCTGACTACCAAGCCAAACTATCCAACCTACTACAAGACCCTGCTTACATACCTTTGAACGCAGACCCCACCACCTACCTGGAAAAAACCACCAAAGCCAAAATAAAAGCCTCACCCTTAAGTGAAGAAACCAAGCCAAGCATCATCCCCAGAGAGAAATCATCCAGATGCCCCAAGCTCTACGGCCTCCCCAAGATTCACAAAGAAGGAACACCTCTCAGACCCATAGTCAGCTCCATAGGCTCACCCCTACAAAACCTCGCCAAATTTCTTGCCAAACAACTCCAGCCCTATGCAGAATCCATCACTTCATACGTACAAAACTCGTTCCACTTCATAGAAATTATAAAGAAACAAGACCTACAACCCAATGACCTACTCGTGAGCTTCGATGTTGTTTCGCTCTTCACACAAGTGCCCATTCAAGAAGCCTTGACAGCTATCCACAACAAATACAACCCCCCCAAGCACATCCTAGATCTGACCAACCACTGCCTAACCAACACATACTTCATCCACAATGGACAAAGATACAAACAGATAGAAGGAGCACCCATGGGATCACCCCTCTCACCGGTCATCGCAAACCTATATATGGAACACTTTGAAACCAACGCGTTACAGAAGTCCGAACATAAACCCAAACTCTGGCTCAGATATGTTGACGACACCTTTGTTATCTGGCCACACGGGAAAGACAAACTGAACAACTTCCTCACACATCTCAACACAGCCTACACCCCAAAATACAATTCACTATGGAAATAGAAGCCAACAACCAACTTCCCTTCCTGGACGTCCTAATCTACAAAAAACCCGACGGCTCCTTAGGACATACCATCTACCGGGAAAAAACACATACAAACCGCTACTTAAATGCACAATCACACCACCACCCTGCACAGATCAACTCCGTAGCAAAAACCCTCATCTCCAGAACCAAACGCCTCGCTGACAAAGACCACCTAAAAACTGAATTACACACTCTCTCGAATGCTTTAATTGCGAACGGATTCCAAAAAAACACCATCACCAAACTAATCCAAAAAGAAACACCCCCCCAAGAACCAAGAAACAGAAGAGAACAACGGCACTGCCCTCCTCCCTTACATCAAAGGCACCACAGACAAAATCAGCAAAATTCTCCACAAACACAAGATCAAGACAGCCTTTTGCACCGAACAAAAAATAGCCAACATTTTAAGAAACCCCAAAGACAAGATTGAGCTAGAAAACCAAGGAGTCTACGAAATACCATGCAAAGTCTGCCCAGCCACATACATCGGACAGACAAACAGGAGAATAAGCGCACGCATCACAGAACACAAGAACGCAGTCAAAAAAGAAGAAAAATCTTCCTCTCTCTTCCAGCACATAAAAACAACAGGTCATGAAATTGATTTTAAAAGAACCAAACTCATCTCCAAAACTGAACACTTCAACAGTCGAATAATCATAGAAGCCATTGAAATAGAGAAACACCCAAACAACATGAATAAACGTGATGACACCTCCCACTTGCCTGACATCTGGAAACTAGCCCTGGTCAACAGACGAGCCTCTGTCACAAAGACTGACACCAGGTCCAAAAGGACACAAGATGCCACCACCTTCCATCCACACCAAACACAAACCCAGACCCTTCCCACAGATGAAACGAAACCACCATCCAATAACAAAACCACGACTGCACCATCTACCGCTACTCCCCACTCCAGCCACCACATGGAGCACACTTACACACGCCAAAAAAACATTGGGAGACCACAGACACGCAGCCAGACCAAAATGAATTCACAAGACACAGGACCCCACTCCACCAAAGCCCAGGATGCTGCCAGAACGCCCATCACCAAGGTCGTTAAGAAACAAAAGGCTAATAGACACACATCCAGCACCTCACCCACACAGGATGTCTCTAAACAGCCATCTAACCCACCAGCAGTTAAGCCCTTAACGATCGCCTCAGCCACACAGCAGATCACTAAAGAACAAACGAACCTACAATCAGCAACAGAGCAAGCAAACCACACACCCCCAGCAGTATTTATAGAAGGACTTCAACTGACTTCAACTGAGATCACGCTTTGCTTCAAGAAGAAAGAAGCCAGAACACCAGCCTGAAGATGACGAGTGAGACCTCGTCGAAACGTCGCCAAAACAACCAGATTTCTACACGGGAAGAAACCCGAATCCACCCTAACATGCATACCTATACCCGTGAAAATCTACGAAAACATATATATATATATATATATATATATATATATATATATATATATATATATATATATATATATATATATATATATATATATATATATATATATATATATATATATATATATATATATATATATATATATATATTGTATTTTGGATTCCTTGATTATACTTGATAAATAGATGCTACATTGCCTTTTTAAAATTCCAAGTGCTTCATCTAGAAGATAGATATCTCGTACTTCAACAGCTTTCAGAGGGTGAAATAGATTTACCTTTGACTTCTGATTGCATGTTTTATTCAAGCCCCTTTTCCTGATGACAGACTGTACTTCATGATAAAGTGATGCCATTGTTAATAAACAGACAGCCATCATTTAACCCTGCACATTCTGGAGAAAAACCTGCATGTGCCAATGCTTTCCAGGTTTAATCTTCATCATCATCATAGATTTTTGGTGAAAGCTTGTTTCTCTTATAGAACACCAGTCAATTTTGATTGACTGTGCCTGGTAAATAATAATAATAATAATAATAATAATAATAATAATAATAATAATAATAATAATAATAATAATAATAATAATAATAATAATAATAATAATAATAAGGAGGGCGAGAGGAGCGGAGCGGCGGATTGCGGGCTGCGTGGACGAGCAGCCCGAGTGGTGAAGGGGACGAGCGGCAGGCTTGCCGCTCTGGGAAAGGGACTCGCGGCTGATCAGCCGCGGGGCTATTGAAGTCAGCCGGCTGTCAGCCGGCGGGGGGAAGCCTCGCTTGGCCGTGGGCAGGGGGTGTTCAGCCGGCGGCCCGACGGCCAGGGAGGGAGAAGCCGGACGGCTTCGAGCTTAGCGGGTGGCGGGAGGGCTCTGAGCAGCTGGTAGGCGGCCGGCCAAGGAGCCTCTGCCGAGGGGTGATGTGGGTAATTGGTGCGGCTTGGCCACGCTCCCAGGTTTGAGGTCGGGCGCTCCTTCCCAGCGTCCGTGGATCCCCCTCCCACCTTCTGGGGCATCAGGGCTCAGGGCAGGTCTTTGGACGGGGTGGCCTCGGTGTGGGGTGGAATCCTAGGAGGCCTGCCATTGCCACGTGGGTGCTGGGTGGTGGATAAGAGGTGCGGCCCGGTACATTTGGCTTAACCAAGGGAGTGGCAGGTGGGGTGGCGCGGTATTCTTGTCAGGGGCGGTTGGCCAGATAAGGGGCCATAGGGCCTCGACGGCCAGTTGGCTAGGAGGCTTGGGCTGGTGGCGCTTACTGGCGGCCGCCATCTGGTTTACGGCAGCCATTTTGTGCACCCGGCCTGCTTTGCTGGTGGCTTGGTGGGCCGGGCGGCCATTTTGATTTGGCCTCCTCAGGGTTCGGCCTAGCCATTTGAAATCTGGGGGCATCTCCCAGGCCAAGCATCCTTTCTCGCGCAGGGCTTCCCAGCAGTCTGAACCTTTCAGGGTGGTTGTGCTAAGGGCGATATGGCACCTAAGAGGGGTCAGGCCAGTGGGAAGGGCAAGCAGCCAGCAAAGAGAAAGGCCCCTGCGAGGCCTTCAGTTCCGCTGATTTCGTCCTCGGATGAGGATGATTATCCTGACTTCCGGCCCATCCTGGATAAGCTGAGTTCACTGGAGCGGGAGCGGGCCCAGGGGTCTGGGATGTCTTCTTCCTTTGATAGGCAGCAGTCACGAAGGGAAACGAGGGCCAAGAAGTTAGCCGAATTGAAGCAGGTCAGTGAAATAATGCTTGCTCGTATTGCAGTTTTAGAAGGCGAGAAATCCGCTGGGAGCCAGGATCTTTTTGGCGAAGATGCCGGGGCTAGCGGAATGACCCATGCTGCAGTACAGGCCTCTGACCTAGAGGATGCCCTGGACGAGCCATGTGCGATGAGAGACCAGACTGGTGTTGAGGAGGCGGCTGGTGGATCCGAGTCGGGAATGGCGATGGACCTGTCTGTCATACACAGACCGAGACTTGACCGGGTCAGATCACCTCCACGGGCTCGTGAGTCAGGTGAGTGTGTTCTTGTTACACCAAACATGCACACGGAGAGATGGCCTTGGCACCCGTCAGTTATTAGGTCGCCGACCAGGGAGGTGTGGGCCCTCCAACATGGTGCAATTCAGGTGAGGCGGGTTGAGTCTGCCACGCAGACCATGCCTATGGAGGCTGGGCCCACTTCAGTGGAGACACAGACGGACAGGCCGGCCCAGGAGTTGCCCGGGCAGGGTCCGGCGGCTGTCGGTACCACTGAGCACACCATCCCGTATAATGCCCTACCGGATGAGGACGAGTCCCTCCCGTTGGGGGACCACCTTTCGCAGGCCATGATTGACAAGATTTTGCGAGGAGATTATGTGGATGTGTGTTTGAATTGCTTAACAGGGAAATAGGGGAAGGCAAGTATGATAAGCTAGATGATAAAGATAAGGAGAAAATAAAACGCAGGAAGCCGGATCGTTGCTGGGGCAACTGGGTCCCAGCATTTTATATTTACGCTGGGGTGATTGTGAGGACCTACCCGGAGAGGGCGTTTGCTTTGTTCCAGTATTTAGACCTAATTCACAGGGCGCACGCGGATTTCCCAGGATCTGCATGGCTGGCGTACGATGAAGGATTCCGTATGAGAGCGGCAAGGCGCCCCAGCTTGCCCTGGAGTAAGCCGCATGAGGCACTCTGGCTACGCATTATGTCACCAAACAGGCCGGTGAGTGGGGAACGATTCGACTGTGGCCATCTTATTCAACGGAGTAACCAGCCCAATCTGTCCCGCCCAGGAGCGGGCCAGGTGGTTCAACCCCGCCTGGTCTGTTGGGACTACAACAATAAGGGCACCTGCTCCCGCAGGCCCTGCAAATTCAAGCATCAGTGCTCCCTGTGTAGTGGCCCTCACCCCACGATGCAATGTTCCCGAGGGAGGGGAAGTTGGGGGACCAGCAGGGATGGGGGAGTCGGCAAGAAGCCCCCTGGGTCTGGTCCAGCTGCAAAAGGGGCCCAGCCCAGTTAAGTTGGATGTTTTATGCCGCTGGCTTCGGGAGTACCCCGATAGAGCAGCGGCTGAAGTTTTGCGTTTCGGTTTTTCAGTTGGTTTTCGTATTCCTGCAGTTGGTGTTACGGTTGGGGACCCTCCGAGGAATTTAAAATCCGTCCTGGGAGAGGAGGAGGTTGTCACTGATAAGATACGTAAGGAAGTGAAAGAAAGCAGGGTTGCAGGGCCTTTCGCGAGGCCCCCCTTGGCCAACCTGAGGGTTTCCCCTTTGGCGGTGGTTCCAAAGAAGACCCCGGGCGAGTTTCGCCTAATACATCATCTTTCGTACCCTGCAGGTGATTCTGTGAATGATAAAATTCCCAAGGACTTGTGTAGTGTGAGGTATACATCCTTCGATATGGCCATTCGGATGGTAAAAGCTTGTGGCCCGGGGGCAGAACTCGGGAAGTGCGATATTAAATCTGCATTTCGCCTGTTGCCTGTGCATCCTCAGGATTTTTGGCTGTTAGGGTTCAAGTTTGAGGACCAGTTTTATGTGGACAGGGCGCTGCCAATCGGATGCTCCGTATCTTGCACAGCATTTGAGTGTTTTAGTTCCTTTCTGGAATGGGTGGTGCGTAGAAGGTGCAGGTCCCGGCAGATAGTCCACTATTTAGATGATTTTTTGTTCTGTGGACGGGCAGGAAAGGGGCAGTGTGGTGCTTTGATGGCTGAGTTTGAAAGGATGACTGATGAGCTAGGAGTCCCGTTAGCTGGGAAAAAAACTGAGGGGCCTACAACCAAGCTGACGTACTTAGGTATTGAGTTGGATACCTGTCGACAGTGTTGTCGCTTACCTGGCGAGAAGTTGCAAGAATTGAAGGGTAGGATTCGGAGTATGTTAGGCCAGAGTAAAGTAACATTGAGGGAATTACAAGTTTTAGCAGGACACCTGAATTTTGCATGCCGAGTAGTGGCGCCAGGCAGGGCCTTTTTGAGGAGGCTCTGCGATTTAATGATGGGGCTAAAAAAGCCTCATCACCGGCGGAGGCTATCCAAAGGGGTCAAGGAGGACTTGCAGGTTTGGTTGGACTTTTTGGAAGGTTTCAATGGAGTGTCCTTTTGGAGAACCGACTTGTTTTTAGGTTCAGACTTACAGGTGCATACTGACGCCTCAGGGGCCTTTGGCTTTGGCATGTTTTTCAAAGGTCAGTGGTGTGCAGGGCGTTGGCCAGCGGAATGGCATGAGCAAGGGGTTACCAGGGATTTGACATTTTTAGAGTTCTTCCCGATAGCGGGGGCACTGTGGATCTGGGGTGAGCACTGGTCGAACGCTGCTGTTACCTTTTGGTGCGACAACTTCGCAGTGGTTCAAATTATTAATTCCTTGACCTCCAGATCTGCACGGGTCATGCCCCTGCTGCGAGCTTTCACTTTGAGATGTCTGCAGTTTAACATAGTGTTTCGTGCTAAACACGTGCCGGGCATTAAGAACGAGTTGGCTGATGCCCTTTCCCGCCAACAGATGGCGAGGTTCAGAGCGTTGGCCCCGGCTGCGAAGTTACATCCAGAAGCCCTGCCCATGGAGGTATGGAGGATTGGCGGGTGGAAGCCCACAGAGTGATGAGCCTGGCCCTAGCTCCAAGTACCAGGAAGAGTTATGCTGCAGCATGTGTTAAGTATAATAGTTTTTGCAGGGGGGTGGGAATAAGCCAGCCATGGCCCGCTGATCCTGAGATGTTGATGCGTTTACTTGTTTACTTGTTCAGGCGGGGCTTGGCCCCCCGTTCTATCCAAGGCAGGATGGCGGCGGTGGCGTTCTATGCTAAGGCGAAGGGATTACCACATCCCACAAATGATGGCAGAGTTGGCAAGATGATTGAGGGTTGGGCTAGAGAGCGGGGAAAGGTGCCAGACAAGCAGGTTCCCATTTCACCAGCGATTCTAAGAAGGTTGTGTGAGGGCTGGAGAGTGATTTGCAGGGACACTTTTGAAGCTCGTTTATTCAGGGCAGCCTCATTGTTGGCCTTTTTCGGGGCCTTTCGCGTTGGAGAGTTGGTGGCGGCGGCAAAAGGGGACAAGTCAGGTACTGCACTGCAGAGAGGGGACCTGTTGCTCGAAAGGGATTTACTCATTGTGACCCTGAGAAGATCCAAGACGGACCAGAAGGGAGCGGGTAAGGTCATCCGGCTGGGGCCTTGCTCTGATGCTGCTTTATGCCCTTATCGGGCGATGGCCAGCTATTTGGAGCTGAGGGGTGATGGGGATGGTCCTTTGTTCAGGCACTGTGATGGGTCCCCATTAACAAAATACCAATTTTGGCAGCTGTCCTCCCAGGGATTACGATTGGCGGGCCTGGATGGGATGCGATTTGGAACGCATTCGTTTCGTATTGGGGCGGCTTCAACAGCAGCCGCATTGGGATAATCTGTCCAAGAAATACAGGCAGTGGGGCGGTGGTCTTCTCAAAAGTACCGGACTTATGTGAGGAGCTTGCCTGATTGTTAGGGCTGGTCTTTGGCCGGCGTTGTTTCTCTTCTTGTTTTGCAGGTTGGCTGCCAAGTTCCAGAGTTCGAGTGCTCATCTGTGGGCATAGTTTTGTTTATTGGGCAGCAGTCCATGCACGGAAGACCAGCTGGGGCAGGGATCTGGGCCTTGGCCCTTCTGCATGGATCGAGTGGCAAGGCCGCAGGGGGATGCTCTGGGATGGCTTCATTCCCTTGGTTATGCAATGTTGTGCGGGCCAGCCACCTGAGATCTTGATGATTCACCTTGGGGGAATGATTTGACGAAGCGCCCTGGCAAGTCCCTGATTTTACAGGTCATAGCTGACCTGCAGTTTTTGAAACATCAATTTCCCCGCATGCGGTTCATTTGGTCCGAGATCCTGCCACGGATTGTTTGGAGGGATGCAAGGCATCCCAAAAAGGTCGATTGCGCCCGAAAGGGTGTCAATCGTGAAGTGTTTAGAGCCATGCATGGGGGGCTCGGGGGAGTGCTCGCCCACCCTCGGCTCCGGGGCCGAGTGCCTGAGCTCTATAGGCCAGATGGTGTTCATTTGTCCCCCATGGGTTTGGATATATTTTTGGAGGATATTCAAGGAGGCCTGGTCGATGAGATCGCCCTCTTGGTGGGGGGCAAGGAGCATACAGGGTAGCTCCTTTCTGTGACGGGTAGTGAATAGGTCTTTTTAGTTTTGGGAGATCCCAATGGCATCCAATGGGTGCTTGGTAGCCCTCTTGCTATAAATAGGAAATGCCCACTTAATGCAGCCATAAAATCTAAAGAGCAAAGGCAGAGGGCGGCCCGGTATTGTTTTCCTATGGAGTTGGAAGTGCGCTGAACAGATGGGCAGCGAGCTTACAACTGGGATCTCACAAATGATTTTTGGTATAGAGGACCCCCTGGGGTTCAATATCAACCTATTCACTACATAGGCCTCCTTTTCATTCATGAGTTTGGTTAATAGGTTAATAAAGTTGTGGCCCTATTTAACCCAATGCCGTTGTCTGCCTCGTTATTCCTGGACTGGGAGGGCAAGGGTCTTTATCAGTGGAGATGCCAAAGATGTTTAGTTTTTGATGCTGCTTCTGAAATTTGAATTGAAAAAAAATATCATGTCAAGCTTCTGTCATTTTCCAAGATGAGTATCTCCTTTCCTTTATTTATTTATTTATTTATTTATTTATTTATTTATTTATTTATTTATTTATTATTTGCTTGCTTGCTTGTTTGTTTGTTTAATTTCTGTACCTCAAAACCATCTGGCCCAAGGGCCACTCTGGGCAGTGTACAAAGTGACCAAAAATCAGAGGCAAAATTATCATTGCTAAAATGTAAACAAACACAATCAATGATAATCATAATAATAAGTAATGAAGGTGGGGGATTAACGGAGACATGGAAGCTGGAGAAGTGCAGACCAAATCAACACAAGCGGACCAGTAGTATGCGTCGGTTATGGATAAAGTCTGGAGAAGCCGTCCTGAAGAGCCAGGTATTTAGTTGGCATTTAAATGATGGGAGCGAGGATGCCTGATGGATCTTGTCTGGGAGGGTGTTCCACAGCTTATGGCTGACCCCCAAGAAGGCCCAGCTTCTTGTCGTACCTTCCGGGCCTCTCTCCAGGTCAAAACCCTCAGCTGTCCTGCCAAGGATGCATGGGTGATTTGGGCAGTTCTGTGTAAGAAGAGCTGCTCTGAGATATTCCGAGATCCCAAAACTTTCAGGGCTTTGTATGTTAACATACAAGACCTTGAATTTAATGCAGCAGTGAATTGGAAGCCAGCGCAGGGTGGCCAGGATGGACATACTGTATGTTGATGTCTTCTAGTACCCATCAACAGCCTGGCCGCTATATTCTGCACTAGCTGGAGTCTCCGCGTTAACCTCATCAGCAGTCCCACCTTTATGAATCTAAGCACCCACAACAGGAAAAAAAATGAGTTATCACAAAGGCATAAGCCAGGCATGTCCAAAGTCCGGCCCAGGAGCCAAATGTGGCTCGCTTTAAAATTTTGAGTGGCCCGCAGCCTCTTCTCCCTGCCGACTCAGCCTGTCACATATCCCCACTGGCCAGCCCCTCCCTGTGCCACCTGGAGAAGTCAGCTTTCAGTTTTATGGTCTGCCTACCCTCCCTGCCTCAGTCAGTTCTCCCATCCACCCACCCAGCCTACCCACCCCCAGCTCCATTGCTGCAGTGTCCTCCCCTGCCTCCTTGAAAGGGACAGCAGCATATATGAGCCGCAGTGCATCGGGTGTGCGCCGGCCAATTCCTGGGCTGTGCAACAGCCACCAGGTCCTTTAGGCACCTTGAAACCGGCATGTTTGTGGCTGTTGCAGGTGTGTGCAGGGCCGTGCTTTTTTCCCACCCACCCACCCCCAACAAATTTTTAACCTCACCAAATCGTGCCCTCCTTACAAAAAGTTTGGACATCCCTGGCATAAGCAATCTGTCTAGTGCTTTTCACTTCATGGCTATGGTTATCAGACATTTCAATGCTGTGCATTTTACAGAAATACTATACACTGAAAAAAATAAAGGTGAGAATACACGTTCCGTCTGAGACCAACAACATCAAACAGCCTCCTTCTGAGGGCAGCTCACCCCCGAGAAGAAAATGTTTTCATTTGAATCCGTCACTGCGCAAAGGAGCAAAGTCAAGATTCACATTCTTCCTTGGGCAGAAGAGGAAATGTTAGCCACTGCAGTGTGAGAGAGCCTGGAGAAAAGAACTATGCCTGTTGTTCCTTCCCTGCGCTGGTGAAAATTGTCTCTCCCCAAATCTTTGATAGCTGGGCACTTTTCCAGAGTGAATTTCAAAGTACACTTCAATTGAGATTCAAGGAGCAAAGCCTGGGGGAAATGACCTTTTGGACTATAGCTCACAGAATCCCTCCGAACAAGAATACCCAGTGAATACTGGGAAATATAGCCCAAAAGGAAACAGTTTTGCACGCCTGACGTGTCTTGCATATCTTTTCCAAGAACACAGAAACATATGAGCTTTTCTAGACTCAAGCACCCTGGTGACAACATGTAAGTATGTGTTTCCCCGATATCAGAGCTGGACCTTTGATGCTGTCAAGGATTGTCTAGGAATTGAAGTAAAGATAACTTTGGCCAAATCGGAGTATCAGGCAACACAGTGACTGACTTCTGACTTCATACCATTTACATTGTCCTAATTGCATATAACATAACATAACATAACATTTTATTACATTGACCAGCAAAGACAAAGTTACATTGGATAATTTGCTTTGAATAAAACATTAGAGCATAATTTCACCTAAAGAATTTGGGGATTGTAGGTTCATTTTGACGCCACTGAAAATTTTCTCTTTGAGAAAATCCTGCCAACATACTTGAAGTTTCTTTAATTCGCCAGAGTGAGGGAATAACCTTTAACAGCAGTTTAGATCTGTGCTGTGTTTGGATATTGTCAACCTAGTTTTAGAAACTGAAACAAGGCATTTAAGAAATGAAAATTGGCTCCAAAATTAACAAGCAAGGAGCATCCATTGTCTTCTTCAAGTGCCATGTCCTCGTAGAACGTTGGCGATCAGTAGCTTGAACTGGTTTCTAATTAGAGTAGCTGGGCTCCATTGTACTAACACCAATATCTAGTATTAAGGGAATCATATTCTCCTTGCCTTTAGAATGAACTAGGGAATAGAATTATTGATTGGATCACACCTTCACTTTCCTTCTGTTGCCTTGAGCAGAAGTACGCTGCTGAGGTACATTCCCAAGTTTGAGCCAATTAACACCTGCAAGTCTGGTTGAGAAAGGAAGCTCTTGTGCTATATGGGTCTCAAGTTTAGACTTGGCCTATCCCAGGAAAAAGACACTATGGGATGCCTTTTGAAGTTGCTATGACAACTGAACAGCTTGCATCGGCTGAATCTGCTTCCCTGCTTTCATAATAACAGGTGATGTTTTCATATTTGAGCAAGGGAACAAGTGTTCCTGCTCATGGATTATGAAGACTGTGTGTGTAGTAGAACAACTTTACATCTACCTCTTCTGAAGTGTAGAAAAAAAAACATGGGTTCTGATGGAGACAGAGATATTTCTGAAGCCAGTCCAGCACTGATTGTCAGGTAGTGCCATATCTGCTTGGAGATACAAGGGTGGAGATGTTATTTATGCTTTCTTTTCCTTCCTTGCATAGGTTTCCAGAGCAGCAAGAGGTAGCTTTGGAGGAATTCCACATCACATCAATTCTTTCAGCAAATCAACAGTGTACCTGCAAACTAGCTAGCTTAGCCCTACAAATTAGTCATTAGCATGAAGAGCTGCAGCTTAGCTGGAATGTCCCTGGAAATAATTTTCTCATAATTGTGACCAGACCTTGTCATCATCTCCCCCGATCTTCAAGTCACTGTGGCGCTAATGTTGTAATTTCCTTTCTTGTGAAGAATTTCAGCTTTTCCACAAATATAAAAGAAAATGTCCTCCACTGTCATCCCCTGATAACAGATTACTGAATTCGAAGTACCACTGCAGATTACTGAAGGAAGCCATGGCTGTTTTCCACTCCTCTCCCATCATAACTTGTTCCACCTTCACCAGTCAGTATGAAGTAACAACCTGATTTTATTCAGTATGAATGTTATAGAAAACAATTCTGTGAGAATGTTCAGTGGCAGGTGGCGGCGGCGGCCTAAACTGCCTGGAAAATATTCAGTGAATTAACTTTTGGGGCACTCGGGTTTTCCCATCCCACTGGAGTCAGGCACCTCCTTAGCATTTCAACAGGCAAGATCAATTGGCAACCAAACCCGAATGTGTGAGTCCGTCTTAAGCATGACAAGCAGCAGCAGAAATAGGAAGAGGACCCAGCAAAATGACAGAAGAGGAACGAAGGGCCCTAGAGCGCATTCTTGCCTCTCTAAAGAAAGTACAGTGTAGAAATTAAAGGCATGGTGGGTTAATTGCAAAGCCTAAAATAAAAATGCTCATGCTAATGAGGTGTCGGAGAGGTCTCAAAAGGTATTGTCAGTTCTGACAACAGTGCTGTGAATTCTAACTAGCTGTCACTGCTTCTGTGGCACCATGGAAGTTAGGAGAGAGAAAAGCTTACTGGTTTTGGCTTCCAAAAATGGAGGGAAGTTAAATATTCATGTGGATTACCTTATGGGGTTAGTAATGGAGGAACCAGCCCACACAAGCCCTTTGTTATCATATGTGAATTCCATATTTCCATAAAGGAACACAATACAGTGGTACCTCTTAAGACAAATGCCTCATAGGACAAAAACTCATAGGAAGGAAAAACATTCCAGGAATAGGCATGCTTCACATGACAAAAAAAAAATTCCCTATGGGATGCTTTGCAAGACAAAAAAACAGTTCTGCATGTACCCAGGGGGAAAAAAGGTTATTATTTTCTTTATTCTAGCCTCAGAAGCAAATTAATCCATTCCCAATGCATTCCTATGGGAAACCATGTTTCGTAAGACAAAATTTTCTTAAAATGAAGCAATCCATAGCCTCTGGAACAGATTAACCTATTTTCAATGCATTCCTATGGGAAACCACCTTTTGTAAGACAAAATTTTCTTAAAACAAATTAACCAGTAGAACGAATTAAATTCATTTTAAGAGGTACTACTCTATATGTATCTTAGTTCATCTCAATCATTTGAGGCATCATGTTACATTAAAATAGAGTAGCTAGTTCAAGGTCATGCTTGACTTTGCAATTAACCTACCAGGCCTCCATATTCAACCCCAGTGATCTAATCACAGCATGCAAAGAATTCTCATTTTCAGAATTGGGACTAGTTAATATCATTGTCCCAAAGTTAACAGATACAGTTATCAGCAGTTCCAAAGTATCATTTATATGTAGGTGCCATGCTTTTTCCTCCTCCCCAGTTCATGACATACCTCTTGAGGAGGAAAAGCGGTGCTCATTTAGCAAATATGAATATCTTCCCTTCAAATAATTTCCCGGAAGTTTGAATAATGTGTCTATCTCCATTATGAACAGAGCTGATGTGTCCCACCTTAGAAATAAGCCACCTCTCACTATGCCACCCTTGCCTTTATACTTGCCAGAGGCTTAGCACCTCATTTGAGTATGCATGATTGCTTGCTTGACTAAATGCCTATGTGTGTACCAGCATGTCCCTGTGCATAGGAATTCTCACTTTTGTCCTTGGCTCTACCTAATACTGGTTGCTGTACCTTCCATTCTATCAGCTACCTCAGACCAGAAACACTGAGCTCCAGGCAATAAGTAGAACAGAGTAAACAGGGCTTTGACCCAAGGAGCCAAACTGAAATGGTGCCCCTCTTCCTGCAGACTTTCCAAATAGGACTGGCAGCCTGGTCTACCACCAAAGAAGAAGATGGTGGTACACTATGTGTCTGGCAGGAGACAATGCCAGACCACTGGGAAAGAGCAGAGGAGATAGTACACTGGGACCCATTGAGACAGCGGAGGGGAGATCTATCCAGGGTTCAGTAAACCAGGTACCTGTAAAAAGGAGGAGGCATTTAGAGGCTGATCTAACTAGATCATGGATAGAACAGTCATACTCTATTGGAACAAAAGTCTGTCTCCTGGCTTCTAGGGAAGCAGGACTCAGATACAGAAAATCAGCTTATTAATACATATTCTAAATATTTTTTTCATAACTCTGACAGTGCTGCTGATCCCATGGGGAGGAGGAGATATGCTGGCAAGCAGCTCAGGGCTGTAATTATTTCTTGTATTATTTTCGCATCATGAATTACAAAGTTGATTTGAACCACTTGCCCTCAGTGCCAAAATTATTAGTTGCACTTCTGTTATATATAAGCAGAACACTTTGGGTTCATATTTTTGACACTTAATTAGGATTGATCCACAAGATAAGCCAACACATGACTTTAGAACAGATCTGCTATTCTTTTCAGAAAATTCTTGAAATAAAACGAGACAAGACAAGATGACAAGACACATAAGCTTAGCCAAGTGCTAAGAACATATGGGTAGCACCCACCTATTTCTCGGAGGTGTTACTTATATAATAACTATAAGTTTCCACCTCTGAACTGAACAAGCAACCACATTTTTAGGAAGATAAATAATCTCCCATTTGGCTCTAGTTTTGCATTTTCCCTCTTGTGTTTTTATATTCAAAGGGTGAACATGTGCTACGAGTAAATGAAGTTGATTACTTAATGTTTAAGTCGTGAATAAACGCATGCTGCAAAAGCTAGCCTTCAGTAAAAGCTTTGCTGAGAGTGAAATTGAAGCTGGGAACTAAGTAAGGATGACAAGCATTCCAATAGAAACAATTTTCCCTTGGAACCTATCATTTCTAACTTTTCTTCTCTTCATCAGGATAACATTACCACATGATTGATCACAATTAGGTTGCGAGCATAGGGTCATGTTTAATGGTATCATTAACCATTAGAATTTCTTGGTACCTTCATCTCAAAAAGGACTAGGCTGTTTTGCAATGTGTGCAGGTCTTGTTTTTATTTATTTATTTATTTATTTATTTATTTATTTATTTATTTATTTACAGGTTTCTGTACTGCCGAGCTTAATTCAAAGAACAACTCCAGGGGGTGTTATAACAATATTGTGTGTAATGGGTTCTTATAGACCAATAAGTCTATTAAATCAAGATTATAAAATCTTTGCCAAAATAATGGCAAATAGGCTTAAAAACATCATCCCACAATTAATAAAGGAAGATCAGTATGGGTTTGTGAAAAATAGAAGCATAGCTCATCCAATTAGGAATATATTAAATGTATTAAGTCAAGGTCAATGTAAGAAATTAGGACTACTTAAATTAGATGAATACAAAGCTTTTGACATTCTGTCTCATGAATTTTTATGGTGCATAAAATACATGGGCACGACCAGAAAAAATGATGTTTTGAGTTTTCGTTTGTCAGAACGGGTCCGTTTCGGGTCGTTTCCATTTTTCGCGAAATTTTTCAAAAATTTGTCATTTCCATTTGTCGTTTGTCATTTGTCGTTTCCACCGCGATTTAGCGTGATTTGACTTCCCAGAGCATAGGGGCGTCCCGCAATCAGGGCCGCGCTAGGTGTTTTTGCGCCCTAGGCGGCGGGCGGGGCGGGCGGCGGGCAGCGGGGGTAGGTGCGGGCGGGCAGCTGTGGCGGGGAGCCATGGGCGGGCGGTGGCCGCGGGCGGGCCAGTGGGCAGGCGGCAGTGCGGGCCGCAGGCGGGTGGCGGCGCTGGCAGACAGGCGAGTGGGCAGTTAGGATATCACTTAGGATAGAGATTCTGTTCTTGGCTTGCACCCCAAATGTGTGTCTGTGCAAGCAAATTGAATTTGGGAAAATAGAAAATAAATGGTAGTATATAATATATTTTTAAAATAAATCCACACCTCCCACTCCCAGTCAAACCTCCCCCTTTATCCAATATCAGAAAAAAATCCTCAAACTGCCAGAGAAGAAATAAAGAATAAACTGCTATTCCCTTCAGCAGACAAAGCTGCAGGGAATCAAAGAAATTATTTTCTAAATTCAATTCCCTCCCTGCCTGCCTAACTTAAATCCTAAAGCCTCCAGCCTCCCTCCTCAATCTCGATCGGATCACACCAGCACCAGCAGCCAGCCCTCCTCCCTCAACCACATCCATACACCCGACTGTGATTTCTGGAAGGTGCCTCGGCTTTTTATGCCTTCCAAGACATCCAGAGGTGTCAGTCAAAAACCTGGTGATGCCATTGGTGGAATGGGTCAAAAAAATTGTATGGTCCCATCCCATGCCCAGCCCAAATGGGCAGGTCTAAAAAAATAAAAAATAAAATAAAATAAAATAAAATCAATATGACGTTTTATTCCTATAAAAAAACCCACTGCTGCTACTATAAAAAAAAATCAGGCATTTAAAATAAATAAATTTTCACATGTTTCTGTGGTGATTTGGTGTGTTTTTTGACCACGATTTCAAAAGAAAAATTGCGGTCGCCATTTTGGATCCCCCCACCGCATGGCATGCAGCGAGACAGACGATGAGGATGACCCCCCCAGCCTGGTGCAAGAAGCCCAGGACAGGAGAAGAGGGGGGGAAAGGCCGGTGACCCCCCAGAAACCACCCCTCTGGTAGGTGGCAAAGCCTCAGGCAGGCATGTTTTCTCCTGCTTTTTTGGACGGGAGTCGGGTTTTTTTTAAAAAAAACTTTGTCTGTGCTTCACATTGCGCGATCGCCATGATGCCACAAACAGTAATGAAAAACCCGACCAAATTTTTCTTTTTTCGGCTCGAGTTCGAGTTTTGATGGCATAATTTGAAGAGATTACAATTCCCTTTGGGAAAAGGTCATGACTCAGAGAGCTGGGCAAACAGGTGAAGCCTTGCCATATCTGTTTGTGCGGGGATGCCCCATCAGAATGGTAAGATTTCCTTGCTAAGCCCCGGGTAAACAAGATACCATCAGGTTCCTGTCTCCCAAGCTAATTAGCAGGAAAAGCCTGTATCTCACACATTTTCTGGCACTCTTGATAAGCCCCTGAACAATGAACAAAGGGTCCACAGGAAGCCTCTTGCTGTCAATGATTTTCTACCTCCTTCTCTGACTGTTGACTGAATGTATAATCAATAAAAAGGCTGGCTGCCCAGTGAATGGGAGGGCACTCTACAGAACTGCTGTGTGCGACTGTTTCATTGCTACATATGGTGGCCCGTACGGGGAACTCGACAGACGACAACTGAGACCTGAAACAGCCTTCAAACCCCCATTCACCCCGCCTAGGTAAAGGCCGAAGACTAGTCGATTCATCCTGCTACAGGATCCCTAAGGGTAAGGATGGGAGCCAAGTTGTCTGGCCCACAGGGGAGACATTGCCATGAGCTAGAATTTTTATTGAGGAAGGTGGGTCATTCAGTCCCCAGGAAACAGGTAGTAGAGTTATTGCAAGGGGTGTGGGAGAAATGCCCCTGGTACCCTGAAGAGGGTTCCTTACAGCCCTCACAGTGGGTGCGCATTGGGAAGGTATTGCACGAGGCACCTCGTGCCCCAGTAGAGGTGTTGCACACATGGTCTCTCTGCTGCGAGGCAGTGGAAAGTTGTGGACCCTCCGAGGCAGTGCAGGAGACTGCCCCTCTGCCCCTTGCCCCCACAATAGCTGCGCCTCAGCCCTCGGGGCCAGCACCACCCTATCACCAAATCTGCCCACCACCACCGCTGGAATCCCGTAATGAAGGGGCACCCCTTGGGGCAGTTCAGCGGATGGTGGAGGAGGCGAAGCGGAGTGGAGAGCTGTCTGGGGAAGAATTAGCTTCCTTAGTGGCAGTCTGCCCAATCACCAGGGCGCAGAATGCCCAGGGACAAAATGTGGTCACATACAATTCCCTTCCTTACTCGGTCATAAGAGACCTTCGAAGGGCTGTAACTGACACAGGTTTACAGAGCACGTATGTCAGGGGCCTGCTTGAGGCCTTGGGCAATGGGTACACCCTCCTTCCCACAGATTGGAAACAGGTCATGCGAATGATCTTGACTGCAGCACAATATGTAGTGTGGGAGAGTGAACTTAAGCAGCTTGCTCTTGCCCGTGCTGCAGCAGGGGGAGGGCAGTACACTGTCGACCAATTGACAGGAGATGGAGCATTCTCAGCCATCATGGCCCAAGCCCAGCTCCCAGATGCCACACTGCAGGTAGTAAGCCATTGCATGCAGCGTGCTTTTGCCAAAATTCCAGCCACGGGCACCCCCACTCTCAGCTTTACCAACATCCATCAGGGTCCCACTGAGCCTTACTTAGATTTTATTAACAGGCTCACAGAAGCAATTAGAAGGCAGATAGATAATCCTGAAGCAGCGGGAGAGTTGCTTTTGAAGCTGGCAAAGGACAATGCCAATGCTGACTGTCGAAAGGCGTTACAGCCACTGGCAGCCACCAATCCATCCCTGGCTGACATGATTAAAACATGCCAGGACATTGGGACTGAGTCCCACAAAATGGGCCTGCTTGCGGCTGCCCTTACCAAGGGTTCAAAGCCGCGAGGCAATTGCTTTCGGTGCAAGCAGCCAGGACATTTTTTCCGGGACTGCAAGTCCACAGTCACCCCCCGGCGCCCCCCAAAGAAGTGTCCCAAATGTGGCAGAGGATTTCATTGGGCAAGCCAGTGCAGGAGCAATCTGGCGGGAAACGCCTAATCGGGTCTTCCCCAGACCCAGGACAAAAAGGGGGACCCCACTCCATAGCCCCAGAAAAACCAGAGGCACCCCAGGCAGAGCCCAGATCAGGGATTGATCTGTCTTTGCAAGCAGCCGTTCACCTGTCCCTGCCTGGGGAAGTGAGGGAGGGGGAAAGCCAAATTCAAGGACCTTTGCCTCAAGGCCATCTTGGGCTTGTCCTTCCACGCGCACACATGGGAAAGCGCAGCATATTTGTCATCCCAGGGATCATTGACCCAGGTCACCAAGGAGCTGTAAAAATGCAGCTCTGGTCTACTTTGCCCCAAGTGCTGGAGGAAGGAGAATCCCCAGCACAGTTGATCTTGATTCCTCAGACCAGCAGTGCCATGGGCCCCCCAGGGGTTCAGGGGGAGCAAACCGTTGTAGCCTATACCCAATGCATTGGGCAGGAGCGCCCAATGCTCACTATAAATTTGGAAAGCTTGCCTTTTTCAGGTTTGCTGGACACCGGAGCAGACGTAACAGTTATCAGGGAGATCGAGTGGCCTGCGGTTTGGCCCACGGAACAGGTAAAACAGTTGTGGGGAATTGGAGGGACAAAAGCAGCCAGGCAGAGCAAGCACTGGCTGCGAGTGTTTCGCCCAAACCTGTCCCCAGTGAGAATTCGTCCATATGTCATGCCATTGCCTTTTAATGTGTGGGGAAGAGACCTCTTGAAGCAACTAGATCTCCAAGTGTCCCTAGATTTATAAGCATGGCCAAAACTGCCCAGCCTTTAACATGGCTTCCAGGGGAACCGGTTTGGGTGCCCCAATGGCCACTTCCACAGGAAAAGTTGTCTGCACTTCAGACGTTAGTCCAGGAACAGTTGCAAGCTGGCCACATAGCTCCAACCACCAGCCCTTGGAACACCCCGGTATTCGTAATAAAAAAGAAAAAAGGGGGGTGGAGATTTCTTCAAGATTTAAGACAAATTAATAAACGAATTTGTCCCATGGGGGCGCTCCAGTGTGGTGTGCCAAACGCCAACCTTCTTCCTCAACACTACAAGCTGCTTGTGGTAGATTTAAAGGACTGTTTCTTTACCATCCCTTTAGCCCCTTCCGATAGGGAGAAATTTGCCTTTACTGTTCCATCACTAAATCACGAACAGCCCACATCCCGGTATGCCTGGCAGGTGTTACCGATGGGAATGTTAAACAGTCCGACTTTATGTCAAATGTTTGTGAAACAAGCACTAGAACCTTTTAGGAAAGAGTTTCCCACAGTCCTGGTCTTCCATTACATGGATGACCTATTGATATCAGCACCAGACTTGAACCCAGAGCATTTTACCAGGCTCACCCAAATCCTGAAGCAATCAGGCTTGATCATTGCCTCAGAAAAGGTTCAAAAAGTGGAGCCTTACCTCTACTTGGGTCTAAAGCTTCTGCGCTCACACGCAGCACCCGAGATCCCAGAACTCACCCTGCCAGCAAAAACCAATTTAGCTGAATTGCAAAAGGTTCTGGGAACTTTGAATTGGGCTCGGCCCCACTTCAAACTATCCACGGATCTCCTTAAACCTCTCTTTGAGTTACTAAGAGGTGCACAACATCCAGGAGATGAGATTTTGATAAGTGCTGCAGCCAGGAAATCTTTAACCCAAGTAAACCACATTCTTAGAGGCCAGTTTGTTGATAGACCTCATACCTTCAGCCCTCTCCGGCTAGCCATTCTTCCCACTCCTCACACACACCTACTGGAGTTTTGTTTACCCCAATGGAAAAAGATAGAATAGCTATCATAGAATGGCTCCACATGCATTCCACCCCACCTAGGAATGTCTATCCGTTCCTAGCAGCTATTACAGATCTCATCATGATAGCACGCAAGCGAGCTACCCACCTCACAGGATGGGACTTAGTTGCCATGCATATACCACTTGACAAAGGGCAGCATGATTTCCTATTGTCTACCTCTCTTGACTTTCAAATTGCCTTTCAGGACTACGTGGGGGAGGTGTTTTACAGTGCTCCAAAGGATCCTCGCCTCACTTTACTATTTACTTTTCCTCATAAGCTGAGGTCCCTGCAAAGCCGTTCTCCAATTAAGGAAGCCATCACTGTGTTTACAGATGGAAGTCCAAGCCGAGGAGTCGTTGCTTATCAGGACCCCTCTGGAGCTTGGCAGACTAAATTCACCCTTCCTCAAACTTCTGCACAAAGAGCAGAAGTTGCTGCTGTAAATTTAGCTTTTACTCTCTTTAAAGCTGAGCCCATCAACTTGGTGGTGGATACTATGTATACATATAATCTGATTGCACAGCTCCCAGCTGCCTGCATCACCACCCAAATTGACAGCAATTTACTTAGCCTTTTTCTTGCCTTACAGCAATTATTGACTACAAGAAAGCACTCTTTCTTTGTAGCCCATATACGAAGTCACTCTGAACTCCCAGGGGCACTGGCAACTGGGAATGCAGTGGCAGACCAGGCATTAAAGCGCCTGTGCCCACTTTTTGATGATCCAATTCAGAGCCATGGATTTTTTCACCAGTCTGCCAAGGTGCTAGCCAAACAATTCAAAATTACCCATGCCTCTGCACAAAATATTGTGCGGAGCTGCCCTCATTGTGCAGACACCCCAGCTTCTTTCCCCTTTGCAGTTAATCCTCGAGGTACAAAGGCAAACATGCTGTGGCAGATGGATGTTACACACTATGCTCCATTTGCACCATACAGCCATCTTCATGTAAGTATAGATACCTACTCAGGATTTCTGTGGGTCACTGCTGCTCGCAGAGAGTCTGCAAAATATGTAATTGCACACATGATAGCAGCCATGACAGTCTTAGGAAGGCCCACCACAGTAAAAACAGATAATGGCCCGGCCTACATCTCCCAAGAATTTAAAGCATTTTGTGATGATTGGCAAATAAAATTAAAAACAGGAATTGCTTATAATTCTCAGGCTCAAGGGATAGTTGAAAGAGCTCATCGCACCCTAAAATCTCTGTTACAAAAACAATTAAAAGTGGGGGGGAGTGCCCCCCGTATAGATGCAATAGCAATACAGCAAGCGGTGCATACTGCAGTCTACACATTAAATAATTTAACTTTAAATGCAGACAACCTGACTCCTGCACAGAGACACTTTGGGAACAAGCCTCCTTTGCCTGCCCCCCAAGTGTACTACAGGGAACTCCCTGACCCTACATGGCATGGGCCGGTGCCCTTGGTTACATGGGGAAGAGGGTATGCTGCTGTTTCCACTCCTGCAGGTACCATCTGGGTCCCTGCGAGGTGCGTCAAGCCAGCTAGAGAGCGAAAGGATGGCGTGGCACCAGGAACCCAAGAATCCAATCCCCAACTTCGACATCCAGCTGAACACACCGAAGTACACCCCGAGAGCCAGGCAGACGAGGAATAAGATCACATGGGGAGATGTTAAGTCACTCACCACCCAAGCACAACTTCAGCTGCAACAGCTCCAACAGGAGGCCACCCCTGAGAATCTCATCGCTGCAGTCCTGGCCATCATCACTGCTAATTCTGTGACCATCATCTGCTGCCTTTTGCTCTGCCACCTCTCCTTCTGCACTGCAAGTCCTGAACTTGCCTTATCAGCTGGAAATCCAGGTAACATGTGGACCCGACATGCATCCTACATGTTCCAGGAACACGGAAAAGACACCACCCTCTACTATGAACATCCTTCCTCCCTGGCTTATGCTGCCTTTTTGCCTGCTGCCATCCAGTCCCCAGAATTGGTAGTCAGTCAGCTACAGAACATTCGTAAAAGCAATATGTTCTCTATGCCCCCTGTGACTCTGAACCAGACCAAGTGGAGAGTGTTTAAATTCTCCCGGTTTACCCCAGGACTGTGCTTTTGCTGTTACCACAAAGGGGTCTGGAACAGGAGGTGGCGGGACTGGACTCGAGCACGGCCTACCTTAAATAATGTTAAGAATTATACAGCATGCAATGATTATTTCTGGTTGTGGGGAAAGTTTAACGTTAGCTATGTAAATAAGAAACCTCTGTCTAATTCCACTGTCTATGATATATACCCTAATCTTCCTTCCCTTTCAGCTGAGTATTCTGCCATTGGAAGCCTTTGCTCTGGCTGGCAGATCAAAGATGAAAACTTATGGTTCTTCTTTGATGGGGTTGCCACGAATTATCACCCTGGAAATTATCAATGTGCTGCTCTTGGGTACCTGACACTTCCTGTGCAGGTAGCCAGGCCCAGCAACAGACACAAGAGAGAGCTAATTGGAAAACTGGGTCCACATTGTCAGGATGAGATCATCACAGATGTTCAGATGTCCAGTGGTAGTAATATTGGAAGAGCCGTTTCAGGAGCTCTGACAGGGGTGCTGACCCTTGGATCATACCCAGGGATTATATCTCAGGAAAACCGTCATTCCATTCTTGGGTTAACTTGTCGCCTTGAAAAAACCGTTAATGCGACTGGACGGATTATTAGGGATATGCAACAAGAAATTGAGGAGTTACACCAGGTCCAGTTGCAAATGAGAATGGCGCTCGATTTTCTCCTGGCAAAAAGTGGGGGATTTTGCAAGGTGGTGGCAAAACGAGGATGCTCAGTAAGATTCCATGACATGAATAAAACCATTGAAGATGAGCTTGCTCAATTGCAAGAGAGTCTTGCTAACAATGTCCATGCTGCTCCCACCTCGCTATGGGATTTCCTCTCATCCTGGATGCCTGACTTTGCATTTCTTAAGCCAGCTGTCTATTATATTGTACTGATATTATCCTTCCTATTTTGCATGTGTTGCTGTATGCAGTGTGGGCCATTCCTGAGTGCCAGGATAATGCGTCCTGCAGGGCAGGGCTCACGTGCCCAGATAAAAAAGCTGTATCATCAGCTTGAGCGGTACCAAAAAGAAAAAAAAGGGTGGGGTGAAGAGATTACAATTCCCTTTGGGAAAAGGTCATGACTCAGAGAGCTGGGCAAACAGGTGAAGCCTTGCCATATCTGTTTGTGCGGGGATGCCCCATCAGAATGGTAAGATTTCCTTGCTAAGCCCCGGGTAAACAAGATACCATCAGGTTCCTGTCTCCCAAGCTAATTAGCAGGAAAAGCCTGTATCTCACACATTTTCTGGCACTCTTGATAAGCCCCTGAACAATGAACAAAGGGTCCACAGGAAGCCTCTTGCTGTCAATGATTTTCTACCTCCTTCTCTGACTGTTGACTGAATGTATAATCAATAAAAAGGCTGGCTGCCCAGTGAATGGGAGGGCACTCTACAGAACTGCTGTGTGCGACTGTTTCATTGCTACAATAATTATCGTTACCGTTTCCGTTACGTAATGGAAATGATAACCGAAAATGGAAACGACAATTTCACTGAGTCGTGCCCATGTCTAGTGCATAATGGCGAAATATGGTATGGGCCAAAGGTTTATAAAAACAATACAGGAAATCTATAAAGATATTTCAGCTGTAGTTCGAATAAATAGTGAGCACACTGAACAATTTCCTATTAGAAGGGGAGTAAGAGAAGGTTGTCCACTCTCACCTTTTTTATTTATAATGGGAATAAAACAAGTAGCGGAAAGAATTAGAAATTCAGGAAGGATAGAAGGTTGTAAAATAGGGAAAGAAGAGATGAAGATTAATTTGTTTGCGGACGATATAATTATAATAATGTGCAACCCAAATGAAGGAATTAAAGAAATTAAGGTGATACTAGAAGAATTTGAAACAACTTCAGGTTTAAAAATTAATATGACAAAATCAGAAGTAATGTACCATAATGTGAGTTTAGATGAAAAAAAAGAGATTAATAGACAAATTAAAATAGGGTTGGGAGTGAAGAGATTTAGATATTTAGGCATAGAAATATTTCAGAATATTAATAAGATAGTGGAGGTAAATTACAACAAAGTTTGGAAGAAAATAACAAGAGATAAGAAAAGATGGAAAAGAGAGTCTTTAAATATAACATCTAGAATTAGGAGCGTACAAATGTTTTGGTTACCAAAATTAATATACTTATTCCAGGTCTTACCATTGGAAATTACTAAACAAAGATTAGAAATATGGAATGCAAAAATAAGGGAATAGATATTTGGTACCTCAAAGACTAGAATTTCCAAAACAATAATTCATAGACATAACTCAGAATTAGGGTGGGGCGTACCAGACATAGTAAGTTACTTATGAAGCCTTTCAGTTGAAAACATTTTTAGAAATAGAAGACGAGAATTCAAAATGGGTTAGATTTGAAAATGAGGCAAATAAAGGGGTAGGAAAATTTGGTGTATTTACAAATAAGGCAACTAGAAAAGATGAATTAGATATGGGACCTAGGAGAAATACATTGAAAATTTGGACGAAGTGGCAACCAAAATGGCTAAAAGGTATATCCAGATGGGCACCAATGGAAACATTAGAAAAAGATAATACAGTTCCTGGATGGTGGGAATTACTTAGGCAAAAAGGATTTAGAAGAATAAAAGATATGTACAATGGAGAAGTGATGAAAGCAATTCAAGTTTTAGAGGGGGAAATAAGTCTACAATATTGGTTAAAAATAGCTGGCCTATATAGGAAGGTTCAAAAATTAATAGAAGAAAGGGATATAGGTATAGGTATAGAAGAACCGATAGAAGAAATTTACAGAATAATGAATCAAAATAAAAGAGGGCTAGCAGGTGTCATATATAAGAAAATGACTGCTGATAAGGAACAAGCAATTATGCAATTGCAAAAAAAATGGGAGACAGAAATGCAAATGAGCTGTAAGACTTATGAATGGAATTACCAAAATAAACCTATACAAATTTAAGGAACTAGAATTGAAATTTTTTACTAAATGGTATAGAACCCCAGCCATGTTAGCTAACATTTTTTCAGGACTAAATTCCAATTGTTGGCATTGTAAGGAAACAAAAGGGTGGTACTCTCATATGTGGTGGGAATGTTCTGAAGTTAATTTTTTTTGGGAAAATATTGTTAATAAAATAAATACATTACTCCCAGTAAATATAAAACAGATGTTGAATTAATGTGTATAAGTACAATTGGAATACATACAGCAGAGAAGAAGCATGTAGAACTATTAAAAGTAATGGTGCTAGCAGGCAAAGCAGTCATAGTGGCAGGCTGGAAAGATAAGAGTAAATGGACAGAAAAGAAATGGCATAACTATTTGTTTGAAATTATTCAATCAGATGTAATTAATTTCTATTATTGATCAAGATATGCTGTGGAAAGACAGAATAGAGAAAATCAAGGAGAAATGGACTGTGTATTAGAGATGGGCACGACTCGAAAAAAATTTTTTCGAGTTGTCGTTAGTCGGGCCGGTTCCGTTTCGGGTCGTTTCTGTTTTTTGTGAAAATTCGCAAAAATTAGTCGGGTTAGGCTAGTGACGGGTAAGGTTACGGTGGGCTAGTGGGTTGCACCTCTGGGTGCCTCTCTGACCCACTAAGAAGACAGTCTGTGACGTATGGGTAGGGAGTCAAGGATTAGGGTTAGGGTTAGGGGGCTAGGGCAGGTTTTAGGGGGCTTTTTGGCACATCCCAGAAGTCTCCATGGCCAAGTGGCCATGCGATTGGTGGGATGGCTCCAAAAATTTGCATGGTCGTCCACTCGCACATGGCTGGCCACTCGGCCAGCCCATCATTGCGCAGGTGTAAAAAAAATAAAAAAAAATCAATGGAGGACAGAGGAGGAGAGGAGAGACATTTTGTTGCAAGAAAAAACCCACTGCTACTGTGAAAAATCTGGCAGTTTATAAATTTTCGCGTGTTTCTGTTGTGCTTGTGTGTTTTTGGACCACGATTTCAAAAACAATATTGCGTTCACCGCCCCATTTTGGATCCCCCGCCTGCACCGCATGGCATGGCGAGTCCGGCTGCCCAGGACGGGGGGGAGGCGGGACCCCCCCTCCAGAAACCACCCCTCCGGTAGGTGCCCTGCGCCCTTAGTCAAGCAGGCATTTTTCCGCCTGCTTTTTTGGCGCGGGAATGGGTGGGGGAGAGTTTAAAAGTTTTTTCCTGTGCCGTCCGTGCCGCTTGCTTGCGCTTTAATTGCGGCGGCTGGCGGCGAGACTGGGCTTTTTGCTGGCTGCGAGCCTGCGGCGAGTCCCACCAGAGCAGCCCAGGACGGGGGATGGGGGAGGAGGCCGGTGACCTCCAGAAACAACCCCTCTGGTAGGTGCCCTGAGGCACGGCAGGCATTTTTCCGCCTGCTTTTTGGCCGGGAACCGGTTTTTTTTAACGATGCAAGGAACGAGCACGACAAATCAGACCAAAATTGTTTGTTCATCGTTTCGAGCTCGAAGTCTGGCGGAGTAATTCCCGTTACCATTTCCGTAGAGTAACAGAACCGAGTAACGGAAGCGGAAACGGGAATACCGCTGTGCCCATCTCTATTGTGTATCGAAGATAGATGGAAGAAGAAGAGAACGAAGACATTCAGTGGAAGCTTCAAACTTTGTGCCCCTGGCTGAGAGAAAAAGACTGAAAATAATGAAATGGGGGGAGGGGGGATGATAAGAGGGGGAAAGTGTAAACTTTAAAGAGGATGAATATGTATAATTGAAGAACGTTATCAATAAAAAGACATTTAAAAAAATATTGTGTGTAGTACCCTAAACGATCACAAATCTTCTACAAGAAAAATTGGTGTCTCCAAAGATGACAGACTAAACAATAGAGGAAGAATGAAGAGACAACTGCAACTGGTGAGGAAGACGACACATCTGAAAAAAACCAGCAGAAACTAGGGAGCGGAATATTCATGCTGTATAAGTGTTTTCCATGTATAAAACCCCACCTGGAGGAGTTCTATACATTTTCCTTATAAGCCAACTCATTTGCAGACCTAAAGGCAAAGCATGGTTGATTGTAGTTGAAGAAAAATATTCTAGGTTCATCATAGCTGACATTATTCCAATAAAGGGTGAATTCCAGAATGAAATCATCAAGTATTCATCTTAAGTACAAGTATTGTCTCTGTTGCAATAACTCCAGGGAATTCCAATTTGTTTATTCTCTAGTTTTATTTATATATTTGAAATATTCACCTATTTTCTCTTTTACTCACCTCTTTTATCTTTTACTTTAAAAAGAGTCTTATTCTTAAAAGAGATGCTCCATTAATTTGAAGTGTTTTTCTATATGTTAAGACCTGCATCTTTTTGTAAGTTGCAAGAAAGATTTCTAAATAACCCGCCTACAGTTTTAGAAGGCTTTTGGAACTATTCGTGCCTACAATAATTCTAAAAACTGTATTCAATATCTTTTGGACTTGCTCTTTTAAATATGGGACCTAGAAGCAATGTAGACACCTTCTACAAACTGGGAAGAAAGATTCTGGTCAAGCAGTCATCCTTATGTGTTTCTGTCCTATCCCAAATTTGCCATAAAATATGACTAACCTGTTTTGGGGTTTGGCCATCGTTTCATATGGGATGAGGCAATCCTTCAGAAATTTCCAATTGGGCTGAATAGCAGAAAATTCTCAGCAATAACCCTTGAATGTCAGCCAACATCCCAACACGGTCAGAAATTCGTGGAGGCCTTCCATATACTGTGCTGCTTACTGTTTTATGGGGGACATTACACTGTGGCTGACTAAACAAGACTGCTTGAAAATTAGCAATCCTACTCATGTATATTCAGAAGTAAGTCCCACCGAGTTGAGTGGTGCTTACTGTCAGGTGAATAGATGCATTTTGAGCTGCTTGTGTAATTGAGCCACATGGCTGTTTCAACTATTTGACATGCTAGACCTTATAGTCTGCCTGCTTGGAGAAACAATAAAAATGCAGGCTGTAACCTCCCACCACCAAGGATCACCCCATGAACAAGAGGTCAGGATGTCAGACTCAGAAGATGTAAATTCTAACTGATTCCACGTGGGACATTAAATAGTTTTAGTGAATACTCCAAGCTAGCAAATAAATGATGAGTTATGATATTAAATCTTAAACCAAGAATTAAGAGAAATAGAACAGAAATGCCTTCCAAAAATTCTATCATGAAACCAGATGGTTTAAAGCAAGTCTGCTGTTTAAAGAAATATTTTGACTATCCCCACAATATAACTTTCTGCTTTTATCACAGCTCCGTAGATGGGTTATCTATCACAATTCAGGCTCCACTGATTCATAGATAAAGCAGATGGTTTCTGGCACAGTAGTTTTCAACTGATAATCAAGATCACAAAACAAGAACATTATACAGAATAATGGAATTAGGCTTGTGTCCATTCAATTTAAGAAAATATATCATGGGGAACTGGACAAGTTTTAGGGTCCATGTGATTTTGCTCCATTATGTATGAGATGTATGCACCACCACCACTTTAGTTAACAGCAGTTTGCCTTAAATCTGTGGTAATTTGCCACTGGTGATGATACCATCCCTATTGTGAATGCAGAACTGCACAAATGAATTTCAGCCATAGACTCCAACTATGTCTTCAAGTTCAAACACAATCAACATGGTAGATCTTCAACAATTGCTCAGTCTTCCTCCCCATTCTTTTGCTGATCCGTCTGCTCAGCCTCCCTTTCTGCACAAGAGGATTTCAGTATGCTAGAAGGACCATATATTTATATTTAACCATTCCATTTGGAATCAAATGTCAGCATGTTTGGCAAATAAGGTTGCCAGGTTTTAGGGTATCGGTTGAAGTTTCAGAGAGTTTCTGTGCTTTACCAGGCCTCCAGATGGAGAGGAAGAGCTGAGGACAAGCAGTACTGGAGAAGCAGGGAGTTTACTTTTACTTGGTAGCTTTTATTCCTGTACACCCATCTCCTTCCCACTCCTGACAAATGACACAGCTCTCTGGCTCAGAGCAAAGGTATTTGCATGAAGCTGCAAACATGACATTTGCATATGCAGAAATGCAGGAAGGTTTGTACTGCCTATAGACTTCTTTTCTGCTGACATGAGCAAACATACATATAATAGCTTTAAGTCCTATGGCTTTGTTAGACATGTACAAGAAAAAAGCTATAATATACAGTTACTCCTAGCCGGGAATTAACAAGTCACTGCTGGGATTCTCAGGGGTCTGTGCACACTGGCTTAGTGCCTGCTTGAGAATCCCAGAGGGATTCACTAAGGCTGCTATCTCACTTGGGAAAGATCCTGATCTTCTGAAGGTCCAGCTTTTCCTCTTACTCCTGTCATGTGATTTAATATGTGGGATAGCAGTTCCCACGTACAAATGTGGTTTTTTAAAAGTGGCAGTTCAGTCCCCATGGCCAGCAGGTGGCACTAAGATTTTTTTTTAAAGCTCCAGCTGACTTTCAGAAAACAAAACAAAGAGCACCCATTCAGCTTCTTGGATCTCCCCGGGGTGGAGGAAATTTAAAAAATGAATAAGTAAACAGCGCAGATCGGCCCCAGAAATGGCCGGTCACGCTATTGGGGGGGGAGAAAACCGGATCATCTGCGTGGTCCCACGATGCCTGCCTCTTTAAAAGGTGGATTATTTAAGCAAGGCAAAAATTTCCCTACCTCTCCCGGTAAGTCTTGGAAACCTTGCTTAAAGGGATTTTCTTTCTTTCTTTTCCCCCCAAAACGCCCCGTGGGCATGGGGATGGCATTTTTGGACACGGTTTATCTACAAATTTAATCTACATTTAAAGGGACGTGGGATAGGGGCCTAAGAATGAGTGAAATATAGCCTTTTGTTTTCTGCACACAAAACATTTCAACATTTGCTTTGTAATTCTTGCACAAGGACCCTACCCCGTGGTCTCAAGAATTGGCCCAAAATTCTCAGGAATAGGAAGCTAGCTACTGATCTGGCAGCCCTAAAGATGGGCTGGTTTCCATTGTTTATTGAAAGGAGGGAGGAGCAAGTGCTTAAGTGCGACAACACTTTTTTTTTCTGATTCAGAAAAAGTTTTGACTGAAGCAAATTACAGAATGAAAATAAACAGTTCCTATTAGGGCCACAATATATGGTATACTGTACTTGTTATTTGCTGCCACATCACTTGCAATTTATGACAACCCTATCAGAGGTTTTGAGGTGCTGGAGATATTTAAAGAGTGGTTGCTACTCCCTAGAGACCTTCCATGCCCAAACAAGAATTCGAACCTGACTTCTAAATTCTAGTCCAAACACTCCACCTGCTATACCACACTAGATGTCACATGATATGTTTGGCACATATTTAAAAGTGGTACTCCCCTGATTGACAGAAGTAACCTGTTTTCCCTCCCTTTTTGATTTGATTTCAGCTATACTCTGTTTTGTGACTTGTCCTTGGAAAATTAACAGGAGCTTACTTTGCAAGTCTAATTCCTGAGGCATGTGTTTCTAATAAAATGCCACTATTAAAGAGAAAACATGCTAATCATTGTGACGAACTGTAGCAGTGACCATGCAACACATGGATTGGGTTGAAGCAGAGTGCTCTGACACTACCCTCCCAAGCAGCTCGAAGGCTTTTTATTAGGTACAGAAAACAAGGCAGAAGTGTTCCAGGTGGTTCGAGACCTCACCAATCATGGTCCGCAGGGGCCTCCTCCTAGTGATTTCACTAGTGAGTTATTTGCAGTCTTTTAAAAATCTAAAATAGAGGCCATCCATTGTTACCTGGACTCCGGTTGCCCTGATCTGTCCCCGAGGGTGGCAGGTGCTGCACCCCCTCAGTCTCCTCGGTTTGTTGAGTTTGGGCCTGTTACACCAGCTGAGGCCTCCAGGGCACTGGCTTGCTGCAGACTGGTGGCTTCTCCATTCAACCCGTGTCCATCTTGGCTTATTAAGACTGCCGGAGGAAGCATGTCTGAATGGGCTTCACTGATTGCCACTGCCTCCTACAGGGATGGGATTTTCCCCTGTTGGCTGAAGGAGACAGTGGTGAAGCCTATTCTTAAAAGACCAGGCTTGGCTGTGGTCTTGCAATGGACCAGGACTAACAAGCTCAGGCTCAATCCTGTTCTTTGGGGGTTATCCGGAAGGGTACAGTGGCCCTCTCCCCAGTTTGGGTGGGACTGTCCTCCAGCTGGCAGACAGAGTGAGGAGTCTGGGTGTCGTTCTGGACATTGGCACTGTCCCTGTATTCCCAGGTGGCTGCCGTGTCCAGGTAGGCCTTTTATCACCTTAAGCTCATTGCCCAGATTTGCCTGTACCTTGATGGGGACTCCTTGAGAACAGTTGTGCAGGCACTTGTCTCTACATGGGGCTCCCATTGACCCATGTTCAGCGATTGCAGTGGGTACAGAATGCAGCAGCCAGATTGGTGGTTGGTGCAGGCAGGTTTGGCTGCATCATCCTAATTTTGGCTTGCCTGCATTGGCTGCCCTTGCCTCCTGAATAAGGTTCAAGGTACTGGTTTTGGTTTACAAAACCCTCCATGGCTTGGGTCCTGAATATCTGGCAGAGTGTATCTCCCAAAAGTCAGAGCTGGCCCATCCCACTAGAGGCTCTACAGCTTTCTCGCTCTGGGTGGCCACCCCTAGGGAGGCCCATAAACATGCAATCGGGTCTTCTCGGTGGCCGGCCTGGCGGCATGGAATAAACTGCCAAGCAAGATTCGCTGGGCCCCTTCCTTGGCATCCTTTAAAGAAGCCTTGAAAACCTGGCTATTTAGGGATGCCTTTGGCAATCACTAGGTGTTTTGTCCTCCCCGTGTTCATTGTTTGTCTGTCATGAGTTGTCTTGCTTCTTGCTGGGTGTATTTGTTGCTGTCGTCATTACTTGTGTTTGCATATTGGGTTTTTGTTCTTTTCCTTCTTTGTTTTGTTTTCCTTTTATTTTTTTCTTATTATTATGTTTTTGGGTGCTGTTTTATAAGTTGTTATTGTAAACTGCCCAGAGTTCCCGTTTGAGGAAAATTGGATTGTGGTATATAAATATAAATAAATAAATAAAGGGGAAGGGCGGAGAGTCATTGACTGAGAAAAGACTACTTGCAGGTGCTCATATAGCCCCTGAGTTTCACTGGCTAAGGGGAAGCTTATCTGAGAGTGTAGGCGGATGTGTGTCCCAGGGCTCATGCTTTGATGATCACCTTGCGAGATACAGATGCCAGATTAGCATCCTGTTTATAGGCTTAGCCCAGGAATCGACTCTCCCCCTACAGGGGCATTCCCACAAAAGTGGGGTTTAGGAGCTTCAAAGGGCCCTGCCTGCCAGGCATCTGGGGTCACGTCCTTTTCCCCAAAGGGGGGTTATCTCTACAACAAACAGGATTCGCTATGCATATGTATTGTTATTTATGAATATTGCTGTGAGTGTTTAGAATAGCCAATTAGTGAGTGGTGGGTGTGGCTAAAGACTATAAATGTATAGAACCTTGTGGTAAAAAGAGAGAAGCATAAAGCTGTTAAGATCTAAGATAACTATTTAACAGTCATTCAGGAGTGAAATCTTGAGGCTGGTTAGTATCTGGTATAAAAATTAAGATATAAACATAAACAAAAGTAATTGTGCGAATAAGAAGTACAGTGGTACCTTGTATAAAGGAATTAATTCGTTCCAAATGAAATTGTGTTAAGCAAATTTTTCTTTATACAAATTCCCATAGGAATGCATTGAAAACGGAGTAATCCCATTTTTATGTTGTACGGATTTTCCCCATAGGCAATTATGTTAAACAAATTTCCCCTATCTCTGGAATTTTTTATGTTGTACAAATTTTATGTTATACAAGCTGTTTGTTATACAAGGGTCCATTGTATTGTGAACTGCATTGTATTAAGCATATAAGGTAATCGGTCATCACTATATACATAATACTGAAGATCCAATTGTAATTCAATAAAATTTACAAGCTGTATTTTGAAAATATATACCTTGGCATCAGACTCTCTTATTAAAATAATTAAGGTGATCCAGGCAACTGGCAGTGGCAGTAGAAATATTAAACGTATGGGTGTACACGTACATCACAATTAGACATGGGCACGACTAGGCGAAATTGTCGTTTCCGTTTTTGTTTCTTGTTATTGTTACGTAACGGGTAACGGTAACGAGAATTACTCCACTCCAACTCAAACTCAAACTGAAAAAGAAAAATTGGGTGTGATTTTTCGTTGTCGTTCATGGCATCGTGGCGATCGCGCAATGCCAAGCAGAACAGAAAAAAAGTTTTTTAAAAAAACCCGATTCCCGGCCATAAAAGCTGGTGAAAATATGCCTGCCTCAGTGAGGGCACCTACCAAGGGGTGGTTTCTGGGGGGGTCCCCGGCCTTCCCCCCTCCTGTCCTGGGCTGCTGGTACCAGGCTGGGTGGGCATCCTCGGCGTCTCCATTTGCCATGCGGTGGGGGGGATCCAAAATGGCGACCGCAATATTTATTTTTAAATCATGGTCCAAAAACCCACCAAAGCACCACAGAAACATTCGAAAAATAGGTTTTTTAAATGCCTGATTTTTTATAGTAGCAGCAGTGGGTTTTTCTTGCAATAAAACGTCTCCATTGATTTTATTTTATTTTATTTTTAGTTTTATTTTTTTACACCTGCGCATGTGCAATGATGGGCTGGCCATGGGATGGGACCATGCAAATTTTTGGAGCCATTCCACCAATCGCATGGCAAGGTTTTGACTGAGACTTCTGGGTATGCCAGAGAGGGCATTAAAAGCCCACAAACCCTAACCCTAACCCTAACCCTAACCCAGCCCTAACCCATACGCCAGTACGCTGTCCTTCTTAGTGGGTCAGAGGCACCCAGAGGTGCAGCCCACTAACCCACCCTAACCTTAACCGTAACCCTAAGCCTAGCCCTTACCCTAACCCCAACCCTAACCCAGATCCGTACGCAAGTACACTTTCCTTCTTAGTGGGTCCCAGGCACCCAGAGAGGTGCCTCCCACAGCCCACTATCCCCTATCCCATTCCCTAACCTGTACGTCAGTACGCTAGTACGCTCCCCTTCTTAGTGAGTCAAAGTGAGGCCCCCAGAGAGGTGCCTCGCAGAGCCCACTATCCCCTATCCCATTCCCTAACCTGTACGGCAGTACGCTGCTATGCTTCCCTTCTTGCTGAGTCAGAGGCACCCAGAGAGGTGCCTCTGCCACCCCACCCTAACATAATGTAATGTAAATGTATGGTACGCGGCGGCTCCGCGAAACGCTTCCCTTGCTTCCCTTCTTAGTGAGTCAGACGTCAGAGAAGCACCCAGAGAGGTGCCTCCCAGAGCCCACTTACCCCAACCCCAACCCCAACCCAAACGACAAACGACAAACGGAAATGACAAATTTTTGAAAATTTCCTCGACAAACGGAAACGAGCTGAAACGGACCCGTCCCGACAATCGAAAACTTGAAACGTCATTTTTCCTGGTCATGCCCATCTCTAATCACAATCATAAGGAATACTTATTTCCCAGAAAGTTTGCATAGTACCATACCTCATCCTTTTTAAGTCCAAAGGACAGTTCTGAGACATGTCAACATTTTTTATATATATTAAAAAAAACTACTCACAATTGCACTTCCCCCACAAAAATAATTTAAATAAACATAATTTCAGTAATACTTGGCTTCTGTCATTTGTTTTTCATACCCTGAGACCACTAATATAAAGTGGTTTATAATAACCCAAACAAAGTATTGAAAAGACACAATAGAACTTTCTAGAAACTAATATAAGAAACATAGAATACAACATCTAGAAGTGAAGAAACAACATTATAGCCCTTTGGGAGGTCAAATATCTAAGGAAGATCTTGTGTATTTTACTATATTCCACTTACCACTCTTGCTTATTTATTTACTCTTTAATTAAGGGTATGATCAGACAAAAAGAAAGGATTGCGTCTGATTGACTTGGAAAGGGTTGCTTTGTTGCAAGCCGGCTTATCCTTTAAAGCAACCCTTCTGTCCATTACAGAATCAATTCAGCCTAGCCCCCTCTGCCCAAATTGCAGCCCTGCTGCTGGACCACAAAAGTCCCAGCTTGGAATTGGATCAAGGCCAGAATGTTTTGTGGTCACACATACATAGTGTGATGACTGGGAAATAGCTCACATTAGGCCATGCCACAAGCTTCCCAAAATGTAAGTCATTTCCCCAGTTACCATGTCTGTCTCCCAGGGACTAGCATTTGAGGCAGTTAACATGGTCTATACAAAGACCCAAGTCATGTATAGCTATGTCATGAGAGCCAGTGTAGTGTAATAGCTAAAGTGTAGACATGGGCACGACTTGGTGAAATTGTCGTTTCCGTTTTCGGATATCGTTTCCATTACGTAACGGAAACGGTAACGACAATTAAGCTGTCAGAACTCGAACTCGAACCGAAAAAAGAAAAATTGGGTCTGATTTGTCGTTGTCGTTCCTGGCATCGCGCGGTGATCGCGCGATGCCAAGCGCAAGCAGCACAGAAAAAAAGTTTTAAAAGGAAACAACCCCGATTCCCGGCCAAAAAAGCAGGCGAAAATCTGCCTGCCTGAGGGCACCTACCAGAGGGGTGGTTTCTGGGGGGAGGGTCCCCAGCCTCCCCCCTCCTGTCCTGGGCTGCTGGTACCAGGCTGGGAGGGGGCATCCTCAGCGTCTCCATAGGCCATGCAGTGCGGGGGGATCCAAAATGGCGACCGCAAATTTTTTTCAAAATCGTGGTCCAAAAACCCACCAAAGCACCACAGAAACATTTGAAAATTAGCTATTTTAAATGCCTGATTTTTTATAGTAGCAGCAGTGGGTTTTTCTTGCCACAAAATGTCTCCATTGATTTTATTTTATTTTATTTTTAGTTTTAGTTTTTTACACCTGCGCAATGATGGGCTGGCCATGGGATGGGACCATGCAAATTTTTGGACCCATTCTACCAATCGCATGGTCAGGTTTTGACTGACAATTCTGGATGTGCAAGAGGGCATAAAAAGCCAAGGAACTCCCAGAACAGTCGCAGTCCGGGCTTGGATGTGGGTGGGAGAGGTGTGTAGCTGGCTGCTGTGCTAGACTAGTTTTGATTTCGCGGAGCCTTTAGATTTCAGTTAGGCAGGCAGGGAGGGAATTGATTCAATTGAATTTTTAGGAAATAATAATAATTCCTTTCATTCTCTGTCTGCTGTGGGGAATAGCAACACAGTTTATTCTTTTTTATTCTCCTGCAGGTTGTTAGGATTTCTTTTCAGATAGTGCTTCAAAGGGGGGGGGGGTTGAGTGGGAGGGGAGGTGTGGATTTATTTTAAAAATTTCATTTGCTTGGTGGCAAGTCAAGGTCCTTTCATACCCTGCCTGCAGCTCTGATGTGGGTGGGAATAGCAAGCAAGCCGAGCAGTTTTCTTTTTTATTCTCCAATTGTGAGGATTTCATTTCTGATAGTACTTCAAAGGAGGTTTGGGAGGCGAGGTGTGTGTGGATTTATTTTAAAAATATATATTTAAATATACTACCATTTATTTTCTATTTTCCAAAGTTCATTTGCTTGGTGGCAAGCCAAGGTCCTTTCATACCCTGCCTGCAGCTCTGCTGTGGGTGGGAATAGCATTAACAAGCAAGCCTAGCAGTTTTCTTTTTTATTCTCCAATTGTGAGGATTTCATTTCTGATAGTGCTTCAAAGGGGGGGAGGTTTGGGAGGCGAGGTGTGGATTTATTTTAAAAATATATACTAGTATATTTCAGATTTCCCCAACCAGTGCACTGAAACACATTTGTTGGCAAGCCAAGGGCACCTCTATCTCGTGGAGAATATTTTACATTTTAGAAATACATTACAATATTATATGTACTTTACTTTTACTTACATTGTTTGTTTCCTAAAATTTTTGTGAGGACACTGCAGTAAAACAACACAGGCCCATTCTGATATCAGCCTTATTAACAGACTTGGGGTTCCATCCATCCTACTCCAACACTGTTTCCTTTGTTTGTTTATCATTGTACAATACATTAATTTACAAGCCACACCTTTTGCGTGGGCACTGCCCTCTGAGTCTGAGATCTGCCTTTCTACCAGACTTGGGGTTCCAGCTTCAGTTTACTTTGGTTACTTGTCCTTAATATTACTGTACAAACAGTGCCAGCCGTGCACAAACTACTCCTGTACTAGTGTGCTTGCTCGTTCATTTATTTACAAGGCACACTTTTTGTGGGTGCCAGCTCCAGTTTACTTTGTTTACTACTTGTCCTTCCTTATTATATTACTGTACAACACAGTGCCAGCCGTGCACAAACTACTCCTGTACTAGTGTGCTTGCTTGTTCATTTATTTACAAGGCACACCTTTTGTGGATTCCAGCTCCAGTTTACTTTGTTTACTACTTGTCCTTCCTTATTATATTACTGTACAACACAGTGCCAGCCGTGCACAAACTACTCCTGTACTAGTGTGCTTGCTCGTTCATTTATTTACAAGGCACACCTTTTGCGTGGGCACTGCCCTCTGAGTCTGAGATCAGCCTTTCTACCAGACTTGGGGTTCCAGCCATTGAGAGGAGTAGACCCTCATCCAGATTTGGGGAGGAACGGAATGTCTGTGTCTCCTGCTGCCTCTGAGAGGTGGAGGGGAGATGGGATGGATAAAAGCTTCAAAATAAAACAACAAAAAGTATAACAGGCAGCCAGACCAAGTAGGGTGGCCGGCCGGTTCAGCATTGACCAAGAGAGAAAAAAGAAATATATTGCATTCTGCCCACTTTGTTTGCAATTGCTTTATTCGATGCAGTCTTGTGCAGCAAGTCAGTTTAAAGTGTTTTCCGCCTGCTCTGGGTCATTGCGGGACCCATGCCTGCCACCCGCCTGCCCGCCTGCCCACCCGCCCCTCCCCCTCCCCCCGCCGCCCGCCCGCACCTCCCCACCCCCGCACCCCGCCCGCCGCCTAGGGCGTAAAAACACCTAGCGCCGGCGGGACGCCACTCGTCGCTGGGACGTCAAATCACGCGAAATCACGGTGGTAACGACAAATGACAAACGACACGATGAAACAATAAATTTTTAACAAAATTAGCAAAAAACGGAAATGACCCGAAATGGACCCGTCCCAAAAAATGACAACTCGGAAAAAAAAAATTCTGGTCGTGCCCATCTCTACTAAAGACTCAATACCTGATGCCTAGCAATTCATGAATTGATAGACTTAGTTTAACAAGCTCTCTATCTGAGCTCTCTAGTCACCACAGATTTTGAAAGTGATTTTGTTATAAACAATTGTTTTGTATGCAGTGGCACTGAATAACTCTATTGATATGTGCAAGTGCCAGCTGATATATTTCTTAAGACCAAGTGAAGTGCTGTAACAGTTTATCAGATGTGGGCCATTCACAAATGCACATTACTCTTTCATACAATGGCATGTTACATTCCTGGTCATCATACGGTGAATGCCCATATGTAGAACCAGTTGAAATTTCACTCAGAAAGTCAGGCATGAGTCTAGCACTTTTAAAATAGGATAATAACAAGCAGAGGATATGGAGGCTAATTATGAAATATATTCATTAGCATTTGAACATCAAATGGTCAGAGAGACTGTTGACCACTTCCGATGGTGGAAGTACCAGATGAAATAAACCAAAACCTTTCATAAGAAACTACTAAACATAAAAGACTCGAGTAAAGAAAATAAATGAAATAAAATTTTTAAAGGAATCTGCCTAGGGTAGGATCATTCTGTAGGGAGTTTTGCTTACATGTTGGGAGAGTACCGGGAAAGGACTGATTGAGACATGCAATGAAGTCATTCCTCTCTGACTACCAGTCCGTATCAAAGAGAGATCAGGACAGGTGTATGTACATGTAGTTCATAGTGCAAAGCATTGTTGCACCCTTCTTGACATCTAGTGAATGGGCTGTGGGATTATTACTGTTGCATGATTTTAATTGTTGTGAGCTGCCTTGTGGGAGAAAGGTAGAATGAATGGATGGATGGATGGATGGATGGATGGATGGATGGATGGATGGATGGATGGATGGATGGATGAATAGTTTATACAGGGTTTTTTGCTTGCCTCTGAAAGTTTTTGAAACCCATTCAGTGGAGATACTGCCCATCTTAATTAGACTGGAGCCAGGAGAAGAAAAGGCATTTCTACTTTTCCAGAGATACCATGCTATTTCCCTGGCCCAATGGCCTAAATGTGTGGAGGATTTTGGTGTACCCTGAACAGCTAAGCCTCTACTTGGATTAGATTTCCTAGGCAAATTAGAGCTAATGGAGCCCAAGTACAAAGGGAGCCACTTTAAGAGATGGGGACTTTCTTGGCAATATTGTAAGTTCAAAGAATAATAGCATGAAGTTCTAAATAGATGTGGTATTCAGGAAGGGGGAAATAGTGACAATAGAGAAATGAAGGACTACTAGACTGTATGCTACAGACTAGAGATGGGCACGGAACGAACATTTTTTTCGTTTCCGTTACCGTTTGTCATTTCCGTTACGCAACGAAATGACAAACGAAAATTGTGATGAAAATGCAACAAAACGAACAGAACCACAAAATTGAGGTCGTTACATTTCATTTCCGTTAATGGCGATGCGCAATGAAATGAGCTGTTTTAAATGTTAAAAAACGCCTTGGACATCCATAAAAATGCAGCGATAATTATTTATATTGTCTGATAATACCTACCAGGGGGGTTGGGGTCCTTAAAACGTTTGTTTTTGTCTTCTCCCATCGCGATGTATTTTTCTTTTCCCTTTAAAATGGATGTCGCCACCAGCCACAAAATGGAGGCAAGCCATGTGACGGGATCATGTTCAACTAATAGCATGCCCAGGTTGCAGACTGGGCAGGCAGGTCTGGCAGCCAGAGAGGGCATAAAAAGCTCTGGCAGACCCCATCCTCCTTGCAGTCTCTAGTGGGAGTTAGGGTGGGATTGCTGTCTCTGCTGCGACTCTAGCTTCAGTCCTGCAGCCTTCCTGTGTACGTGCGTGCATACCTCTCGGTGAGTACCCTCCCTTGCCCCACAGTGCAGTCACTCTGCGGCTGCCTTGTACCCTGGGCAATGCCCGCCACTGCCTTTGCAGCCTCCCTGCATACCTCGTCTATACTGTGTCTCTGCCAGCATCCATTTTTTTTAGTGTTTTCCCTCTGGTCTGGGGCTTTGGGGGATGCCTGCGCACGGAAATGCTTTAAAAATTGCGCAAAAAACAGGTAGAAACGACAAATGAAAAAACGAAAAACGGTAACGAAATTTTTCAAAAATTCCCGACAAATGGTAATGAACTGAAACAGACCTCTCAATGACAAACGAAAAACGAAAAACCATTTTTCTGTTTTGTGCCCATCTCTACTACAGACAAGTCATACTAGCCAAAATCATGTTAATTTTTCAGAGATGTTACTTTCATGTCAATTAAGAAAGACTTGTAAACAAAGCCGATGCTGGCATCATAAAAATGAGCTAATTTGATTAATATTAATAATTTGGTTAATATTAATAATTTGGTTTATAATTTTGTTAATATGGGAGTTACGGAAAGCTCCTTCTATGGCAAGCAGATGGTTTCTGTTTCTAATGACATGTCTTCTGTAATATATTTTGACCCTGAACATTGAGTTTTGTAGTAGGAATTACATTTTAAGCTACATATAAAGACAGCAGCAGCAGCAGCAACAACAGCAACAATAAAGGAATTGATCTCACTGCAAGGCAATCCTGCTTTGTGTCTTGCAGAGTCGCAATTTTGTCATGTTTTTCATCATTCACTTGAAGTATTACATGTTTCTGGGGATTCAGTACTTTGATGTGCAATAACATTTATAACACTTCTTTCTCTTTTGATGTATATAGCTTTGAAGTCCTGAGTGACAGACAGTGCTTTCGAAAATTGCCCTATTGATTGTCAGCAGCAGATAACCAGGTGTTTCTTCCTCTTGGTAACAATCCTCATAGATCTGGAGCCAAACCAGATCTATGAGGATCTATCTCATAGAATCAGGTTGCTGTCTTTTGAATACGTCTGGCTTAACTGATACTCAGCTGAGAGGGTTTTTTGACTTCCTGGGATGCTTTATCAAGGACATATAGGAGTGAGTGAAAGGGCCTCTGAGCATTGGAAGAAGATCCACTCTTTGGACCTCATTTCTACTTTTTTCCCTCCTGCTTCCCTGAAACCCTCAGGATGGAAGTATACTAACCTATAGTGCCATCTGTTCACTGAAGACTTCCCTCTTGTTGGGTTTTCCTTCCTAGAAGTAGCTCGTTTGCTCATGCTAGTCACCTTGGAAGGACAAAGCAATTCAAATATTTGGCAAGACAGCTTCATCTTGTAAGCTTTCATCTTCATACATGGGGGAGTTGCTTGTTTAATAAACCTTGCCTAATTGAATGTGGGAGATTGCACTTCTCCAAGGTTAATGAACAGAAATGTGGTGTAGGCCATGACTTTGAGTATCACCCAACACTTTGAATGTTCATGAGGATATAAAAAAATCATGTAATCCTTTAAAGCATTTGATTTATTTCCTTCCCACCCAGCAGTCCTTCTGAAGCAATTTGCAATAGATTATAATGAATAAAGGCAGATATAAAATTGTTTTAAAAGCCAGGTTGAAATCATGGTTTAAAATCAGATCTAGGCATTTTTACAGTTTTGAAGTTGATTGGGGGTCTTGTATCATTCATAGGGTTTGCTACTAGTAGGAGCAGTTTGTAATGCAAAACCGGGGGCATTTAGGCCTTCCTTATGTTTTGGGCCAACTCTTACAAAACCTGGTCTTGCTGGATGGAGCTGACAGCATTATGAAGCAGCTGGAGAGCCAGATGTTATCCAACTCAGCTTTAATGCACCAGTTAAGTCAGAGTTTGCCATATCCAGTTTGGCACAATGATCCTGGAACTGCCTCCGAATGAACCAGAGTTGCTATGGGAACCAATTCAAAGTCAGTCCAAGATAAAGAGAGAATCTGCTTCATGTCATTCTATTCTGTTTTCTTGCTCCACACATTAAATCCAGCAAATATCTACGGTGGGCCATCACTTCCATTATCATGACTAAACAAAGAGCTGGCTAGATGGATGAACCACAACTTTACAATTGCTCTCGCTAAAAAAGCAACTATTACAATCTACCACCTGCTGCTCGTAATTTGTCATTTTTAAGTCCTATTGTGTCACTTCTAACTTCTGATAGCCTTGATAATACTGAGAATTACAGGAGAGGTTCAAAGACTAGCACATCATTGCCATTTCTCAGTTCATTTTCATTTCCAGCTGGGGGTTTGAATCATACCTTCTGAACACCACACTTTAGTAATGATGGGCACAATCAGAAAATTTTTTTTCCGAGTTGTCATTTTTTGGGACGGGTCCGTTTCGGGTCATTTCCGTTTTTTGCAATTTTTTTAAAAAATTTATTGTTTCATCGTGTTGTTTGTCGTTTGTTGTTATCACCGCGATTTCGCGTGATTTGACGTCCCAGCGACGAGTGGTGTCCCGCCGGCGCTAGGTGTTTTTACGCCCTAGGCGGCGGGCGGGGGCAGGGGGTGGGGAGGTGTGGGCGGGCGGCGGGGGCAGGGGGAGGGGCGGGTGGGCAGGCGGGCAGGTGGGTGGCAGGCACGGGTCCCACAATGACCCAGAGCAGGCGGAAAACACTTTAAACTGACTTGCTGCACAAGACTGCATCGAATAAAGCAATTGCAAACAAAGTGGGCAGAATGCAATATATTTCTTTTTTCTCTCTTGGTCAATGCTGAACCGGCCGGCCACCCTACTTGGTTTGGCTGCCTGTTATACTTTTTGTTGTTTTATTTTGAAGCTTTTATCCATCCCATCTCCCCTCCACCACTCAGAGGCAGCAGGAGACACAGACATTCCGTTCCTCCCCAAATCTGGATGAGGGTCTACTCCTCTCAATGGCTGGAACCCCAAGTCTGGTAGAAAGGCTGATCTCAGACTCAGAGGGCAGTGCCCACGCAAAAGGTGTGCCTTGTAAATAAATGAACGAGCAAGCACACTAGTACAGGAGTAGTTTGTGCACGGCTGGCACTGTGTTGTACAGTAATATAATAAGGAAGGACAAGTAGTAAACAAAGTAAACTGGAGCTGGAACCCACAAAAGGTGTGCCTTGTAAATAAATGAACAAGCAAGCACACTACTACAGGAGTAGTTTGTGCACAGCTGGCACTGTGTTGTACAGTAATATAATAAGGAAGGACAAGTAGTAAACAAAGTAAACTGGAGCTGGAACCCACAAAAGGTTTGCCTTGTAAATAAATGAATGAGGAAGCACACTAGTACAGGAGTAGTTTGTGCACGGCTGGCACTGTGTTTTACAGTAATATAATAAGGAAGGACAAGTAGTTAACAAAGTAAACTGGACCTGGCACCCACAAAAGGTGTGCCTTGTAAATAAATGAACGAGCAAGCACACTAGTACAGGAGTAGTTTGTGCACGGCTGGCACTGTTTGTACAGTAATATTAAGGACAAGTAACCAAAGTAAACTGAAGCTGGAACACCAAGTCTGGTAGAAAGGCAGATCTCAGACTCAGAGGGCAGTGCCCACGCAAAAGGTGTGGCTTGTAAATTAATGTATTGTACAATGATAAACAAACAAAGGAAACAGTGTTGGAGTAGGATGGATGGAACCCCAAGTCTGTTAATAAGGCTGATATCAGAATGGGCCTGTGTTGTTTTACTGCAGTGTCCTCACAAAAATTTTAGGAAACAAACAATGTAAGTAAAAGTAAAGTACATATAATATTGTAATGTATTTCTAAAATGTAAAATATTCTCCACGAGATAGAGGTGCCCTTGGCTTGCCAACAAATGTGTTTCAGTGCACTGGTTGGGGAAATCTGAAATATACTAGTATATATTTTTAAAATAAATCCACACCTCACCTCCCAAACCTCCCCCCCTTTGAAGCACTATCAGAAATGAAATCCTCACAATTGGAGAATAAAAAAGAAAACTGCTAGGCTTGCTTGTTAATGCTATTCCCACCCACAGCAGAGCTGCAGGCAGGGTATGAAAGGACCTTGGCTTGCCACCAAGCAAATGAACTTTGGAAAATAGAAAATAAATGGTAGTATATTTAAATATATATTTTTAAAATAAATCCACACACACCTCGCCTCCCAAACCTCCCTTGAAGAACTATCAGAAATGAAATCCTCACAATTGGAGAATAAAAAAGAAAACTGCTAGGCTTGCTTGCTATTCCCACCCACAGCAGAGCTGCAGGCAGGGTATGAAAGGACCTTGGCTTGCCACCAAGCAAATGAAATTTTTAAAATAAATCCACACCTCCCCTCCCACTCAAACCTCCCCCCTTTGAAGCACTATCTGAAAATAAATCCTAACAAACTGCAGGAGAATAAAAAAGAATAAACTGTGTTGCTATTCCCTACAGCAGACCGGGAATGAAAGGAATTATTATTATTTCCTAAAAATTCAATTGAATCTGGATCGCGCGATTTGACGTCCCAGCGAGTGGCGTCCCGCCGGTGCTAGGTGTTTTTGCGCCCTAGGCGGCAGGTGGGGTGGTGGGGGGATGGGCGGGCGGCGGCAGCGGCAGGGGGAGGGGCGGGCACGCGGGTGCGCGGCCGCGCGGGCGCGGCTCCCGCAATGACCCAGAGCAGGCGGAAAACACTTTAAACTGACTTGCTGCACAAGACTGCATCGAATAAAGCAATTGCAATTTTTGCAAACAAAGTGGGCAGTGCACCCACAGCAGAGCTGCAGGCAGGGTATGAAAGGACCTTGGCTTGCCACCAAGCAAATGAAATTTTTAAAATAAATCCACACCTCCCCTCCCACTCAAATCTCCCCCCCCCCCTTTGAAGCACTATCTGAAAAGAAATCCTAACAAACTGCAGGAGAATAAAAAAGAATAAACTGTGTTGCTATTCCCTACAGCAGACAGGGAATGAAAGGAATTATTATTATTTCCTAAAAATTCAATTGAATCAATTCCCTGCCTGCCTGCCTAACTGAAATCTAAAGGCTCCGCGAAATCGAAACTAGTCTAGCACAGCAGCCAGCTACACACCTCTCCCACCCACATCCAAGCCCGGACTACGACTGTTCTGGGAGTGCCTTGGCTTTTTATGCCCTCTTGCACATCCAGAAGTATCAGTCAAAACCTGACCATGCGATTGGTAGAATGGGTCCAAAAATTTGCATGGTCCCATCCCATGGCCAGCCCATCATTGCGCAGGTGTAGAAAACTAAAACTAAAAATAAAATAAAATAAAATCAATGGAGACATTTTGTTGCAAGAAAAACCCACTGCTGCTACTATAAAAAACCGGGCATTTAAAATAGCTAATTTTCAAATGTTTCTGTGGTGCTTTGGTGGGTTTTTGGACTACGATTTAAAAAAAAATTGCGGTCGCCATTTTGGATCCCCCCGCACCGCATGGCAAATGGAGACACCGAGGATGCCCCCTCCCAGCCTGGTACCAGAAGCCCAGGACAGGAGGGGGGGGAAGGCTGGGGACCCCCCCCCAGAAACCACCCCTCTGGTAGGTGCCCTCAGGCAGGCATATTTTCACCTGCTTTTTTGGCCAGGAATCGGGGGGTTTTCCTTTTAAAACTTTTTTTCTGTGCCGCTTGCGCTTGGCATCGCGCGATCGCCGCGCGATGCCGGGAACGACAACGACAAATCAGACCCAATTTTTCTTTTTTCGGTTCGAGTTTGAGTTCTGACGGCTTAATTGTCGTTACCGTTTCCGTTACATAACGGAAACGATATCCGAAAACGGAAACGACAATTTCGCCAAGTTGTGCCCATGTCTAGTCTTTAGAGATAAATAGTACATAAGCTTGAACAACTTTTCATCCAATAGCAAAAGATAATTCTATTTCCTACAAGCATATGAAACGAGTACAACATAACATCTCCAAAAAGGATGTAGCAGGTCTTGAAAGAAACAGTGTTATTAACCTAATAGGATATCGACCCCATCCTTAATTGGGGTGGCATGTTGTGACCCCCAAAGTTATTACAGTTCTTTTTATCTCTTTTATGCTCCTTCATGTTCTTTTAGAAAACAAAGCAATATACTTTACAAGATGCTGCAGGAGGTGATTACAAGGGCTTAGGTTAATATTGATCGCACAGCTGTTCGTTTTTATAATTACTAGCCACAGAGCTATTGGGGTTATATTTATTTATTTGAAAATCCAGGACTTTAATTAGGCTATTTTTCAAAGTAGCCAAATTAATGATTGAATTATTTAGTCAGCACCAACCGCCAACTGCAAAGCTTTGTTTGAATAAATGAGGCTTGAGAAACAAAATAGCTTATGGGTGATTTTTTTCCAGCTCCAGTGAGTCAATCCTGGGTGTTTTGTTGGCCTGTTTTACTCCCCCCTAGCTGTGGAATTCTCTGATGGTAGTAAAGAGGTCTGGAAAACCACCTGTAACTTCACAAGTGCCCCTATGCCCTCAAGTGACTGAAGTAGGTTTGTTATGGGTTCTGTGGGAATTTTAAATGCGGATTGGCTTCCCAGATCAAGCTGTTTTAACACAGAAACTGAAGCCTAGCAGAGTAGGGGACATTGTCTTCTGGAAGAAACCTATTAGACCCACCTTGGCAGCATCGGTACAGAAACTGCAGAGCTTGGAATGTTACTTTTTTTAAAAGAACCCATCTTTATCATTGCTGCTAGTACGCCCAGATTATCATTGTCATCATGAGACATCAAGTCAATGCTGATTTATGGCAACCCTGTTTAGGATTCTCCAGGTAAAAATACCCAGAAAGTGGGTTACCGTTTTCTTCTGGGATTGTGAAGCTTGCCCATGATGCCATACTGGCTACCTGTGATCACAGGAGGCACAATGGGGTATCAAATCCCCAAAAATCTGGCTAAATAGTTCACTGATTTAAGTATTTGGCACACCCCCAACATTACAAGGAATTCTCTCTTGGTTTCCAAGGGTGTTTCTTTTGCACCCTGAAAATACAGCAGAAGAAACAAAATGAGCAGTTTGATTATCACTTAGGATTCATAAGAAAACCATATAAAATCCGGAAGATTAATATCATTATCTACATGTAAGTGTATGTATGAGAAACAAACCCTTCAAGGAAGAAAAGGAAGCCTCTACTTTCAGAAAAGGGATGACCAACACTATTTTTTACCGAACAAGAAATGATAGCAGAAATATGCAATTGCTGCCACTTTCACAGGGAAGGGATTTTAACCCTGACACATCATTTCTGGGGAGCCTATAGAAGGGGAGGAAAAGTAAAAAAGAAGAAAACACAACCACCACCACCACCACCACCACCACCACCCAGGAGGGGAAACACAAAAGCATATGGCACACCTCTTCTGCTGTGGGTGGAATGAAAACTTTATGTTGGTTTCAGAGGTGAACCCTCTCTATGTGAAGGTTTTGCCCACTCTCTGGGTACCCCAGTTTCCTTCCACTCCCTGGTGGTAATCTTTTGCCTTTTCTTCTTTTACTGTTCCCCAGCCTGCACCCTCTCATTTTGAAAGGGTGCCAGCCAAGTCAGAGGCAGGAGCAAGGGAGAAGGTCAGCAGCAGCAGTAGCAGTGGCACCACCATGTCAGGAAATGATGCTGACTGTTTTTTTTCTAAAAAATGTGGTGGGGGCTTCTAGGTTACTTGGTGGTGGCAACTCAAAAATATTTGGGAGCCACTGCTCTAATATCACAGTATTTCTGTGTAGTTGGAGGCTTCTCCCATCCGTGAAGGCACATGAATAAAATTCACAGAGCTTTGGGTATCAGAACCAAATGCATGTATTGTCATTTCTTCAGCACCTTTTCCCTGACCACAGTGAAATATAACAAAAAAAATACACAAGCAAGAAAGATAAGGATGTCATTTTTATTAGCAAATCACCGATATGTGTTCTTCTGCCTTTTACTGAAAGAGCTGTAATATGCTCATGTGCTCATGGGGGAAATTCATGATAAAACAAAATGATTTTAGCAGATGGTAATAAGCTGTGGAATATTATCACATCCTCAAATGTTTTGGTACAGCCATTTCATGCTGCTGATATTTCATCCAAGGCAGCCATCAAATTTTAGTGAAACCAAATGTGTTTTGGAAGAAACAACAAAAGCACTGATAAACCAGCTTCACTGTTTTATTTACAGACTCTATTTAAGACTAAAAGGAATTACCATTTTCATTTAAGAGTGGATTTGGACTGCTGGTATACTTATTGGCTGAGCGAAATGAGGCTTTGGTTTTATGTTCTTCGGCTCATTTGACATCCTGGTTTTTGTTTGTTTATAATGATGTCACTAGGTGGGCATGTTGCAGAGTTTTGAATTTCTGATAATACTCCTCTTTGCTACACAGTAGAAGTACAGAAATCCTGACAGGAAAATGGCTACTAGTTCCCCAGAGTTCACTCCTTTCTCATTAACTGGCACTTTAAAAAGTCTGAATAACTCACTCTTGGCCATTTGTAGAGGGAAAAATACAAATAATTTATTTGCTTACATTACTTGAAGTTAGAGGTTTGAACATATTTCTTTCTTCATTGCACTTCACTAGCAACTGAACAATTCAGCAGCAAACAAACAACTGACACCAACTGACTAAAGAAAAAGGAAAAATACTCAGCAGAGAAGCAAGGCTCTCTTTGAATTAAAGTCTAGAACAAACAATTTGTTAGTGCTGGATAGACGACCACCCCCCCCAAGAAAAGTCCCTCCCAGTTACATAAACCAGATAGCATGCAAGGTTGCAAAAAAGAAACCCTCCTACAAGATAAGCCCAGGCCAGTCACCACATTTACCAAGACAAAAGGCTAGGCCCACTGTGAGATTCTCAGATATCAAGATGGATAATGAGAGTTGCTCCCCCTGGAAGCATATATCTCTCCACTGAAGGCCTGAGGCACATCTAAACACCTCCAATAGTAAATAAATTCTGGAGACCAGTTTAGTAGCTTAAAGCCTGAGATTTCTTTTCAAAGTGGAGAAAGAAACACGCAAAGGATATGGTAAGGCAACGTGTGCTTTGGAGGCTGACAATGTGTCAGAAGGAAGATTGTTATGCACATTCATAGCACGGCACAGCATTCCATGTTCAAACATAAGCCGTACTCCCACATATATTTTCAAAAGGCCAGGAAAAATAACAAACTGAAATCCAATATTGTTCTTGAATGTTTGAGAAAATCACAGTGAGAGAAGGTCTGAACTTCTGCAGCATTATAATCAAAGTGAAATCCAAACTCCATCTGCTTTAATTGGGGGTGCATTCTGTTTTGCCTGTGTTAGAAAAATAGTAAATCCAGGCCGCAGGTGAGGAAAGCCATTTCTGTAAATGCCTATTGGCTTAGCACTCTTGGCTTCATGAATACCCATTTTTTGCCTTCACTCCCATTCCCTCAGCTGTATCCTTGATTGTATTTTACTAGACGTTTGTGAGTAGAGATGGGCACGACCAGAAAAAATGACGTTTTGAGTTGTTGTTTGTCGGGGCGGGTCCGTTTCGGGTTGTTTCCGTTTGTCGCGATAATTTTCAAAAATTTGTTGTTTCCGTTTGTCGTTTGTCAATTGGGTTGGGGTTGGGGTAAGTGGGCTCTGGGAGGCACCTCTCTGGGTGCCTTTGACGTCTGACCCACTAAGAAGGGAAGGGAAGGGAAACGTAATGCGAAGCCGCCACGTACCATACATTACATTACATTATGTTAGGGTGGGGGGTAAGTGGCAGAGACACCTCTCTCTCTGGGTACCTCTGACCCACTAAGAAGCGGAGCGTACTAGCGTACTGACGTACAGGTTAGGGAATGGGATAGGGGTAGGGGATAGTGGGCTGTGGGAGGCACCTCTCTGGGTGCCTGTGACCCACTAAGAAGGAAAGTGTACTTGCGTACGGATCTGGGTTAGGGTTGGGGTTAGGGTAAGGGCTAGGCTTAGGGTTACGGTTAAGGTTAGGGTGGGTTAGTGGACTGCACCTCTGGGTGCCTCTGACCCACTAAGAAGGACAGTGTACTGGCGTATGGGTTAGGGTTAGGGTTAGGGTTAGGGTTAGTGGGATTTTTTGCCCTCTGGCACATCCAGAAGTCTCAGTCAAAACCTGGCCATGCAATTGGTGGAATGGTTCCAAAAATTGGCATGGTCCCATCCCATGGCCTGCCCATCATTGCGCAGGTGTAAAAAAATAAAAATAAAAATAAAATAAAATAAAATCAATGGAGACGTTTTATTGCAAGAAAAACCCACTGCTGCTACTATGAAAAATCAGGCATTTAAAATACCTAATTTTCAAATGTTTCTGTGGTGCTTTGGTGGGTTTTTGGACCACGATTTAAAAATAAATATTGCGGTCACCATTTTGGATCCCCCCCACCGCATGGCAAATGGAGATGACGAGGATCGCCCCCCCAGCCTGGTACCAGCAGCCCAGGACAGGAGGGGGGAATGCCAGGGACCCCCCCCCCCAGAAACCACCCCTCTCTGGTAGGTGCCCTCACTGAGGCAGGCATATTTTCGCCTGCTTTTTTGGCCGGGAATCGGTTTTTTTTTTTTTACTTTTTTTCTGTGCTGCTTGGCATCGCGCGATCGCCGCGATGCCATGAACAACAACGAAAAATCAGACCCAATTTTTCTTTTTCGGTTCGGGTTCGAGCTGGAGTGGAGTAATTCTCGTTACCGTTACCCGTTACGTAACAATAACGAGAACCGAAAATGGAAATGAGATTTTCGCCGCTCCATGCCCATGTCTATTTGTGAGCCAAATGAAAGCTTAAGGCATAAAATACAGTACAGAGGACCCTTGTATAACAAACAGCTTGTATAACATAAAATTTGTACAACATATACAATTCCAGAGATAGGGGAAATTTGCTTAACATAATCGCCTATGGGGAAAAATCTGTACAACATAAAAATAGGATTACTCCATTTTCAATGCATTCCTATGGGAATTTGTATAAAGGAAAATTTGCTTAACATAATTTCATTTGAAATGAATTAATTCCTTTATACAAGGTACCACTGTATATTGTTTTTAGAAACTACTCTATACATGCCACCGGGATGCAAATGGGTGGCCAAAGCCAAGAGCTGACACACCTGCTCAACATGGTGTGTCTGTATGTGATCCCAAGAGTGAAGCTCATATGATGAATAAAGAATTTCAGTGCGGGCATGAGGAAAATGGAATTTACCTTATCTCTTAATATGGATTTTTGATTATTGGGGGCACATGGTATATTAATTATAAGAATATCCACAAAGGCCCATGTGTGGATCCTATCCAATATTCTGTGCGACCAAATAACCAAATTCAGCATATGCTGAGCTTGTAGTTATTATTCAACAATATGTTTTTCATGGCAAGAGCAATGTTATTGAGATAGATATTTACTTTCGACACCTTCATGATATGGTTTTCCACAGCTGTTTATACATCCATGCTGCTGTCATCTTAGAACAGGGGTGTCCAAGCTTCGACCCTCCAGAAGAATTCCAAGCCTGTATTGCCAAAGCCAAAGGACTGTGGAAGTTGTGGTCCAAAACATCTGGAGAACTGAAGTTTGGACACCACTGTCTTAGAGGTATGTCAACTTATAAAATGTAATGTGGCATCGTATACAGAGGTGTTGGTAGTGGACAGGGGCATGAAGCCAAATGAAGAGATTTATATGAAGTTCAGTCAGCCATCCCCACCTCACCCAGCATCTGATCGCTCCTATGAGAAGATGGGATAGGGATTCCCTCTGTGCAGCTAATGAGTGGTCAGCTGCTGGCAGAACCAGAGATGAGATAACAAGCTGCTGCCCAGAGTGGTATGAAGATTCAGGATTGGGCCACCCAGCTGGGCTGGGCAGGGGAGAGATGAACCTGTGCTGCAGCACTTGTGGTGCCACCCAGTGCATTTTGTATGAAGCACTTTGTCATCTTTCGATTTCATGCCAGTCAATAGCCCTATTCAGATGTTAGGTCTCACAGGCATGCAGAGGGAAACAGGGCATTATACTCTAGCTCTGCCACTCCACTGCTAACCTTCCTGAGGTAACCAAGGAGGCCTGCAAAGAAGATGTAACTGTATACAGTATGTGTGAGAAGTATGTATACAGTAGGTCTGCTACAAAGCTCCAGGAGATAAGGGATCCTGATAAGGTTGATTTGCCAGTTAGGGTATGTGGATTCTGTCATCCTGTCCTTTGGAGTGCAGCTGGGGTTCCTTCTCAGATACTTTTAATCAACAAGGAGAGATGGGGAATGAAGTGTAAGACTCCCTGTACCGTTTCACAAGAAATATTACCTGAATAGCCCTTATCTTATGGTGGTTCCTCCAGAATCTTTTCCAACAGCTCTCCCTTGTTTGGAATGTCTGTCTTTTTCCAGTCTCTTGCATATAACATCCTTGCTGTGGTAACTAGATGTATCACTACATGTCTCTTCTTTGCATCTGTCACCTAATTCAACCAAAACAATTGTGGTTTGAAAGGTATGACAAAAGAGAATATTTTTTGTAAAACTCCATGTACCATTTTCCAATACTGTAGTTTTTTAACCTTGCTACAAGCCCACCACATATGGTAGAATCTTGCCTCCTGCTTCTTTTCGTTCTAACATGCATTTGCATCATCTTAGGTTTTGAAGAGTCTTCTCTCACTATTGTCCAGTAATTGAACCTGCAACATTTTATTACCTCAACCCCCTCTTCCCAAGCTTGCATGCAACACTTCTCAAGTATCTAGCTATTCTTTTGGCAGCTGTGTAATCATCCTGTGTTGGTGAACTAACTTTTCTGCATAATGTTCCTACAATGCCTATATCAGGTCTGGAAGTGGCTGTTCAACATAAAAGCCTGTAGCTGTTCTCTACTTGATATTGTTTGGCAGAAACAATCTCTGCCTTTCTGCCTTTTAGAAAGTCTCTTGGCATAGGTTTTGCAGCAATACAGAACCCCAGTGTCTTGCACATGTACAATACTCTTCTATTTCTAGTTCAACAAATATTAGGCATCTGCTTCCCTTTCCGTTTTAATGCTGAAATAAACCATATGTTGCATCATCTAGCTTTTTTATTCCAATCTCTTTTTAAAGATGACATATTACCTCTTTCTACTGCTATTCCCTTTGAGTAGCTAAAGTTAGATAATCAGAATAGGCAATATTAGATGTCCATTTTGCTTGTGGTAAATAAACATTGTTCTGCATCTCCTTGGTTAAAATCTCATTACAGCAGCATCTTCTTCCATATGTCATTCAAGTCCTGAGCTGCTTGCATCAGTTTGCACGCATGCTTCTTTAGTCTGCAGGCAAAATCAAAACGTTTCTGTTTAATGAAGCCAGTTGGCTGTTCAGAGTACAGCTGCTCTGTAGTCTGCAGTCTTTCCATGTAGAAACTCAGTCTTCACATCTAGGTGCTGGACTATCTGTCTGGAGGTGGCTGCACTCAAAAAAAATATTGTGTCCTGCTAGACAACAGGAGTAAAGGTTTCATTGAAGTCTTCTTCAGACTTTCATTGAAGCCTTCTCCAGACTTTCATTGAAGCCTTCTCCAGACTTTCATTGAAGCCTTCTCCGTTCTGTAGGAATCCCTTTGAAAGCAGTCTTGCCTCGTAGCTTTCCACTTCTCCTTTTGCATCCTGTTTCATCTTTAACCACTTGCAGCCAATGGCTTTCTTACCTGGTGGTAGTTTGGTCAAGGTCCACATCTCATTCCTGTTTAGAACTTGTATTCTTCTCTTGCAGCTTCTTTCCATCTGGTGGCTTCACCTGCTGGCATCTGTTCAATGTTTTCCCAGTTTGCTGGCTCATTTATAAGAGACAAGCTTGACACATGGGTCAGGAGAGGAAGTGGTACACCTTTTTGGAGTCAAGATGGTACACCTTTCCTTTGATCATGATTTGGGTCTGACGGCAGGCTCTGGAGTGTACTGTACCATTAGTTGCTCTTACAGTTTACCAGCCTTGGTGTATTGCTCGCATCCTGTGTATCCTTGCCTTCCTGCTCTCTGTTTAACTCAGGCTGTGAAAACATTGACACTACAGAACCTGGAAATGGTTCAACATAGTGGCCTTCCTTTCAGAGGTGTCTGACATGGGTTCTCTTTTGTCAGTTTTCTTTTGTTCAACAAAATGAGCCACATGTCTTGTGCTGATCTCACTTGTCTTTATATTCATTACTTTATAGAGGAAAGGTGAGTCTCAACCATGTAGGAGACATATGCTCCACGCTGGCCACATAGTCAGAGAACAGGAGGAAAGAGAGTCTAACAATACAAAGGAAGTGAAGCAAACAAAATAGGAGAGGAGGGACAAGCCATGGGTGGGAAAGAAAACTTTAGCAATAGGCTAGTGGCAGAGGACAATCACCTTAGGTTGTGAAGAACCTCCTCCCATTGTTATTCAGTGTTAGTGCATGCACAATGTCAGAATTTAGAGGGGTGCTAACCACTGATTGCTGCTGGAAGTGTGTGAGGCCTATCTGGTTTGAATGTGCTTACCACCTCCTGCCACTTCTGTCTGAACAGACAGTTTGGCTCAGTGAACAGCCAACATAGCCATTCAGTGTGCACAGACTCTCCCCATTTCTCCAAACTCTTCCATGACGCTAATTACTCTTAATTGTCCATTCAAGACTAAATTGTCCCCAGGTGCTTTCTCATTACAATGATCATTTGTAACACCATCCTGTTTCTGTGAAAACCTGTCTCAGCTACTGTGGAGATTGCAGCTAAACTCAGAAAAAAACAGGAAACCCTATGACAGATTGTGTCATAGTTCCTGCTACTCAGAAAACCTCAGCTTTTTGAACCTGGAAGTTTTGTCAGCACTATATCACTGTCTCCCAGATACACTAATCTCACCTGACCCAAGTATAACAAAGGGCAAAAAGTTCCAAATATGCTAGTTTGGGCTAATTAAAGTAGCTTGGTGCTCATCAAGAGAGATCCTATGGGAAATAGTGTCACCACATTTCTATGTCCAAAGATGTAATAGGCATGTTTTCACAATCCACATCCTGCTTATCTTAATGTCATTTAGCATATCTTGCCTTTATTAGTGCATCTGGATTGAGGTTTAGTATTGGATAGACTACCCAATTGACTTTGGCCAAATTTTTCAGCTCTCTCTCAATACCTCACTCCTAGTGCAGAGATTCTGTTAATCACCGGACTGCTTAGCAAGGAAACGAAAACACCATTTATTGTAATTTTAATGGGACACACAATAATAGTGACAGAAGATAATGAATTTGACTTTCTTCCTGCACAGTTATATATCACTATTTAACTAATGAAGCAGGATCCCAAATTTCACGGTTGTTCTAGCAAGAGAAAAATGTCACCTAATTATTTGGAACATAATAAGGCAGTAAATACTTAGTGATTAATTAGTCATAGGAAGAAATTTATTTTGAAAACTTTAAAGGCTGACTGATGAGATATTTCAATTTTGATTATTAACATCATGCCATGTTGTTAAAGAAAGAGATTGCACTTATGATTTTATTTTGCCTTCTCAGTGAGACTTCCTGATGAGACAAACCATACTGCTTTTTCCAATTTTGAATTACAGAAAACCATCCTTATATCCCACTAGCTGACTTGTTAAAGAATTCAAATTCTTCAGAGCAAAAGGTACTTTATTTGTCTTCTTCCCCCACCTCCTCATTTGTTGCCTTCTCTAATGATGATGTGTGGGAGATCAATGAATTTCATGGCTGAAGGTAGTCAAGGACCCTCAAAAAGGGTGGTGAGGGTGGTGATGGTAATAGTAAGCACACAGGTGAAGTGTCATCACTCCAGTTGGAAGGGAAGGAGGAAGGTAGAAGGGGGGAAAGTCTATGGCAGTGGTTCTCAACCTGTGGGTCCCCAAATATTCATGGAATGCAATTCCCAGAAGCCTCCACCACTTGCTGTGCTGGAAGGGATTTCTGGGGACCCACAGGTTGAGAACCACTGACCTATCATTTGGGGCACTCTTCCCCAGTTGAACTGTTTGCACACACTGTGCCTGAAGTGTGTTCTAGTCCTCTGTCTATTGAAGCTTTCTCTGGTCCAAAATGGGGGTCTCAAACCACATTTGTTGCTATTTGCTCACTGAAGCAGTCTCGGAATGCTGAGGTTATCTAGATTTGGAAACCTTTCCAGTTCTGAAATGGGTGTTCAGAACATTTCTTTAAAAATTGTTTTTATTCACACTTGGCATGGAGGTGCTGTGGGTGTCTAGTTCTGACAGCATTCCTTGTTCCAAAATGAGTGATTACAATTTTCTTTATCTGACTTCTGTTGCAAATTTAATGAATGTTGATACTGATATCTTATAGGCAGAACCATAGACTCAGTGGAATCCCCATCTATGGGGAAGCGATACATAAGAAACATTTTCATCTCTTGCAGCTATTAAAAGCATGGGAGAGCTGTGGAGAGAAATGTGACAGGAAAATGATAAATTAAAGCATTGCTAGAGGGGCACAAAACAGCTTAGAGGTGGACCATATTGCCCATGGGGCACAGTTTGAGCAGAGGAGCTATGAAAAGCCCACCTCCTGTTTTCTTTCTATAAAACAACATTGAGAGTGGAGATTATAATTGATACATCAGCTGGAGAGGAGGGCTCGGATAACATATGAGAAGGTAATTTGTATAATATGCAAAATAAACCCACACAGTTTGGGGAGACTACAGTATGGCAACTTTGTGTGTGGAAACAGTTTGGTAACCGGATTTGCAAGAAACTATTTGACTGGATCATGAAGGTCAAAACAGTGATCAAGAGCCTTCCTCACTAGAAATGGAGGAAATCTAGTGCCAGGGAACTACACACATTTTTGAATAAAGTATATAACTCCTACAGAAGAGAGAGAGAGAGAGAGAGAGAAATCAACCAGATGAAGTCTGAAAACCAGTCCTGTTGATCATTATTAACTGACCTGTTAGGTAAGGACCAAAGAAAAAACAAACTTTTCGACCCTTTGGATAAAACTACCTTTTCTTTAAGAAGACTTCATCATTATCTTGATGTGTGTGTGTGAAAGAGGAGGCATCTATCATAGTTTTCTTCCTAACCAAGGCTCTGTATTCCTTTTCTATGATGCAAGTAGGATGCCTACACCTTCCTGAAGCAACAACTTTGGGAATGGTTCTGGATCCCATCTTTCTCAATGTTTGTGCAGGGCTTGTGTGTTGATATCCAGGTTTGCCTTTCCTCAATTCCATTTGGTACTCCAGCTGTGCCATTTCTGTGTCATTACCTGGAGAAGATGGACTCAACTGTTTCCCAGTTGCTTTACTGTATTGATTTTCTTGGTGTGCCTACTCTGGAAATATGTGGCTGCCCAAAGTAGCAGTTTGCTTCTGGGCTGCTCATGGTCTGGAAAGCCAAAAGAGGGACATGTCTGGAAGCTCCATTCCAATCCTGGGCTCTCCTTTGTAGCCCTCTACCATCTGAGGTTCAGCAGGTAGGCACAGGGGGAGTCACTGAGGAACAGCATGCCTTTTAAGGCATGCTTAGCCACCTACATGACTGCCTTTGGGCAGGTGGGGAACATCATTCTATCCCAGCAAGTGTTCTCCTAATTCAGCCTCACCAGCAATGTTGTAAACTAAGCACATCAGCTGTCTCTGAACCAATGTTACCCATATCAGAGGAATTTGTACCCAAATCAGAGGAATTTGTGCATTATCAAGGTCACCCTAGGTTGGGAGCATCGAGTTGAAAGACATTAAATATACAGTACAGCATATAGACAGATCCCTATTGCTGGATCCAGCATTCACATGTCATCATTAGAAGTGGGGAAAGAGAAGGCAAAAAGGAAGGACTAGAAAGGGCATTGCCCTTTTAAGAAGGATCCAAAGAGGATTGTGCCTACTGCTCTTTAAAGTCTCTCACTCACTCCTTCTCAGCGATAGCCTTAGGAAGCTGTCAAGGTGACTGAAGAGAGAAATGGGGGAGTTGAAAGAAAATTAAAGCTGGGCTCCCAGCTCTATCTGTTTGGTTCAGTTTATAGTCGAGCCATAACTGTGTAAATCTCTCTAATTCTCAGGTGCTATATATATTTCTTCATTTTCTTTACAAAGCATACTGCAAACACAAACTTGACTGATGAAAATTCAGTATGCATACAGTATATAACAAAACAAGAACAGTGATATAATGCAACCCAAACCTGGGTGCTAGAATTGGAAAACCTGCGTTCTTTCCACCAACAGTACCAGAGTGCCAAGGTCCATCTGAAGCCAAAAAATAAGCCAAATATATCTTTATCAATGGAGGTAGGAGATACACAACACAAAGGAAACCATTCCAAGTAGAGATGGGCACGACTTAGCGGTATTCCCGTTTCCGTTTCTGTTACTCGTATCCGTTACTCTACGGAAATGGAAACGGGAATTACTCTGCCAGAATTCGAGCTCCAACCGACGAACGAACAATTTGGTCTGATTTGTCATGCTCGTTACTTGCATCGCGCAATGCCAAGCGGCACAGAAAAAAAGTTTTTAAAAGTTAAAAAAAAACCTCAATTCCCGGCCCTAAAAGTAGGCGAAAACTGTCTGAGGGCACCTACCAGGCCAGAAGGGTGTTTTATTTGGGGGGGGGGTTCCCCGCCCACCTCTCCTTGGCTATTGCTACTGCTGCGCTGCTGGTACCAGGCTGGGAGGGCGCATCCATTTGCCATGCAGTGGGGGGGGATCCAAAATGGCGACCGCAATATATTTTTTTTGAATCGTTGCCCAAAACCCCACCAAAGCACCACAGAAACATGCGAAAATTAGCTATTTTAAATGCTTGAATTTTTACAGTAGCAGCAGTGGGTTTTTCTTGCAAAAAAAGTCTCCGTTGATTTTATTTTATTTTATTTTATTTTATTTTTTTACACCTGCGCATTCGCAATGATGGGCTCGCCCATGGGAGTGGACCATGCAAAGTTTTGGAGCCATTCCACCAATCGCATGGCCAGGTTTTGCTGACTGTACCAGGCTGGGAGGGCGCATCCATTTGCCATGCGGTGGGGGGGGATCCAAAATGGCGACCACAATTTTTTTTTGAAATCGTTGCCCAAAACCCCACCAAAGCACCACAGAAACATGCGAAAATTAGCTATTTTAAATGCTTGAATTTTTACAGTAGCAGCAGTGGGTTTTTCTTGCAAAACAAGTCTCCGTTGATTTTATTTTATTTTATTTTATTTTATTTTTTTACACCTGCACATTTGCAATGATGGGCTCGCCCATGGGAGTAGACCATGCAAATTTTCCACCAATCGCATGGCCACTTGGCCAGGTTGACCACAGAGACTTCTGGGATGTGCCAATCGGGCATAAACAGCTCACTAATTGTAGCCCAAACCCGAACCCTAAGCCTAACCCATACGCCAGTACACTGTCCTTCTAAGTGGGTCAGAGAGGCACCCAGAGGTGCACCCCAATACTCACCCTAACCTCACCCGTAACTAGCCTAACCCTAGCCCTTGCGCTAACCCGTCTTAACCCTAAGCCAGATCTACTTGCATTGCACTACATGCAAGTACGTGAGACACAGCGGGTGCAAAGAGTCTGCCAGTCCGTCACTTGTGGCTCTGGCTGACTCCTGCAGCTCCCTCCAGGAGCCCGCTACCCCCTCCCCAAACCAGTACTAATGACAACGAAAAAATGAAAAAACAAACCGACTAATTTTTGCAAATTTTCGCGAAAAACGGAAACGAGACGAAACGGAACCGGCCCGACTAACGACAACTTGAAAAAAAATTTTTTCAAGTCGTGCCCTTCTCTAATTCCAAGTATACAATCTCTAAAGCCCTAAACCAAAATGCAAATGCAAATGCATATGATCACTATATCGATTCACCCTTCCAATGTTCCTACTGCCAAGCATATTGAGATTTGACTACCTGAACCAAGTTGGTAACAGCCTTCTCGTCCTTCAGGGGAGCATCAGCTCCTGCCTCTCCAGTTCTCCTGCTCTTTTGCAAAATAAATCTTGAATCATAGTCCCATCCTATAACTTCCCCCACCTCTCGTCTGAACAAAATAGTCCATAAGGGTTTCCCTATGTGCAACATTTGTTGGAAGTGACTGGGTGCATCTCAACATATATTTAAGATGTATGTTTTTGCTTGATGAGAAGTATATGGGACCTCCTCAGGTTTCCTGGACTGTCCTTTACCAGTTCTCACCTGTGCTGACTAATCTTTGTTCACTACTGGTATAACTTACTTCACTCTCACACCTCCAAAAAGAGACAGCTTTCTTTTCTTTTCTAGGGATTAAAGGAACCTTCATGGCTCCTGCCATCTCCAACTCAGCTTAAGCATGGATTGTTACCATATTTCCTATCCCAAGTGCAGCTGTCTCATAGACACAAGCCTTCTTATTTTCATAAAAAGAAGAATGGATTTGACCCTTTACCAAAGAAAGAGGGAAGAGTGTTCGGGCAGCCATCCAAAGTTCCAATGGGTTGAATCCAAAGTTCATGTTGCCCAGGCAGCATACTCCAGCAAGGATAGGATTGCCTTGGAGAACATTAGAAACATAAACACAGTCATGGACCCAGGCAAAGATTCACTTGGATGCCCTCAGCCCCCAAAAGGCCCAATTTGCCATAGTGGCTGTGAATTCATACTGCATGATTTGTTGTAGTTTTATCATGAGCCATCATAAATACACTTGGGTTTATTCAGAAAGGCAACATAAAGTCATGTAAAGAAACACCTGGACTTCTTTTCTTGAGAGACTGAAATATTTTGCTGCTCATCCAAGCAGTGAAATGTTTTAATTTTTCAAGAAAAAAAGTACAGTTGCCATGACTCAACTTCCAGATAAACTCGACTGGATGACTGAGAATCTTCACAGACATGTAAAGAAAGAGAAATAAAATAAGATTCAATATGGTTAATTTTGGTACTTCTTTGCAGGTCAATACTTGTGTACTACAGTACAGTACACACAGAACACGTGGCCCATTCTACAGAGGGCGTTTATACACGACCCCTAAGCTCCGCCGCAAATGGCTGCAAGGTCCGGACCTTAAAAATGTTTACCCACCAGCTCCGGACTTTGCAGACAATTAAGTGCAATCCCGCCCACTTTAGCAAGACCAAACAGCAGTTTTCTTGTACCTGCTTTTTGGAGGTGACAAATATTTGATCCGGTGTAAGGATAGTGAGTGCGGGGCTCTCCTGGCTTCCGTTTGTTCTTTTTTTGCGCCCCGCCCCTTTAAGAGATCTGAATGCTGCCCGGAACAAAACGGAGGTAAGAAGGCATTCTTTTCTTTCTTTTTTCTCCGTCCCTCAGGCAGCCAGCAACCAGGAAGTGCCGAGGGGGGTGGGGACAGAGGAAGAGCGAGGAACCCCTAAGATCTCTGGTCCGAATTTAAGTGGCCAGCGGATCTTAGGGGTTGTGTAAAAAGGCCCAGAGTGTTATTTGCCTTGGAATTCAAATACAGAGAAATATCTCCAGTAGACATGGGCACAACTCGGCGAAATTGTCGTTTCCGTTTTCGGTTATCGTTTCCGTTACATAATGGAAACGGTAACGATAATTAAGCCGTCAGAACTCGAACTCGAACCGAAAAAAGAAAAATTTGGTAGGGTTTTTTGTTTCCGTTTGTGGCATCGCGGCGATCGCACAATGCAAAGCACAGAAAAAGTTTTTAAAAGTTTTTTTAAAACACCCCAACTCCCGTCCAAAAAAGCAGGCGAAAATATGCCTGCCTGAGGCTTTGCCACCTACCAGAGGGGTGGTTTCTGGGGGGTCCCCGGCCTTCCCCCCCCTCTTCTCCTGTCCTGGGCTGCTTGCACCAGGCTGGGGGGGGGTCATCCTCGTCGTCTGTCTCACTGCATACCATGCGGTGGGGGGGTCCAAAATGGCGACCACAATTTTTCTTTTGAAATTGTGGTCAAAAACACACCAAATCACCACAGAAACATGTGAAATTTATTTATTTTAAATGCCTGAATTTTTATAGTAGCAGCAGTGGGTTTTTTATAGCAATAAAACGTCATATTTATTTTATTTTATTTTTTATTTTATTTTATTTTATTTAGACCTGCCCATTTGGGCTGGGCATGGGATGGGACCATGCAATTTTTTTGAACCATTCCACCAATGGCATCGCCAGGTTTTTGACTGACGCTTCTGGATGTCTCGGAGGGCATAAAAAGCCGAGGCACCTTCCAGAAATCACAGTTGGGTGTATGGATGTGGTTGAGGGAGGAGGGCTGGCTGCTGGTGCTGGTGTGATCCGATCGAGATTGAGGAGGGAGGCTGGAGGCTTTAGGATTTAGGTTAGGCAGGCAGGGAGGGAATTGAATTTAGAAAATGATTTCTTTGATTCCCTGCAGCTTTGTCTGCTGAAGGGAACAGCAGTTTATTCTTTATTTCTTCTCTGGCAGTTTGAGGATTTTTTTCTGATATTGGATAAAGGGGGAGGTTCGACTGGGAGTGGGAGGTGTGGATTTATTTTAAAAATATATTACATACTACCATTTATTTTCTATTTTCCCAACTTCAATTTGCTTGCACACACACACATTTGGGGTGCAAGCCAAGAACAGAACCTCTATCCTAAGTGATATCCTAACTGCCGACTCGCCCGTCCGCCCGCGCCGCCACCCGCCTGTGGCCCGCGCCACCGCCCACCCACTCGCCCGCCCGCAGCCACCTCCCACCCATGGCCCACCACCACCACCGCCCGCCCGCACCTCCCCCCTGCCGCCCACCACCCCCACCCCGCCCGCCGCCTAGGGCGCAAAAACACCTAGCGCCGGCCCCGATTGCGGGACGCCCCTATGCTCTGGGAAGTCAAATCGCGCTAAATCACGGTGGAAACGACAAACGACAAACGGAAATGACAAATTTTTGAAAAATTTCGCGACAAACAGAAACGACCCGAAATGGACCCATTCCAACAAACGAAAACTCGAAACATCATTTTTTCTGGTCGTGCCCATGTCTAATCTCCAGCTCTCACTGCTCCTTCCTTCCTTCCTTCCTTCCTTCCTTCCTTCCTTCCTTCCTTCCTTCCTTCCTTCCTTCCTTCCTTCCTTCCATGTTTCTTCCTTTTCTGTTTCAAGCATAGCCTGCTAGAGGTCACAAAAGCCACAGATAGCTGGAAAAAAGACAGAACTTGAACTTAGCAGATGTAAGAATAGTCAGAATTTGCCCTACCACAGTGGTGTCCAAACTTCGGCCCTCCAAATGTTTTGGACCACAACTCCCACAGTCCTTTGTCATTGACAATACAGGCATGGAATTCTGGGAGTTGTGGTCCAAAACATCATGGGGGCTTTAAAAAAACCCACCAAGCCCAACAGCCCCCAACCAACCTGCACCCACCGTCATCCCCACCCTAACCTCATTCCCACTTCTCCTGCCACTACCTTGTCCACTGTTGCACCGCAGTCGCAACCCCCCCACAAACAAATAAAAACAAAAACTCAATTTCCGTTTGCTTACACTGGGGCAACCAGGAGACATCTGTGCATGTCCCTGTCTACCAGCTGGTAGGCAGGAACATACACAGATGCTTCAAGTTGGCTGGCTGACAAACTAAAACAAAACATGATAAAGGAAATATTCATCCCTTTGTATTTGTTGGGTCTTCTAGACCCAATGAATATTAAGGAAAGGATATTTAATGCATCATCTATATTCATTGATATAATTGATTCATTAAATATCAATTCCTTAATATTGATATAGCTGATAATGGATTTTTTATTTGTCCCCATCGCTACTGATACGTAACAGCATTTAGGGAGGACATCTTACTTTTAGGAGTAATAAATGTGGCTTTATGCTTTTATCCAGGGTGTGCAGAAGATGCCCAACTCACCCTTTGTTTCTTCAGAGCTCCTCCAAAAAAAAGACAGTAGATCCCTGAGCAAATAAAAAGCACCATTACCATCAGTTCTAGCCCATTACATATTTTTGAATAAAATGACCAATGCTTCAGAGCAGGAACAGATCATTAGGTCTGCATGACACCATACTTGCCAAACAAACCAACAAACCAAGTGACTGACAAAAACAAAGATGGAATAAATTATGTTCAATGGACCAATAGTGTTGACAACCATTCTGTATAAATCTTTTATCGCTATAGAACTGGTGCTTTATCTTTATTTAAGAGACCCTTCACATAGCTATTTTTAAAGTGAGTATGTCCATTCCAAAGGCGTACATTGCTTTGTCTTCCCACATCCATAAAGAAGAAAAAGGAAACCTTCCTCTGTTGACAAGCTCCCAATTTGCTGCTACAAGTAGGCGCTTTAAAGTAACTGACAAATTCTGCTTTTTGAATTTAATATTGAATACATGATCCAAAAACAGGTTTTTGAAGTTTGGCATATTTTTCCTCTTTCAAGGTCTCTTCCCCTCTCAGTGCCCCCCCCTCTCACACACGCACTAGATACCTCAGCATGTCAGGACTTCATTTTCTGTCACAAATTCCCTTCAGAGTATTATTCTCTCAAGAAAAAGAATGTGCCCATTCTTTACATAAAACATCCAGCAACCAGACACCACATTCCATTTGTTTCCCTCCTTTGCAGCCTGGGTGGGTTTAAGCGTTTTGATTACGTACATCGGTTTGTTTCATCTTCTTGTTAACGGAAGAATGAAACCTTTCTCCTTTATTCCGAATGAAGTGGTAATGACAAAAAGGAGAGCAGCCTTTCGGTGCTGAGGTGGAGGTTGCTTTTGCCGTAGGACTAGGCTGTTAATTAGAAGGAGACAAACACAATCCAAGCTGATTTATTGTACAATACATCCCCCTCCCAACTCCACCACTTCTGTTGTCACCAGAGAATCTATTTATGATCAAGCTGCCATCTAGTCTGCTTTGTACTGCTGTCAGAATTTTCCCCATTTCCCTTTACCTTTTCTTCTCCTGCCCCCTTTCTCTAACTCTCTCTCTCTCTTGACAAATCTCCCTGGCACAGAAACGCTTGGCACATAATGTAACATATATTTCACTGGTATCTGCTTTCTCTGATTGGAGGTTAGACAGTTTGCTTAAGGGTGGCCAATACTAGCTTTCTGCTATTGAATATTGTGGCTCAAATGTATTGCTCTTCTGCTTCACCTCAATGAGAGAGAGAGAGAATAGGGTTGTCCTTCAACTGTTTCATGTACTGTTTGTTCCCAGCGCAGCAGGGAATGCTATCTGTTGTTATCAGGGGATTTAGGGTGGAGGCAGATGAGAGATTCAAAACCACATTTGTTTCCTTTCTGCATAAACAGGAGTGAGTCAGTCACAAGGAAAAAGAAAATGGGTCCCACCTTACAATAAATAATGGCCACTGATGGTATGGAATATAGCAATACTGTACACTCTAAATTTATTTGATCATTTTGATACTTCATTGGTTTTCTGGTCTGATTCCTGTTTAATTGGGGTTTAACAGCATTGATCAGGTCTTTTGTATGCTAGTCGTTAGTAGGAACACAGGATTAAAACAGAACAAAACAACAATAAATGAATATACAAGGCTGTGCATGGGTTTCATTAGCAGCCAAGGCACTGGCCGAACTCTGCATGTCTTCGAAGAGTAGACACCTGCATGCAATGCCCAAACTTCTTCAGCAAAAGGCAGGTAATGCATTCAAGAATAGTTTGACTCTTTCCCTTTCTCCTGGAAAGAGAGACATTTCTCCTGGAGCAGCACTTGTTTTTCTCTCTCTTTCAGAAACCTCATCATTAGCTAAGAAGATTTCGGAGATAGGGGTCACCTCCTCAGCCAGCTGATGCTACCCTTTAAATGTTCCCTACCTCCATGACTCCACCACCCAATACATACATCTGAGCTAGATTGAGGGGAAATGTGCTATTTATCCCTATTTTCAGAAATTTTCATATATGGGGGTGAGGTTAAGTCTTACTTTGGAAGTGTGGAAGGTGATGGTAGCTCAAACATCTTGCAGTCATCTTGAATGGTATAACACAATAGCTGCTCCTCCTAAAGAGTGGGCATTAAACATAGGTTGTATCGTGTTGTACATAGTACTGCCTTTGAAGACCTCCTCAGAAGCTTCACCTTGTTGAAATGCAGCATGTGGGCTGCTGAGGCTTGATGGGAACTACATCTTCCCAGTACCGGATCAACATCTCTAGTTTTCTGTGCATTTCTGAGCACAACTGAAGGTCTGTCTTTTAAGTTACAAAGCCCACACTGCTTCAGAGGAAGGTTTCCCAAGGTGCCCCCTGCTCCTATTTGAAATGTCATGGTCTTTGCATTGTCTGGTGAGGACCATCTTTTGACTCACATTGCTGCTAAGGTCAGTCAAATGATGGCAATGGACGTGTGATGCTACGCCCTCAATAGAAGGCATTCCCTCTGTCCATAGCCCTTATGTCTACTGTCATGACCTTCTGCTGTCAATTAGGGTGAGGAATTTATTTGTTCTCACGAATAGAGATGGGCACGAAATGAACAATTTTTCGTTTCCGTTTTCATTTTTTTGTTTCGTTACATAACAAAATGACAAGCAAATTTTGTCTCTAAAATGAAATGAAACGAACAGAAACACCGGAAATTTTGTCGTGTGTTTCGTTTCCGTTACTGCAGTATGAGTGAATTGCTTAAAATCCTAAAAAAATCACAAAAAATGAAATACATGGTAATGAAATGGTAACGAAACGAACGAAAACGAAAATGAATTTTTTTCCAAAAATTCGCGAAAAATGGAAATGAACCGAAACGGACCCTCCAAAGGACAAACAACAAACGAAATGCCATTTTTAAAATTCGTGCCCATCTCTACTCACGAACTGGGTTTGGCATTTTTACTATCCCATGCCATTTTATTTTGCCATTATTATCATACTGGATGTAAATCTCTTCCATTAGCACGTAGCCCAAAACTGTCTTGCAGAAGGGATCTTGTGTCAATAATTCAGGAACCATGAATCCAATCAGTTCAGTTCAGTTCAGTTCAGGTTCCACCAAAGGTCTCTGGTGGATAAGGTTTTTCCAGTGACTCCTTGATCCAAATTACCACTGCCAGTGAAGAGGCAGAAGAGGAGTAGTCCCTAGTTTGGATTTATGGGGTGTTCCACTTTTAACCATCTTTCTGCTTGCTTCCTGGATTGGCAACCAAGTCCAGGAAACAGAAGAGAAGGAGACTGAGCCAGAATGAAACATGGAAGAGAGCCAAGCAGCAAAGACAAAGAGCATTCCTGAACTTTAGTTCGACTTCCAACCACACTGTTTCCATCCATAACAAGTTAGTCAGACTGCCACCATCCACCCATATATGCATTTGCTCAGCGTACACAGTTATAGTTTGCAGAAAGGCTTAATTCAGTTACCTTACATGTCTATAAAATCCAGCTGTAACAGACATGATGAAGTGAGAGCCACCGTTAATGCATATTGATCATCAATCAATGCATAACCAAAATACATCCATGGAGATGGCAGGCATTGGGGACTGGATTCGATGCATTAATGGCATTGATCTGCCCGTCGCTCAGATGTTCTGAAATAAAACTATTCTACAATTTTTCTCTGCAACCAATTGCTCCTTTTCTTTATTGTCAGAAGCAATAGCTGTTACAGTAACAAATGATGCAATCAAATGGTGAGAAAAGCACAGGTCTCACTGCATTAGAATAGGCCAGGAGTGTCCAAAATTCGGCCCTCCAGATGTTTTGGATCACAACTCTGAGAATTCCAAGCCTGTATTGCCAGTGACAAAGGACTGTGGGAGTTGCACTCCAAAACATCTGGAGGGCTGAAGTTTGGACACCACTGGAATAGACAATCTCCCTTCAAGCAACTCTTTTGTCTGTACAATAATGATACCAGCCTGGCCTGAAAAACAAGTCGTCCTATCACTGGAACAAAAAAGGTCCAGCTTGGGCACAGACTAGGGTTGGGCTGAGTACAATTCTCCATATGTTATGTGGTCCCCAGAATATAGGCCATGCCAGACTATATCAAAAGGGGTCCTGCAGTCTTGCATTGTTACCACATGATCAACCCATCTCTTGTTGTACTCATGCATAATTTCCTCCATGTCATAGAATCATAGAGTTGGAAGAGACCTCAGGGGCCATCTAGTCCAACACCCTGCCATGCAGGAACCCCCATCACAATATTTCCGACAGATGGCCATCCAGCCTCTGCTTAAAAACCTCCAAAGAAGGAGACTCAACCACCCTCCATGGCAGCATATTCCACTGCCGAACAGCTCTAACTGTCATGAAGTTCTTCTTAATGTTCAAATGGGATATCTTTTCCTGTAGTTTGAAACAATGGCCCCGAGTCCTAGTCTCTGAATCAATGGAAAACAAACCTGTTCCCTTTTCAATATGACATCCTTTCAAATATTTAAACATAGCTATCATATCCCCTCTCAGTCTTCTTTTTCAAAGGCTAAACATTCCCAGTTCCCTAAGCCGTTCCTCATATGACATTTCCTCCAGACCCTCAACCATCCTGGTAGCTCTCCTCTGCACCCGCTGGAGGTTGTCAACATCCTTTTTAAATTGAGGCGCACAAAACTGGACACAGTACTCCAGGTGGGGTCTGACCAGAGCAGAATAGAGTGGTACTATCACTTCCCTTGATCTAGACACAATGGTTCTGTTGATGCAACCAAGAATCGAATTGGCTTTCCTGGCCGCCGCATCACACTGCTGACTCATGTTCAATTTGTGGTCCACCAAGACTCCCAGATCCCTTTCACAGGTACTATCCTCCAGCCAAGTATTCCCCATCCTATATTTGTGCAATTCATTATTATTTTTACCTAAATGTAGTATCCTACATTTCCCTCTGTTGAAATCCATTCCGTTAGCTTTGGCCCAGCACTCTAATCTGTCAAGGTCTTTTTGGATTTTCATCCTATCCTCTAGGGAATTACCAACCCCTCCCAATTTGGTATCATCTGCAAATTTAATTAGCATACCCCTATTCCTTCCTCGAAGTTATTAATAAAGATATTGAACAGCACTGGACCCAGAACAGAACCCTGGGGATCCCCACTGGTCACGTCTCTCCAAGCTGAAGAGAGGCCATTTATGGTCACCCTTTGGGTGTGATTAGTCAACCAATTACAAATCCACCTGACAGTAGCACTATCTATCCCACTTTCTACTAACTTCTTAGCAAGAATACCATGGGGAACCTTATCAAAGGCCTTACTAAAGTCCAGATAAACAATATCCACAGCATTCCCCTCATCCAGTAGGCCTTTTATTCTAGCAAAGAAAGAGATCAAATTAGTCTGGCATGACTTGTTTTTAAGAAACCCTTGTTGAATTCTTGTAATGACAGCATTGTTATATAATTGCAGACTGCCTGTTTAATAATCTGCTCTAGGATCTTTCCAGGAATTGAAGTCAAGCTGACTGGGCAGTAATTATTTGGGTCCTCTTTTTTTCACTTTTTGAAGATGGGGACAACATTAGCCCTCCTCCAGTTGATGGGGACTTCCCCTGTTCTCCAGGGCTTCTCAAAGATTATTGCCAATGGTTCAGAAATTACTTCTGCCAGTTCTTTTAATATACTTGGGTGTAATTCATCTGGCCCTGGAGACTTAAATTCATTTAATGCTTCCAGGTGGCCCAGTACTAGCTCTCTACCTATTCTATGTTGCAATTACCATCCTACCTCATCTAACTCTTTGTCCCAGCAGACCTCTTTCTTCCTTTTTGGAGAAAATGGAGGCAAAGAAGGTGTTGAGTAGTTCTGCCTTTTCCTTGTCTCCTGTTAGTAACTGGTTATTATCACCACACAGAGAGCCTATCATTTTGAACCAACTCCTTATCAGCTAGTGGAGATGGAGATGAATCAAAACATGAATTGTGATATATTTGTAGAAAATGGCTGATTGGTCAAAAATGCATTGCTTTGAAATTTCATTCACAGCAACCACCCAAATGACTATGAACTGATGTTTCCCCCCCTTTTTCAATTTGTTGATTTGTCAACTCATTCCCCCCCTTGGGGGGGGCTTACCATTTGCAGCCTCTGTCACTTTCGAGGGGGGGGCTCATTATGAATGGATAATTCAGATATCATTCACCTGAACTTCACGAAACTTACAGTGATTGTAGAGGAGAGTCAGGGGAAGCTTCTGTGCAATTTTTGGTGTGCACCAGTACCTGAGACACTTTACTGAAGGCCCCTCTTTGGGGGTGATATCCAAAACCCCAATGTTACCCAACTTGAAGTGTTTGCAGAAGGGAGTGAGGGAAAGCTTATCTGCAATGTTGATGTGTCTAGGTGAAAGGCAGCCTTTTTATAAGCTTTTTATAAAAGGGGAGAGAAACCAACAAATTGAATTGCATGAATGTCCCTCTCTTTTTTTGGACAAACCAACAAACTGATTTGTTGGTTTGTAAAAAAAATGCAAATTCATTATTTATGATTTGACAACAGTGATGAGTTACAAATAATAACAAGTAGCCACTTTTTCAATCCACGCCCAACTCTACTTGCAGGTCATCAACTCCCATTTGCAGCAGCCTGCCATGCATCTTTCTATTGTTCTTTAAGTTCTTTGACATCTTGACCACTCCAAGGGTATTGTTGTCTGTAGCTCCCATCCATGCAATATTACTGGGAGGTTATTTATATTATAACAAGGATGGGCATTTGCAACCATTTGTAAACAGAGAAAATGCTCTGCATTTTTCGTACAAGTGGCCCAGCATAATCTCATTCTTCTACTCAGTTCCTACATTCAACTGCAAAATCTGCTGAAAGGATACATATTGATGAACCAGTTCAGTCTGCCTTATAGTGACCTTTGTTCTTCCACCATTGTTAAGTTTGATGTTTCCAGAATGATGCCATCTACAAAAAGTATCATTTGCAATTCTTCCTCACCCCCAGCCTATCCCCCACTGATGCCCTGTTCCCACTCACTTATCCATACCTTTCTGCCTCTATGGCCTCCCTTGCCACCACTACAACCACCATAGAATTTGCCAGAGCTGTATGGCCTCCAGTGCAGCTGCAGTGGCTATCACGACTGCCTTCAGCTCAGTGGCTGCCAGGCCCATCCAGTGTGGCTGCTACAGCTGCTTCAGCTGTGACAGCCTCCAACATGGCTGCTGGGGCCACCACTGACAATGTGGCCACCAGGGCCACCACAGCAACTGGGACCTCCAACATAGCTGCAGAGCCTGCCAAAGCCACCATCGTGGCCTCTAGGGGTGCTGCAGATGCCAGGGCCTATGACGCAGCAGCAGATGTCCCCAAAGCTGCCACAATTGTTTCCAGTGGCAATTATGTATACTATGGTGACAATGTGAGCTGTGGTCATGATGGAGGTAAGGTAGGGACAGGATAGTGGTAACAAGTAGAGGGTGAGGAATAGGAGGGGGCAGGGGACTTGGATTGGTGTGCATGTGTGTTTGCTTTTTTAGATAGTCATGTCTTCTCTATCATTTTATGACTCTATGTTGCTGTGTTTGGACTTCAGGAGGTCACTTGTACTACTACTTCTAGACAAGTCACTTCTTGTAGACCAAATACAGCAACACTGTCAATAGTGTAAAATGGAATGGGCTTAGCAGTAGGGTCTTTTTACACGACCCCTAAGATCCGCTGGTCCCTTAAATTCAGACCAGAGATCTTGAGGGTTTTTCGCTCTCCCTGCGTTCCCACCCCCTCCGCACTTCCTTGTTCTGTCTGTGTGAGGGGAGGGAGAAAAAAAGGGAGAAAAGAATGCACTCTTACCTCCGGAGTGCTGGTGGAAGTTGCTCCGACCCCCCGTCACTTCCTGGTTCCTCTTAAAGGGGCGGGAGGCAAAACAACAACAACAAAAAGAAGCGAGGAGAGCCCGGCACTCTCTGCATCAAAAATTTTCACTCTCCCAGAGCAGGTACTTGAAAGATGCGCTGGGTCGCGCTTAGGTGGGCGGGGTCGCACTTAATTTTCTGTTAGCTCCGGAGCTGGTGGGGAAACATTTTTAAGCTCCGGAGCTGGGAGCCATTTGCAGCGGAGCTTAGGGGTTGTGTATAAACGCCCAACAATGACAAGGCCTTCCTTCCATTCAGTACAAAAATGAATTCAACAAAATGGCAGAGGGATTATGGGAACTTTGAAAAATAGCAATTGTCTTGCGAAAGCCAAGAAAAGAAATGGGTGATGCGGTCCTTGTTTTTGTTAATCTTGAGGGTGGAATATATAAGCAAATGTTTTATCTTTCTCTTCACTGGGCATGAACATTTGAGCTGATTATGGGTATCATTTTGACCCTTGTTATTTCTCCATGTTGCTAAGAGGTTTCCATAGCAATTTTAGTGCTGGATTAGGGAAGTTGCATTATTTTGGTTAACACAGCATCTTTAGATTTGCCAGAGCATAATCAAGCAAATTGAAACTAGGAGGCACAGAGCTCTGGAGAAAATATTTTGAGGAAACAGGAATTAAAGCATTTCACATTAATGAATATTGACCAAACCCAACTGAGCTAGGATTGTTTGCCACTACACATTATGCGAGGAATCAACATCGTACAATCTTGGGCAAAACTTGTCTTGCCGTTATGTCACTGGTATACAAAATATTTATTTAGCACATCTGCATGGCACATTCAGAGCATTAAGGAGAAGTAAGCAAAGCAATATGCCTACTAATGTATAAAGTATATCTGCCTGGGGACAATTTGTCACCACAGGTGAGTAAATTTGATTAGCGCTACCCAACCTTGGAGCTGTGTAGGTGTCCTAAGCACATCCGGACTCGCTTGATTTTGGAAGCTAAGCAGGGCTGGCCCTGGTTAGTACTTGGATGGGAGACCCCTAGGGAATACCAGGTGCTATAGGCGCCTGGAGTAGGAACTGGCAAACCACTCCAGTATTCCTGCCAAGAAAACTCCATGGACATCGGGTCCAAAACAAGCCACTAGAGAGAGAGAGAGAGTCCACGCTATGCACTGTACGGTGTTTGCTAATAAAATAATCTTGGATTGTAATCTATGCTTCTCAGCACATGTGGGAAGGGATAGAACCAATCCCCCCCCCAATTTCCTCTTCACCTCCAACACTGAGAATGTCACAAAGCAAAGGGAATCATGAGAGGAGGAAAATGGTGGTTGGGCTGTCAATATGGTGACAGATGCTGGTCTTGGCCTTGCAAAAAATGGAAACTTGTATGAGAAAAAGAAGCTCCATTATACCAATGTGTTCAATCCTAATGGTAAACCCAGACTTTGTTGGAGGAAATCTCCTTTCCTTGAAGAAATTGGATTTTTAAAAAACTCTTCTGGCCCCAATTATCTGCCCACAAATAGAATGGAGGATTCTGAAAGCTCATTGGTGACCAGCTCTTGTCCGTAGGACACATGGCAGCCCACTGGAGACAGAGGTAGTGTGAGGTTTAGAAAGTGGCTCATTAGAGCTCTGTGATTTAAATTGGCCCCAATGGTGTTCTATTTACAGGGTTGGAATGAAGAACTCATTACAACTGTAGCACATCAGCATCACTTCATTGACTACAGTGAAACTTCCCAACAGCTGTGGATTCAGTTGCTGTGCACTGCTATTTTCCACATTAATGCATTCAGTCATATTCGTCTGCAAAGAGTATTATTCATTGACTCTGGAGCTCATATATTATCTTTAAAATCACACAGGAGGCCCTTCTGCCTGAAATGCCCCCATGTTCCTCGTTTCTTCCACGGACCTTAACGGCAAACCCTGCAACAGTCCCCAGACAGCTCAATAATAACTCCACTGTTCCTTCTCAAGCATTCACTCTCCCTAGTGAGAGATCAATACTCACCAGAAGCCATAAAGCTGGCAGTAAAACAAAATGGGTGACATGTTTCATTTTTAAATGCAGATTGCTGCCTTGCCTTTCATTTTTGAAGGGATGGCTGGACAACTAGAATAACTGTGCATTGGCCTTCAGCAAACCCAAAATTGTTCCTTAAAAAGATTGATAGTGGTGCATGGATGTATCCTTGCTATGAAGCAATGCTTTTGCTCATATTTTAAAATCTTCTGTGAGGATTTGAAAGGGATATAAATGTGGTAGTTAAGCCATGTCGGTGATTTAGGCTTGGTTTTTTCATTTGTTTGTTTTTTTCAAAATCACATGACAATTTATATTATCTTTTCTTTTGCCATATAACAAATAACATTTTCTTATCATTTTTCTTCATTAAGTTTGGGAGTCCTTTTGAGGGGATTTCCCCCCACATTTTAGACTCTTTTTTTTTACTTTTCTCAAAAGTAACATGAAGTAATGATGAGTGACACAACAGGAAGAAACTGAGAATACAAAATGGTTATAAGAAACCAGGGAAGGCAAGTAGCAAGAAAATATAACAAGAACAATTTATTTTCAATAATTGTTCTTGAAGGATAGCTTCATCCCTTGTTCAGTTTAACTACAACTTTATTTACTCCTAGCTATAGTTACAGGGTTATGGCTTTACTGAATGCTGAAGGAGAAACAGCATACAATTCAGGTAAAAGGTAAAGGTAAATGTTCTCCCCCGCACATGCATGCTAGTCGTGTTCGACTCTAGGGGCGGTGCTTATCTCCATATTCAAGCCAAAGAGCCAGTGTTGTGCAAGTCCATGGCCATGTGGCCGGTACGGCTGCAACAAAACACTGTTTTACCTTCCCACTTTTTTGGTGTTACCTATTTATCTCCTTGCATTTACATGCTTTAAAACTATTAGATTGACAGAAGCTGGGGTTATCAGTGGGAGGTCGCTCTGCTGTGTGGCACCGGGGATTTGAACCGCCAAGCTGGCAACCTTGCAGTCAACAGTTTTTGGAGCCTTGGTCCACTGTGGATGACCATGAGGTGGTGGAAGAAAAGTGTAACTGGGAACCTGTAAGGTTCGGTTTCTTTTTAAAAGTAAATCCTGTGACCTGTACTGTAAAAGGTAATTTTAAGTTAAATCTGAGAGACATTTTAGCTCTAAGCACTCATGTACAAAAAATATTGTGAAGAGCAAACTTGTTTTATCTAAAGGTTTATAAGTGCCACTGACTTCTGGGGATACTGTATATTTACTGTATATATATATACAGTAAATATATGCATGTTAGGGTGGATTCGGGTTTCTTCCCGTGTAGAAATCTGGTTGTTTTGGCGACGTTTCGACGAGGTCTCACTCGTCATCTTCAGGCTGGTGTTCTGGCTTCTTTCTTCTTGAAGCAAAGCGTGATCTCAGTTGAAGTCCTTCTATAAATACTGCTGGGGGTGTGTGGTTTGCTTGCTCTGTTGCTGATTGTAGGTTTGTTTGTTCTTTTGTGATTTGCTGTGTGGCTGAGGCGATCGTTAAGGGCTTAACTGCTGGTGGGTTAGATGGCTGTTTAGAGACATCCTGTGTGGGTGAGGTGCTGGATGTGTGTCTATTAGCCTTTTGTTTCTTAACGACCTTGGTGATGGGCGTTCTGGCAGCATCCTGGGCTTTGGTGGAGTGGGGTCCTGTGTCTTGTGAATTCATTTTGGTCTGGCTGCGTGTCTGTGGTCTCCCAATGTTTTTTTGGTGTGTGTAAGTGTGCTCCATGTGGTGGCTGGAGTGGGGAGTAGCGGTAGATGGTGCAGTCGTGGTTTTGTTATTGGATGGTGGTTTCGTTTCATCTGTGGGAAGGGTCTGGGTTTGTGTTTGTTGTGGATGGAAGGTGGTGGCATCTTGTGTCCTTTTGGACCTGGTGTCAGTCTTTGTGACAGAGGCTCTTCTGTTGACCAGGGCTAGTTTCCAGATGTCAGGCAAGCGGGAGGTGTCATCACGTTTATTCATGTTGTTTGGGTGTTTCTCTATTTCAATGGCTTCCATGATTATTCGACTGTTGAAGTGTTCAGTTTTGGAGATGAGTTTGGTTCTTTTAAAATCAATTTCATGACCTGTTGTTTTTATGTGCTGGAAGAGAGAGGAAGATTTTTCTTCTTTTTTGACTGCGTTCTTGTGTTCTGCGATGCGTGCGCTTATTCTCCTGTTTGTCTGTCCGATGTATGTGGCTGGGCAGACTTTGCATGGTATTTCGTAGACTCCTTGGTTTTCTAGCTCAATCTTGTCTTTGGGGTTTCTTAAAATGTTGGCTATTTTTTGTTCGGTGCAAAAGGCTGTCTTGATATTGTGTTTGTGGAGAATTTTGCTTATTTTGTCTGTGGTGCCTTTGATGTAAGGGAGGAGGGCAGTGCCGTTGTTCTCTTCTGTTTCTTGGTTCATTGGGGCTCCCCCCCCTTCATAGCTGAGAGGCACTGGCTTGGGGGCAGCACCTCTCAGATGCTCCGTATTGGCTTCCCTGTGCCCCGGGTTCCCCAGAAAAATAGGTGCAGGGAAGCCAACAAGCCAACAAGGAGCAGCTGAGAGGTGGGGTAGGAAAAATAGGTTTCCCATCGGGAGGGGGGATTAGTTTAAAGAGCCCCCTTTACCCCCCTCCCCATGGGGTGGGGGGAAAGTGGGGGCTCTGTAACTTATCTTCTCCCCTCCTGATGACCAGTTTACTTCCCGGTTTCTGGCACATGCTACAGGTGTAGCGCGGGCGTTTTTTGGTGTGTGTTTTTAAGCGCTGACTACTCGGCCCTTGGGGCCCTGATGGTGCTTTTTTATTTTTATTTTTATTTTTATGATTTTAGGGTGCCGACCAGGGCACCCCTGAAGCCCCATCGGAGCTCCTTTTTATTATTATTATTTTTTCAAGCACCCACCGTGTGGCCCCTGGGGCCTGGTGGGCACTTCTTTTACTTCCGGGTTTCCTGGCCCCACGCTACAGCTGTAGCATGGGGCTTTTTTGTTTTTTATTTTCTTTCAACACCGACCGCACAGCCCCTGAGGCCCTGTCAGCACTGGTTTTTTTTATTATTTTTAAAAATATTTTAGGGTGCCCACCAGACCACCCCTGGGCCCTGTCGGTGCTCCTTTTATTTTTTATTTTTATTTTATTTTTAATTGCTTTTTTTACTGCCGACCGGGCCGCGCTACAGCTGTAGCACCGCCGTTGGCTTTTTTCCCCTCTGGTCACCATCCCTCAAGGACCTCCGGACCAGCACCAGGTAGGAGACATCTTCGCCCCCCCCCCATTAATGAAACGAACCTAACCAAACGGTTCGGTTCGGTTCGGTTCATTTTAAATTACCCCTAGGGTGGTTATTCATTTTGTTACATAATGAAATGAATAACGAATAATAAAATGAACTAAAAGTTCATTTTGTGCCCATCTCTAGTCATTACAATGGATAAAGGTACAATATAGTATATCAATGTGCATGTGTATGTGAGAGAGAAAAGAGAAATGGAGAGAAACACACATCCGTACAGGTACACACACACAAAAATGCAAAATAATTATAAACTAGATGGACACTGTACTCTACTAGATGGTATCCCATCTAGTAGCCCTGCATCTACTGCTGTGGTGATGGAATGCCAGTGAAAAATTGTGTTCCAATTCTCTTTCAACTCCCTGATAAAAACAGCATGCATATTGCTATATTTTCATGGCCCATGTACATGTTTCATATTTGCTTTCTTTCTGTGTGTAGACCTTATTAGCATGGGTGCAACAGTTACTAGGAAGTTGTCCCGTGTTTTCTTTCAGACTAAGTATGAATCCCAGCTTCCTTAGTTCATCTTCCTTAGTTCATGCCAACTGCCGTTTTTCTTGGTGCTCTTTAACCTACAAGAAGTGGTACGATGAAGTATCTTGGTGTATTTGGGAGGATTTGGTTTCCTGTTGGTCTCTGTCTCAATATTCTGCCACATGTGTTCTATTTAAGGTTGTCATGATGTGCTTCTTTATTGCTTCTACATCTCCTGAGGGATGTCCTCATCTGTGTGGGGATACACCCTCTTTCCAACCAAGTCTTCATTCATACTTCTGATCTTAGCCAGCTGATTCCCTCCTCTCTGTCACTTGCAGCCTTGCCTTCATCACACCACAAACTAAGACCGCTTTTACACGACCCCTAAGATCCGCTGGCCATTTAAATTCGGACCAGCGATCTTAGGGGCTTGTCGCTCTTCCTTTGTTCCCACCTCCTCCTCCTCCTGCTGCTGCTGCGGCTGGGGCTGGGGCACCGCTGCTGCTCCTCCGCCCGCCTGCCTGTCCGCCCGCCCGCCTGCCGGCTCGCCCGCCCAGCAAAATGGCCGGGAGCAGCTCCATCGAGGCGGTCAAAAAGAAGATCCAGACCCTCCAGCAAGTGGCTGACGAGGCCGAGGACCGCGCCGAGTACCTGCAGCGGGAAGTGGACGCGGAGCGCCAAGCCCGGGAGCGGGTGAGAGCGGCGGGCGGCGCTTTCCCTGGGGGCGGCGCGGCCGTCGTGCCCGGGCGCCCTGCCACGGCGGGCTCCTCCGCGATCGTGGATCGGGCCCCGGCGACGGACGCTCTGAGGCAGCCGAGACGCGTCGGAGCCAGCCGCCGAGCGCCGAGCCGCTCCCTCCGCATTCAAAGGAACGCCGCGGAGGAGGAGGAAGAAGAAGAAGAGGCGCACGCCCCAGCCCCAGCAGCAGCAGCAGCAGCAGCAGGATCGGGGCCCGAGGTGCCAGATTAAATCCGGACCTTGGCTGAAATTCACCCTCCTCCAGCAGGTACAAGAAAACTGCTGTTTGGTCGCGCTTTGTGGGCGGGGTCGCACTTAAATGTCTGCAAAGTCCGGAGCTGGTGGGAAAACATTTTTATGGTCCGGACCTTGCAGTCATTTGCGGCGGACCTTAGGGGTCGTGTGAAAAGGCCCTAAATCACTATTTAGATTTGTGCTTTATTTTTATCCCTGCCTCCATTTCCACTACAAGTGAATTCTTTTATTGTGTTCTGTCCTTCGTGTCAGCTGTGTATCCTTGGTGTCAGCTGTGTATGCTGTCATGAGGACATGTCAGTGAAATGATATGAAAACCCAGCGAAGATGATTTGATTCCAGCCTTATGATATTGTATGTCTGATATGTTTCACTCATTGTGTGCCTTCCATAACACAGTGAGAGAAGGGTGGAAAGTAAACATGGTATCATCATGAATTAGAGCAACCGGCTTCACTGCTGCAACTTGTATCAATATAAAGAAAGTGAGCATTGTACATGGACCATGATACATACATGGGTGAGCAATGTTACTCTGGCTGTGAGTATAGCTAAATCCCTTCATCATGCCTACTTGGGAGTGGCAGATATCACACTAATACAAAACAATTATAAATGAGGGGAAAAAGAAGGGGGAAAGTAAAACTAATGTGGAATGCATATGAGAAACTGAGGCAGACACCACAAAGGAAACAAATGAGCACACACAGAGAAGCAGTGTGATAACAACCTGCATGTTTTCCCCTCAGAGATTCCTGGCTTGAATAATTGGCTTGAGGTCCTTATAGGGCCCAGGCGTGTCCAAACTTCAGCCCTCTTGATGTTTTGGACCACAATTCCCAGAATTGTAAGCTTAGATTGCCAATGCCAAAAGACTATGGGAGTTGCTGTCCAAAACATTTGAAGGGCTGAAGTTTGGACATGCCTATAGGCAGTGGCCTAGAAGACTCCCACTACAAACTACCGGTACTCACTCACCACAGTAACATGCACTTTACCACACATCTGAAGAAATCTTAAGCACCCGGCACTCCAGTATTTAGGGCCCAGTCTAGCCAAAGTTAAGCAACTTAAATGGCATTGGTTCACTGGGATGCTGATAGGTTTGCACAGCTTTTCCTTTTAAAACTCATGTGCTTGGGGGGGAAACCATAACTTCATCATGCTGTTCTCCCCCCAACCATTTTAAAGAAGCACAAGCCTTCTGTGATATGAAAATGTGCACTGTACAACCAAAATATGAGCTGACACAAATAACCGGCATTCTTTCTGTCGCTTGCTCCATTAAAACTAGGACAGCAACAACAAGGTTAGCCACAGGGTCATGGGCTTTTTGGTCAAAAAGGTTCAGTTGAACTTATAGCTCAGTTTCTCTCTCGGAAAGTAATAAAAATGCACCTACCCCTTTTATATTCAAAAGAAGGCACTAAAAAAGAGATACATATCGCTTCCTACCTCAAGTTCTGAACTGCTAGTTGAACCCAAGCTTAATTCAAGGATGCCACCTTCTGGTGTATAAAAGTAGATATATCGTTATCTCCACCCTCTCCCAATAAACATATGCAAACTCTTTCTTGTTTCTCTGTATCACTGTATGAGGACTGCTTCATGTGCAATGTTGCCAATTCTTGCTATTACTTGCCCCATGAAGTACAATATTTTCTATGCTGCGCCCTTCACTTAAAGTCTAAAAACCACAAAGCACATGTGTATGCCAAGGGCACAAAAAGAAAGATTATATTCAGTATTGGTACTGAATTCATACTGGATGACTAACATCAGTGTTGATTATTCATAGATCTATCATGACCTGAATTATGGCCCTTCTATTGTTTGATGCAAGCAGAGAGGCAAAATGATTGCATACTATAGCCAAAATCCTGCGGCTTAGCATAGTAAGTCAGAGTAGAATGGGCCCATTGAATCGAGTTGGTGAGTCAATTCCTCCATTGATTCAAATGAACCTATTCTCACTGCAACTTACAATGCTGAAGCAAGGTGCAGTTAACTTGGGTCCTTTTGAACCAGGCCCATGGCACCATAAGGGAATGGGAAACCACTTCTGAGTACTGTACTCTATACCTAGAAGACTTTGAAAAGGGTTGCCATAAGTCAGAACTGACTTGATGACACAACAACAACAACAACAACAACAACAACAACAACAACAACAACAACAACAACAACAACAACAACAACAACAACAACACTATAGCTGGCTGAATAGCTCAGTGGTTTATGTATACCAGAGGTTGGCAGTTCAGTTTCCCAATGTGCCTCCTGTGAGCACAGCCAGCCTGTGTGGCCTTGGGCAAGCTGCATAATCTCAGAGTGCCCCCAGAAGAAAGGAGTGGTAAACCACTTCTGCATATTCTCTATATGGAAAACCCTGCAAAGGGTTGCTAATAGATATGACTAAAATTATAATTCCCTATTGGAACTATATACATGACAACAGTCATGTTCTTTTATTGTTTTATAGTTTTAATATATTGTTGTATGCTGCCCAGAGACCACCTGGTAGTAGGAGGGCTATAATACCTTGTAAATAAATAAATAAATAAATAAATAAATAAATAAATAAATAAATAAATAAATGACCATCACTCAAATGCAAATTTCTTTCTTGTTGAGGTTCTTTGCAACCTAAAATGGGCCAAAAACCCATCAATAACAACAATAGCCCATGTGTAATAAAAACCACAATGCTAAAACAAGGGCATAGATGTGGACTTAGCCACAATCTCACATAGTGGCAGAACAGCAGCCTGCTTGCTTACAGCCCCCTCCCCAAAGCATAACAGCAATGGCTGCATGGCCAGGCACCAAGGAGGACCAGCAGGCCTGCTCACCAGAAGGTCATGCTAGGTGGTGGAGGATATGCCAGTGTCACTGTAGGGCAGGCTGGGAAAACAGCCAGGTGACCAGATGGGGTGGGCCCACAGGCAGGCCGGCCCACAACACATAAATGCAAGAGGAGGGGCCTGGCCAGCCACAGCTCCCGGATTTTCCCTCTCCCAGACACATTCTGTCTTTGTTTGACTCAGTCTGGTTTGCACGTTAGTTCAGTTGTTTTGTTGCACTGAGGTTTAATTTCATTTGTCAACTGTCACAAATCAAGGGGTGGCTTGTGCATTAGGGTGGATCCAGGTGGTTGGAAGTAGAGATGGGCACGACTTAGCGGTATTCCCGTTTCCGTTTCCGTTACTCGTATCCGTTACTCTACGGAAACGGTAACGGGAATTACTCCGCCAGAATTCGAGCTCGAACCGACGAATGAACAATTTGGTCTGATTTGTCGTGCTCGTTACTTGCATCGCGGCGATCGCGCAATGCCAAGCGGCACAGAAAAAAAGTTTTTAAAAGTTAAAAAAAAAAAAGATTCCCGGCCCTAAAAGTAGGCGAAAACTGTCTGAGGGCACCTACCAGGCCAGAAGGGTGTTTTATTTGGGGGGGGGGGTTCCCCGCCCCCCTCTCCTTGGCTATTGCTACTGCTGCGCTGCTGCTCCCAGGCTGGGAGGGCGCATCCATTTGCCGTGCAGTGCGGGGGATCCAAAATGGCGACCGCAATATTTTTTTTGAAATCGTTGCCCAAAACCCCACCAAAGCACCACAGAAACATGCGAAAATTAGCTATTTTAAATGCTTGAATTTTTACAGTGGCAGCAGTGGGTTTTTCTTGCAAAAAAAGTCTCCGTTGATTTTATTTTATTTTATTTTATTTTATTTTTTACACCTGCGCATTCGCAATGATGGGCTCGCCCATGGGAGTGAACCATGCAAAGTTTTGGAGCCATTCCACCAATCGCATGGCCAGGTTTTGCTGACTGTACCAGGCTGGGAGGGCGCATCCATTTGCCATGCAGTGGGGGAGATCCAAAATGGCGACCGCAATATATTTTTTGAAATCGTTGCACAAAACCCCACCAAAGCACCACAGAAACATGCGAAAATTAGCTATTTTAAATGCTTGAATTTTTACAGTAGCAGCAGTGGGTTTTTCTTGCAAAAAAAAAGTCTCCATTGATTTTATTTTATTTTATTTTATTTTATTATTATTATTTTTTTTACACCTGCACATTCGCAATGGGAGTGGACCATGCAAATTTTCCACCAATCGCATGGCCACTTGGCCAGGTTGACCACAGAGACTTCTGGGATGTGCCAATCGGGCATAAACAGCCCACTAATCGTAGCCCAAACCCGAACCCTAAGCCTAAGCCTAACCCATACGCCAGTACACTGTCCTTCTAAGTGGGTCAGAGGTGCACCCCAATACTCACCCTAACCTCACCCGTAACTAGCCTAACCCTAGCCCTTGCGCTAACCCGTCTTAACCCTAAGCCAGATCTACTTGCATTGCACTACATGCAAGTACGTGAGACACAGTGGGTGCAAAGAGTCTGCCAGTTCGTCACTTGTGGCTACCCCCCCAAAACCAGTACTAACGACAACAAAAAAACAAAAAAACAAACCGACTAATTTTTGCGAAATTTTTGCGAAAAATGGAAACGAGCCAAAACGGACTGCCTCCGACACACGACAACTCGAAAACGTCATTTTCCCTAGTCGTGCCCATCTCTAGTTGGAAGACACCAGATATGGACCTGGGCGTCCTAGGTAGTATAAAATCCCCCCAAAAATGAGAGCCAGGCACAAGGGCTAGAACTTTCCTGGCTCGAGTGGGGCAAATTGCCCCCCATACGATGAGGAACCACAGAGTGTCCACACGATTTCCGAAGATCAGCCATTCCAAGTGGTCTCACTGGGAAGGTCCTGTTGGAGATGGAGGAGTTACACTGGGTGACATGCCTTCCCATGAAATGTATCCAACCAAATGCTTGCCACTAGTTTAAATGTTTTTGTAATTAATGAAGTAGTGGCCTTTTACTCCAATTTCTGGTATGTGTGTCAGTGATTCTGGGGGATCTGGCTGGCTTACCTATACAGTAGACTGTTTCCCTGAAGATACTGTACAAATGGAGAGGAAACACAGGAAATCTAACCCCAACATAGTGGATATTTGTCAAAAGTTTAATAATTAATCAATTTCTCAGCCCTTCTTCAAAATTGGCAAAGACCATAATCCAAATGGCCATTCTTACACCACCAATTATCGGATTAATCTGTTGACCTGTTTTCTGAAGATAAGCTGTTAAAACTCTGGGGACCCTCAATTCTAGTTACCCTGGCAGGATGTTCAGCTCAATTGTTTATTGTATTGGTTAAAAGCCATCACAATGGGCAAAGTTGCAAATATAATCAGGTACCCTAGCAGAATGTGATTCATGTCATTTGATTTCCCAAAAGCACTTTTCCAGCAGCCTTGCAGTCAAAGGATACCTGAGTAGGTATGAGCCAGACCTAAGATGCAGTCACCAGATGCTGGTCTATTTGGTTAGAAGCTTTGGTTTATTTACAAATGTGGGACATGTGTTGGCTTTGACATAATGTCACATCAGTGTCCTAGAAAGAGAGTGCAGGGATACCGTAGGTCAGTGGGTTGGAACAGTTGCTGGTAGGTTCGAATCCCTACTGTGTCTCCTGGGAGAAGTGCCAATTAAGATTATTCAGTGCATATGTCGCTGACGGTGTTACAAGCCCTCTTTGTAGTATGTGCTGCTTAAGGTAAACTCAACAGCCCCAGAATGTCACCAGAAAGAGTGATAAACCCTTTCTGAATACTTTACATGCCAAAAACTGTGGAAACTGTGCCATAACTTAAAATGGCTTTATGGCATATAATTATCATTATAATATTAGAAATAGCAGCTGATCCTGCACTGCTGAGAAGTCAAAGAATGGATTAGCAAAATCAAAGATTCTCCTGTCTCGGTTATCCATGAAACATGCTTTCCTCATTTTGAATGAGCAGAAGGAGGGTGCCAGGTTACCATAGTGATCAATGAGGAAAAAGGACATGGTTACCTGGATACAAAACTGTTTCTATCTGCTGAAGCGGCTTTTCTTTTATTTGTTTATTGATGAGAGATCAAAGCCAGTTCCTCACTCACTGAAGAGTCCATAGGTAACAGCTGCTCCCATGGCAGTGCGTGGGCTAGGAGCAGAAAGAATAGGAAGATTTCCAGAACTTAACTTTCCACCGTGCCATTGTTTTTCAGGTTGTAGGTACATTGTTCTGAACACTGTCAACATGGGTTACAGGAAGAAGAAAAACACCTCTCTCTTTTTTTTCCCTCTTCATTTTAAAAACTAAACAGGATACAAAGATAGTACAACATAGTTAAAGCTGGAACAACCGCAAGTGTTGACAAAGGCACACCTGGGTATCTTTATAGAGGTGTACATGTTATTTTGAAGTTCATCTAGTGTTTTTTTTATCCACGTTGGCAACTACCTTATACAGATCTTGAATCTCAGCCTTGAATCTCAGCCAGGATCTTTGTACTTTGCTGGACAATTCACCTTATGTATGACGAGCCAGGAAGTACAAAGGTTGTAGTCCTGACAGATGTTTTGGAAGAAAGGGTTGCCAGTACTAATTTATTCACCTGATCATACCTTCTCCATTGGACAGGTGGGGTGTGTTAGGCTGGTAACTCAGCAGGACCCAGCCAAAGAAGGCAGTAAAAGCCTTTTGTGCAGAGTTCAGGAAAGATTTATTTATTATTTGTTTATTTATTAGACTTGTATCCCTCCCATCTTCCCAAAGGGAACTCTGGGCGGCTTACAACAATAAAAACAAGTAATAAAGCACAGAACAAAAATGAGGCAAGATGGAGGCAGGGCCCGGGAGTAAAAAAAAAAATTAAAAAATAAAAAAAATAAAAACCAGACTAACTGAAAAGGTCGCCAAAGGCCTCTCTAAAGAGGTGGGTCTTCAAGGCTTTCTTAAAGGCGGGCAGGGACTCCAACAGGCGCAGCTCACTGGGGAGAAGATTCCAGAGCGAGGGGCCCACCACGGAGAAGGCGCGGTCTCGCGTGCGCGATTTCCGTGCCTCTCTGGGTGTGGCCACCCTCAGTGAGCACGCCTGCGCCAGTCTCATGGGTCTGGACCCAGTTGTCCTTTGGGAGATACGCTCCGCCAGGTACTCTGGTCCCAGGCTGTGGAGGGCTTTGAAAATCAAAACCAGGACCTTGAACCTGATCCGGAGGACAACAGGGAGCCAATGCAGGCGAGCCAGGACTGGGGTGATGTGCTCGTATCTACGGGCACCCACCACCAGCCTAGCCACCGCATTTGCACCCGCTGTAACCACCGGACCAGGGTCAAGGACAACCCCACGTAGAGGGCATTGCAATAGTCAATCCTCGAGATCACTTTGAAATGTGTCCGTAAACTTATTAGCAGCCAGTGGAGCTACTATAACACAAGGGACTGGGGGCAGGGGAGGGCCTTTTGACGAGCTCCAGTCAGCCATCTGGTGGCTTCATTTTGAATCTGCTGAAGTTTCTTGACACTCTCCATCAGCAACCCTTCATAGAGCATGGTAGAGTACTTCAGTTAGGTCAGATCATTGAAGAAACAGAAGTAGCTGGTGCAAACATTTTAACTGTGCAAATGCATTCATCATCATCATCAACAATAACAACAACAACAACAGCAGCAGCAGCAGCATTGAACTGCAGAATTGGAAGATACCCTACAGATTATCGTGTCCAACCTCTATCAAGGAGGCACAATAGAGAATGCAGCTCCGTCCCAACCACTAGCTCCACAGCCAGACTCCTAAACCATTGAGATACCCTGAAGTTCTAACTTTTGGTAATTAAGGTATAACTAAGTTATATTACAAAATTAACATAACATGGTTATCAAGTTCCCTTTTGATATAACAATGTTATTTAGTTACTTCCTAAAGTTACTTTTTAATATATATTAAGGAATCTTCAAGTATTAATTTGTGTTGCCTTTGTATTTGTATTTTCAAGAACACATAATCAAACTTGGCCATTTGAAAGAACTGCAAAGTATTTCTTTGGAACTGTCCTGCTAGTAGAGTCAACACAAGGTGTTAATAATGGAAAATGCAATGGGTTATTTTTATGAATGAAGCACATATACCCTGGCTATTAATGAATAAAGCAAACTAGACAGGTGATCTGTAGTCAGTTTTCCTTCAGGTGACCAGACAAACAGCAGTTTGTTGCATCCCTCAGCTTGTGAGCTCTGAACTCAGAACAAGAAAGCACCTTCTAGTCCCCACTGATTCAAGGAGCTGCTGGTGGTGTGTTACTCCAGAGTGTGAGAAGGAACTCCTCTCTCCAGGGTTCAGTAAAGGATTAAACTAGAGAGAAAGGAAGAGACCATTACTATAGAGAGGGGGATGGAGAAAGAAAAAGGAAAATCCCAAAGAGAAGGGAGATTCAGAGAACAAAAATAGAGAGAAGGTGAACCCCAAGGAGGGAAGAAGAAAGAAGTCGCCCTGGGAGGATAGGAAACCCAGAGTGCAGACAGTAAACAGAAGGAGTTGGTAGAAACAGGGAAAGAGGACCCCTGGGCAGGGGAATGGATCACCTTCCGACTCCCAAGTTGGAGTATGGGAGTGGAGGGGGGGAAAGGTGGTAAAACCTCCATATTGGGGGCAGATAGTATGTAGAGAGGAGCATAAGCTGGCTCGACACCTCTTCGAGCACGAAGCTCGAAGGAGGGGACAGGAAGGGAGCTTTGCTTGCACTGGGAAGAATGCAATGCTACCCGTGGGAAGAGCCCCGGGCTGGAATGAATGTTTTGGGAGCAACCAGGTCACAACAATCCACCCCAGAGGGAACTTCAGGTGAGTGTATCCCCCCCCATTGGAGGACTTAGCCGGACTTAGCCTAGACCCAGGCACCAAAATAACAGAGACTTTCAGACTGGAATGCTGGGTGGTACTTCCTGATGTGTCACCCGGGCAAGTAGAGAACTGTTGGGATGAAATGGAGCCCTTGATTAAAGTGCAGGACAATGTGAAGGAAGACGAAACTGAGTATATTGAAGTTACAAATACAGTGGTACCTTGTATAAAGGAATTAATTCATTCCAAATGAAATTATGTTAAGCAAATTTTTCTTTATACAAATTCCCATAGGAATGCATTGAAAATGGAGTGATCCCATTTTTATGTTGTATGGATTCTCCCCATAGGCAATTATGTTAAGCAAATTTCCCCTATCTCCAGAATTTTTATGTTGTACAAATTTTATGTTGTACAAGCTGTTTGTAATACAAGGATCCACTGTAAAAGTTTTGCAAAGTTTATCCCAGTGAGTGGCCCTACGTTTGTGTCAGGAATGGAACTGGAGGAGGGGGAGGGACAAGACTCTCCTCACACAGAGTTTTTGCAGAGGCACTGTTAAGCTAAGAACAAGCCTGCACTTGCTTCTAATTACCACAGCCTTCTGTTGTCTCAGTAGCCTGAATTACATTTTCAGGGCAGCATAAGAGAAAACTTAATTTTTGTGAGATGGAACAGAAGAAATAAATAAATCACCTAAAAGAAGCTCATCAACAACTTTGACAGGAGCTGTGAGAGTGTTCATGTTAAATATCTGATTCTCCAATTACTACATCTTCAATGCACACTGACAGGCTTCCTGGTAATTTATAAACACAGCTCATTCATGTTACTCAGCAAGGATGGACTGACCAGAATTTGGTTGCATTCTGGGTTTTGTTTGTTTGTTAAGGTCCAATTTGCTCAGCCACAACAGCCTTGGATCTTAGCCCCCTCCTGACTTGACAAATGAAGAAGCAAAATGGCACCAGTTACATCAGAACATGGAAGACTATTGGCCTGTGGCACATGGAAGCAACAGCCAATCCTTAAGTGTACAGTTAAATTAATATCCCCCTTTTCTCCATTTGGAATCAAAAGGAACAGTCTTCCGACACATGCATTGGCCAGCAGAACTGCTCTGTGAGCTAATATACTAGCAGCGAAGATCTGGCCAGCATTATGGCTACACCATAATGCCAGCATAAGTTTAGGCCAGCATGAAGACTCCTAATTTCCACCATCATTGGCTGGAAAAATTCAGCTGGCTGTGCTAGCCTGTTAGAACTGTGGTATACAGTTTACAGTGACATAAGCTTCTAAGCATTTGTCACCTATTAAAAGCTCATTTTAGTAAAGTGCGAATGCTGCACTGAAGACTGGCTTGCTAACATGCAGTTGTTCAGTAACAAATTTTGATGTACAGTCCCTGGGACTCACCAAGTTAATCCCCGTCTTCATTGCCACTGAAGGTCCAGGGTCTATCAGGTGATTATCAAATGTGTGGATGACACAAGAAGGTCACTAACACCATAGAAGACAGAATTAACATTCAAACCATGGCTGTGTACAAAAGGGTTTTGCAATTCTCCACATTTAGAGGACCATTTCTCTAAATTTCTCCAAAAGATAATTTCTTCAGCAGTTTCTCAGACATGAGGGTAACCATTAGAGATGGACACAAAATGAACTTTTGGTTAATTTTGTTATTTGTTATTTGTTTTGTTACCTAATGAATAACAAACTGCCCCTCTAAGAGAAACGAAACGAAATGAAATGGAAATTTCTGTTTCGTTTCACTTCGTTTTGTTTGCCGGTGTCTCCTACCTGGGTCCTGGAGTGGTCCTCTTCCTGGTCCGGTCCTCCTGGCTGCAGGTAGGGGGCTCCAGGTAAAAAAAAGCTGACCGGCTGTGCTATAGCTGGTAGGCGGCCATGGTCGCCAGTTAAAAAAAATAAAACTAAACTAAACTAAACTAAACTAAACTAAAATAAAATAAAATAAAATAAAATAAAATAAAATAAAATATCTGGTGCATGGGCCCTGGTACCGGCCTGTGGGCCGGTCCCCCCAAAAGAACCCCCCCCAAAAAACCCTGATCCGGCGTGTGGGCCCGGTACAAGCCTGCAAGCACCGGAACTGGCCCGTGACCCGGGAATTTTTTTAATAATAATAATAATAATAATAATAATAATAATAATAATAATAATAATAATAATAATAATAATAATAATAATAATAATAATAATAATAATAAATGAAGAAGAAGAAGAAGAAGAAGAAGAAGAAGAAGAAGAAGAAGAAGAAGAAGAAGAAGAAGAAGATAAAATAAAAAGGAGCACTGACATGGCCCCAGAGGGAGCCGGGTCGGTGCTCTAAAATAAAGAAAAAATAAAACAAAACAAAAACCCATCACCCACCCAGCCCCAGGGGCCTTGCGGTTGGCACTTGAAAGAAAGCGGTGCTGGCTTGGGGCTAGTACCTCAAAAAGCCCCCACTGGGGACTTTTAAAATCCCCCCAAAAAACAAAAATAAAAAATAAAAGAGTGCAGACCCAGACCCAGGGGTGGCCAGGTTAGCACTCTAAAATAAATAAAAAAATAAAATAAAAAAAGAAGTGCCTACCGGTCAGCTCTTGAAGGAAAAAATGAATAATGAATCAAAATGAACAACAAAATGAATATTATTTAAATTAATTAAAAACTAAACGAAATGAACCAAACCTTAAAATGAACCAAAAATGGAACAGAACATTTAGATATTATTCTTCAAAGTGGACTTCTTTGATAAGGGAGTAAAGAAATGAAAAATCTTGGCATGTTTCTCAGAATTCTGAAAAATTATGACTTGGGACTCATCATTCCTGAGGATTCAGCACCTTCCCTAAATAATTGTAAATGTGATATATTAGGAGATGCTTACAATACAACTTCATTGTGAATTCCTACAGCAGGTAAGAGCAAGGGAAGTATCATATCCTGCATTTGGGGAGGGGTCACTTTTCTTTTACCATAACTTGTCACCCAAATTCCCCAAAGCTTCTTTCCCCCATGAAATGACTTCTTTTATGCCATATTCCTGGGGCTTTTAAAGAATTTTCTTGGTGATCTTTTTCAATGCACTGTAAGATTGCAAAGAGACTAGGAGTCCTACATTTTTTCTCTCCCCCTCCCTCCTTGGTTCTTTCTTCATCACTCTACAGTTTCTCTGGATGCCCTCATTTACTGATCTGAAAAACCCCTGTGGGAGAAGCAAAATTATATTGGCCCCTGGTAGGCTGCCTGCTACCATAGAGATGATATTACCATGAAAGACAGAAGCTAGTCACATTTCTCTCAATCGCAGTGTGGGAGAGAACACTCTCAGGATGCTGATAGGAAGTTTATTAAAAGTTTATTAAAATAGCCCAACGCGTTTCAGCCCAAATGGCCTTCTTCAGGGACTTTTTCACTGTGCTCAAAGAAACTCTGGAGACGGTTTAATGTCTTGCTTCTCAAGTCCCTGAAGAAGGCCATTTGGGCCGAAACGCGTTGGGCTATTTTAATAAACTTTTAATAAACTTCCTATCAGCATCCTGAGAGTGTTCTCTCCCACACTGCGATTGTCTGTGGATGCTCCAGTCCTTTCACCTTGGTCCTCACCTACTCACATTTCTCTCAGCCGCCTGATAGGCAAAGTGAGCACAAGCATCTTGAAACTAAACCCAGGAAACTTTTATCTGGCATTTCTCCATTTTGAAATTATTTTTGAAGTTCTATTCAATTAAAAGAGAATAGTCAAAAGTTCCATAGAAAATATTTTGGCGCATCACTGCTTCAAACTAGAGATGGCTAAGAATCAGAACATGGAAATGAGTTGTGATTCATAATTCATGACAAATCACGAATAATGAATTTATGATTTTTTTTCTTACAAATTGACAAATTGATTTCTCTCTTTCTCCCTTTCAACATTTTTGCATTGAAACCCATATAAAATGCCTTGCCGGAGATGAAACAATTACAGGGAATCTTCTCCTGACTCTCCTCTACAATCCCTTCAAGTTTAATGATTGGTTTTTTTTTTAATTTCAAACTTATACACCCACAAAGAAACCCCCACCAAAAGCTATCCCAGGTGCTTAGAGACACCAAACTGTATAAATAAATTGCAATGAAGCTTCTGACAAATCTCCTCTACAAGCCCTCCAAGTTTGGTGAAGATTGTTTTTCAGACATCTAGGTTATATATTCACAAAACGAGTCCCCTGTATCTTCACCAAAATTAAAAAGTGTTCTGCTTCTGCTTCTGCTTCTGCTTAAAGGGATTGTAGAAGAGAGTGAGAGGAGGCTTCTCTGCAAGTTTGGTGTCTCTAGGTCTGGGAGGGAGACATTTAATAGCCTACTGTATCAATGAATTAAAAATCACTTTCTTTATATATTTTTTGGTTCATTGAGGGCTATCAAATCAAATCAAATCAAATCAAATCAACCTTTATTGGCATTAAAATAAAATAAAACAACACAACAAGAGAAAATGAGGTACAGCAAGGAGGGTAATCAGACACGGAACCGGTGATTCTAATATATGCATTAGCTACTTAAGCCAATGAGATGGGGAATAGGGAAGCCCAGCTCCTCGTGCTGCTATAATCTCAGAGGCAAAGGAGGCCACCTCGTCCAGATAAGAGGTGACTTGCGTAGAGAGAAGGAACCTAAGCTTAACCAAGCCTTCCCACCCTTGCATTCTATTGAGGATCGAGGATAGATATTTCTTACGAAGTGCATCGTGAGTTGGGCAATGAAAGAAGATGTGTTCAAGCGTTTCAACGGCATTAGTTTGACATGGACAGATCCTCTGGGAGCAAGGGATTCCATTGAACCTGCCTGACAATAGTGCCGAGGGGAAGGAATTGCATCTGGCAAGTGAATAGGCTCTGCGCGCTTCGGGACATGTTAGGTAAGTCAGAAAAAAAGCAGGCTTCCCAGGTAGGACTAGGATGTTAAATTGAAGTGGGGAGCTGGTGGTATTGGCTTCGCTGCACAGTTCTTGCCATTCGATGTTCAATAGCCTGTCTTTAAGAGTCCTATATGCTTCAGATTGACTTAACATGCCAAGCTGCTCAATGTCCAATCCTGCTACTTTAAGAGTGGTAAGAACATTGGAGATCTCGACTGGGAGGTCAGGATCTATCAAAAGTTGATATAATAAACGGGTATGAACTGGGTTGTAAAGGATTCCAAGCCAGAATTTAATAGCTCTTAATCTGGCCAAGGTCTTCAGCCTTATCATGCCAGTTTCTAAGCAAAGAACGGTGTATGGGACACATTTAGGGCTATCAATTTGTACAACTACATTTTTGAACAACGTTTGCAATTTGTTTTTAAATTCATGCCCAACTCTAATTCAAACACATCTTTGCAGGCTGGAAAATGTAGCTGATTCCAACAAAGCAAAGCAAAAGCAAAGTGTTCTGCTTATATACTGCCCCATACCACTTCAAGTAGTCTCTGGAAGGTTTACAGTTTAATTACAGTATGCAGGCTACACATTGCTTCCCCCCCCAGCAAGCTGGGTATCTTAAAAAGATAAAATTCAATAGAGAGACATGGAATGAGAGGGGTGAAGTCTTAGCCTGCCAACAGTAGTTGCCATCACAGATTTCCAAAATCATAAATTTGGAAGGGTCCTACGAGGCCTTCAAGTCCAAACCTCTGCTCAGTGAAGGAATACCCATCAAAGGATATCTGCCAGGTGTCCAAATTTCTCTTCAATGCCTCCATTGTTGGCATTCTCATCATCTCTGGAGGTAATTGGCTCCACTGTCATAATAACAGTTAGGAAGTTCTTTCTGATATTCAGTTGAAAGCTGTTTTTGTGTGTGACTTGAGTCCATTGTTGTGTGTCCTGCACTCTGGGATTATCAAGACTGAATCCTGTTCCTCCTATATGTGACAGCCTTTCAAATTTTTGAAAAACACTATCATTTTTTCCCCAGGCTAAACATGCCCAATTCTTTCTGTCTATGATAACAAGCTGAACATGAGGCAGCAGTATAATACAACTGCCAAAAATTATCATGCAGTTTTAGGAGTAGTTGCACTTTAGTCTATTCTAGTCAGGCCACATTTGGAGCACAGTATTAACTCCTTGTGTTCCCCTTACTAGCTGGAAGATCACAAAGAAATACTTTGTAGTTCTTTCTAGAGGTCAGTTTTTATGATGTATCTTGAAAATACTTGTAAAAAAAAGGCAAAACAGTTATGCAAGCAACAGAGAGAGAGAGAGAGAGAGAGAGAGAGAGAGAGAGAGAGAGAGAGAGAGAGAGAGAGAGAGAGAGAGATTATTGAATTGTATTCAAAAGGGGGATGGCAGCAAGAGGTCTGGAAACCAAATTCTACGATAAATTAATGGAAGTGTGGGGGTAATTTAACTTACAAAAAAGATTATGGGGATTGATGTAGAAGGCGATCATTGAAAACAGAGCAGATTTATTTTTTTAGCAAGACTAGACAAAATGAAATTTACAAAGGAAGCAAACTTAGAGAAATTTTCTAAGAGAAATAATGCAACACAAAATACAACAGATTGCAGTTCTGGTTCCAGCTACACCGCGGTGACATAACTTGATAAGTGCTCTAGCTTATCAAACTGAATTCCTCCAGATAAAGGGGCCCCTAAGGGGGTAAGTTTCCTTAGAGGGAAAACAAAGAAAAGGCATCATCTGCAGTAGAGATGGGCACGATTTAGCGGTATTCCCGTTTCCGTTACTCGGTTCCGTTACTCTACGGAAATGGTAACGGGAATTACTCCACCAGACTTCAAGCTCGAACCGACGAATGAACAATTTTGGTCTGATTTGTCATGCTCGTTCCTTGCATCGCGCAATCGCGCGATGCCACGCAGCACAGAAAAAAAGTTTTTTAAAGTTAAAAAAACCCGGTTCCCGGCCAAAAAGCAGGCGGAAAAATGCCTGCCGTGCCTCCGGGCACCTACCAGAGGGGTTGTTTCTGGAGGTCCCCGGCCTCCCCCCCCATCCCCCGTCCTGGGCTGCTCTGGTGGGACTCGCCGCAGGCTCACAGCCAGCAAAAAGCCCAGTCTCGCCGCCGGCCGCCGCAATTAAAGCGCAAGCAAGCGGTACGGACGGCACAGGAAAAAACTTTTAAACTCTCCCCCCACCCATTCCCGGGCCCAAAAAGCAGGCGGAAAAATGCCTGCTTGACTAAGGGCGCAGGGCACCTACTGGAGGGGTGGTTTCTGGAGGGGGGGGTCCTGCCTCCCCCCCGTCCTGGGCAGCCGGACTCGCCATGCCATGCGGTGCGGGCGGGGGATCCAAAATGGGGCGGCAAACGCAATATTGTTTTTGAAATCGTGGTCCAAAAACACACAAGCACAACAGAAACACGCGAAAATTTATAAACTGCCAGATTTTTCACAGTAGCAGTGGGTTTTTTTCTTGCAACAAAATGTCTCTCCTCTCCTCCTCTGTCCTCCATTGATTTTATTTTATTTTTTATTTTTTTTACACCTGCGCAGATGGGCTGGCCGAGTGGCCAGCCATGTGGGAGTGGACGACCATGCAAATTTTTGGAGCCATCCCACCAATCGCATGGCCACTTGGCCATGGAGACTTCTGGGATGTGCCAAAAAGCCCCCTAAAACCTGCCCTAGCCCCCTAACCCTAACCCTAGACTCCAGTCCTTACCCATACGTCACAGACTGTCTTCTTAGTGGGTCAGAGAGGCACCCAGAGGTGCAACCCACTAGCCCACCGTAACCTTACCCGTCACTAGCCTAACCCTAGCCTTGCACTAACCCACCTTAACCCTAAGCCAGATGTACTTGCATTGCACTACACGTAAGTACAATTCCCTTCTGTGTGAGACATGGTGGTGCGAGAGCCTTAGGCATCACCTATGGCTCTGGGTTCACTGCCATCACTAGTCTCACTGTCTGCAACTGGTATGCATATCCATATGGCTATTGCATACCATTTTGCAGCAGCAGCAGGTGAGGAGGGGAGACCCCCATGTTGAGGGGTCTCTTGGAGCCTGCTTCCCTTTCCTAGTGGGTGAGGATAGGAGGCACCCACGGGTGCCTCCAGGAGCCCGCTTTCCCTTTATAGCGGGCCAGAGGAGGCACCCACCCCACAGAGGTGCCTCCAGGAGCCCGCTACCCCCCCAAAAAAAACCAGTACTAACGAAACTAACGAAAATGAAAAAATGAAAAAAACGAACCGACTAATTTTTGCGAATTTTCGCAAAAAACGGAATCGACCCGAAACGGAACCGGCCCGACTAACGACAACTCGAAAAAACATTTTTTCAAGTCGTGCCCATCTCTAATCTGCAGACATAAAGGGATCGGGGTGAACTTTGGTAGACGCAGGAAAATGCCTTACCACCCACTGGGGGAAGACCGAGGCCATTCAGGCAAAGGCACAGTTGTCAGTGCTGGACGCTGTAAATAAGCTGTATTCATTTAGCATGTTGTCAGTAGATCTGCTCTCCCCCCCCCCGAACTTATCTACACGAGGCCCCTCCTTGGATTTTGATAGATTTCTTCAAATAAATATCAACCCTCCTCCTCTTCTGGAAGTGGTTGTTAGCAAAGAGGTGAATATTTTGAAAAGATAAGTACAGAAGAAGTGGTTTTTTCCACACTACATTATATCCTCTCTGCTATATTGCTTTTCTTTTGGGGAAATTAGTTTATGTTTTTCTGCACTTTGCTTGCTATGTGGTGACTCTAAGATGTAACCCTAAAGGAAATTACTTTATGCTCTTGTACTTTTGGTATCTGCTGGACTTAATGATGCAGTTTTAAGAGCAGCATTGGAGAAGCTGTTTGTTAAAGAAATCTTTAACAAACCTTGAGATAATCTCATGTTTTGAAAACAAAGGCTGAAAGATAGCTATTCCTTGCCTCTTGGACTTTAATTACAAAGAATAATAGATATCTTGGACCCAACCTCTAAAGATACAATGATTTCCAATCCTGATAAAGTAACAAAGTAGGGCAGACACCAGACTCCAAGCTACAGATCTCAACAGCAGGAACTATGCAAGCTAGACCTCAATACGAACTCTTGGATATCATGAAATCCCTGGAAAAAAATGAAATTAGCTCAAATCAAGAGATTATACTAGAACAGAGAGCAGATCTCAACGCGAACACAAATATGACAAGAATGGTGCAGGCTAAGCCTTTAGATGTGCCAAGTGCATGGGATGTGATAGGCACATTTGTTTTACTTAATATGGGTGCCAAAAAGAGGAAAAATTGGGACTTTTTAGTAGCAGAGCAATCATCAACATTACTATCAAGATAATACAAGAACCCATGGAGAAAATGGATTTGACAAGGGAAAAACAACTTGTGAAGATAAGGGGCTTGGCAGGAAATGAGATTTTTTTTAAAAAAAGAATGTTTTCCGTATTCCGATTATCTAAGGCTACTAGATAATTGGTATGGTATGGGAAAGAGAAAATGGAAATGTGAAGACAAACCTGATATATAAATAAATGTTAATCTGTAAGATTTTTAAAAGAAAAGACAAGAACTTCTATGCATAAAGTGAAACATATAGACCAGGAGGCACTCTTTTATAATAGCCCATAAAATATTAACTTGAATTAGAGATTACTAGAGATTACTGCTGAAATTAGACACACATTGGAAGAATACATAAATAATTGTACTGTGGGGGATATATAGAAGATATATAGTTAGCCAAATATATCCTAAATTGCTTAGTATTGAAGATCTAAACAGTGAGATTGAATAGATTGTTGAGATTAGACAGGCTATATTCTTTGTATTAAACATAGATGTAAGTAAAGATAGATTGATTATGGATGAGATAGTAAGGAAACTATGAAAGTATGCTTTTTCAAGCTGGGAAAGGAGATATGAATTATACAGGGTTCAAATGTTGGGAAAAGCTGTGATTGAATTGGTAACATGACAGGAGACAAGCAATATATTTGTTTTATGTAATTTAATGTAGAAAATGAATTAAAATGTATCATAAATAAAATGTGGAAGCTGCAATTTGGAAATCAGCCACGCTAGGCCCTGATTCACTAGAAGTCACTGCCTGCCCAGATCACCGCAATTCCACAGACATGTGCAAGCGTTTGGCTTTCCCAGAATTATTATTAGAGATGGGCACGACTTGAAAAAAAAAATTTTCGAGTTGTCGTTAGTCGGGCCGGTCCCGTTTCGGCTCGTTTCCAGTTTTCGCGAAAATTCACAAAAATTAGTCGGTTCGTTTTTTCGTTTTTTCGTTGTCGTTAGTACTGGTTTTTTTTGGGGGGGAGCGGGCTCCTAGAGGCACCTCTGTGGGGTGGGTGCCTCCTCTGGCCCACTATAAAGGGAAAGTGGGCTCCTGGAGGCACCCGTGGGTGCCTCCTATTGAAGCAGGCTCCAAGAGACCCCTCTACATGGGGGTCTCCCCTCCTCCTGCTGCAAAATGCTATGCAATAGCCATATGGATATTGCATAACAGAATGTGCAGACAGTGAGACCAGTGAGAGTGATAGCGTCATGCCCGCCCTTCACAAGGCTCTGGCACCACCATGTCTCACACAGAAGGGAATTGTACTTGCTGCGTGTAGTGCAATGCAAGCAAGTAGATCTGGCTTTAAGGTGGCTTAGTGCAATGGCTAGGGTTAGGCTAGTGACGGGTAAGGTTACGGTGGGCTAGTGGGTTGCACCTCTGGGTGCCTCTCTGACCCACTAAGAAGACAGTCTGTGACGTATGGGTATGGAGTCAAGGGTTAGGGTTAGGGCTAGGGCAGGTTTTAGGGGGCTTTTTGGCACATCCCAGAAGTCTCCATGGCCAAGTGGCCATGCGACTGGTGGGATGGCTCCAAAAATTTGCATGGTTGTCCACTCCCACATGGCTGGCCACTCGGCCAGTCCATCATTGCGCAGGTGTAAAAAAAATAAAAAAAATAAAATCAATGGAGGACAGAGGAGGAGAGGAGAGACATTTTGTTACAAGAAAAAACCCACTGCTACTGTGAAAAATCTGGCAGTTTATAAATTTTCGCGTGTTTCTGTTGTGCTTGTGTGTTTTTGGACCACGATTTCAAAAACAATATTGCGTTTGCCGCCCCATTTTGGATCCCCCGCCCGCACCGCATGGCATGGCGAAATGGCGACTCACGAGTCCGGCTGCCCAGGACGGGGGGGAGGCGGGACCCCCCCTCCAGAAACCACCCCTCCGGTAGGTGCCCTGCGCCTTTAGTCAAGCAGGCATTTTTCCGCCTGCTTTTTTGGCCCGGGAATGGGTGGGGGGAGAGTTTAAAAGTTTTTTCCTGTGCCGTCCGTGCCGCTTGCTTGCGCTTTAATTGCGGCGGCCGGCGGCGAGACTGGGCTTTTTGCTGGCTGCGAGCCTGCGGCGAGTCCCACCAGAGCAGCCCAGGACGGGGGATGAGGGGGGAGGCCGGGGACCTCCAGAAACAACCCCTATGGTAGGTGCCCTGAGGCACGGCAGGCATTTTTCCACCTACTTTTTGGCTGGGAACCGGGTTTTTTTAACTTTTAAAAACTTTTTTTCTGTGCCGCGTGGCATCGCGCAATCGCGCGATGCAAGGAACGAGCACGACAAATCAGACCAAAATTGTTCGTTCGTCGGTTCGAGCTCGACGTCTGGCGGAGTAATTCCCGTTACCGTTTCCGTAGAGTAACGGAACCGAGTAACGGAAACGGAAACGGGAATACCGCTAAGTCGTGCCCATCTCTAATTATTATTATTATTATTATTATTATTATTATTATTATTATTATTATTATTATTATTATTATTATTATTATTATTATTATTGCCATTGTCGTCATTATTACTTCTACTGCATAGAAAAAGAAAAACTAAACCCCCTGCAAAAATAGAACAGATTGCCTTGTGGACTGGTGATTCCCCCCCCCCCATGTTATTTTGTTTTGTTTGTGGAATTTAAGCAAAACCTAGATAACTATCTGTCCAGACAGCTGTAATACTGAGGTTCTTCAACCAGGCAGGGGCAATGGATTGTATTTATTTGGATTATTTTTATTCCATCTTTCAACCCAAAACATTTCTAGATAATAAAAAGAAAGCCCTGTGCCCAGATTTAAATCAAAAAGACATGGTACAAAGGAACTGCTGGATAGCTCAGTGGTTTAGGTGTCTGGCTAGGCCAGTAGTAGCTAAACTTTGGCCCTCTAGATGTTTTGGACCACAACTCCCAGAATTCCAACCTGTATTACCAACGACAAAGGACTGTGGGAGTTGTGGTCCAAAACTTCTGGAGGGCTGGAGTTTGACCACCACTGGGCTAGGAGCAATTGCTTTCCCCGCTCTGCCTGCTTGACACGGGGTGGACTTGATGATCCACAGATTCCCTTCTGGCTCTGCAGTTCTAAGATTATTATCAGATGGGAAGGAAAGGGATGGGGAGAAGGAAGTGGAAAGCAAATGTAGTAACTGTCAAATTACTGCTCTTCCTGTGATTAGCTGGAATGGAAATGTGTTAGATAGCCTGATGGAGTGAGCACTGCCTGGTGACTGTGGAGGAAGAAGGAACCGCAGTCAAAGGGCATTTTAGCTCAATGGACCAAACAGTCCTGTTTTCCCTTCTCTCCTTCTGCTGCAACCTGGAGGAAGGACTGCGGCTAGATAATGTTCCAAATGCGTCCTACCTTCCCAGCTCTGTGCTTGTAGTGACAGGAATTACTAAAACAATTTAAAGCGGAATTGTTCCATTGACTTCAGGGAAACTTGCTTCTGAAGAGACGTGTGGCAGATGAAAGCTTGAACCAAATTTTCATCAAAGCTTCAAAATGACTTTATGTTTTCCAGCTGAAGATATCCTCATTCTTAATGGAACAAGAACAGCCCAATTGCTTCTGCTGTCAGAGTCATGCTGTGTTGGTGAGCATCACCTTCTGTTTAATTTACTCTCCAACTGCATATACCTTTTGATCTCTGAATTACAAAATTGCTGTAATCAGTAACTGGGAGATCAGTCATCACCAAGGATTATTTCTTATTGCAATCAAGAAAATACCCAATGATTGAGCTATATTCTGAGTGATTGCTGTTCTTGAATTCGCCCAGACTCAGAGAGGGAACGCCATGGTTGGTCACAGAATAATGTATTGGCCCCATCAAACTTAATTTATTAAGTTGTTTTTAACAACATTGTTGTTTTTAACACTGTTGTAAACCGCCCAGAGTTCCGTTGGAAGGTGGGCGGTATAGAAATAAAATAAAATAAGTAAATAAATAATATAAAGTTTCACCACCAACTCCTGAGGGGGAAAAATCTTGTTTGGTAGTTAAAAAACAAAACAAAACTGTATGGATTGCTTTTAAAGATGAAACCAGAAGGCCTTTATTGCTGCTGATTATAATATAGGGCTGTACAAGTCTCCCCATTCAAATCATGATGCAATTGATGATCTGACTTGAAGCCTTAATTCAAATCAACATCTGAAAATCAGAATGCTTGTGCCTCCCACTGAGGAATATGAAATGGCCAGAATTAAACACACACACACACAATCACAAACACACATTATTACACATGAGTAACTTCAAGTATTTTTCCCCCTAGCCAGAGATAAAAATGCCATAGTGGCATCTCATGGCATAGTAGTTAAGCTACAGAACTGCAGTCAAACCTCTGCTCAATACCTGCTTTTGATCCTAATGAGCTTTGGTAGCCAATTCAAGGTTGACTCAAGGTTGACTGTGGCCAGCAATCTGAGTACCCAGCTCATGCAACAGCAATGTGCAGCCTGAATAATTACTAGTAATAATTAAAAGTAAGCCACCCCAAGGAGCCTTGTGGTGCAGTAGTTAAATGGCGGTACTGCAGCTAAAACTGTGCTCACAACCTGGGATTCAATCCCAGGTAGCTGGCTCATTGTTGACTCAGCCTTCCATCCTTCTGAAGTTGGTAAAATGAGTACCCAGCTTGCTAGAGGAGGTGGGGCAATGTGTAGCTTGCATGATTAAATTGTAAATTGCCCAGAGAGTGCTTTAAGCGCTATGGGGTGGTATATAAGCAGAACACTTTGCATTTGTTTTGGATAGTGTTTTGGGAGTTTTCTTAATTTGGACACTGCTTTTCTGCACTACAGTAGTGAATGTCATGTATCCATGCTATTTGTGCACCTTGTCTGTGTATATCTCTCTGTGTGAACATGACACACACAGAATGCACGCACACACATGCACACTCACACACAAATTGAACAAGCAGCACAGACTGAAATGAAAATCAACAACTAACTTTGAAAACCAGGGTGAAAATTGGGGTGGGAGGATTGGAGCCATCTGTGAAGAGAAGGGCACTGCCTAATAAAACTACTACAAAGAACAATGCAGAAAATAATACAAAACCTTTCAAAGAAAGCGTCAAGGGCTGAACTGGGAAAGGATAAATAAAAGATGAACGGCAACGGTACAACTGCCACCACATTCCAGGAAGTTATTTTCAAAAATGTTCCCTGCAGATGATTCCTTACTGACAATTAAAAACCCGATTAAGAGCTTGGATAGAATTAAATATCTTTTATCGGAATTTGGAGCAATAACTGGTTTATTCGTAAATTGGCAAAAAGCACAGATATTGTTCAATCACAGCAAGTTAGAACAAGAAATGATTGCCAGTAAATATGGATGCAAGATAAGTAAATCAATTAGCTATTTAGGTATAGATTTAGTAAAGGACACACAGAATTTAAAAGAATATAGCTATAATAAATTAAAAAGAGTATGAATACAAGAATATTGTAGATTGAAATTATTTTGTTTTGGAAGGATTGCATTGATGAAAATGTATACATACCAAAAAAAGATTGTGTCCTGCAGATTCACCATTAAGTCGAGTGATCGAAATAGAGAGCTTCCCTGTAAATTTAAATTTTGATATAAATTTATTTAGGGAAAAACAAGTGGTTAGATTGCAGGACTGGTTGGATAAAATGAGATCGAAGGAACAAACAAAAGAATTTCTCCAATGCAGAGACTTATTATGGTTTAATTATGTACAACTAGAAAAACGGACTAACGATTGGATAAATAAGCAAATTAAATGTAGATAACATACAGAATATGAACAATTTTATTGTTGTATGAAGATACTCATAAGTAAGATTCAGTGAAAGGTAATGTGAGTAAAATATATAAGATACTTCTGATTTAGAGGGTGAAGAAAGTGAGGGGAAATGATTGAAGTCAATCTGGGAGCAAGATCTTCAAAAAGAAATAAAAGAGGAGGATTGGGCTATGATATGGAGAATTACGATACTTAGATCGATGTCGGTGAGATTAAAAAATAATTTTTAAAAGAGGTTTAAGATGGTACAGTATTTGACACCCGTGAATTTGAGTAAAATAAATGCTAAACATTTGAATGTTCATTGGAAATGTGACAAGAAACTAGGTACATATTTTCCTATGTGGTGGGAATGTGAAGAGATACAAAAATTTTGAAAGCAGAGTTAAAAAGAAATATGTTTTATGATATATGGGGTAGATTTATTGAATATGTGCTTGCAAGAGGTAAAGGTAAAGCTCCAGTGCAACAATCAATTCAGTTCTTTGGGGGGGGGGGGGGGGCAATAACGATTAAGATTATTTAAGAGGTCCTGTTGGTGGAGGGGAGCACTGTTGTTTTTGTATTTTTGTATTTGCTGCAGTTTGTATTTTTTTAAACAAATTATATATATTTTTAAAAAGAGAAATGTTCCATGTTCCTACCAAGAAATGATTGGCAAAAGAGCGTAAGGAGAGGGGAAAACAGCTGCTTGACAAACCCTCATCCCAAGCACTATGAATGGAGGAGACTGGCAAGATTTTTGCCTCAGATTAGAATATGAATATATAGAATATAAACAAACAAACAAAATATCAAACTCTTCTCATTGCTCCTTCCCTGTGATTTTCTTTGCATGAGAGTCTTTTTGCAACATTTTGGAGCAACATTCTTCAGGAGAGAACCAGATTTACCAGACCAAAGATTGTTGCCGGAGCGGATCCTGGGAACAAAGGAATGGTGACAATCCCCACGTGGGAAGCCTGGGATCCAGGGGTCCAGCATGGGAATGTGGGGTTGGGTGGGGGACACCTGGACATGGAAATGGACACCAGGAGGGGTCAGCCCCATTGGTGCACAGCACATTCCAAGAGGCTGTCCCAGAGGAGTTAAAGAGAGGGTCCGAGGAGGACAACCCCCTCTTTTCCCTCCTGGTCACTGAGTAGCAGAGCAGGTCAGTATTGACTCCCATGCATTGCCACCATCTTGGAAGACTGTGTGGACAAGCCAGGTCATGTCCTGGGATGTCATTCACTCCCCCTTTCATGTTCAGGCACAGGCGGGATTGAGGCTGAGGGGGAATTGCCTGAAGGGCTGTAGTGGCCGGGGTGTGTGACTTATTGGGTGGAGAGGAGACCTTTCCTCACCACCACCTTATCTGCTTAAGTAGGGAGCAGAAGCTGCCACTTTGAGGCAAGGCTGGCTCCTGGCAATTGCCGCCCTCCCGGTTCCTGGATCTAATGAGGATCCCCTCTCACGTGCAGTTGCCTTCTCCTGCAAACCCCTTCCAGTGCCACCGACAGCCCGGGGATTCTCCTGCAGATGACTGGCAGGAAGCTTCCTCTTAACCCAAATTAGGATCGGGTGCGGGGGACATGAACCAGCTGCCATCTGGGGCTCTTATCCTCCAGCGCTCATTGTGCTGTCGCCCACAGGCACACCCACAACTGGGGATTCCCTCAATGCCGCCATGACATCAGTGGGGCTAGCTACATGCACAGTCGGACTCCTGGCGGCTGGGGCTTTCCCAGCTCACCCCTTCCCCGCCCCTGGAACGAGATAGCCACAATGCCACTCTGTATCTGGGAGGAATGGACAGCCCTCATCCACCCCTTTAGTTTCTTGCTATCTTCGCTTCACCCACATTGGAACTCTGCATGGGGGGAGCACGCATGGCTGCCTTTTAGGAATGCCGAGGCCTGCGTGGGTGGAGAGAACTCCTGGTGTGTCCTCCCTCCAGGAGCTGGGGTCAGCTACCCGTGCTTTCCCACCCTCGAACTTGGCACAGGGAGCCTGTGTGGAAGCTGCACAAGGATGGCAGCCCCTGCAAGGCTTGTAGAACTGACCCTTGCTAGCATGCCCCAGCTGCCGGGGCTTCTCCTTCCACCACCTTGCTTGCCGTTCATGGTGGAGCGGCTCCCTGTATCACAGGCATGGCAGCATGGCCAGCCTACAAAGAAGTTTAAATTCAGAGCCGCACCAGGGGTGGCCTTCAAAATGTAATTTCTGTGCATGATTTAATTACCCATGGTTTTCAGATGAGTGGCTATCCATTACTCGGTTTCCAAAGAGCAAACATCTTATTTGAATCTGTACCTACACATTCAAATTACATAACAGGTTTTGTGAAGAGTTAACATATTTTTGAAGAGTAGCATTGTAATTTATTGATAAATACAAGAACTGGAGAAGAAACATACCTGTGCCAAAAAAAGTCACCATATAGGTATGGGACTGAATCGGGAAAGGATGTACAGTACATCAGTTCTTTGAAACAAAATCTGGCACCAAGAACAATGACAAATAGCTCTGAATTGTAAATAGGAAACAGATTATGTCATTTCCAATATCAATTAATAATACAGAAAATCTAATAATCAAGAACATGGTGTCTCCTCTTTATCACTGAGTGCTTATATATGTGACAGCAGTCTTTGGCAGAGCAGAAATAGGACATTAATTAGAATTTGTTTGAAGATCCTTGGAACAAAATAAGCAACTTTCTCAATGCTGCTGGAGGCTCCTGTTGTTTCAGAGAGCATAAAAATGACACCTCTGAGTTCTGTATTATCTCATCTCAAACCACTCTTTCCATACAACAGAGACTGCTGGCCACTTTTGGCCAGATAGACCAATTCTTCCAAGGGGAAACAATGATAATCACTAACAGTAGACACAGTGCACAAATCATGAGATATAACAAAGTTATTTGAAACAGTGCTGTTGGGGAAGAATATGTTCAGCCATGCACACCCAATTACAAAGGAAAGTGTGGTCTATTCCACACAGGATAGTTTTTCTATGTCTGCAAATAGGAACAGGGATTACTTTAAAGAAGAATGACTATACTAGCATGTTGGAGCCATCTATAACTGCACAGTGGCAGGATGATGCCGTGGGCCACCTAAAAGTAACCTTCTGAGTTCTAGAGATGAAGGACAACCATACATTCTGTTCAATGTAAAAGAATGTTCAACTTGGGGTCATACTGGGAAATCTGATGTAACAAAGACATGTTGAATTGTGTCCAGCTGAACTGTTGGTCTGAAAAAACAAATCCATTTAGGAAATGAAAGGCTTACAAGTCAAACAGACCGACTGCTGTGCTTAAATGGGACATTTATTACCCTATTCTGGACTTAATAGATTTTAGCTAAGCTTCACTAACTTGCATTAAATTTGATCTCTGCTACCTGTTGTTTCTGGATTAAATGGAACACTTCTCCAATAACAATAGGTGATGTACATTTAATTTTCTTGGTCTTTCTTGGAATGAGTAGTTAATCAGAAAGCAGTAGGATTTGAAATTGCAACACCCAAAGTACGGATGATCCCTGTGGTTTAAAATAGAAATTTTTCAGTTGAAATGAAAACTTTCAAATTGGCTTTTTGATGGAATGATATCAGAACTGACAAAATCTATGGAAGAATAATTAGTGGGACAATCAAATGAAATTAGCACTGTTGCAGAGCATAGAAAGAAGGCATAGCATTCTAGAGGTATTTTTTCTCCTGAACATCACCATCAGTGTTCCCTCTAAGGTGTACACCTGCCTGCATGCAGGTGCCTCTTCTTCCCTCTGTGCAGGGCACACAGTCCTCCTCTGGGCGACTTTGTATCTACTTAGCAAGTTGGCTGAGACACATGGCTATTTCTTTGGAACATATATCTCTACCTGTTACATTATTTGAAATGTAACTTAAATAATTACTACCCTTATCAACTCCAAAGTAACTACATACCATAAATTATGTTCCTGGCAGCTGATCACTTCCAACTAGACATGGGCACAACTCGGAGAAATTGTCATTTCCGTTTTCGGTTATCGTTTCCGTTACGTAACGGAAATGGTAACGATAATTAAGCCGTCAGAACTCGAAATCGAACCGAAAAAAGGAAAATTTGGTCGGGTTTTTCGTTTCCGTTTGTGGCATCGCAGCGATTGCGCAATGCGAAGCACAGAAAAAGTTTTTTAAAGTTTTTTTTTAAAAAAACCCTCCAAAATATGCCTGCCTGAGGCTTTGCCACCTACCAGAGGGGTGGTTTCTGGGGGGTTCCCGGCCTTCCCCCCCTCTTCTCCTGTCCTGGGCTGCTTGCACCAGGCTGGTGGGGGGTCATCCTCATCGTCTCGCCATGCCATGTGGTGGGGGGATCCAAAATGGCGACCGCAATTTTTCTTTTGAAATCGTGGTCAAAAAACACACCAAATCACCACAGAAACATGTGAAATTTATTTATTTTAAATGCCTGAATTTTAATAGTAGCAGCAGTGGGGTTTTTTATAGCAATAAAACGTCGTATTGATTTGAATTGATTTGATTTGATTTGATTTTTAATTTTTTTAGACCTGCCCATTTGGGCTGGGCATGGGATGGGACCATGCAAATTGTTTGAACCATTCCACCAATGGCATCGCCAGGTTTTGACTGACACTTCTGGATGCCTTGGAGGGCATAAAAAGCCGAGGCACCTTCCAGAAATCGCAGTCGGGTGTATGGATATGGTTGAGGGAGGAGGGCTGGCTGCTGGTGCTGGTGTGATCCGATCGAGATTGAGGAGGGAGGCTGGAGGCTTTAGGATTTAAGTTAGGCAGGCAGGGAGGGAATTGAATTTAGAAAATAATTTCTTTGATTCCCTGCAGCTTTGTCTGCTGAAGGGAATAGCAGTTTATTCTTTATTTCTTCTCTGGCAGTTTGTGAGGATTTTTTTTCTGATATTGGATAAAGGGGGAGGTTCGACTGGGAGTGGGAGTTGTGGATTTATTTTAAAAATATATTATATACTACCATTTATTTTCTATTTTCCCAACTTCAATTTGGTTGCACACACACACATTTGGGGTGCAAGCCAAGAACAGAACCTCTATCCTAAGTGATATCCTAACTGCCCACTCGCCCATCTACTGGCGCCGCCACCCGCCTGCGGCCCACGCCGCCGCCCGCCCACGCTCGCCCGCCCGTGGCCGCCGCCCTCCCACGGCTCCCCGCCACCGCCGCCCACCTGCACCTCCCCCCGCCACCCGCCACCCGCCCCACCCGCCGCCTAGGGCACAAAAACACCTAGTGCTGGCCCTGATTGCGGGACACCCCTATGCTCTGGGATGGGAAGTCAAATCGCGGTGGAAACGACCAACAAAATGACAAATTTTTGAAAAATTTCACAACAAACGGAAACGACCTGAAACGGACCCATTCCGACAAACGAAAACTTGAATCATTATTTTTTCTGGTCGTGCCCATGTCTACTTCCAACCTCTGGCTCTAATGGGTGCAATTGCTGGGAAGGCCTTCATACAGAGTTAACTAACCATGTGGTGGGCCAAACATCTTACTAGCACTATCCACACAGAACAGGTGTTGTCCCCTGTTGTTGTAATGGTCAAAGGGCCCTATGAGCATATCTTTCAAGTGTTATGCATGGGTGGATTCCTTTCATGCAGTTGTTTCATGTACTTTGTTTTGTTACAGCCTGGCCTGAGGTGCTCAGTTATCCTTCCTTCGCCCATGTGAAGAAGAAGCTGAAAGTCAAATCTGTTGGAGCTTTGGAGGGCGATGACTGAAATTGCCAAGCTTTTCAGCACCAACAGTCCCTTGTGATTCTGGTCAGTAGTCTAATTGATCACACTCTTGTACAGTTTTGCAGTTCACTGATTTAAAGGACAGATTCCTCCCAGAAATGTCACAACTGACAGCTGCTTTCTGTGGAAGACTTCAGATGAAAGTAACACTGTTCAAAGTCACCCCCAAAGAGACAACCATGTCAAGGGAGGCAGAATTTGATCACAAAGGGCAAACCAAGTCAGGTGGGACTAAATGTGCTAAGAGCACACATAGGAAAAGTTAAAGAAGAGGAGGAGAAATGCAATGAAGTCTGGAAATACTGAAAGATATACTGCTCTTAGGAATATGCTAAGTACTTCAGAAAAATGTTCAGTATCCACCTAAAGCATTTACTGTCCAAAAGACCTATAGTGTAAGAACTGTGTGTTGCATTCAAATGAATTTCATCCTTGCTAACTTTGTCTTCCTATCTGGAGAGCCAGAGAAGCATAACAATTCACTGAGCCTCCAGCCCCAGCCCAACAATCTAAACCAGGCCTGCCCAACAGGTAGACCGGGGGCTACCAGTAGCCCCTGAAGGGTGCAAAAGTAGCCCGCCAGCCATCAATAAAAAATGTGAGGGGATAAGTTCTCCGCCTCTACCTCCCCCAACCCAAGGACCACCACTGCCCCAGCAAAGCTAAGGGTCTGCCAGCCCATTGTCTCAGCCAAGCAGGGCAGTTCAAGGGCCATGGCACAGTCCCCTGCTCTCCGTACTGGCCAGATGATTGGTGTGCCACTGTCTCATGACCAACTGAGCTGTTGGTGCAGAGAAGAGGAAGGGGAGTGGATGGGGCAGCAAGGGGCGGGGTCATGGGCATGCCAACCTCCTCTGCGTGGTGACATCACCCTCTTCTCCCCCCCTGGATAATCCCTTCCTCCCACCCTTCCATTCTCCTACTACTACTACTACTACTCCCACCTCCACAGCTGCCTCAGAGAGACTGTGACCTGCCGCTACTCCTGCTCCCCTTCTAAGCCATCCCCTCCTCCTTGTGCTGCCGTGGCAATGTGATTGCCCCGCTGCTGGCTTGGCCCATCCCAGCTGCACAGAGAACATGGCAGAAGTGGGTGAGAGCTATGGGTGGCAGCAGCAGTGGCAGTGAGGGGGCTGGAAGGGAGAAGGAGGGAAACAGGAGAAGTAGAGTCAAGTCAGGCCCCAGGTGGGTTGGGAGGGAAAGTGCACCTTTTTTAAAAAGTCTTCCAGCAGCCTGGGCAAGCGGAAGGGGTGATCTGCGCAAGCATGCATGCGCCTCCCTTGCACCTGTCCACACTGGCTCGAGCGGGTGTAAGGGAAGCATGTGCATGGTCAGCCTTACCATAGAAATGCATTGAAATATGTTCCCTCCAGAAAGGATCAATTGATTTTCAATGTGTTCCTATGGGAAACCGCTGCTCTACTTACAATTTTTTTTACTTATGAGCATATGTTCGAAACAGATAAAATTCATAAGTGGAGCTTTTAGTGAAGTAGCCCTCAGGCACTTTCATCTGGAAAAAGTAGAACTCGGCCTGTTTAAAGTTGGACAGCCCTAATCTAAACAATATAAAGCTGAAATTGTAACTTATAGAAATGATGTCTGTCAAATCACCACCACACACTTCTTCCTGAGAAGCTCTCCTTCCTTTGACAATAATGCATTATTCACTGCTTTGAAGCAGTTAGCTAAGCATTATGGTCATCATCTCTTTACAGAACTCATTGCAGATTATGATACAGCTATCTATGCAGCCCTGCTGAAGAAAGTCCAGGATATTACAAAGGATTTTAAATTTACGAAAACCATATGTTGCCTACTGGAACACCATAGATTCTATGTCAATTTGCAGGGACAACACAACCAATAGAGAAATCAAAGAAATGGATTCCTACAGGGCAACATGCTAGCCCCTACACCGCTTAACACAATGGTTCCCAAACTTCCTAATTCCATGACCCTTTAATACAGTTCCTCATTTTGTTGTGACCCATTACCCTGTTTGGAAGAGGCCACAAGCCCCTTTTGGCAGGCCACTGCTGCAGATGCCACAGAGAACCTCCCTCTACAGGCACCCTCAGCCAATCACAACCTCTGGTGCCATTGATTGACATCCCCTCTAACCTATCAATCTGTAATTCGCTCTTTCCCCCTTCCTCCCCCCCCTCTTCCAGACCCAAGCTGTTTGTGCCTTTTTCTTCACTGGCTCATGGTGACCCCTGTGAAATGGCCATTCGGCCCCCAAACGTGTCTCGACCCCTGGGTTGGGAACCACTGGTTTAACATGTATACCAGTAGCCAACCATTGCTGGAAGCCACCAGTATGCTGTATGATGACAACCTTGCAATTACCACACAGAGAGCACCCTTTGAGGCTGTTGAGGGGGGGGGGGAACAGTCTGAGACTCTGTCAGAGTCCAGCAAAGTAGGCACCAGGACCTGGTTCAGGGAAGGGCCTCAGAATGGGTCTGAGTAAAGACCAAGCTGCAGAACATCCAAGTAAACACCAAGCCAGAAGATGAGGAGAAAACTTAGTCAAGCAGTCCAGGAGTCAAGGCCAGAGGGAGCAGTACCTGGGAACTGGATCCAAGGGGTGTCTAGAGAGGCAGGATTGGAACAGCAAAGCTGACAGACAGGCGGGTGGCAGGAGGAACACCACAGCAAGACTAGAGAATGTCATTGCTGAAGCAAGTTTCATGGAGAAAGACTGTTCCTGAAATAGCCCCAACCTGAGCCAGCGCAGGTGTTACTACTGAAGGGCTAGCCATAACTGCAGGGTTGGACCTGGTCCAGCAGGCTTCCAGGACAGCAGTCTCAACAGGAATGGGGCAAATCCTGCACACACTGGGGTTTGCAAGGATCAGGCATGGCTCTAATCCTGAGAGTGCCCCTCCCCCCCCCAAAATGAGGGAGTTCTCTCCCCAATTATGGGTAAAGTTTATCTGGGTGATGTTGTTGGAAGGCTCAGAGCTTGGCCGGTGTGTGGATGTGTCCCACTGGTTCCCAAAAACACTCCTCAGGGCCGTAGCCTTGCCAGTCCTACCTCAAATATATTTCAAATCCATAATCCTAGCAACCACAAACTCCTCATAGCCATGGACCTGTATGGGTGGGGGGATGGGCCCATCACCCATGAAAAGGATTATATGTACATGGCTTCAACAATGACACATGGAATATGGGGTGTGTCCAGAGGTGTGCTGGAAGTTCCACTTCATAAGCAACTGGATTGACCTACCTGGTGATATGGAAAGGGCCATGAAACTTGTAATCCAATTTGGCAGAAGGATGTGAAGAATGGCAATGCTCCATAGACAGACATCCCCAATCGACATTGTGTAGTGGCACAGTGTTGCCTATCTGCCTGTCCTTTGTAGGCAGCTTTGGCTTGCTTCAAGTGCTGCTGGAGCTCCACCCATGTGGTGTGTAGGAGCTGGAGGCGATCTAAGATGGTGGGTACCAAAGAAGCAGCTGGTGTGCATGGATGATCCCGTGGGTGCTGTACATAATTCCCAAAGAATGGGCTAAACTTTGTAGAGGAGTGGTATGCATTGTTGTAAGAAAATTTCACCAAAGGCAGAAGATCTACCCAGTCATCCTGGTGGAAATTCAGGAGGCAGCAGAGATATTGCTCAAGGACCTGGTTTACTCACTCCGTCTGCCCATAGGTTTCTAGGTGATGTGCAGAGAACAATCATGTTTTGACACCCAGCACTTGAGGGAAGCAGTCCAGAAATGGGCGTGAAATATGTGCCATGATCTGGGACAATGACATCTGGGAGATCATGGAGCAAGAAGAGATGTGTGATGACATGTTGAGTAGTCTGGGCTGCACTGGGCAGCATGCACATGGGTGCAAAATGTACCACTTTCTTGAGCATGTCTACAATTACTAAAATTACTGTATGACCCTTAGATGGAGAGAGGACCACAATAAAATTGAGGGGCATCATTGACCAGGGATGAAGGGGTGTAGGCAGAAGGTGCAGTAATCCTTGAGGGTGTTGGCGTGGCACTTTAGTTCTGGCACAGGTATCACAGGACTGTACATATCGGCCACCAGTAGGCCCGAGCTACCAACTGTGCAGTCTTGGCAAATACCCAATGACACCCAGTATGGCCATTGTGGCAATTGCCATAGTACTTGAAGCTGTAGCTCTCCCTCTGGGAGGTGGGTGCCCAAAAAGAGACAACCATCCCTCCAAGAAAAATCTGCAGACATGGGTTCCATGTTGAGTGCATGAGTCTGGGCATAAGGGTCAGATGCCAAGGACCACTCAACTTCTTCCAAAAAGACCTGACCCAGTTATCCTCGTAGAAAAGTACAAGGCAAGAACATTGGCATGAGCTCTGGAGTGTCCTCCTCCAGGTCATCTCAACACGATAGTGCATCAGCCTTCCTGTTCTGTGGTCCCAAACAATATGTGATCTGGAGGTCAAATCTAGAGAAGAACTGTGCCCACTGGGCATGGCGTGATTGCAAACATTTCATAGACTGTAAGTGCTCCAGTTTCTGGCGGTCAGTAAGTACCTGCACCGGGTGTTTGGCACCTTCTAGGAGGTGTCACAATTTTTCCAGGGCCAACTTGATGGCCAGCAGCTCCCTGTCCCAGACAGTGTAGTTACTTTCAGCTGGAGTCAAATGCTGGGAGTAGTATGTGCAGAGATGGAGAAGCTGCTGGGGACTCTGATATTGGAGCAACACTGCTCCCAAGGCAGTGCTGGAAGCATCTGCTTTGAGAACAAATGGCAAGCTAGGGTCTGGGTGGACCAAGCTAGAATGCGATCTTCAGCCTCTCAAAAGCCTCCTGCAGTAAGAAAGAGGGTTGGAGCCATGCATTAAAACAAAAGCAAAAGTAGACTGTGGGTGATATTTTCATAGGCTGCTAGAAGAAAAATAAAAAAGTTTTTAAAAAAAGTTGCTGAGCTTTCAGGAGCAAGCTCCCTTTTTCAAAGCAGGTATAGAAGTCCAAACATGGCAAGGGATGTTTTGCCAGGAGAGAGTTATTTATTTATTTATTTATTTATTTATTTATTTATTTATTTATTTATTTATTTGCATTTATAAACAACACAACTTTCCCCTTGGAATTCTAGGCAGTGAACAACATAGAAAAATAAATACACAATAGGATATACCAAAAAGTATCAGATAAAAGCAATTTAAAAAGGCAAATAAATGGGCAATTGCAAGATACCGACAAATAGAGATGGGCACGAATTAAAAAAATAGCGTTATGGTTTTTCATTTTTGTTGAGAGGTCTGTTTTGGTTCGTTTCTGTTTTTCATGAATTTTTTGAAAAATTTCGTTACCGTTTTTCATTTTTTCGTTTTTCATTTCTACCCTCTTTTTGTGCTTTTTGTCCCCCAACGCCCCAGACCAGAGGGAAAACACTAAAAAAATTGATGCTGGCAGAGACACAGTATAGACTAGGTACGCAGGGAGGCAGCAAAGGCAGCGGCGGGCATTGCCCAGGGTGCAAGGCAGCCACAGAGTGACTGTACTGCAGGGCAGGGGAGGGTACTCACTGAGAGGTACGCACGCACGCACACAGGGAGGCTACAGGACTGAAGCTAGAGTCGCAGAGACAGCAATCCCACCCTAACTCCCACCAGAGACTGCAAGGAGGATGGGGGCTGCCAGAGCTTTTTATGCCCTCTGTGGCTGCCAGACCTGCCCAGTCTGCAACCTTGGCATGCTATTGGTTGAACATGATCCCATCACATGGCTTGCCTCCATTTTGTGGCTGGCGACATCCATTTTGTCATCCTTAAAGGGAAAAGAAAAATACATCACAATGGGAAAAGACAAAAACAAACATTTTAAGGACCCCAACCCCGTGGTAGGTAATAATTTCAAATAATTATCACATTATCGCTGCATTTTTACAGATGTCTAGGGCGTTTAAATACCCAAGAAATCAATATTAGGCATCTGGGAGCCATTTTGGGTTGATGTCCCCTAAGTCCCCATAAAAGGAAAAAAACGTTTTAAGGACCCCCCAGTAGGTATTATCAGACAGTATAAATAATTATTGCTGCGTTTTTATGGATGTCCAGGGCGTTTTTTAACATTTAAAACAGCTCATTTCATTGCGTGTCGCCATTAACGAAAACGAAACGTAACAAACCCAATTTTCGTGGTTCTGTTTGTTTCGTTCCATTTTCATCACAATTTTCATTAGTCGTTTCATTACGTAACTGAACGAATAACGAATAACGGGAACGAAAAAAGTTCATTTCATGCCCATCTCTACCGGCAAATAAATGAACTGGGCAGCAAATAAATTAACTCACAAACTACCTCAGTGATCACTGAAAGAACTCTGCAGGTGACAAAGAATGGTACAAGGCTGGAACACTCTGCTACCATGAAATACCTGAAAGTTATCCTGGATCGAACTCTCATTTTCATGAGCCACCATTTTAATACCAAACAGAAGGCTTTTGCTAGGAACAACATTCTGAGGAAAAACAAGAGGTACAAACTGGGGTGCCCAACTGTACACATTAAGAACTTCTGCACCAGCCCTATGTTATTTTGCTAGGAACAACATTCTGAGGAAAATAAGAGGTACAAACTAGGGTGCCCAACCGTACACATTAAGAACTTCTGCACTAGCCCTATGTTATTTTGCTAGGAACAACATTCTGAGGAAAATAAGAGGTACAAACTGGGGTGCCCATCCGTAAACATTAAGAACTTCTGCACTAGCCTATGTTATTTTGTAAGAGAATGTGTTAGCCCAGTTTGGTATAGATCAAAACATGTAAGAAACAGGTGGACATGGCCTTAAATGAGACAGCATGATTAGTCACAAGATGTTTAGAACCAACCCTAATACAAAAGGTACTTTAAATAGATGGCATTCTTCAACCAAGCTTTTGCCACAGAATTGCTGGACAGAAAGAGTGGCTCAAAGTGACATCCTCAGAAACACACTTGTTATTTGACCATCAACCATAAAACTGAAACACTGGTATAATTTCCTCAAAGCCTCTGACCTTCCCAACAATCAGCCCCCACAGACTGTCCTAAAGCTATGGAATGTGAGAATGTCTATGTTTTCTTGTCAGCATTCAGGCATTCTGTGAGCAATGGTATTCACTAGTGATGGGCATGAAATGAAAAACAAAATGCTGTTTCAACATTTCATTAGGTAATGAAGTGGGTAGGATGCGTTTGGTTCATTTTGTCATGAAACACCATTTCCCACTCTAAAATGAAATGATTCATCCTAGAGCAGTGATGGCGAACCTATGGCATGGGTGACAAAGGTGGCACTCGGAGCCCTTTCTGTGGGCACCCGACATCGCCCCTTCATAGCCACCTGTATACAGGTTAAATTACTGTATTGGCACTTTGCAAAAAAAATTAGTGGGTTCTGAATTGCAGTTTGAGCACTCGGTCTCTAAAAGATTCGCCATCCCTGTCCTAGAGGAATCAATGGCAGGGAAGCTCAATCACTTCCCTGAAAGCCTCCCATATTTGGAAAGTTTTGGGGTTCAGGGGGCTGAGTTATGAAGCTCCAAAAGGGGTACCCCTCAGAAAAATATTTCTATTGAAATCAGAAACCCCGAAGTTCAGATTCCAATATAAAGATTTTTTCCTAGGGCCAACCCTTTTGGCGCTTCATAATTCAGCTCCCTGGTCATCAAAACTTTCCCCAAAAAATGGGGGGGGGGTTTACAGGGAAGATTACTAACTTGGACCCTAGCAATTTTGGTGCCAAAATGTTCTTGCAATAATTACTATTTTGTCATACATATTTTTAATATACTCCAAAACAGTAATTTGTAAGCTCACCTGCAGCTTGCCTTCCGAAGTTCCGATTTCAATTAGAATTTTTTTTCCTAGGGGCACCTGCTTTGGAGCATCTTAACTTAGCTTCCTGACCCCCAAATCTTTCCAAATTTCAGTGGGTTATATAGAATCACTTGAGGAAGCTCCCCTGCCATTTTGGTCCTTTAGGGCACAGGGAAGCATAATGTTTCATTTCATTTTGTTTCATTTCATAAAAAACTACTTTAAAAATTCATTACAAATGAAATGAAATGAAACTACTACAGAAACTAAGCAAAATGAAACAAGACACTATATTTCTGTTTTGTGCCCATCTCTCGTGTGCACCACCAGCTAATCCTTTCAATACAGAATACCTTTTGACAACCTCCAATTGATGACAGAGTGGGACTGAACATTGAGCAGAGAGGTGGAGCTGTCTTTGAATTTCAAAAGCTGGAAGGAACAATTTGTTAGTGTTGGATAGGCAGACATCATTCCAGCCCAGAAAAATTTCTCCCAATCACTCAAACTACAAACAGCATTCACATTATAAATAAAATTCCAACTTATGTCTTTTATCACCCTGATGTGTATCTTAGGTTTTGGAGCAGAAGATGGAGAAACGTAAAGATTTTCATTTGGCAAAGGCTTCAGACAAAGATGAATTGGTCTTCCTTTCTCTTTCTTTATTAAGTTGACACATCTCAATTTAGACATTCCTCTTTTCCTACTGTCTCCAATTTTATTTTAGCAGTTCCCAGCCACCCTGCAGATAATGAAATCTGTGGATAAGAGAGAATGCTCTTATCTGAGGTTACCAGGGGTGAAAGCAGGGAGAGATCCCAGCAGCACCCTGACAAACCCCACCATGGCACTGTGCCACCTCCACCACCTCCTCTGCCAATTTCACAGGCAGGTACTCCCAGGCCAAGTGGTGCTTCCTCCAACACCGCTGCCGCTGCTCTTGCAGGTAGGCAGGTGGGCTCTGCGAGGCTGTGCAGCTGCTTCCTCCTCCACCACTGCCATCACTCTTACAGACAGGTGGGCCATTTGGCCTCTTCCTCTTCCTCTTCCTCTGCCGCTGCCACTCTTGTAGGTGGGTGGATGGGCTCTCCTAAGCCATGTGGCCTCCATGTTGGGACATCTGGGTCATGCCGCCCAGCCCCTTGCACTGCTGCTTGTCATCCATGGATAACTGAATCTGCAGATGGCAAATCAGCAGATACGGGTGTGCCACTGTATGTTCAAGGAATGATAGTCTGACTTACTCACTTAATCATTTTATCTCCTACAGAGAGTTCAGGCTATATTTGCTTTAAAACTGTAAAGCTGTGAAATGAGTATGAAATTTCTTACAACCTGCTATATTCAATTTTACCACTGATTTCTCTCATTCTTCATCTCTTCATTCTACCATCTGCACCAGATTGCTGTATCTTTCTTTTTGTTCCATAAAAATTCCCTCTCTATACACATGATTTGCACTGATATTGAAGTGATTCATTTCAGAGACTAAAGGGCATCATTTGATTATGTGCAAGTTAGAAGACTCTCCACTCCACAGATTTTCCACCAATGTTGAGTTTGCCCCACCCCTACAGGCAGAGGTCCTTGAATCAGCCAATATCATTACATGAGACACTATGAGGCTGGAAGCTACACACTGCTTTATTAAAGGATTGAAATGGTCTCACCCTCTTTCAGCAAATAGCATCACATTTCCACTTTTTCTCTTTCTTACTGCCATGGAGAGAAGTTCACTCACGTTGGTTATCCAAGTTTCTATCCGGATCCTTCTCCTTTTTATCTCAGTGTCAGAGCAAGTCCTTTTTCTGAGACCATGTCCTCATGTGTAATGCATAAGTAAGAATGAGTCCTTCAGCTAAGCTTGTACCAGGCTGCAGGCAGGGCCGGCTCTAGGGTTTTTCGCGCCCTAGGCGAGGGGCCACTGGGCGGCGGTGTGGGGGTTGGGCGGCGGCGGCAGGGGGGTTCGGGGGCAGCGGGTGGGGATCCAGGGGCAGTTGGGGCGGCGGCGGGGGGGTCAGGTGGCGGCGGGGGGGGGTCAGGCAGCAGCAGGCGGGGGTTTGGGGGGGCGGCGGGGGGGCGGGCGGTGGCGGCGGGTGGGGGCAACAGGCAGGGGGGATGGGCGGCGGGGGGCAGCAGGCTGGGCAGCGCCCTCTGTCCATTTTGGCACCCTAGGCAAGTGCCTAGTTCACCTTAATGGACGTGCCAGCCCTGGCTGCAGGCTGGGAGTCACAAAACAAAACACAGCATGAATCTCAGCAACAGAACAATAAAACTATTGTTTTTGAAAGTAGAATAAACACACAGGATATGTGTAAAGTCTTCCTCACTGGATAATAAAACAGTTGCTCTTTTACAGCTCTAAATGGAATTTTCCAAAGTGCACACTTAGGGCGTTTATACACGACCCCTAAGCTCCGCCGCAAATGGCTGCAAGGTCCGGACCTTAAAAATGTTTACCCACCAGCTCCAGACTTTGCAGACAATTAAGTGCGACCCCGCCCACTTTAGCGCAACCAAACAGCCGTTTTCTTGTACCTGCTTTTTGATGGTGACAAATATTTGATCCGGTATAAGGATAGTGAGTGCGGGGCTCTCCTGGCTTCTGTTTGTTCTTTTTTTGCGCCCCGCCCCTTTAAGAGATCTGAATGCTGCCCGGAACAAAACGGAGGTAAGAAGGCATTCTTTTCTTTCTTTTTTTCTCCCTCCCTCAGGCAGCCAGCAACCAGGAAGTGCGGAGGGGGGTGGGGACAGAGGAAGACAGAGGAAGAGCGACGAACCCCTAAGATCTCTGGTCCGAATTTAAGTGGCCAGCGGATCTTAGGGGTTGTGTAAAAAGGCCCTGAGAAGAAGCAGAACTGCACAATACAAATCAGCTATTAAAACAACCAAGCCAGATTACTTCTAATAGGCTATTAAGACAACATGATCAGGAAATCTTTATCTGTTTTAACACCTCTCTTCTAATGCCAGATATGGTTATTTCCACTTTCCATATTATTTCTCTCCCTCCTCAACTAGGGTCCCACACAAAATGGGGGGGGGGGGGGAAATACCATCTTCCAAGATTTCCTTCTTCTCGAACTGCCTTGCTTTTCCCAGGTCTTCTATCAAGGAAATTTCCACAAACAGGAGTCCAACATGCCACTTTCTTCTGCTGAAAGTCCTTATTTTGTTCTTGGCATCAACCAAGTGCTTACACATGCCTTGGATATCCAACTGTTGCCCTCTTAAACAAACTACACAATGATGATCATTGTCATGTTGAAACCATTAAATTAAGTCAAACTTTTGTAACTGCCACATCTGTCTGTATTAACAAAATACCAACAAACTGATTTTTAGCAAAGTGCTAACAAATTCAATTCAAAATACTAATTAAATTCACTATCATCTAAATTAAAATTAATGAATCAGATCTGTGCTCCAGAATGTTGATCTTTAATTACTATGCTGTAATTTAAATGAGAAAAACATATACTACAACATTGTGTGGTGGGCTGTGACCTGGGATGTGCAGTGGAAAAACACACAGTATTTTGCCTTCATTTGGTGGTCTCTTAGGGGTCTCGGGTTTTGTCTCAGGGGTCTTATGGGCACGAGGCCTTTCAGTAGACCTTAAAAGATACAAACTTTTCAAGGTACAGTACTTTCATTCAAGAGGGAAAATGGGGCTTGTGCCAGGCAAGTAATGAGATGAGGCAGAGGAAAGGGAGCATGGGGGCTTGTACCAGGAAGGAAAGAATGGGCACACAAATGGGACATGCATTGGAAAGGAAATGATGGGAGGGGGCTATGATAGGAACATGACAGCAGTGAAGTAAGCTTGTGGTGGTAAGGCGAAGACATAAGGGAAGTAACCCAAAAGAGGAAATCCATATGTTTTGACACTCTCTCTTTTGGAATCTTCAACTTTATGGATTTCAGATACAGTGGTGCCTCGACTTACGAATTTGATCTGTTCCAAATACATGCTCTTAAGTCGAATTATTCTTAAGTTGGAGTACCTATCTAAAAAATTTAAAAATAGGTAAAAATATAAAAAAATTATTAAGTCGAGCAGACCATATCTAAAATTTGTAAGGCGGCAGTTAAAATGCCAACAGTTTTCTGCTCTTAAGTCGAATTGCTCTTAAGTCCAGCTGCTCTTAAGTCGGGGTACAACTGTACAATTGGGATGTCCCACACAGTAGTCCCTGACACCTAAAGAAAGTCTTTTTCATGAGGTTTTTCATTCGAGTTAACCCAAATGTCCCATCTCTTATTGTGATGTGGTCACTTGGTCGCCCAGCTGCTACTAACTGCTGCTGGGCAACTACAAGGTCCCTGCTTTCTCGTCAAAGAGTTTGTTTCAAATCTTTAGAGTGGAGTTGAATTGGCCGAACTCTGCTGCACAGGGCACTATCAAGAAGAATACTGTGCTCCAACACTCTCTGAAATAGGATACATTTTTACCCCAGATGAGATGCAAGCCCTCTGAATTTTTTTAAAAAAGAAACACATTTTAAAAAAATGCTTAAAGATTCAAAACTGAGTGGTCTGAATACTACTAGTAGTCCCAACTAGAGTAGACCTATTGAATCAAAGGGACTTGCATGTAAGTTGGTTTATTGTTCAGACCTTGATTCTGTTCCAGAACCATAGAATTATAGAATAACAGAGTTGCAAGGCGGCTATAAGTCCATTGAGTCCAACCCCTTGCCCAAGGCAGGAATCCAAATCAAAGTAAATCTGACAGATGGTTGCCCAGTTTTCTCTTGAATGCCTCCAGTGTTGGGATGCTCACTACCTCCCAAGGTAATTGGTTCCATTGTCATACTACTCTAACAGTTAAGAGGTGTTTCCAGCTATTCAGCCTAAAGCCTGTAGCTTGAGGTTGTGTAATCACAAAAATGCAAAGGCTGTTTGAGCATTGCATCCAAAGACTGCTTCCAGCTACAGCCCAGAAGAGGTCCTGCTTTGGAAGGACCAGAAAGAACAGGTGGCTGGCAGCCCCACATGCATGCTTCTTGACTATATTGATATCTTCTTGTTTTTCTTAACTCAAGAAAAAAAAATCTGCCTCCTGAGACTTTGCAACAGTGATAGGTTTCTTTTCACGCAGGTGCTCAGATAAATTTTTAAAATGCCAAGTTCTTTTCACAAGTGCCTTTTCTTCTTAAAAGACCTGGCATCACTGACCTGGATTTTTCCAAGGACTGCAAAACACATTTTTACCACCCATCTGACACAGTGTTTGTCAACTTTTGGCCCTCAGCTGCCACCTTGAGGTAAAATCAGTTATATCTCCCTCAAGACAGAAGCCTCTGAATGCACAGGAGGGACAAGTGGGGCTTTTGTACAATTTTTGTACAGTTCATTACTCACCCACCAAAAAAGGAATTTATCTTCATATTCAGAATATACAGTAAAGATATTAAGATTTAAATGGTTTAAAATAGGGAGGGGACCATCAGATTAATCCTTTAAAGTCTATCTTTTAGCTGCTGAAGTCCTTTTGTATTCAACCACATTACTGCTAAATAAGGTGGCTTCAGGGTTTTTTTTCCTGAGAGCCTTTTAATCTTTAACACATATATGTTTACCAAAGCCATAACTAGGCATTTTTTTTAAAAAAAATCTGGGGCTTCACTGTTTAATTGGCTAAACATAGTCACAGAAGACTTGTATACATGCAGAGAGGACAGAGGAATATGGAGGAAAACCTAGGTGCGGTAATTTAATGCGGTTTGGAGTCTGCCTGTGTTGCATTTCCTTGTACCTCAAGAGGAATATCTGGAGGCAGTGTACATGATGGAGGCATGTAGTCTTTCAGCATTAAATATCAACAAGTGGGTTTGTGTCCTTCAAGCAGCAAAATTTTACAACTTTTTGGACTTCAGGACCCCATGCCATGCCCTGCACCTTGCAAGCATTGCTTGGTCTGCCCTGTGCTTGGAATAGTAGTCATATCTACCCAATGGCTCTGTCCTGAGACATGAAAGTATTATTTCAATATCTTTTTTTCTTTTAGACTTCAATAACATTCACAAATCCCATGTTTGGAAACAATCTTGAAACTGTATGATGTACATGAACTACTGTCTGTAACTAAAGTAAATTATGCCAGCTTCTTAAAAGACAAGAATGCAGAATATAAATTAAGCACAGCCTCTATGTAAACAAGATTGTTAATGCCTGAGGGGTTCTCATTATTATAGATCAGTTTCCCCCTGGATTGATTGATTGATTGATTGATTGATTGATTGATTGATTGATTCTTTCTTTCTTTCTTTCTTTCTTTCTTTCTTTCTTTCTTTCTTTCTTTCTTTCTTTCTTTCTTTCTTTCTTTCTTTCTTTCTTTCTACATAAATTTATGATTATCATCCAGTCCTGTACAATACCTGCTCTGCTGGGTGGAATCATAGAAGCTTTGTTCAGAAATCTCTAACACAGGCATGTCCAAACTTCGGCCATCCATATTTTTGGACCACAACTCGCAGAATTCTAAGCTTAGATTGCCAATGGCAAAGGAGTGTGGGAGTTGCTGTCCAAAACATCTGGAGGGCCAAAATTTAGACACGCCTGCTCTAATATGTTTAAATCTTTTAAATGTGAAGAACTGCAGGTAAAAGAAGCCCTTCAACTGCAGAAAGGCAGCAAAGATAGGGACAGCCTGGCCTCCTGTGGAAGGGAGTTCCAAAGCCTGAGAGCAGCAACAGAGAAGGATCTCTCCTGTACCCCTACCAAATGCACCTGTAAAGGTGGTGGGACAAAGAGAAAGGCCTCTTCTGATGGATGAACAGACGAACATGTAGAGGAAACCTGTGAAGATGGCTTATCCAGCAGAATAATAAATGTTTCCACGTCTTTCTTCCCTTGCTAAGCTCTTCATGTTTGGCCTGGTTTGTCTGACTGTGAGATCATCTTACATCATCCCATTCAAGGGCAGTTAAGCTCCTTGTTCCTGCCCCACCAACCTATGTGTTACCACAGAAACAATCATAAACTGTATTACTTCATCGTAACCACCCCATTGGCTACTCCTTACCAGACTCCTGTTCAGTTAGGAGTGTTGAGGTCCTACTCCCGGTGCTTGGGAAAAGTACTTTGCTAACCATGGCAGGTAGGACATTTTGCCATTTGGATGCTCAAATTGATTTTTTATTTTATTTCTTTTTTTCTAAGAAGCTCACAGTGAAGCCAACTGTGTAGCTATGGAGGCATAGTTGGGACACTTGCTATAAAGCAGTGATGGCGAGCCTTTTAGAGACCGAGTGCCCAAACTGCAATTCAAAATCCACTTCTTTTTTTTGCAAAGTGCCAACAAAGTAATTTAACCTGTATACAGGTGGCTATGAAGGGCGATGTCGGGTGCCCACATAAAGGGCTCCGAGTGCCACCTTTGGCACCCGTGCCATAGGTTCGCCATCACTGCTATAAAGTCTTTGGCTATGTGAAATGGGGTCAAACACATGAAAGTGGATGAAGGAACAGAAGGAAAGAAACTGTGGGGAAGGGCAGGTTGTTCACAACTTAACAGCCACAGGGCACAACACTACATCCCTGTTATTACAATGGGTCTTAGCATCACTCTGCCTAGGGCCTGTTCCTTGACCTTTAGGTCCAAGGACTTAGGTTTGACTGAGGAGCCAACAGGCCCAGATCCATAATTTTCTTGGTGGGGCAACCCACAACTGTGAAGAGGGGAAGGAGAAGGAGAGGCCTGGCTCTTGGGACTGAACTGACTAGGCAGGTCTCTGTGCTTGGTTTTGGAAGAGGGAAGGGGACTAATTGGTTTTTGAAGGCTCTGCAGTTAGACGTGACTCTGATTTTTATGAATCAGGGCTTGGGGCTCCTCCAGAACCTTCAGAAAAATCTCAATCACAGGAGTCTTTACCTGAGAGACAATATATTGGGGCTTGTTTTGATTTGCTGGTTTTGGTGGGAATTACACTTTGACTGTTAATGGGCATTTTAGCTCAAGCCAACTGCCATTCATGCTAGGCTCCCTTTTGGATTCAAACATTCTCAGAACACACAGGTTACTGTGGCAACAGCCACAAGCATGTTCCTATACTCCTGGTCCCCAAGGTTCCCCTTTCCTGTAGTCAAGCATAATATAACCTCTCATAACCAGTCCCCCCCCCCCCCCAAGGCAGGATTTTTCTGATGAAAGCACACAGTAGTCAGACTGGACCTGACTTCAGGAACTGCTCATCTTCAAGTACATTGATAGCTAACCAGGTCTATTAGTGGTTGAAGTTATGTGGGTCCTTTCAGCAGCCGTTGCCACATCCCTGTATGGAGGGCTGTAGCATATAGGTATAAATTTGTGGGTAGTAGGTTCCAGGTCCAATGTCTTGTGCATCTTGTGAAAGGAACACAAGGCTCAGACCAGGGAAATGAGAGCCAGGAGCTTTTAGGAAATGGCTGACAATGGGCAAAGATGGCATTTGGCAAAAAGTACTAAGGTTTCTACCTCAGAGAAGGAACCTTTGAAACTGTACACAAGAGCAGGGCTGAGGGGGGAGGTGGTCCTTTTATTAAAGAGGAAGGGGCAGATGATTATTAAAATTTAGACAATAGGGTCCAGGGGAAAATATAGTAATTGAAACACTTTAATAAAATAAAATACTCCCAGAATTTAGAACCTACCATGGTAGGAGCTGGAGAAGGTGCAAGACAGTTCACTTGGCATCCTTAAGATGTTGAGAAATGTGAAGGTTCGCTCTTTAAGTCTCCCAACCCTTCTGAATTTCCTCCCACATCCCAGCACAAGAAGGGGCTGGATCCAAATGCCAAGTTCCAACATTTATTTTAGGCAACCCGAAAAAGATATTCATGGCTACTTGAACTGTTAGCTTCTCTTTCACACTCAACAGAGTGAGAAAAGGGTTCTCGCTCTTCCAGCCCAAGAAGGGGTTTCCTCCAGCAACGTCCTATGTTCCATGTCCATGAGATGCGTGTCCAATATCACTTACCCTAGTGGAATTGCCAGCAAGGGCAGGTGTCTTCTCTTGGGAATCCATCCCTGTGAAATATACAGCCCTGGGAAGTGCTGCTTCTGGTGGCTGCAAGCAGAGATCTGAATTGAACTCTGAGGAAAAGCAGTCACAACCTAAAGGTCAAAGGAAGGAAAAGTTGAGGGGAAAAGAAAGAGACCAAGACAGCAGCTGAGGAACACCCACCACCACCACCACCACCACCACCCAGGAGCCATCTGGTGTTGCTCATGATGGTTTTGTTGAATATGTTCTGCCAACTGGGGAAGGGCTCCCACTAGCACCAGTGTCAAGAGGCAGATCCCTTTGGCTATCTCCACTCTAGCAATGCACTCCCAGCACTGGGAATTCCCCTGATTTCTCTGCCAAAAATTCCAAAGATTGCTGCCTTCAGCTTGGGTGCTCAACCACCATCCCAATCATCACCCCAACCTGTAGCATCCTCAATGACAGTTCCTGTCCAAAGGCCAGTGGTCAATGGCTTGGTCTTAGCTTGCCCCTATGAAGCAAGGAAATCATCCTCCCAGTTGTTCCAGATCAGTGGGTGGGAACTGCAGACTAGCACCTCTAGAAAGACCACAGGTCCCCTTTCGCATCCATACCATCTGAGTCAAACCACTGAAGACTCACCACTAACACCCAGTCCTACATGAAGCCTACAGCTTCTCCTCATGCAAGGGATGTTTTCATCCCATGGAGAACACCACTTGATGACCTGGAAGTCTCAGAGAAAACCAGAGAAGAGCAATGCCACATCTAGGAGATGATGAAACATCAGGCTCAGTAAGAGAGGGGGGAGGCATCCCACTGGATCTTGGTGGGATGAGTGAAATACTTTGTAATGGAGGAAAAGGAAATGGACATTTCCACTGCTAGTGGATATCCTTGGAATTATTAAGAAGCCAGGAACAGTACGACCCCCACGTCTGCTGATTCACAAATGACAGATTCAGTTATTTGCAGTTGGTGATCAGCGGGTGCAAGGGAAGTCCAATCCCAGTGACAAGGAGGGGGGAAACCTACCAATGTCAAGCCCTCCTTGCCGCCGCCACCAGCCAGCTACCCTCCTTGCTGCTGCCACCACACACCAACCACAATCTGGTGGGGTAGGGTGGGGACTTAAGAGCACCTGCCTGGCCAACCAGCCTTCGAACTTCCCACTCGGGTCCTGGGCAGTGGACTGGAAGTTTTGAACTTCCCGCTCAAGCTCAAACTTCCAGTCCTCTGCCCAGGACACAAGTGGGAAGTTCAAAGCCTGGTTGGCTAGGTGGGTCTTCTTAGTCCCCACTCTTCTGGAGGGCGGCTGGTGTGCGACAGTGAAGAGGGCAGCTAGCCAGTGGTGGCAGTGGAGAGGCGAAATAAAAAAGGGAAACTTTATTCTCTCTTTGCTGTTGACGCCGCCATACCCATTGTTTGGGGGATGTTGGGGTAAAAGCTTTTGCCCCAGCACCCCACCACCCCTGTTGCCACCATTATTCTTTTGCTATCCACGGGGGTCCCGGACCAATCCCACTGCGGATATGGTGGTGCCATTCTGTGGACTTGGCAAAGAAGCAAATCTCAGGAAATTTTGAGTGAAAATTAGTATTAGCTTTTTAAAAATATGATAGGCGATTAGTGGCTAGTAGATACAGATATAGACAGAGGCATAGGCATAGACATGTAGATATATATGCAAATTTAATAATCACATTATGAGGCCTACCATCTTCTGGTGCATCAGAGCTGGTAGAGCCTGGGTTCCCTTGCACAAACTCCATGGGCTCCATTTTGAGGCTTAAAAACATACAGATGCTTGATTTATAATTATGGCATGGCACCCAGGCAGCTTTCAAGGGACAGGATCACATGCACTGCAAAAAGGTGAAATGAGAGATAGAGCTGGGTGTCATCACATATTGGTGATGCAAAGCTCTAAAACATCTTATGACCTGCCCCTGTGGCCTCATATGGATGTTAAACAGCCACAAGGAGATTATCAACCCAGAAGAACTCCACAGTTAAAAGTCCAAGAGGTTGACATCATCTCCCCAAGTTGCATTCTCTGATGTTGGTTTCCAAGGAAGGAACAGATCCAGGACAATGCCAGGCTGCTGATACACATCCCTGAGAGCCTCCCCAGGAGGATACTGTCAACAATACTGAGGGCCACTGAGAGACTGTGGAGATCAACGGGTACATTTTGCCCCTGTTGGTCCCCTTCAGAAGGTAATCCTGCAGTGCAACCAATGCTGTCTATGTGCTGTGACGTAGCCTGAACCTGGAAGAGAAGAGCTCCTAAAACTCAGATTGGAAATCCTTAGAGCAGTGTTTTTCGACCTTTTTTGGGCAAAGGCACACTTGTTTCATGAAAAAAAATCACGAGGCACACCACCATTAGAAAATGTTAAAAAATTTAACTCTGTGCCTATATCAGTCTCTAAAAGGTTCGCCATTGCTGGTGTAGGGAGAAGCAGGACAGAGGGGCCACAGATTGAGGCAGCCCGCTCTCTAGCACCCAGTTCCCACTTACCTGTGTTGTTTTTTTAATTTAAAGACATTTTGCCCTGCATGGACTTCTGTGTCCAGTGGAGACCTGAGAAGGGGCACTGACTCTCCAGGAACACAAATAAGACCCAAAAGCCCATCTTGCTCTCCACACTGTGGCCAAGGCAGATGCCTTCAGCAAGTCCAGCGACAGGAGGGGAGGAGGATGAAGGAAGGCAGGAAGGAAAGAAGGCAGAAAGTGTTCTGCTTGTATACCGCCCCATACCACTTCAAGAAGTCTCTGGGCGGTTTACAGTTTTAATTACAGTAGGCAGGCTGCTAGACATACACATATGCAGGTTAGAAATGAGCACGTTTCTATGAAGAGGGGAAAGGGTACAAATGGAAAGAGAGAGGTGGGGGAAAAAAGAAAGAAAAGACAGAGAGAGAGAAGAGGGTGACCCAAGACAGAAAGAAAGGAGCAAGACTTCAAGGAACCCATCGCGGGGCCCCTCAGAGATGGCTCTTCCCCTCCCGGACCCTAAAGCCTGGCCGTCCGGCCGTCCAGCCGTGCCAGTAGCCCCCCCCCCGCCCGCCTCCTCAGCCCAGGCCCGGCAGAGGCCTCCTCCATCCCCTCCTCCTCGCAGCCCTGCCGCGGTGCTCGTGGGGCAGCCGGGCGCCCCTCCTCCCCTTCCCCTCACCTGGTGGTTTGTTCTGGGCTGGGTCTCCCGGGCCGGCTCGTGTTGGCGGGCGGGCTGTCGGGCGGCTCAGTCCATTGGTAGCTCCCAGGAAAGGGGTGGTGGTGGTCCAGGGTAAAAAAAGGAGGGGGGAGAGGGAAGCGAGCGAGTCGCGGCGGCGGCAGGCACAGGGCAAACACTAAGAGAATGAGCGGGGCCAGGTCCAGCCGGGAAGGAAGTAACGCCAGCACCGCAGGCCTCGGGGGGGAGGAGCCAAGCTGGCCATTGGATGCTATTTATAGCGCCTCCCAGCTGTGGGCCGCCCACCGGCCCTGGGTTGAATTTCTTTAGAATTTTTCAATTTTTCCCACGGCACACCAGGCAACATCTCGCGGCACACTAGTGTGCCGCGGAACAGTGGTTGAAAAACGCTGCCTTAGAGAACTCCTAAAACAGGCATGTCCAAACTTTGGCCCTCCAAATGTTTTGGACCACAACTCCCACAGTCCTTTGTCATTGGCAGTCTAAGCTTAGAACCTATCAATAGGTTTCAGCACCTTAGGCCATTGTTCACCTTAAGGCTAAGGATACTATTGTCTCCCTAACGAGCCTATTTAGGCCACTGTTCATCTTATGAGCCTAATTCAGGCCAGGGTGACAAGAGGTCAAAGCTGCCTATAAGATGGAGGCTTTGCACTAGCTGTATTCAGACCGATGAAGCTGTTTGGATGAACAGTGAAACGTTTCTATCTCTCAAAAAAATAAGTCCAGTAGCCATGACTCAACTTCCAGATAAACTCACCTGGATGACTGAGAATCTTCACAGACAAATTCTGGGAGTTGTGGTCCAAAACATCAGGAGGGCAGAAGTTTGGACATGCCTGTCCTAAAAGGATCATAGCCTCTGACTTAAAGCATAGTTTACTCATTCCTAAACCTCCTCCAACCCTAATGACACCTTTAGAGATTATACTCCTTATATCTTTATTAAATGATAGACAGTTGCTTACCAGGAAAATGTGGAAAATGCCTTAGGTCGCGGTCTCACCACCGTTTTCTGTGCATTTTTGCTGCGGAGAATTGTGCAGTAAAAGATCACCTCCTAACCGTGAAGGGAAGTAATTTGGTGCCCTGACTGACCATGCCCCTAGAAGAGCACTTTCACTGAAGTATATTAAACCACCACTAGGGATTGGTTTAAAAAACTTCCCTTAATGATGTGCAGTTCTTTTCTACTCTAACGAGGTGTGACCCCAGAAAATATGCAGTTATTAGCTTTGTACCCCATTTCCTGCCACTTCCTGTGGGTCTGGGTTGTTATATGCAACAGAGACTTAGAAAATCAACCCAGGAAAAAGGGAAAAGATGTGCAGTAATCAATTAGAGACAAACACAGAGCAGTAAAATACTACTCTGTTGACAGGACACTAACTGCACATCAAACACCATGTGATCGCCCGGAAGAAAAACTATGCATCAAATTAAGATGCACAGAAAACAGAAGACTCACCCTGGGATCTCTATGGCACCAAATAACATCTTTAGTTTTCCATGATTGTCAGTGGTTTAAAAAAATCACTATTATTACTTATAGACAATGGAAAAAGAGAAATACTGTACTACATTTGATTCTGATGATGCATTTTCTTTTTAAAAAATGTATGTTAATATTGTATTTTAGGCATTTATTAGAGATGGGCATGAATTGAAAATGAATTACAAAATTGTTCAAAAATTGCTAATTTGTCAATTCATGTTTGAACAAATTGATACCTCTGGTGAATATGAATCAATGAATTTTAGTTATTTTTATTTTTTGATCCATCAGGCTCCAAAATGCCCCACAAGGTACCGAGAGATGCCAAAATTACAAGGAAGCTTGCCCCCACTCTCCTCCAAGTTTAATGAAGATTAGGTTTCTGATGTCTGAGTTAAACACTCATAAAGAGAGCCCCAGGAACCCCCCCTCCAAGATATCTAGAGACAACAGACTTTCAGAGATGCTTCCTCTGATTCTCCTCTCCAACCTATTCAGGTTTGGTGAAGACGGGGTTTCCTCAAGTCAACTTCTAAAGAGCACTTTCATGGGGAACCTATCTTGTGGGTGTATAACTTAGATATCTGAAACTCAGTCTTCACCAAACTTTGAGGGACTGTAGAAGAGAGTTAGAGGAAGCATATTTGCAATTTTGGTGTCTCTAGATTCTGGGATGAAGTTTTTGAGGGGAGATCTTTGTGGGTGTATAACTTGGACATTCAATAAAATAAAATAAAATAAAATAAAATTGGTGCTTGTTTTATTTTTTTATTTTTTTATTTTTCATTTTAGTGTGGGTTTTTTTTCCTTCATTTTAGAGCACCGACCTGGCCACCCCTGGGGCTGGGTAGGCACTCCTTTTTAAAAAAATTAATTTAATTTTTTATTTTTATTTTTACTTTTTTTTATTGCCGACCATGTGGCCCGCGCTACAGCTGTAGAGGGGGGCGGTCAGCTTTTTTTTTAACTTTTGCAGGCTGCGGGCTGGTTTCACAGCCCATGGGCCAGGTCCAGTACTCACAGGCTCGTACCGGGCCCACACGCCAGATTAGTTTTTTGTTTGTTTTGTTTGTTTTGTTTTTGTTTTTGTTTTGTTTTGTTGCTGGTCTGCAGGCCAGTTTGGCAACCCGCAGGCTGGGTCCGGTGCTTGCAGGCCAGTACCGGGCCTGCGTGCTGGATCTTTTTTGGGGGGCTGTTTTTCCCCAAGTGCTGACCATGCAGCCCCTGGGGCTGGGTCGGCACTGGTTTTTAAAATTTTATTTTATTTTATTTACTGCTGACCACATAGTCTGCACTACAGCTGTAGCGCAGGCCGGTCAGCATTTAAAAAAAAACTTTTGCTGGCCCACGGGCCGCGTCCGATGCTCGTGGGCCGGTACCAGGCCCACGTGCCAGATCGGGTTCTTGGGGTGGGTGGGCTGGCCCCCAAAATTTTATTTTAATTTTAATTTTTATTTTTTTACTGCCGACCACAGCCGCCTACCAGCTGTAGAGTGGCCGGTCAGCTTTTTTTCCTCCTGGACACCCCCTACCTGCAGCCAGGAGGACCAGACCAGGAAGAGGACCAGTTTAGGACCCAGGTAGGAGGCACCGGCAAATGAAACGAAGCAAAACAAAATGGAAATTTCAGTTTTGTTTCGTTTCTCTTAGTGGGGGCAGTTCATTATTCTTTTCGTTACATAACGAAACAAATAACGAATAACAAAATGAACCAAAAGTTCATTTAGTGCCCATCTCTATTTGTGATTCATCAACCTTGATGAATCACAAATCAAAATCTGTCACCATTTCTCTGATTCATTCCCATCTCTAGTTTTCATATTTCAGAGGGTAGGTGCATTAAGAGTTCTTTGCCTAGACAAGTTGTTATTCATTGGCAGAATTCATATTCTGTCAGTAAGGATATATGATCAAGCCAAAGGCATAATAGAAAATGCACTATTATGCATGAGAAATGGCCATTTGTTCTGGTTTAAAATTATCTTTCATCTCCCTTTCCTTCAAGCACAGGTTTATTGATTTCTATGTCAACTTTTTTCAGTGGAGTTATTTTTGACCACCTCACCATAACCATTGCCCACAGAAACAAGATTCTTGACACGAAGAGGGAGGTGACATGGGAGATAGTATAGGCCAGCCTTCGGCAATCTCCTACTGTATTGTTGAATTATGGATCCTATTATTCTCAGTTAATAGGACTCTGGGGGTGGTTAGGTCAGGGTAGACAGATTTAAATGGCAGAACTGGTTCAACTATTAGAACACCACGGAGGTTCCAAGAAAAACAGTCATCCTTTTTTCCCTGCCTCTTCATGGTGGTATTGAATTCCTTTCCTTGGTGGTCCTAAGAATTCCATAGAAGTCCTGACTTTTAAGTCAAACCCTGATTTAAGCATCTCTATTTTGAAAAAAAAAAAAGGAATTTGAATACCACTTCATTTTTTTCAAATGATTTCTGCTGCATTACTGCCACCTAGTGGGAGATTTATTTCTTCCTGTTACATTAAAACAGCATTACAGAGCAGACCAAAGCACATCTTTCTGGTTAAATCCAAAGAAACAAAACAAAACAAAAGACAAAAGCATGAAGCACCTTAAAGAGTAACTACAAAAAAATAATTATTGACTGTGTCATCAGACCTTCAAAGTTACGCAACAAAACACACACACACACACACACACACACACACACACACACACACACACACACACACACACACACACACACACACACACACAAAGAAGGAACACCTCTCAGACCCATAGTCAGCTCCATAGGCTCACCCCTACAAAACCTCGCCAAATTTCTTGCCAAACAACTCCAGCCCTATGCAGAATCCATCACTTCATACGTACAAAACTCGTTCCACTTCATAGAAATTATAAAGAAACAAGACCTACAACCCAATGACCTACTCGTGAGCTTCGATGTTGTTTCGCTCTTCACACAAGTGCCCATTCAAGAAGCCTTGACAGCTATCCACAACAAATACAACCCCCCCAAGCACATCCTAGATCTGACCAACCACTGCCTAACCAACACATACTTCATCCACAATGGACAAAGATACAAACAGATAGAAGGAGCACCCATGGGATCACCCCTCTCACCGGTCATCGCAAACCTATATATGGAACACTTTGAAACCAACGCGTTACAGAAGTCCGAACATAAACCCAAACTCTGGCTCAGATATGTTGACGACACCTTTGTTATCTGGCCACACGGGAAAGACAAACTGAACAACTTCCTCACACATCTCAACAGCCTACACCCCAAAATACAATTCACTATGGAAATAGAAGCCAACAACCAACTTCCCTTCCTGGACGTCCTAATCTACAAAAAACCCGACGGCTCCTTAGGACATACCATCTACCGGAAAAAAAAACACATACAAACCGCTACTTAAATGCACAATCACACCACCACCCTGCACAGATCAACTCCGTAGCAAAAACCCTCATCTCCAGAACCAAACGCCTCGCTGACAAAGACCACCTAAAAACTGAATTACACACTCTCTCGAATGCTTTAATTGCGAACGGATTCCAAAAAAACACCATCACCAAACTAATCCAAAAAGAAACACCCCCCAAGAACCAAGAAACAGAAGAGAACAACGGCACTGCCCTCCTCCCTTACATCAAAGGCACCACAGACAAAATCAGCAAAATTCTCCACAAACACAATATCAAGACAGCCTTTTGCACCGAACAAAAAATAGCCAACATTTTAAGAAACCCCAAAGACAAGATTGAGCTAGAAAACCAAGGAGTCTACGAAATACCATGCAAAGTCTGCCCAGCCACATACATCGGACAGACAAACAGGAGAATAAGCGCACGCATCGCAGAACACAAGAACGCAGTCAAAAAAGAAGAAAAATCTTCCTCTCTCTTCCAGCACATAAAAACAACAGGTCATGAAATTGATTTTGAAAGAACCAAACTCATCTCCAAAACTGAACACTTCAACAGTCGAATAATCATGGAAGCCATTGAAATAGAGAAACACCCAAACAACATGAATAAACGTGATGACACCTCCCGCTTGCCTGACATCTGGAAACTAGCCCTGGTCAACAGACGAGCCTCTGTCACAAAGACTGACACCAGGTCCAAAAGGACACAAGATGCCACCACCTTCCATCCACACCAAACACAAACCCAGACCCTTCCCACAGATGAAACGAAACCACCATCCAATAACAAAACCACGACTGCACCATCTACCGCTACACCCCACTCCAGTCACCACATGGAGCACACTTACACACACCAAAAAAACATTGGGAGACCACAGACACGTAGCCAGACCAAAATGAATTCACAAGACACAGGACCCCACTCCACCAAAGCCCAGGATGCTGCCAGAACGCCCATCACCAAGGTCGTTAAGAAACAAAAGGCTAATAGGCTATTAAGATTGAAAGAAAAGGGGGGGAGGAGAGGAGAATAGCATGAATGGGAAGGATATCAGGGCAAGACAAAAGGAACAGAGGAAGAAGGGAAGAGGAGTCAGGGTGGATGGAAAGTGGGGGAAAATAGGGATAGACTTGATCAAGGGTTGGGAATCGGTTGAGTTAGAAACCCATGAACAGGAGAATAGGAGGAACTGATGGTTGCCCCCCCCCCCCCCCGGAAGAAGCAGAGAGGAGAAGGAGGGAGAAAGTGCCATGGGGACACTCTTCTTGGGTGAAGGGAAGATAAAGAAAGAAGAGCAAAAAGCCACGATCCAGGTGGGAATGATGAGAGGATCCCCTCAACAAAAGACCAGCTCCAGTTCAGACTGGAGAGCGTGGGAGAACCTTGGGGCATCCAGGACTACGAGCAGTGGAGGCAAGTGTCATTGCTGTTGTCACAAGAATCCACATCTGGAGAAAAGACTAAAGGGAGAACCCTCTAAACTAGTGAAATTTTCAACATTTATATTAGGCCGCTGGCGGACGTCATCAGGAGATTTAGAGTTCGCTGTCATCAGTACGCTGATGATACACAGCTCTATCTCTCCTTTTCTTCTTCTGCAGTGGAGGCTGTTCGCTCCCTCAACCTGTGCCTGGAGGCAGTTCTGGAATGGACCAGGACCAACAGGCTCAAACTCAACCCGGAGAAAACCGAGGTACTCTTTTTGGGGGGCATCCTTTTCTGGGTACAATGGCCCCTTCCCGAGTCTGGGGGGAGTTTCCCTCCAGCCTATGGATGGGGCCAGGAATCTGGGCATCATCCTGGATTCGGTCCTCTCTCTGGAAGCCAAGGTGATGGCCGTTACCAGGGCTGCTTTTTTCCACCTCCGCAGGATCGCCCAGATCCGTTCGTACCTCCACAAGTCCTCCCTGAGGACAGTCATGCAGGCCCTTGTGATCTCACGGATAGATTACTGCAACGCTCTCTACGTGGGGTTGCCCTTGACCCTTGTCCGGAGACTTCAACTGGTGCAAAATGTGGCGGCCAGACTGGTGGTGGGTGCTCGCAGATATGACCACATCACCCCAGTTCTGGATCGCCTGCATTGGTTGCCCGTGACCCTCCGGATAAGGTTCAAGGTCCTCGTTTTGGTTTTCAAAACCCTCCATGGCTTGGGTCCTGAATACCTGTCGGAGCGCATCTCCCAGAGGTCAACTGAGGCCAGACTCACACGGATGTCGCAGATGCGCTCACTCAGTGTGCCCACTCTGAGGGAGGCGCGGAGGTCTGCCACGCGCAGCCGTGTCTTCTCAGTGGTGGGCCCATCATTATGGAACCATCTCCCGAGTGAGCTGCGCCTTGCATCATCCCTGCCTGCCTTCAAAAAGGCTTTGAAAACTCTGCTTTTTGAGGAGGCATATGGTGAACTGCTTTAACTTTTTTTTTTTACCGCCGATGTATCTTGCCTGGGGTTTTGTACTTACTGTTTTTATAGTCCAGTATATCTTTTAACATGTTAACCGCCCAGAGTTCTGACTCAGATGATGGTGCGGTATAGAAATACCACAAATAAATAAATATAAATAAATAAAAGGAGAGAACCCCTAAGTTTCAGAATCCCTTAGAACTATTCCTTCTCTCTATTGGAGAGGAAAATGTGAGTGCCAGTTGAAGATGTGCCTGTTGCTTCTGTTGGTCCGTTGTTGATAAATGTTGATTGTTTAAAGCACGGGGATAAATCCAAAACGGTTTCAATAGTGGGAGATCAAGGGGGCCCACACAAGAACATTCACACTCATACATAGGACTGGTGAGATGCATCAGGTTCAGTGAATCACAAGCAATGCAAGTTTCAGGGGCGACTTTCCCATAGGCCTTTGTGGTTCAATGAACCAGGGCGCCTGAACCCCAAGGGCGCCTGAACCCCCAAACCCCAAAACTCTTAGATTCAGGAAAGCAGAACCCGGGAGCGTTAAAGAGCCGCGAAGCTCAGCCGCGGGTTAGGCTGCTGGTGGTGCAGGGTGGTGGCGGCGGCGGCACTAGCTCGGGTGCTTCCAAGCACCGCGCGCCGCTGCTGCTGCTGAGAGGCGGACATGCTGAGGCAAAGTCCGCCGCTGCTGCCACTTGGCCGCGGTCTCTATGGCTTCGCAGACGCCAGGAGCTACTGCTGCTGGTGGTGGTGCTGCTTCCGTCGACTCCGAGTCCGGGGCGGCGAGGGCGGGAGGAAAGGAGCGAGGAGGGAGGAGGGAGGCGTGTGCGCCTGCCTGCGCTGCGCTGCGTTGCTCCCGCTCATTGTTCGGGGAAAGGCAGGCAGGCGGGCGGGCGGGGTGGAGATGGGGGGGCTGAGGGGCGACAGCGGAGCCGGGCGGCTGCGCCCGCGACCTGCGCGCCGAGCGAAAGCGCAGCACGTGGGAGAAGGGCGCTTTTCTCCTCCCTCCTCACCACCCCCCTCCCGCACCGCCTCAACCTGAAGCGAAAAGACTCTGCTTGTCCCTCGGATGCGGGGACGCGAGGTGCTTGGGGACGGCTTCTCCCACGCCCCGCACTTGGCTGGTCCCCGGGCGCGCGCGTACGCGCGGACCAGCGGCCGAGCGAGCGGGCCCGCGGTTCCCCTTCAGCACCACGCGCGCCCCTCTCCCTGACTCCCCGCCCCGAAGCCGGCCGCGGTCCCTCCAAGTCTTGTCCAAGTTCGCGGTCGGAGATGCGTTCCAAAGTACAAAGGGTCGCGTCTCGTGTCCCCCCCCCCCAAACACGGGTTCAACCCAGGGGGAGAGGGAGTCCTCTATTCAGTCGTCCTACAGGACACGCTAATTAAAAGCTCTGTGAAACGGGGGGGCGCCAGAGGGATCTTCGAACCACGGCTCCACATATCCTTAAGACGGCCCTGGCAAGTTTAGTCGATTTTATTCCACAATACTAAGCCACAGCTGCTGACGAAGTGCAACTTGCCAGATCTCTAATGACCTTTGAAATACAGCAGATGCTTAAATATTTCACAGAGTATGTGCTTCCTTTTTAGCAGGCATCCCCCCCCCCGAGTACGTGCTCATGAAATATAAATGATCAGTGGCATAACAACCTGCAATGACTTGAGGCAACTGTTAATATCAGTGAGGAATGGGGATATCTTTTACTGCTCCAGCTTTTGCAGTTAGATGGTTGGAATTAAATGGAAGTTCCTAAATTATCTGGTTTTACTTGTGATGGACTTTTACTCACAGGGTGACAAAAATCCTGTGTCCACAGTCAAAATATGCAGTAAAAATGAACACTTGCAGAGAGGGATCCCAATACAATTCAACGTTTCAAAAATTTTTGCTGGTGCTTAAGAGATGCTTAAATTCGGGGGGAGGGGAAAATCTGACTAGAAACCCTTGTGCTTGCAAAACATCAAGATTTCCTGGCCATGGCTCCACAAAACTATGTTGAAGGGTTGTTCTGAGACTCCGAGTTTGACTTAGATGGCCATGATTCAATCAGGCTACACAGGTTATCTTAAGCTTTCAGAGAATAACAGGATGTCTTTGGTGTGACCCTTGCATTCACATAAAAGGTGCACTTTGTTTTGATCTCAGAAAACCACACTGTATCACAAGGTGATGCTGTTTGGATCTCCCTCCCTTTAAAAGGAAAGAAGAATAAGAAAAGGCCACACAGAGAGAGAGAGAGAGATCCTCTTGTTTGTCCCCTACTGTATCCACACTAAGAGACAACTGAACACTCAAAAACATGTATATAAAGAATTTGTATAACTCGGGTTCTTACCTCACATGTTAATGAGTCCTAAGTAGAGATGGGCACGACTTAGCGGTACTCCCGTTTCCGTTTCCGTTACTCGGTTCCGTTACTCTACGGAAACGGAAACGGGAATTACTCCGCCAGACTTCAAGCTTGAACCGACGAACGAACAATTTAGGTCTGATTTGTTGTGCTCGTTCCTTGCATCGCGCAATTGCGCGATGCCACGCGGCACAGAAAAAAAGTTTTTAAAAGTTAAAAAAACCCGGTTCCCGGCCAAAAAGCAGGCGGAAAAATGCCTGCCGTGCCTCAGGGCACCTACCAGAGGGGTTGTTTCTGGAGGTCCCCGGCCTCCCCCCCCATCCCCCATCCTGGGCTGCTCTGGTGGGACTCGCCGCAGGCTCGCAGCCAGCAAAAAGCCCAGTCTCGCCGCCGGCCGCCGCAATTAAAGCGCAAGCAAGCGGCACGGACGGCACAGGAAAAAACTTTTAAACTCTCCCCCCACCCATTCCCGGGCCAAAAAAGCAGGCGGAAAAATGCCTGCTTGACTAAGGGCGCAGGGCACCTACCGGAGGGGTGGTTTCTGGAGGGGGGGTCCCGCCTCCCCCCCATCCTGGGCAGCCGGACTCGCCATGCCATGCGGTGCGGGCGGGGGATCCAAAATGGGGCGGCGAACGCAATATTGTTTTTGAAATCGTGGTCGAAAAACACACAAGCACAACAGAAACACGAGAAAATTTATAAACTGCCAGATTTTTCACAGTAGCAGTGGGTTTTTTTCTTGCAACAAAATGTCTCTCCTCTCCTCCTCTGTCCTCCATTGATTTTATTTTATTTTATTTTATTTACACCTGCGCAATGATGGGCTGGCCGAGTGGCCAGCCATGTGGGAGTGGACGACCATGCAAATTTTTTGGAGCCATCCCACCAATCGCATGGCCACTTGGCCATGGAGACTTCTGGGATGTGCCAAAAAGCCCCCTAAAACCTGCCCTAGCCCCCTAACCCTAACCCTAATCCTTGACTCCAGTCCTTACCCATACGTCACAGACTGTCTTCTTAGTGGGTCAGAGAGGCACCCAGAGGTGCAACCCACTAGCCCACCGTAACCTTACCCGTCACTAGCCTAACCCTAGCCCTTGCACTAACCCACCTTAACCCTAAGCCAGATCTACTTGCATTGCACTACACGCAAGTACAATTCCCTTCTGTGTGAGACATGGTGGTGCGAGAGCCTTAGGCATCACCTATGGCTCTGGGTTCACTGCCATCACTAGTCTCACTGTCTGCAACTGGTATGCATATCCACATGGCTATGCATGCATTTTGCAGCAGCAGGTGAGGAGGGGAGACCCCCATGTTGAGGGGTCTCTTGGAGCCTGCTTCCCCTTCCTAGTGGGTGAGGATAGGAGGCACCCACGGGTGCCTCCAGGAGCCCGCTTTCCCTTTATAGCGGGCCAGAGGAGGCACCCACCCCACAGAGGTGCCTCCAGGAGCCCGCTACCCCCCCAAAAAAACCCAGTACTAACGGGGGGAAAAACAACGAAAAAATGAACCAACTAATTTTTGCGAATTTTCGCGAAAAACGGAAACGACCTGAAACGGAACCGGTCTGACTAACGACAACTCGAAAAAAAAAATTTTCAAGTCGTGCCCATCTCTAGTCCTAAGATACAAGTCCAGAGCAAAACAAGCTGCTCATAAGCACAGCTGTCTATAAAGCACATAAGAATTGTGTGCTTCTTTTTTAAAAGTAGCAAGCCAGAAAGCTCTGGTGGACAGACACCTCCCATCCTCAAATAGAGTTGACCAGAAAAGCCAGTCTGGCCTACAGTTTTCTTTTCATACATGGGAAGTGTTGTGGTTTTTATTCAGAGTACCGCTCCCAAAATTCCAGAACTAATATAGCTGGGATCAAATCAGTAACCCCGGTTCTTGAGGTTTGGAAACTTTATATAGTTAAATACTTATTTCTTACTTATTTTTTTCAACCACTTATCTCCAACTCCCTCAGCCAGCCGGCTGGAAGGTAACTATAAGTGGTAGCCCAGAATGGAGCTGCTTCCAGAGCTCTAGCTGTAGCAGCAGCAGCAACAATTACTACTACTACTACTACTACTACTACTACTACTACTACTACTACTACTACTACTACTACTACTACTACTACTACTACAGTAACAAAAACAATGGAAGCAGTAGAAGCAACAGTAACAAAGGCAGTAACTGAAAGCTGCTGCAGAACTGAACAAATCATATATCTTAAGTTCAAGCAACAGGAAAAGCAATACATTAACATCTGAGCTTGCTGGCAATTATTTTATTAGACGTTTGGTGGCATCTTAAAGGCTAAGTATTTTTATTTGGCATACATTTTCCTGGATTGCAGTTGACTCCAAGGTCTTGCCCAAAAAATTGCTTAGTTTATTCCTGAAGGCGTAGTCTCTAATGGGCGACTATAATCATTTTGGCTGCCACAGACTAAGGGTGTGATTATACTGAGAAAGATATTGCAATTTGGACCACCTTGGGGTGGTCCGGTGTGATTTATTTTGTGGTGATCACATAACGCATGAGGAGATGCACCCTGATCTGTGACCAATCTGGAACTTTTTGGTCCAGGTGCAGGGCTTCTTAATTTAGGAGTCTTATTACAGGGGGAGACGAATCAGCATACAGGAATGAGGTCCAAAAATTATCCACATGGTGCCTAAAAAACAACTTGCATCTAAATATTACCAAGACAAAGGAGATGGTGCTGGACTTCCGGAGGAAGAGAGAGGAACCAGCCCCATTGTACATCCAGGGGGGCTGTGTGGAGAGAGTTTCTTCCTTTAAATTCCTGGGAGTTTACCTCAGTGAAGACCTCTCCCGGGGAATCAATACAACCAAAGTAGTCAGGAAGGCACAGCAGAGACTGCATTTCCTCAGGGTCTTGTGTAAGAACAAAGTGAAGCAACAACTGATTATCTCCTTTTACCGGTCTACAATTGAAAGCATCCTCACATATTCCATTACTGTTTGGTATGCTGGATTGACAACTGCTGACAGGAAGACACTACAGAGGGTGGTAAGCACAGCTCAATATATCACGGGCTGTCCCCTACGTGCACTGGACAACATCGCTAGGGATCGTTGCCTCAGGAGGGTTGAAAAAATTCTTAAGGATTTCGTGGGTGCACATGCTATGGGTGGCCACACCCAGGGAGGCTAGAAAAACTTCTGCTCCGTGTCGAGGCGTTTGGTGACTTACATTAAGTTTTTTTCCCCGCCATCTGCTCCCTGCTTTTATGTCATTAGTTAAATTGTTTAATTGTTGTTGTCTATTTATTGTTTGATCTGATTATTTGTTGTTTTATATTGTTGTGAACTGCCCGGAGTTCCTTCGGGAAGACGGGCGGTATAAAAACCTTAAAATAAATAAAATAAATAAATTCACACCCTGGTCAGCACCTCTTTACCTTGTTACCATCAGGCAGAAGATATCGTAGTATAGCCTGCCGCACCAACAGACTGAAGAACAGTTTTTATCCATGGGCTGTCAGACTGCTGAATGGGAAATAATCCCAGGACAAGTATAGAAGAATTGACCTGTGAGCTGGCACATTCTGTGTCAAGTACACAGGGTGCAATTAGACTGAGTGGTTGCTAGCGGGATGGTGGTGGGATGGTGGTGGGGGTGGGCAAGGGAGACTCAGCCAATTTCATTGTGCACATCTTGTACATTGACAATAAAGGTATTATTATTATTATTATTATTATTATTATTATTATTATTATTATTATTATTATTATTATTATTATTATTATTATTATTATTATTAGAGTGATTCCCCAGGAGACAGAAGGATCGCACCCTTGCAGCTGTCTGATGACACCCTAAGGCAGATCTTATCTACCCCAGAAATTAGTTTATTAGGTACATTTATAATCTGCATTTGCAGCTTACACGGAACTACCCTTCCTCACTGTATTCTCATAATCACTCTGTGAAGAAGAAATAAAGGAGGATGACTAGCCCAAGGTCAGCTGCTAAGTTCCACAACTCATTGTAGAAAAGCTAAACCTGGATCTCTCATGTCACTCTAACCACATCATTACACTGGCTGGCTTGGCTAACACTGCAAACCACATTTCGTCTTGGGTCTACTAGGCTGGTCTTCTGCATGGGGCAAATAAAAGCAAAGGGGGGGGCTCAAAACCAGTAAAATTGGCTGGAGAAGACCTAAGTAGTTTGTTGAGATGTTCAGCATCAGGACTGGTAATAACTTTAATGGTCCAATGACCTGTGGAGGCACAAGCCATCCAGCCTGCAGGACGGGCATTAGAGAGCTCTTGGTGGGGAAACAAATAATGAAGTATGAGATCATGCTGGCTAGATGTTGGAGCAACAGGTTCTGAAGTTGAACAAGTTGCAGGATGAGGATTGCAAGACAACGGATAGGCAGCCACTCCCTGTGCTCACCATTTCCTTGTGTCAGAAACATGGCTTTTTGGTTTCACCTAGAATGGTAGAGCCAAGAAACGTGCGGCCTCCTATCAGAAAATGTGGAGATTCGTTTTAAATAACACACTGGATAAAACTGCTCAAAGGAAGCCAAATTATGAGCATTACCTAGTGGGAGGAGACAGATGGAGCCCTTGCTCTGGTGACTGAGGCTGCCATGTATTTTCTAAGGAAGGATACACAGCTGTTGGCTGTACTGTCAGGCTAGCTTCTTTTCTTTAGTCTGTTTTTCAAGACCTACTGGGTTTCCCATTTTTGTACCGCTCTTACCATTTTAAAGGGCAGCCTTTGGTGCATAAATTTTTTAAAAGTTTTTTTCCCTGTAGAGAAAAACCTTAATATTCTTAATTTCAGCACACCAGGTTAACATTAAAGACACAGGAGTAGATGTGAATGGCATCCATGAAAAGCTGGCATTCTTGGTTTATTCTGGTTTGCTGCTGGCAGCCACCAGTCTTTTTTCGATACAACTCTTCATAGTTTGATTGCATTCTGCATTCACATCAAGCGACACTCAAGGAGATTAGCCATGTAAGGTGTACTACACAGATCAAATCACAAAATGAAGAAGAAAAAACATCAATACTGTATAGCTAATAGACCACAGTCAATTCAGCAAATTGGGAATTTCCAGAGACACTTGTAAAGCAATTTAATAAGGCCAAAGTTCTGAGTAAACGCAATAGGGACCTTGCTAGTAAAGGTCATCAGAGAAGGCTTGGGTGAATTTTTCCATGGTGCTATTACTTTTAAGTTATCACTTAACCAACCTCAGAGATAGATAGATAGATAGATAGATAGATAGATAGATAGATAGATAGATAGATAGATAGATAGATAGATAGATAGATAGATAGATAGATAGATAGATAGTGGTATTGTGATGCTACTCTGTACTAAAGTAGAACAGGTGATACCTTTAGGCTACTAGTAAAAAAATAGTTGCTAATATTTCAAGGGCAAAACCCTCTTCCTCAAGCAGTACCAAAAGTTCAAACATGGCAAATGATGGAGTTGCAAGGAGTTAGTTCTTAGTTCTTCGCAAGATGAAAAAAATACCAGGCAGTTTCTTAGTGGAGGCTCAGAGCTGAGATGTTGTGAATGGGTGGTGTTTTTATTGTCCCAGTCCTTCAAACAACATGTAGCAGGTCAGGCCCACAATTTAACCCCCCCACCCCTCTCTGTGGCACGTTGAGGCTAATGGCCCCTTGCTGGGCAGAGAGGGGGGAGGATTGGTGCAGAAGACCCAAGCATTTTATTTGGAGCTTGAGATAAAAATTAGAAAATTGACTAGGTGTAGCCGATTGGATCAAATAAAAAGGAAAGAAATTACCTAGTGGTTACAGTCTTGTCGTGCCTGCATTGGTGGCCCATTTGTCGTCTTCTTGGTACTTGGGGGGGGGCGGTTTGCTCATTGTTGGTATCTCAGTATTTCCAATAGAAGCAAAAGACGTTGGGGAGCCATGTAGCCATCACAAAAAAAGCAAATGCAAAAGTGAAACAGGTAATACATTTAGGCTACTAGTAAAATAACAAAAAAATTGTGAACATTTCAAGGGCCAAACCCTCTCCCTGGAAGCTGTACCAAAAGTTCAAACATGGCAAATGATGGAGTTGCCAGGAGTTAGTTCTTAGTTCTTGGCAAGATAAAAAATGCCAGGTACTCTTAGTACTCTGTACTAAGGCCGGGTTGTGGCGATGGCAGCCACTGTCTTCAGCTTCTGTGTCTTTCTTTCTGGGAAAGAGGGAATGTTCACACTGCTTCTTCTTCTTCTTCTTCTTCTTCTTCTTCTTCTTCTTTTTCTTCTTTTTCTTTTTCTTTTTCTTTTTCTTTCTTTTTCTTTTTCTTCTTTTTCTTCTTTTTTATTATTATTATTATTATTATTATTATTATTATTATTATTATTATTATTATTATTATTATTATTATTATTATTGGTGACACTCTCATACACCACCAATGGGACTAAAAGAACAGCAAAGCAGCTGACTAAGAACCTAAGAACACCCTCACTAGATCATTTTTATCCAGCATCTTGTTTCCACTGGGGGACATTTTTCCTCCCCCATCCCCTTTGCCATGATACGCAGTGGCCATGCCATGTTCTCCACAAAATTAACTTTTCCAGATTCTGCTAGCAAAATGCAACCAGGAACCTCACAAGAAGTATCTGAAGGCAACAGCTCCCATTTCTTATCTGTCCAACCAGGGGGCATATCAGAGGTATGCTGCTTCTGACCATAACCTGTTCTGCATCCAAAAGATGTAAGAACGTATGTTTTTACGATGTTGATGTACTTTTCATGGTAGGACAAGCACTATTTACTCAGCGCGGCGGTTTTGTTATTTTTAAACCTACTGAATATTTATGTTCTGCTCTTCAGAGAGAGTTCCCTTTCCAGCTCCTGATGCCACAAGACATTCCCTTTGAAGAAGGAAAAAAATGGGGTCTTTCATGCTAATTCTGTCTGCAGGAGGTTTGATCAGCATGTAGTCGGCAATAACACTTTGCTCCGAGCCATGTGAACAGAGAGACTAATTAGGTTGCACAGCAAGACCGTGAATGGGGCACTCAGAACCCAACCACATATGACAGCAGCAGGCCATGTCCTTTTAGGACGGTTAGCCCCCATTACAGGATGTGAGAAGCAGGAGTCAGCTGAGATCTAAAGAGGCACATGGGGAGGGATGTCCTGCCCATTTGCTGTTACTAACATGCAGGTGGCTTCTCCAGACACTCTGACCTAGTTGAGGCACTCTAATGGAAATGAGCTTGAAAAATTCCCTAAGAGATGACACTGAGGACAGGAAAACTGTGAGCAGGCAGAAGGTGAGTTATCTCCCCATGCCTGCCTCCCCCTTTAAAACTTGAAACCCTCCATTGCACATAAAGCAGGTCAGATGTGCACAGTTGTATCAAAACATGGCAGGGGTGGGAAATGTGGGCCCTTGTAGAGAATACTGGGTTGCAATTTCCATCAGCCCTAGCCAAAGAAAGCAATGGAAAGACACACTGGAAGCTGTGGTGCAAGAACATCTGGATGGCTACACTTGACATAACCCCCTCTCCCATGTTTTGGCTTCCATCCTTGACCTTTCAATCAGGAAAGACATATCTTCCACAAAACACGAACTGTGCATCTGCAAGAAACCATTCACTCCTGTTACACTTATGGCTTATGTACAAAGCTGTATGTAAAAGTGATATGTTATGCTTAGCAATTTCACACTTTGTTCTGCACCTTGAAGGAATATTATTTTAGGCTTGAACTACTTTGAGGAGGTGCTATACTATCCATGCAGAGGTCTTCCTGTCATGGCAGGGCTGAGGAGCGAAGGTCTTCAGTACCGTTTAAAGCAGTGGTGTCCAAACTCCAGCCCTCCAGATGCTTTGGACCACAACTGCCACAGTCCTTTGTCATTGGCAATACCGGCTTGGAATTCTGGGAGTTGTGATCCAAAACTTCTGGAGGGCTGAAAGTTTGGACACCCCTGGTTTAAAGTTTGCAGTCAAAGCTCTATTTTTGGTCCCAGTTTCAAACCATGACAGGAGGTTTATGGAGGAAGTTTAGAGTCAAATCTGAATTGACTCTTAGTAGTAGTACAGTCTTAATGGGATGAGATGTCCATGGTTACTGCTGCATGTGGCAAGATGTATCACTACTGCTTCTCAGCCAAGGGCCTTCTGAACAATCTCCATCCAACAGAAGTGTAAAAATGTTCCTTGTTTCAATGCAGTTCGGCCTGTGCAACTTGCATGCTCTGTTGTGTTTCTGAGATGTCTCTGGTCCCAGCTTGTTGTTCAGCTTCTGCTTCCCAGTTTGCTCATTGTTCCTCCTTGGGCTTTGGTTATAACTCCTGGGTCTTGGACAACTTAGGAATGCTACTAAGGCCTACATGTCACAGAAGGTTTCTGGTTGTTGGGATACATACCCGGTAGGACAAACCACCTTTATTTTGCAGAAATATTTCAAAATTGAGCATGTTGGTATTCCCCCCCCCGCCCAATGTGCACATTTTTGCTTTGACAAAAGTGATTGGATTCATTTCTCTTTTTTAAAAAAATACACATACATGGCAATTGCTTTGTGTTTGGGTAAGATGTGGTTAACTAGCAAACTAACAGTCAGGCTCTGGGATTTTTCCTTGCTTGGTGTCTCTTTGTGAATTGTAATGAACACAAGAGGAAATCCTGTAGACCGGCCATTCTCAAAGGAAGGGGGAGCATATGGCCTCCATAGGAGCCCTGACACATTTGAAGGGGGAAATAATTTTTCACGCACAGCACCTTATAAGGTTTGTAATAAAATTTTATATATGAGACTGACAACTGGACTTAGCTTTCCAAATCCTTGTAATATTTGTTCTACATATTACAAATATGCAAGCAGAGTATAGGAATGCCTATAAGCAGACAGCACAGCTACTAATACTAGAACAAGTTCTTAAAGAGAGCAGCAGCTGCACCCAAAGAACACAGCAGCTGCATACTTAAAGCTTTCTATCCTCTCACTGTCAAAGTGTTAACCTCCACAATATATTTTTTCCTATGGCAAGCAGCAGATATCTTTGCTGCTTACACAAAGTATGCAGAAAATGACTCTGTAAGCTAAATCTAGGCCCTAATTGATGCCTCTCTTTTTAGTCACTGCATAGTGGCAGCCAATTTCAGAAAATGTCAAGGGAAGGTTTAAAACTTCCCTATGATGGGTCCCAGGCAGTTACTCATGAGTAAAGCAAAACAGAGAGGATCAACTACACATTGCACATTTAAGATATCCCATAGTTTTGACCTGTCTCTCATAGTTCAAATATTCAACAGGCTGCTGCTGTTATTTTTCCAAATGCAAACACAAATCTTAAGATCATTAGTTCCAAGCAGAGATGGGCATAGTTTCCCATTGTCTCCCCTGCCCCAGATGGGTTATTTGAGAGCCCACAGCCCTCCCCACAGCCCAACCATCAAAAAACTCCATCTGCGAGGCAGGGGCAACAATAGGAGAATGGAGCAGGCAGCAAGAAAATCAAAACCCTGCTCTGCTCTCCTGTTCTGGCCACTGCCACCCAGCTGGTTTTGATGGCTCAAGCTGTCAAAACCAGTTAGGTGGCAGTGGGCAGAACAAGAGAGTGGGGGAAGGAAATTCATGAATCATTTCGTTTCAACAGTAAAAAATGGTGTTTTGTTTCATTTCATAACAAAATGCTGTCTGCCATTTTGTTACATTACAAAATGTTTTGTATCCTTACGACACAATAAAATAGCATGTAGTTTTTTTGTTTTGTGTCCGTCCCGAGTTTCAAGCCTCTTTCCCTATAGTAAAAATCTACTCAGTGATCTATTGCTCTTTGGTTTTCCACCTGTTCTTGGCTGTAATATTTTATACCTCCTGTAGGTACTGGAGTTTTGTTCTTTCATTGACCTGTGTGTGTTATAATCATTTACTGCTAAATTTAAAGTTGCCAGTCTGAACTTTCCCTTTTTATTAATGTCTCCATCCCCACCCCCATAAGCCTTTTGCAGACACCATCTGTCTCTATCTAAGAAGCTAAACTGGCCCCAACAATAGCTGTGAGATTCTGGGACTTTAATAAAAGCATATAAATTATTGGAATTACCCACAAGAACTTGGTGCACAGCCTGAAGATGATGAATCATCATTGAAAGCTTGCTATTTGATGTTTGTTTGATTTTTTTAAGTAGTCTAATAAAGGTATCACCAGCTCCTGCATTTTTATTGTTTTGGAGACCATGTGGCCTTTTTCTGATTTTTTTCAACCTTACTTTGATTATTCTTTTGAGATATCACTGAACAAATCTGGAATTTTATAGATTGGCTTGCATCCCAATTAATTCTCTAAACCTCAAGAAGGATGGATTATACACAACTTGCATTTTCTTTTGAGAATAATTGGTCTGCCATTCTCTACATGCCTGCTTCTGGGTGAATCTATTCATGATAGATCTGAAAGTGACTCCAGATACTTAAATCACCATGTGCATGTCACACTCCATGCTTCGATGGGGCTACACACACACACACATTTAGAAGTGTGAACACAAGTTTTCCAAAGTGGTTTTCTATATTTATCTATAACAAACAACGGCAGTGATAGAAACACCACCACCACCACCACCACCACCCAAAAAATCAGGATGCTACAAATCTGTAAACCTTCGGTTCTTTTCACCAGCACCAGTGCCAGAGCTGCTTGAAGAAGCAAGGAAGAATGCAAATGTCTCTTTGATGTCAAACAAGAACAAAGGCCCAAATATATCAATCAATATAGGAAATGCACAACATAAATGAAGATGCTCCATGTTTACAGTCTCTAAAGCCCTAAAATAAAATGCAAATCCATAGGATCAGTACAAGGATTCACCTTTTCAGCATCCACCTGCACCAGAAGGCTGACATTCTGCTACCTGAACCTACTGTGATCAGCACTTTCCCGTCTTCCAGGGAAGCAATAGCTGTTTGGTCTCCAATTATCCTGCATGTTATGAACTCAAATCCTGAATCACAGCCCTTTCCTGAGACTTCTCCACTTACTGTGTTGAACCAAATAGTCCACAGGGGTTACACTCCTATCCTGGCAAAGAAATGTAATAATATTAGCTCTTTTATTTCCTATCCCACCTATGTCACATATTGCCCAAACATATTTCATCTGTGTATTCTCAAAGGCTTTCATGGCCAGAATCTGATGGCTGTTCTGGGTTTTTCAGGCTGTTTGACCATGTTCTGGAAGTTTTTCTTCCTGATATTTTGCCAATCTCCGTGGCCAGTGTGACAAAACCAAATTAACCACACTGCCACCTTTAATATACCTGTGGACACTTCTATTACAATGAGGGAGTCAGACACCACTTTGTATGTTTTTAAAACAAAACAAAATAGGTTTATTGAGATACAAACAGATGTTCAATATTGATGTTACTGCATTAGCCGATCCAATAATGTACTTTAATAAGATATTATGAAACAGCTTCTTACTAATAAGTTTCTTCTTAGCAATACTAGTGTTTTCTATCAATATTACTTGTTTCTCAATAATAATACCGTACTAATAACAACCAGACCCTAGCCAGTTACTGGTTCTCACACTAACCAACTCACCACTGATCCCTCAACTGACTCCTAACTTAACTACCCTTTGGCCGTCACTTCACGAACCTCTCGCTGCGCGGCGAGCCGTGATTTCTGCGCGAATCGGTCGGTTTTGTCCGCACGATCCTCCATTTTGGATGCGGCGCCACCCCGACCACGCCCCGACCACGCCCCTAAACCGTGCTCCAAGCGGGGCGAGAGATTCCCCTGCCGGAGGCCGGGAATCTCCCTCGGTTCGCATCCCGCTTCGCATCCAAATTTGCGTGTGGCTACTGATTGTTTTTAAATATTTTTTTCCCATTTAATATTCCTCCGAAATATCGATGCATCGGTATTTCGGGTTACCCGTTCTTTCGATCCTGATTTCTGCGCTTGCAATAAATACATGTTTTTGCGGTTGTTTATAGGGGTTAACATGTATCCCGCTGTGTTATGTCTGTTCTTGTTACAGAAATCAACAAACGCCAGGTGTCACTGTTTTCCCCTGCCTCCCCCCTCCTTCTTTTCCTTATTTACTTCGGCAGCCAAGTGGTGGCGTTTGTGTTACACCAGAGATGATAATTTACTTTCTGGTGGCTACTCGTTGGTTTTCCTTTTTTTACATTTCGTACCGGATGTCACCTGCACGCCATTGATTCCGCCGGTTTCTGAGTGGGGGGTGATTACCGTATCCCAACATGTGCATTTCACCCTTCCAGAAACAGTTATTGAAACTCTAACCCTTGGCGCTTCGAATGCTATTATCTTCCGTCATGACTAGTCTCATGCTGGCTCAGCATCTCCTTTTTTAGAACCCATTGCTAGTGAATGAAATGTTTCACAGCCTCTGGGCATGGCCAGAGTGCAAAATAAAAAGCATTCTTCCACACTCCATTTCGAGAGAACGCGCTGATTTCCCCCCCCCCAAATCCCCATAAGCACACGGACGAATCCTCCAGCGAAACCGTCTTCCCGGCTCCAGACTGTGCCTCTGAGCGTGCCCAGAGTTCAAAACGCTTCTCCTTTTTTAGAACACATTGAGAGTGAAAAAGGACCGTAAAAGAAAAGAGAAAAAAAAACATAGGGCGCGTGGGTAGACCATGGGGGGGACCTCTCCCTTGGATTTCTGTCAACCTGAAAATCGTTCGCCGCTGTACGCTGCTGTGTCTCTGAGCATACACAGACTGCAAAATAAAGTTTATTAATCCCGGCTCCATTTCTGAAGACTACTCTGCTCCCCCCCCTTAAACCCCCCCCCCAAACCACGCAGAGTATTCCTCCCTGGGTCTGACAGTTATGCGTCGTTGCATCGAATCCCTGACATCATTTACTACTTCAGGTTAGGGGTGATGCGTTCGCGGGCGTACCGGCGGAAACACGGAGCACCCCTCCTTTGCGTTAATACCGCCGTTATGAAGCTTATCTGCTGAAAAGATTTCACAGCCTCTGGGCATGGCAAGAGTGCAAAACAAAAAGCATTCTTCCACACTCCATTTCGAGGGAACGCGCTGATTCCCCCCCTCCTGCGGAACCGTCTTCACGGCTCCAGACTGTGCCTCTGAGCGTGCCCAGAGTTCAAAACGCTTCTCCTTTTTTAGAACCCATTGAGAGTGAAAAAGGACCGTAAAAGAAAAGAGAAAAAAAAACGTAGGGCGCGTGGGTAGACCATGGGGGGGGACCTCTCCCTTGGATTTCTGTCAACCTGAAATTCGTTCGCCGCTGTACGCTGCTGTGTCTCTGAGCATACACAGACTGCAAAATAAAGTTCATTAATCCCGGCTCCATTTCTGAAGACTACTCTGCTCCCCCCCTTTAAACCCCCCCCAAACCACGCAGAGTATTCCTCCCTGGGTCTGACAGTTATGCGTCGTTGCATCGAATCCCTGACATCATTTACTACTTCAGGTTACGGGTAATGCGTTCGCGGGCGTACCGGCGGAAACACGGAGCACCCCTCCTCTGCGTTAATAACGCCGTTATGAAGCTTATCTGCTGAAAAGATTTCACAGCCTCTGGGCATGGCAAGAGTGCAAAACAAAAAGCATTCTTCCACACTCCATTTCGTGGGAACGCGCTGATTCCCCCACCTCCTGCGAAACCGTCTTCCTGGCTCCAGACTGTGCCTCTGAGCGTGCCCAGAGTTCAAAACGCTTCTCCTTTTTTAGAACCCATTGAGAGTGAAAAAGGACCGTAAAAGAAAAGAGAAAAAAAACGTAGGGCGCGTGGGTAGACCATGGGGGGGGACCTCTCCCTTGGATTTCTGTAAACCTGAAATTCGTTCGCCGCTGTACGCTGCTGTGTCTCTGAGCATACACAGACTGCAAAATAAAGTTCATTAATCCCGGCTCCATTTCTGAAGACTACTCTGTTCCCCCCCTTTAAACACCCCCCAATCCACGCAGAGTACTCATTCCTGGGTCTGACATTTATGCGCCGTTGCATCGATTCACTTGCATCATTTACTACTGCAGGTTAGGGGTGATGTGCTCGCGGGCGTACCGGCGGAAACACGGAGCACCCCTCCTTTGGGTTAATATCGCCGTTATGAAGCTTATCTGCTGAGAGATTTCACAGCCTCAGGGCATGGCAAGAGTCCAAAAAAAAAAACATTACTCCACACTCCATTTCGGGAGAACGCGGAGATTCCCCCACCCCCCCAAAGCCCCATATGCACACAGAGCAAAACTCCTGCGAAACCGTCTTCCCGGCTCCAGACTGACTGACTGCTGTGACTCCCCTCCCCTTAATACCCCACACAGTTTTGAAATTTTATTGCAGTACCTGACGTACCGTCTGTGGATAATAAGTGATAGGTACAGCTGTGCCCCAGCGACACAACCAAAAGTAAACGGCATAGCGGTTTATTTCAGGTGCACGTTTGTATTTTTCATCTGAGATTGCCACGAACTAACACCCCCACCGATACTGCATGTAGAGTTTTATGAATTAACTATTGGACTCTGAGACCGTGTTTTTTTCAAAGTCTTCTCAAAGCCAGGACGCACCACTGGTATCCGGGGGGGGGGGGCGATTTTCCCAAAAGACTGTAACGGGTACCCAGGAAAAAAACTATATGCCACGCAATGTTAGGATAGCCAAAAGGTTTGCTGCGTGGTTTTAAGAAATGTCCTAAAACATCCACTTGGAGATTGCATACACTAACAGCAAGACTGCTTCCCAGTCTTGCAAGTGGTACGTTCCCATTCTGTACCTAAGGGTAAGCAGCGCTGACCTAACTTCTGACCCCTTGTTAGCCCTCGGGTCTGCTGGAGGTGGCAGGTGCTGGGCTTCATGGAGCCAGTCCATCTTCAGCTCCACCCACTGACCTTTCCAACACAATGGCCCAATTAGAACTGCAGGGCTAGGAAAATGTTTCCATTGTAAGCCTTCAGCAACTGCAGGACGCCTCAATCTGTAGATATCATTTGCTACTATTTATCAGTTTTGTTCTTAAAATAAACGAAACAAAGAAATGCATTGAATCAAATGTATTTATTCCTTGCAAACCATCATGTGCACCTCAGATACAGACTTTTTTTCCAGTGGTTCCCCTGGAATAAACTGCTTGAGTATGATACCGTGGCCAACAGTCTCCAAGGCTCCTGGTCCCTGAACAGCACTTTTGACCCCTCCCCCTATTGGTTGAATTTTGTTTCAGTTTCCACAGGGCTGCTCGGAGACTGGGCTCTAGAAGTTATAAAAACCCAGTAGCACCTTTTGGAAAGGTGTGGAGAGGTAGTGCAGAGGAGGCTTGTCTTAGGGATTGTTCTGTTGCTTGGGTGTTGGTTTAGGGTTAAAAAATCTTTTGAGGAAGATGGAAAGAGGTGGTAGGGGCCGGTACTGGACTGAGGCAGAGGTCACGGCTCTGTTGGACATATTGATTCAACACAGGCTTGGTCCCGTGTTGTTTCATATGCTTCCAAGGAGAAATGAACCTGCCTTTAGGCTCGCATCTCGAGAGCTAGCCAGGATGAACTACCATAGGACCTCAACACAAATTAGATCAAAATTTAAAACTCTTAGACAAAACTTTAATAGGTGCTTGTTCCATTTTGGGGAGCACGCAGAAGAAAGACAACAGGCTGCCTACTGGGACCAGTTACTCCAGTTGTGGATTATGGCAGATCGCCCAGATCCTGCTCATCTTTTCCCTGCGGGTAGGTAAAATCGGGAAATGTTATTAAAATAGTAGATAATTAAAAGGGATGCAATGTTATCTGCAGATGGGAAGCCTGGAAGGGTCCTTGCAATGTCTGTATCAGTCCAGCTTTAAGCATGGGGCCTGCTGAGACTGATTCTTAAAAAAATAGTGGGCCTCTCACGAAGACTACCCTTTGAATAATGCCAACAACATCCACTGTTCTTTTTTTTTCCTGCAAACAGGGGCAGGCCCAGCAAGGCAAGTAGGCCACAGGAGGGGTCAACCACGTCAGCAGCAGGAGGAAGAACAACGTGGGGACCAGGTGGCACAGCCTAGGGAGGACCTACAGCAAGAGATGGAAGGCGGGGAAGGACGGGTTGATCTCCAGGCAGAAGAAGGAGGTGAAGGTGAGAAGCAGGGAGAGTTCTTTGATTGGCCATTTAAGAGATATTGTTTCATACTAAATCAATGCTGGGAACAATCACAAATTTATATTCCCTCTCCATCCCAATAGAAATTGTACCAGATCCCCCTGTGGACATTATGAGGGAAGCGGTGCCCAGAGGGGAGATGGAGCAGTGGATTGCAATTTTGCAGGAGGTTGTAGCCAGAGGTACATTTTTATAGTAATTAAAATTATCAACAACAAACCCTTTGCCCCTTTCTAGATAACTCCAATGGCCTTACTTTAGGAGTAACCTGCGCTGTATTGTCACTAAAAATGTACATATAAAATAGCACAGTAACTACATCAGGACTTAGCTGTTACTAAAATCGATTAGATGAACAAATCTAAGATAAAAACCCAACACGAACTCAAAACTGATTTGATGTTCCATTTGATTTCTTACAGTTGGGGTACTGGAACAACATGTTCTGCCTGCTGAAGATGCACGTCCACCTCAGAGAAGGAGGAGGAGGAGGAGATAAATACTTGTGCTCAAATACTGATAAAGCTGCAGTCCTGCAGAGTTTGTTTTTTTTCCTTTAAACAGGGAAAAGTTACTTCAGTTCTTGTAAACAAGTTATTTTGCACTGAGTGTAAATCTGACTTGAAGATATTACACATTCAATTGTTATGCTCTACGAGCAGCATAGTTATGTTTACAGTAAGGCAGTTATATCAATATATATGTGTTTATATATAGTAAGTTGGGTTCCTATGAAACCTTATCCTGGCTTTAAAACACTAGTGGTTATTAGATAACTATTGTTGGGATGCAGGCTATTAAAGTTCAACAGCAGACAGCAGTGTTCTTCTGTGCTGAACTTTAAGGTACATGTAATGCTCAAAGAGCTGTTTTTTTTTTGCTAATGGAAATAATTATCATGTTATTTATTAAGGGTGTTCCATAGTTAGGCGCGCTTAGTGAACTAAATTAACTAGGTCTCAAAAAAATAATATCTTCATGGTTTTGTTCTTAAATACTTAGCCTCTTATTAATAGGTAGTTGGTGGGCTTATGCTGTGACTGAACATGTGCACTTTGAAAACATCTAATGGGGTTCCCACCACAGCCAGTAGGTTATAATCTTCTGATTACTGCTCAATGGTTTTTTCCCCGTTGCATTTGCAATGGATCTTTTTAAAAACTGTATCCGAGGACAAAACCTTTCGCTTTGCACTTACATCCTACAGTGATGTACAGTGTGTCCATGTAAAAGGGTTGTTGCCAACATGAAAACAAAACATTTACTTTCATTTGCAGTAGGATCGTATAGTAATTTGAAATGCGTCGCCTTCAAGGAGAAGGTGATAACATTAAAACAAACAGTAACTTTTGTATTGCAATAAAGTCATGTAGTGGTTAAAAATGCCTCTTCTTAAAAGTGTACCTATTTACATTAAAACATATCTGAACATTGAATTGCCTTTTACCTATTTGCACTACAAAACTTGTATTATTTATTCCTGTCTTCCTTTCAGTGAATGTTAAGCCAATAGAACAAGTACTACCCATGTACAACTACTCGTTTACAAGTATATCTAAAAAAGTAATAAAAAATTTTGTAACTGTTTTTAAGAACAATAAAACCAGTTTCAACCTAACTTGTATGCCCCCAACGAGTTTTTCTGTGCATTCTTAATGTGTTTGTTTTTTTAGGGTTTGTTTGTTTGTTTGTTGTTCGGATAAATGTGCATGAACTTTACAAAAAACAAACGACACCAGTGCACAGAAGGCAAGAAAAGGTGTGTAGTGGCTCAGCTAGGCCAACATCCTAAAAGGGAATCGCCAATCAGGTATCTACGGGGAAAATATTTTTTTTTCATTCTTCTCCTTTTCTGAGGCGTTCTCAAAAAGGACTGAGAATCATCTAGTGATTCTTCATTTTTCACAATTAGGTAAGGGGAACGTTCATTCTCCCAGTGCCCCAAAGGGATCTTACCTGTGGTTTGTGGTTTCTTTTTTGCTGGCATCATAACTGGCCCTTTTGCATTCCTGCCAGCATTCTGAGCAAACAAACGCCCAGTTGCATTGCTCACATTCCCCTTTGCTGCGCTCTGTCCACTAATTAGTGATACCGACCCCTCCTCCTCACTGTCCTCATCACAACTGTTACCTGTATCAGCAGGGTTACTAATATCACCTTCTGAGTCGCTAACCCCCTCGATGTGGCCTAGAGCTTTGCCCCTGGACTTAGACAAACTAGAGGTTTGAGTACTGGTATGCACGCTATTGGTCCTGCTACCCGGTTCTCCGGCTGTACCCCCTGATGGCGTTTCAGTAAGATAATCTGTAAGTCTTTGGAGGCATGTGACGCAACCTAAGACTGTTAATTATCTCCTTTTGAAACAAGATGTCCTCCTCGTCCCTCTTATCCATTTTTAGCTCCTTTCGGCGGTCAGATTCCGTTACCCACTCCACAAATCCGGATAAGGTGTTATCCAGCCTCGCAGCTGCTGTGGTTCTTTGTTTCCTTTTCCTGATTAAGGCAAGCCTTGTTGCAGGATCAAGAGTTGCCTCATAGTTTGTTGTTTCATTCTTTCCTGAAGTAGTGAAAAAAAAGGGAGATGACGCTGTCAATTTCATGAAAGGCTTGAGTAGGTGTACCACAGGCAAACAATGTTTCAATGAGTAGATGTTACTGTAAGCAAGGCTACCTTTAGAAAGAAGGATAATAGTAGTTGAACCCTCATTACACACACATTATCATCACTGAAGGGTGATGGGTGGGCTAAAGAAGGATATACAGGTGGTAGTAATTATATGATGCCACAAGTTCAGTTTACAGATCAAATATGTAATATTAAGGACCAAACCCAATTAACCACTGCTACACCCCATAGTAAAAGCAAAAAACAGTATCAAAAGGTTTCTTACTGTTGTTGATGCCCCTTTCTGCAACAGTGGGAGGTGTGCTTTGTGAAGACGAGCACCCAGACGTGGAGGGCTCACATCCATCAGTCGATTGAGTATCTAGGGATAAGCAGTAATGTTTTCTTTAGAAATTACTAGTGGCTGTTTTGGTTTCCTAAAATGTGATCCCGGCCCAGCATGGTGGTGGTAGTGAAGCAGTACCTCATAATATAGCATGCTACATGAGTAAGGTGCGGAATTTTTCTCCCCTGGAAAGTTACTTACCAAATACCGAAGTTTCCGAGGGCCCAAAGCTCTGGTTATCGTAGTCTGCTTCCTCGAATAGAATCAATGTGGCGGCATTTTCTCCAACGCCCCGCATCGCCTCCATTGCTACCAGTGGGAAGAGGTGCAAATTGAAGAGAACGAATTAGTTAATGTGCCCCACATGGCAGGTTCTCATGCAGCAAGATGAATGCTTTTGCGCGCGTCGCCAAGTGATTACGATTTTCCGTTTTATTTTTAAATCCTAATAGTGATTGGTTTCCTTACTGTCAGGCACGCCCCACTCCCCCCTCCCTTCCTTCCAGTGCGTAACTGTGGTGGTCAGCTGAATGTTGGTTATACGTTGGAGTTGTATTGATAGTAGTACTTCCTGTTCTGTTCTATCCCCACACATTTCATATGAATTAAATGCTTCCTAAATAACACAACGTATAAACACACCACTCAAATCCACAATGTTGTTGATCTCAACCAAGAATATTTCTATCTGTATTTAACCTAATTTTTTTTAAGAAACTGGCAAGCAACAACAATAATAGCTCTAAACATACACCATCATTTTCGAAATAAGAATTACAGCGTATGTTTACGTAACCCAAGTGTCGGTTTCCTTAGTAATGATTAGCCGTCGACGTATCGATGGGTTTGGTCAGTTTTTAATAACTAATTGTAAAGATATGTGTCCTCAGACGACACACATGTTTTGACTCTCACATAAGCTCCCAGTGATCAGTAAAAAAATTTTTTTTTTACATGGAAGTACTATCATTCGGTAAGTTAGATGTTTTCCTGGTGGTTAATAGAGATAATTTTTTAAAGGGATTGATGGTTCCCGATAGCTAATAAGTGCTATTTTTGAGACAATGAAAAATAACTTCCTATGGAACCACAACCGAATGTAAGTTTTCCTGGTTACGGGGCAGCCATCGACGTATCGATGGCTCCTTAGAAATTTTAAAATACATTTTTCAGAATGGGTGTCCTCAGACGACCCACACTCTTTGACTCGCAGATTAGCTAGATTGTTTTCTAAAGTCAGTCCAATCCATCGAAAGTTCGATTTTTGTCCTGGAAATTCATAGATAAATTTTTTTTTACAGGGGCAATCATCATAACCCCAACTGTTTGGTACATAGTAATCATGTCCTACTGTTTTTTTGATAAACCTTTTATTTGATATAACGTTAAAAATGGGCTACCATTCGACAGATCGATGGCTCCCTAGAGTTATTAATTGCTATTTTAGAAACAATGTTTTCAAACGATACACATGTGTTCCCCGGGAATTTATTAGTTCCGGTTTTTGACAAATCCTTTGCGTCGCGGCGCCAAACCGACACAACGGTACATCGAAGCATGCATGCGCGTTTAAATATACAAAATGGCAAAGTTAAAATCACTGCCTGAATCAAAAACTTTGCTTTGGTAACTCACCCGTGCCTGCAGAAGACTCACTTTCGGTGGTCCGTAGAGGGTGGATTGATGTGTCGGTGCGGAAAATGTTTGCCATCTCGTCATACCAAACAAATTTTGACCTTCCGGACCCGGATGTGTTGTTATGAATAACTGCCTGCTTGTAAAAAGCTTCCGTAGTGATTTTGTTTTTGTCCTGCATTCGGATGCAGAACGAGTAAAACCCAGTTTTCCAAGTTCAGATGAGATCACCTCAAATATCTCAATATTTCTTTTTAGTGAAGATAATGCATATTTTATCTCCGCCTCCCCCCATACCTTAATTAAAGCTGAGGTCTCCTCATTCCCCCAGATAATGCCTCTCTTAATTTTGGTTTGTACTGGAGTTCCCTGACTACTTTCCGATGTGTCTTCAGTATCCATTTTCTAATCTCTGCGGTAGAAGCTCTCAAGCAATACTGATCAGTAAAAGATGTCCCCTGAATACTTCCCAGTACATAGGCTTCCTGTCCCCCTCCCCCCTTGGAGCCTCAATCTGCATGTCAAGGGAAAGGTGCTGGCAACCAAACCCATGCAAAGGATTGTTGGCTGGTAGTGGTGGAACTCCATTACCAAGAGCTGTAAAGCACATGTGCGATTGTATTGCTTTATACTAAACACGTTTCAGAAAAAATTGCACCCATGTGGCACTCATGAGAGCTGCTGTCTCTTATTGATTATTTTTCTCTGAACTTCTGATGTACCATATCCAAAATGTTGTCGCTCAGAGGGAAGTTTTCTCGTTAGAAATTCTGTTGCCTGTAAGGGTACTTCCTTTCCCCCCCCCCAAACACTACTGACTAATCTGCATATCAAGAGAAAGGTGAAGACTACCCAGGAGTTTAATTGTTGGCTTGTAAATCGCAAGGGGCCCCTTACTCAGCCCTGTGATTTCACTGTGCTGTGATGCGTTCTGGAAAAAAAACATTCTGAAATCCAAGTCCGTAATAACCACAAATACTTTTCCTAATTAAAGTAGACACATTTTGACTGCCCCCTTGAAGGTTTACAGTATAAAAATGAGGTTCGCAAGGCACAATCTGAAGGACATAATACTATGGCTGCTCACCATTGCCTATAGTTATAAACTGCAGTGGATCAGCAGTTTATAGTGAGTAGTGTAATATCTGATTATGATCCTATCTCATGGTGTAACACCATTGAAATGCAACGGAAAAACATGTACCACGAAGGGAGTTTGAGTGCCCTTAATTAAGCTGAATAAGCTGGTTGCACTGATCTGCTTCCAAAGGAAAGCAAGTCATGAGTTCAGGCCCCTTGCTGGAAAGAGATTTGCAATACTATCCATCTGCTGTTTTCTTTCTCAATAGATGTTATCACTCTAGTCTGACTGGTTACTTCCTGCTCTGGCACCTCTGCAGGCCCCAACCAGCAAATCTTGAGGTAGTTGAAGAAAATCCTGAGGCTCTTGTCTGTTTTATAGAGGTTTCAGAGGGCATAGCAGATATATTGCTGTAGGCCATGAGGTATATACAGCACTTACTCATTACTTTAAGGTGCTCTTTTTTTCCGGTAATGTAAACAAGTCTGCATGCCCACATTGCAGTTATACGGAGAGTGCTAGTTGGAGTTGAAGCATGAGTTCCCTGCTAAGGTACCCTCCATATAACATGGTTTTTTTGAGTCGCAGTGACTGCTTTATGAAGCTCAAAAGATAAAGATTATGTGGTTAATACTACACAATGTCCTATCATGAAGAGGTTACAATCAATGGCAATTGAAGCCTTGTAGGATTCTGTTATTAATTGTTACTAGAAATGATTCTAGGTTACATTATGGCACAGGCAAATGAAAAAGCCCTCATCACTGCACCCAAACACCAAATTTCCTTTGGCCCTCTAGAAGGCTGTGATCCCTGAGAGTTTCATTCCAAGTCACTGTGGCTGTAAGCACCCTTAAAGGGGTCATGTGGTTGAAAGAATGGTCAACAGTATGAATATGTTTTTTATTTAGGGTTTCAAGAGTTGCTGAAATTATTTTTCATACAAGTCACTTAACATGGGTTTGTAAATACTCAGCAATGGCATTGCGCACTGCTTCTGCCTCTGCACGGGCAGTTCCCGATCTGTTACAGTCATATGCTTCCGTGCAATCCAGTGAATCATCCAGGGAACGTTGCTGCTGATCCTCATCTGGAATTTCATGCTTTTCCCGTTCACAAATGTTATGTAGAATCACGGCAGCAGCAGCAACAATTGAGTTGATGTTTTCAATGTGTGCTTCTATTCTGACAGATAAGCGCCTGAATCGTGCCTTCAAGCGCCCAAATGCTCTTTCAACGACGCACCGTGATCGATTAAAAATCTTATTGTAGTGACGCTCCCTGTCATTTCTTGGTACAGCGAAAGGCTTCATCAGCCACTTACACAATGGATACGCACCATCCCCTAAGATTATGGGTGGAATCGATACCCCTGCATAGGTGAACAATGGGCTGCCGGGAATTAATGTCCCTTCCTCCATCTTACTGAAGAGAGTAGATGACCTAAAAACATGAGCATCATGGTTCACACCTGAATGTCCGGTCAACATCGAGAAAAAAATACCGTCTCCGTCGCATGCAGCCTGCAGTAGAACAGAATGGAAAGACTTCCTATTAAAGTAAGCCGGACCCTGCAATTTTGGTGGGCAGATCGGAATGTGTGTTCCGTCAATACAACCAATAGTATGCGGAAAACCGAAAATTTTCATAGATGACGTCATCTGTTGAAATAGAAAACAGAAGAAACAGTCATTGACCCACAAATGCATAGAAGTTGAGGAACATTCATGTAGCATACATGGAACACCAGTGCGTGATGTCGCAATGCAGGAGCAGCCATTGGACAGGTTCCTCCAGGAACCTGCCCAACGCCCCTCAAAAGTCTTCCTGGACTGACCCCATCTCCCCAGTGTGTGGCAGGGAGATCCATATTGCAAAATTGCGCTGGGCATATTGATCATTTTAATTATCACTTGAATTCCCATAACCCCTAAATTTGAGCGCTTTCTACCTAGTTCTTGATTTTTGTGGGAGCAAGATGCGCTTTCCAGTATCTACCATACTCATGCGTTTAATATTGTTGTATGCATCAAACGTTTCCCCATACTAAACATGCCCATAGAAGGCATCCTGGTCTGACCATGCCACCCGTGTGTGTGGCGGGGAGTACCGTAGACCAACATTGTGATGGGTGGGAAAATTTCAATTGTACTTCGAAGCCCTTTCCCCCCCCCCCAATTCGACTGAGTTCAGGTATTTTGTGGGATGGAGAAGCGGTTCCCGGTATGTACGTCTCTCATCTTAAAAACGTAATGCCAACTGTAACAGACGAACCCGCATTAAAACACCTACCTTACTGAATTCTGATAGGCGAACCTCTTCCTTGAGAAGGACGTGTTCCATTGCCAGGCACACCTCGATGACTATACTTGCCACAGTAGAACTTCCTTTCTGGAATACAAGGGCGATGGTTCTGTAGCAAGAACGGCTGGCCAAGAAGTACACGCCAATTGCTACTCGTTCTTCGACTGGAACTGCTGACCGCATTACTGTGTCCCTCCGCATCAGATATGGTCGCAGCTTGTCCGCGACCCCAAAAAGTGTTCTCCTTGACATTCGGAAGTTTTCCAACCATTGTCTGTCGTCCCACAGCTTAAGAACCGTGTCGTTAAACCACTGAGAACGCCCAGGGTAGCACCAGAATAGTTTCTGTCGAGGCGATGTCCGTATCCACTGGGAAATGACCCTTATCAAAGTGTTGCAACCAACCATAGTTTCCCTAAACAAATGCCTGCGTCGAAGTAACCGGTTTCTGCTAGAGAAGCATAACGTAGCTATACCGTCTATCAACTTACAGTAACTGCGCAGCAGTGCAACAAAATATGGGATCCTCCGTTTGAATTTCTTTAGCCGGCACTCAGAACGAGAGGGAGCCATGATAGCATGAAATTGATAACGGAGGCGGAAGTGCCACCGACACTGCTCTAGGGAGTTAGGAAGGGAGAACTCGAATGCCTTTGGAGGAGCCATGGGTCATACAAAAGATATGTTGTGTGCTGGTCCACCTAGTGCCCATGAAGGAGAACAGCATTTTTTATCACGCCGCCAATGGACGGAGCAATACAAATCGTAACTGGAAAACAAATGCTGATACAATTATTCGGCTCTTCAGAAAATGACAGGCGGGTATCGATGAATCGGTACGCCGTCTGGTTTTTTTTAAAAAAAAATAAATAAGAAGAAACCAGACATTTAAAAAAAGCTTCTCAGTGCGAAGAGAGCACGTGAAGTAGTACTGGATTCGACCCTAAAACATCGCCCGGTGAGGACAAGAAAATAGGGGTGGGGGGCGAATGGAGACCACGTGACCACCACGTGATCGCCTTCGGATTCACAGCGAAGGCAATCACGCTGCGAAGAGAAGTACTTCGTGAAGTGACGGCCATAGACTCTCCTAACTGCCCTCTCCAGCACCCATTAAGTTTCCATATAGCATTCTTAGCCCCTCCCACCAACTTGGTGATTAGCTATGCAAAACAAACTAATGAATATTCAAACTAGCTTTCCCTTTTTGTCACAGCCGGCATCATCAGAGGGCAGGAGCTCAAGGAGCAAGTTGTTCTCCCTGTATTTTTTTTATCTATTTCCTAGTATCATATTAACATATATCCCCAGCATTTGTTCTTATAGTAGTGGGTTGGCAGAGGAGAAGATATCATTTTTGCATTCACATGGCTGAAAACTGATTTTATATGACAGTAACGTTTCCCTTTCACAGAGTTTAACATCTTTGTTGAGTTTGCCCCTTTAAAAATATACTTTAGCCCTTCTGAAACACTACTCTCATTCCTTTTTCTGATGCTAATAATTCCAATACTTCTAAACAAAGCATCATTAGAAATAAATCCATTTACCCTTCAAGGCATGAGCCAAAATAAAATGTTGTCTTGTCAGCACTTGCAGACTACAAATTCCCTTTTTAGATAGACACATAGGAGCAATCAAGGTCATTATTGAAAAAAGACAGAGATCTGAATATCAGCAATGAGAATGGAGTATGTGTTCCCCTTATGGGTTCTACCACCACAATAACAGGATGTAGGTTCCCTGTTTCTGCCCCTTCCCACAAAGGAACCATTCCTTAAAGCAGCGGTTCTCAACCTGGGGGTCGAACGACCCTTTCCTAGGGGTCACCGCTGAGGCAAGCGGTCAGCCGCAGCCCCAACATAAAGCTGTGCGGTGCTGCTGTGCCAGAGCCATGTGGGCCTGGGCCCTGTGGCATGGAGTTTATATGTCATGGGTAGAGAAGGGAATGTACTGCAAAGTTTGGTAGCAGAAAATGGAGTTCCAAGGGTCCGGCCATTGGTGTTTTGCTAAATAAGCATGTAGAAGAAATATATTTATAACATTGATGATGATGATGATGATGATGATGATGATGATGATGATGATGATGATGATGATGATGATGATGATGATGATGATGATGTGTGCATGTCAGCGAGACAGCCATGCTAGGAGGGATGTGAAGGGACCTGCCTGTCTTGGCAAGGCAAGTGAAAAACAGACGTGAGAGCTTTTCATATACTGACATGATGCTAGATTTAAGAGTCTTCTGGACAGTTCATAAATCATGCATTGCAGTAAACACTTCAACCACATCTGACAATGATGGGTTGGCAGAGGAGAAGATATCATTTTTGCATTCACATGGCTGAAAACTGATTTTATATGACAGTAACGTTTCCCTTTCACAGAGTTTAACATCTTTGTTGAGTTTGCCCCTTTAAAAATATACTTTAGCCCTTCTGAAACACTACTCTCATTCCTTTTTCTGATGCTAATAATTCCAATACTTCTAAACAAAGCATCATTAGAAATAAATCCATTTACCCTTCAAGGCATGAGCCAAAATAAAATGTTGTCTTGTCAGCACTTGCAGACTACAAATTCCCTTTTTAGATAGACACATAGGAGCAATCAAGGTCATTATTGAAAAAAGACAGAGATCTGAATATCAGCAATGAGAATGGAGTATGTGTTCCCCTTATGGGTTCTACCACCACAATAACAGGATGTAGGTTCCCTGTTTCTGCCCCTTCCCACAAAGGAACCATTCCTTAAAGCAGCGGTTCTCAACCTGGGGGTCGAACGACCCTTTCCTAGGGGTCACCGCTGAGGCAAGCGGTCAGCCGCAGCCCCAACATAAAGCTGTGCGGTGCTGCTGTGCCAGAGCCATGTGGGCCTGGGCCCTGTGGCATGGAGTTTATATGTCATGGGTAGAGAAGGGAATGTACTGCAAAGTTTGGTAGCAGAAAATGGAGTTCCAAGGGTCCGGCCATTGGTGTTTTGCTAAATAAGCATGTAGAAGAAATATATTTATAACATTGATGATGATGATGATGATGATGATGATGATGATGATGATGATGATGATGATGATGATGATGATGATGATGATGATGTGCATGTCAGCGAGACAGCCATGCTAGGAGGGATGTGAAGGGACCTGCCTGTCTTGGCAAGGCAAGTGAAAAACAGACGTGAGAGCTTTTCATATACTGACATGATGCTAGATTTAAGAGTCTTCTGGACAGTTCATAAATCATGCATTGCAGTAAACACTTCAACCACATCTGACAATGACTCCATTCTTCATTGGTTTGCTGGATGATGGACTACAAATAGCTGCTGAACTGCAAAAAGAGATCTGAAGCCATGAGTAGCTGGCCGGGACAAGAGGTTAGGCTGCCACTGGCATTTTTACGGGCTGCCATTTTCAGAATGGAAGTGAGGTTGACAACAGAGGGTCATTTGTCATATTTCAAAATACCAGAGATGCTTCTGCGACTACATAGGGAAATCTCATGAGAGAGTTTATACTATCTGTGCTGCCTGTGCATAAGAATGTAGTCAACTGCTCAGATCTCTGAAAAGATGAGGGCTATTGACATGCTAAGTGGGACTCCAGTACTATTTGAAGAGTGCAAAGAAGATGTGAAGATGTTGCTTGACTTCCATTCCCATCAGCCTCTGATAACATGCTCAGTGGAAATGAGTTCTAATGACTCAATGCATGTACACCACATATAGGTGTGGGGCACACACATAGTCTTGGGGCAGGCAGGCAGGGAGACCCATCCACCTCAAGGATCCTTCTAGCCTCCAATCAGTAGGGAAAGACTACCCTGCCTCAGTCTGACCCTTTGTCTGCCCCACATTAACCCCTGCAGGTTTAGTCTAATAAGATTATAAAACTGATTTCTGAAATTGTACATGCAGATTCTTGCTTAAATGTTCCGATCATGCCTTAATGAATTTTTCTCTCTGGTTTGTAAATTATTCTTATATGCCAGTACTGATAGAAATAGTGGGCTGGTATACCACTGCATGACCAAGAGGCTGTGTTGCTGAGACACTTCAATTTCTTTCTGCACAATTCATAGTTTCTCATGATCCACACAGTTATAGGCTTTGCTTTAACCCATAAAGCATAGATTGGTCATCTTCTGTAATTCTTTGGTGCTTTCCAGTGGCCAGCAGAGATTCGCAATATGCTCCTGAGTGCCCCATTAAACATGCTGGAACATCAAGCATTTCTCACTCCATAGAAGATAAAAGCCATTGTGGCAACAGCTTGAGGATCACTTTGCTTACATAGGAAATTAAAGCAGTGGTCCCATGGTTACTGCACTCCTTGGTATTTCCTTTCTTAAGTGTCTGCAGGCCACTGTTTTGTTTTCCACTTTTTTGGCATATTCTTGTTAGGATTTTGAGATATTCGGTTCATATAGCTTTAAACTCTTCTACTGGTATTCCATTTAACCCTGGTGATTTATTTCTTCCCAGTGCTTCCATAGTTGCATAGAAGAGAGTTTCAGCTGAGCACAGACTGTTAAAGGTGCAAGACCTCTCTTCACTTTTGCATCTGTCTACTCTAGTGCTAGTTTACATCAGTAAAGGTGGGCATGAACCTCTGGTTTGATGGCTCGTGCTGATTTGTTTACTGGCCAAACAGGCTGGTGGCAGTTTCCAGCCCCACCTCCTCTGGTGGTGGTGGGAGCATTCTAAGGCAGCTCTCAGAGGAGGCATGGCAGGGAAGCCAGGGTGCTGCCTTTGAGTGGGCACCCACCAGAGGAGGCATGGCTGCAAAGCACTGAACACGTGTTTGGCTGGTAATGGAACTGCCACCAAATTGGTGGTCTGTACCCATCTCTATGCAACAATAACTTGGAGGGAATGATGTGCACTGAAAACCAGGGGCAGACCGCATATGTGCAAGGAATTCGGCAGTGCCCAGAAACCCAAAGTGGAAGAATATTCTTGACATATTAATTTTTTAAAAAATTGGTCATTTGGAAGACCAAAAATTAGCAAAAAAAATGGAGGGGAATACTTGACAAACATGCAGGCATTGTTGGCTATGACATTAGTCAGCCACATGAGGTGCTAGAAAAAAGTTACAGTCTTATAGCTTTCATAAAAGAGGAAACTTGTTATGTCCTGGTTAAAAAAGAAAGCTACAACTCTTGATATTCTCCCCGCTGTACCATGTTCTATAATTTACAGGAGTCTCATTGCCCCTGGTTACACCTGCCAACTTTTCAGTCAGTGGCTACAGTGCTGCCTTTAATGGCAACATGGTGAGCAGGAAGTGGGAGGTATTAATACTGTAGTGCTGTGAGAAATTGCTATTTCCTGCAGATAAGGGTGGACTAGGTTCAGTCTTTTCTATAGGCCATTTGGCAACTCTGTCAGATGCACAGACATTTAATGTTAGACTGATCAATTGCTGGCAAAACTTTATTTTGCAAGGGGATATCTCTCAAGAACATTGTGTCAACTGTTTTAGACATCTGCCAGAGAGGGATGCATGTCTAATATTAAACAGGAACAGCTGGCCTATTGTTCTCATGGATAAGGAAACTGTATAAACCTGTTGAACCACAGTATTTTCACAGTGGAACAGACACCTGTGATAAATCTATCACTGGAACAGATGGTGGTGAGGGAACCAAGTCAGCTCTATCTAGCCCTCCTCCTGACAAATGAACAATGTGTTTGCTCTTTGGATTTGTAGGACAGGAAATGGGGGTGGGGAGTTGGAGCTAACCACACAGGCACCCCTCACTGCGGAGTCATCACAATTAACAGCAACCACCACTACCCCTATCACAATTGGTAAGAGGATGAGGCAATGTCACTGTGCCCACTCTGAAATGGGATGTACTAAATGCCTCTGATTCAGATTTGTTACTTTCTCTGCAAAATTATGTCTAACCTTTTGTGACTAAAGTGAACCAAGTGGCCTGAATAGTTGATGGGTGACTGCACTCCCCTCCAATGCTAGGTTTATTCACTTCAACAAAAAAATCCTTGTTTCCAACCACAGCTACTTCATATGGACTAGCTACAGTCTGGCCAGAGGTGTGCTGGTTGTTCTGGGCTGGCTTACTAGGGTTGTTTCACAACTAATTAGGCTTAGTCATATCCAGAACAAGGAGATGAACATAGTGCGATGTAAGTAATGTGCTGCAAGAAATTACCTTATGTTTAACATATTGTTGGAGCAGTTAAAGAGTAGTGATGATGGTATTTTAAAATAATGTAATGAGTTTTAGTATTGTATTTCATTTATTATTTATTTATTTTGATTTTTTTTTTACACTGCATATTGCCAGGACCCTGCCTGTCACAGAACCTGATTATGAGGGGTTAAATGGTGAAGAAGAGGAGCCTTGCAGCTCAAATCAGCAGGCAGCTGGGTCTGATGACTCAGCTGAAAACATATCTTCTCCCCCTAGAAGGGCCATGAGCAGGATTCTGCAAAGACGTGCCAGCAGGAGAGCTAGGGAAAGGGTCTTTGATGCTAGATGGGGAATCAGGGCAGCAAGCCCTGAGTACTAGCAGAAGCCTTTCCAGGAGTAAGGGTGTGTTTCCTGTTTTGGGATAAAGCTGGTAAGCTCACCTTGAGTTCTCTGTGGGAGCAACGCGTCATTTGAACTTGCAACATCGTTCCTGTCTGTGACCTTGGCTCTGTTTCTTGATTTTGGACTGGCTTCCTGGACCACAGCTTGATCTGTTCCCTTGGGTTTGGCATCTGGTTTCTGTGAGATATTCTGATTTTGACTTGGACTGTTAATTGCTGGGAGTTGGATTCTGTTATTTATCTGGCACTTGATTGTTGGCAATGGACTTGAACTTGCCTGGCTTTCCACTAAAGATCTTGGCAAAGAACTGAACTCTGTGTGTGTGCTCTGTGTGCGGGGCTTGACACATATCGCCTTGGAAAAGAACCCAAAGAGGGTTTTCTTGTGGGGTTATTTGGTACAACAACATTTGCTCACTGAAGTATTCACTATACAGTGGTCCCCCACCCTTTTGCAGTTAATATACTGCAGTCATGCTATATTGTGGGACTGCAGTATAGTGGTACCCCAAAAGGGCTTGAGGGAGGGGGGGAAGGGTTTTAAAAGCTGGAGCTTTTTAAACCCCCCTTCCCCAAGCCCTGGGCTCCAGCTGATTGGCGCTAGGGTTGGGAAACAAAAAGTTTTCTCCCCCACCCCAGGGCCAATCAGCTGGAGCCCAGTGCTTGCCATGGAGGCATTGTGCGCTGCTCCCCTGCACCCAGGGGGTGGGGTCAGGAGAAGTGGCACACAATGTTTAAAATGACTTTAAGCAACAGAGCCAAGCAGGCTCCGATGCTTAAAGACATTTTAAACATTGTGTGCCCCCCCCCAGGCCTAATCCAACCTGCCTCTGCATATTGTGGATTTTCAATTATTGTGGGTTGGGTCGGTTCCTAACCCCTGCGATAGATGGGGAGATAATTGTATAACAAAAACACAGCTTTTGATGGGGTGATTTGGAACCATCTTTTACATTTAATGTTTTAGTGGGCCGTGAAAGCACACTTCAAACAAGCTACTCTCCTAATAGTATTGACAAGCAAAGAGAGCAAACAATAATAAGTTTTTTTAACAATAAAGCTCCAAGTCTCCTGACAAGAGTGAAGGGAAATATCTCACTCAGGTGCCACTACACTTGAAATTAAACTGGCTGGCTGCTCAGCAAAAGAGTTTCTGTGCTATCCTCAGTTGAAGATTGAATTGTTTATTGCAGCACTTGTTGGCTTATACTTAAGCTTCCATGACAACTGTTTTCTGGCAAATGCCAGATATTTTATTTTCCTTCCTGTAGAAAGAAGCCATGTACAGTGGCTCTCTGTGGCTCTTCTATATCCTTTTCTGTCCATCAGCTTTAATATTCTAAGCAACCTCCTGCCTCTTCTTTTTTCCGGTGCTTGAAGGTGACTTTGGAGGAAATAAAGAATCCATTGTGGATGTTCTTGGTTCACATTTGAACACATTTGCTCTATTTGTTCGCAATAGACCTCAACAAGGAATTTAGGGCTAGGGCTGGGAGTCGAGCTGCTGGCAATTGCTGGTTTATGTCCCACCCCACCCCACCCCACCCCATAATAGAGGGATGAGGCAGAAAGGTTTCTACTTGCTTGGCTGTAGGTCCAAGAGATGAGTAGGAAAAGCAGAAGGCCCTACAAAATGAGAATACCCTACAAATACAGCAGGCCAGAAGAAATGGCTTGGAACCCAGAAAAAGGAATGGAACATGGGCTCAGATGAATTATGCAGCAGAAGAAGGTCACAGAGAGTTTAGGAGTGTAAGTGCGAAAAAGGAAAGGGTACATGAAAAGAAGGCAGCAGAACACTTTATGAAAGGAAAAGCAAACTCCACAGATTCATTTGAAAGAGGCAGCCATATTTTCAGCTGCAGACCTTTAGGAGATTTAATGTAACTGTACAAGCTTGACTTCATAAATGCTAGCCAGGAATAAGCATTCATCCCCAGGATTTCTCTGTCTTCCTCCCACATCCCTCTTGATATTAGCTCCAGGTTGCTTCCAAAATTGAGAACTTGGGAGGAAACAAATTGGCATCTTGATGCCAAGGGAGATGCATTCAAGTCAGACATTTTTGCATGTGCCTCCATCATGTCATATCAGATGGCAGTTAATTAACCTGATCCCTTAGAAAGATCCCGGAGAACTTCAGGTGGGACAATAACCATCTAAATTAGCCATAAGTCTAGGGCGCTGAAGGTAGTGGAAAGTCCACACTACAGTATTAGACATGAGCACGACTTGACGAAATTCTCGTTTCCGTTTCCGTTACTCGTTTCTGTTACGCAATGGAAACGGTAACGGCAATTACTCCCCCAGAACTCGAACTCGAACTGACAAAAGAAAAATTGGGTCTGATTTGTCATTGTCGTTCCTGGCATCGCAGCGATCGTGCGATGCCAAGCGGCACAGAAAAAAAGTTTTAGAAATAAAAAAACCCCGATTCCCGGCCAAAAAAGCAGGCGAAAATATGCCTGCCTGAGGGCACCTACCAGAGGGGTGGTTTCTGGGGGGGGTCCCCACTCCAGCCTCCCCCCCTCCTGTCCTGGGCTGTTGGTACCATGCTGGGAGGGGGCATCCTCGGCGTCTCCATTTCCCATGCGGTGTGGGGGGGATCCAAAATGGCGACCGCAATATTTTTTTTGAAATCGTGGTCCAAAAACCCACCAAAGCACCACAGAAACATGCGAAAATTAGCTATTTTAAATGCTTGAATTTTTACAGTAGCAGCAGTGGGTTTTTCTTGCAACAAAACGTCTCCATTGATTTTATTTTTTTTATTTTATTTTTTATTTTTTTACACCTGCGCACGCGCAATGATGGGCTGGCCATGGGATGGGACCATGCAATTTTTTGGAGCCATTCCACCAATCGCATGGCCAGGTTTTGCTGAGACTTCTGGATGTGCCAGAGAGGGCATAAAAAGCCCACCAACCCTAACCCTAACCCATACGCCAGTACACTGTGTTCTTAGTGGGCCAGAGGCACCCAGAGGTACAGCCCACTAACCCACCCTAACCTTAACCGTTACCCTAACCCTAGCCCTTACCGCCTAACCCCATGCTCTGGGAAGTCAAGTCGCGCTAAATTGCAGCGGTAACGACAAACGACATGACGAAATGACAAATTTTTGAAAATTTTTGCGAAAAACGGAAACGACCCGAAACGGACCCGTCCCGAAAAACGACAACTCGAAAAAAAAATTTCTGGTCGTGCCCATCTCTATACAGTATATCTTCCATGTACTGTAACACTTGCCATGGCTAGGCAGATGGAAACATTTAAAGCAGGCATGGCCAAACTTCGGCCCTCCTGATGTTTTGGACCACAACTCCCAGAATTCTAAGCTTAGATGGCAAAGAACTGTGGGAGTTGCAGTCTAAAACATCTGGAGGGCCAAAGTTTGGTCATGCCTGATTTAAAGGCTTTAGATGGCCAGAGGATACTAAGAATTTCTGGGCTCAGATTAGGAACTTGTAATTTATGGAACAAGTGTGAGGCAGCAGAAATCCACAGCACAGTAAAGGAAACAAAAAGTATGAATATTAAGGTCACTGGAGTTTACACATTGTCTGTTGGATTTTTGTTTTGTTTTGTCAGAATCCAGCCAAGTAGACACTGGACATGCTGTGTTTTTATTCACACTAATGATTCACAGCCTTGTTGTGGAGTTTCAGGCAGAGTAATCAAATATGTTAAGTGTGTTTCTTGTAAGCTTCATCCCATATTTAGGCCATGTAATTCTTATTGACGGGGCTGTCCAGACAGGAGAATTTAGAGCAATCTGGTTCCCACTTAATCAGCTCTTATCATCAGTGAACTCAATTTTATTTCTCATTTGAGTGATTCTTCCATCCACGCCAGAGATGTTTGTGAGAATGGTCCACAAATTTCTTTAGATCACTAGTCTACTCATGAATAAGGTTTACCAAGTTCACTCACAAGTAGGTTTTCCTGGTTCACTAATAAGTAAGGAGGCAACTGCTGGACAAGCTCAGAGCTGTGACACTGGTAACATGGGAAAACATTGGGGTGAAGGTGGGAGAAGATGGAAGGAAGGTAACTCCCACTTGTCCCCACCTTGATTCTCAGATAAGGCTCTGCTGCACCTATATCTCTTTGTTGGGGGGAGAGCCCACAGAATTAACATAGCCCACTTCCTCACATTTTCTCACAGCCATTGTTCAGTGGGCCACAGCAGCTTTTCTTTGTTGTTGTTGTTAAATAAAGTAAGTGGTATATCAAAAGTACACTGCATCAACTGGGTGTTGAGTCATGACAACTGGCCTGGAATGTGAATGTAAAGAGCGTATTGTCCATTTAATGAAACTATTCAGACCAGCGTTGGGTGAAACCAAGGTGAACTATAAATTGTAAGCCTCCAACCAACCTTCCTCAGACTGAAGAAGCTACTTGGATGAGTTGAAAAACATTTTGATCCCACAAGTCCAGTTGCCATGACTCAACTCTAAGTTAACCTTGCCTGGATGACTGAAAATTTCCACAGAAACATTGCATCAAGCTAGTATGGTATTAGAATTGCACTGCATTGTTAAGGAAATATTAAAATTAAGAGCACACAAATAGAGGAGGGGGTTTCTTCAAACCTACAAAAACACGAAGGCAGAGACTCATCCATCCAAAAGACTCGATTCCAAAACACAAGGGGAGCAATATGGTAGATATGGTCTTTGGGACTAATGGAAGCAGTATAGAAATCTGAAAGAATAAATAAAACAAATAAATACTACCTTAGGGCCTTTATACACGACCCCTAAGCTCTGCAGGAAATGGCTGCAAGGTCCGGACCTTACAAGTGTTTTCCCACCAGCTCCGGACTTTGCAGACAATTAAGTGCGACCCCGCCCACCTAAGCGCGACCCAGCTGCACTTTCTTGTACCTGCTTGAGGTGGGTGAAAATCCCCAGGTCCTGATTTAATCTGGTCAGTGCGGGGCTCTCCTGGCTTCTGCTTGTGTTTTTTTTTTTTGCCCCCTGCCCCTTTAAGAGAAGAGGTGGGAGGAAAAAAAGCAAGCAGAAGAGAAACGGAAGAGAAACTGAGCTCCGGGAAGCTCCTCCAGGTGAGCTGCATTTTTTCCCCTCTTTCTCTGGTGGGGAGGAAGGAAGGGCAACGAACCCCTAAGATCTTTGGTCCGAATTTAAGGGACCAGCGGATCTTAGGGGTCGTGTGAAAAGGCCTTATTAAAGACAACAAATTGATTGTGGTTTGTGAGCCCTATCTCACTTCTTCAGATGTGGCTATAAAACTATATTTTTATTTCCGTCAAGTGATCAGTCTAGAATGCCGCTCCCATAACCTGAAAATATGAGGAGGAAAGTGTTTCTCAGTGCAGTCCCTAAAGCACACTTCAGCTGAAGAAAGCGCCTGGAACAGCTGACACCTTCTTGAGTTCATTTTCCCTGAAATCTTGCATCTCGTAGAAAAGGCTTCATCTCTTGTACATAAGTGCTCAGCTCCTGCACAGCTGATAGCACTTACACTCTTTCTCCTGCCTGGCACAGTCAGCTTCTCTAGCTGTTCCCATAAGAGCATGAGAGACCTTTACCAGACTGCTGCTTCCCCTCCCAAGGCTTATACGTAACAGATGGGGCCTCTTCTTCCATCAGGAAATGAAACATTCATTTGTGAATCTCAAAAGTAAATGAGCCTGGTGGTGGAACGTACTTGTGTGCCAGTGTCATTGGCCTCAGTGATGTGGATGTTAAGAGAACAGATGGAGATGGATGAAATATTTGTCTGGGATCAACCTCATTATTAATGCTAGGCCCTCCAGTGTTTTTTCCTAAATGGAACAAGTAGTCACCCTAACTGGCAAGTTTAAAAAACACACACACACACACACACAAAAAAAACACCCACCCACCCCGCAAAAAAAAACATCCAATATAGGAGCCTGATTTCATGCATATGTTACAGTGTCAGCAACTTTGGTTGCATCCACTGACTTGATCTCAACAGGTCTGGAGAAAAAACAGTTTAACCTCTCTTTCCTTGTTTCCTTATTGCATTCCTGTCTCTCCTTTCCTTCGGGACGTTCAGGATGGTGTACAGAATTCCCCACACACATACACACACAATTTGTTGCTTACTACTAAGTGTGGATCCCAATTTAATATGCCTATCAGAACATGAGCCTAAATTCACTTGGCAAACCCAACTAGAGTAGATGCATTGAGTCAACTGGATCATATGATCACCAAATCACTGTAATTACTTAAGGGTTAATTTCCTATTTAACAATTGACTGAACTGGCCAGTATGCAGCAGTTGGGACTAACAATTAGATTTATTTTTTGCAGTGACTTTTTACAAGTCTATGTCATATTCATTGTCACTTGCTACGTGTGTTGCGATTTTTTTTTGTCTTTTCACAAAATCTCACAAGATCCTTTCCCTCTTTCTGGTAGTAAAAATGCAATGAACATTTGTGAATGAAAATTAATTGACTTTTCATGACATTAAAAATATGATTCCTGAGTTAGTTGCCTCACCCTATCTAATAGAAGGACCTGTCCAGACAGGTTCTGTAGTTCCATTTGTAGTTCCTTCCACCCTTTCTGCTTCTCTGTGTTATTGGTTCATATGTCCATCTTTCACACATTTCTTGGCTCCTGTCTACCTTTGCTCCCTCATGGAGAAGAGACTGCTATCAGCAAATGAAAGGACGTCACATCAACTCAACAGCATACTCAGTCATCTTACCTCAGATATTTCTGTGACAGAGCAGCCTTGAAGCACCACACAAGTCAATAAGGCCGTTAAAGTGAATTCTAGTGACACATTTATTAGACTTGCCATGGAAAAAACAAAGAAAAGACACTCTCTTCTCCACCACTGCTTGTGATAATAAATGTGTCCTCTGTGGCCACATGTCACAGAATGATCTACAGCAATGATAAAGGTTTAAAAATAAAGGGAGGAGAAACCATGTGCCAAAGAAAGATAATGGACCGCCAGCTAAAAATAATTGGCCAAGTAGTATTATCAGAATACATTAATTCAGTATAAATCCAGCAAGTCAAGAGTGATGGAATGAAATATGGATCTTGTGAGAATATGGTGTTTATTTATGTTTATTATTTAATGTTTTTTAAGGTGATTTTTCTTTAATTGTACAAAATAGTAAATGTGAGAGGCAATCAAACAGGCTTTCTCTCCACCAAAAATGTGTTTATTAAAAGGTTTGAGTTACTTTTCTCAAAAAGGAACCTATAAACACATCCGATCTCACCTGATTTCGGAAGCTAAGCAGGGTCGGCCCTGGTTAGTACTTGGATGGGAGACCACCAGGGAATACTGTAGGCACCTGGAGTAGGAACTCGTAAACCACTCCAGTATTCCTTCCAAGAAAACTCCATGGACATGCAGTCACGAAGAGTCAGTCATGACACAACACACACACAATAAAAATTGAAATATTTTTGAATGAATGAACAACACACATTAAAAGCTATGAAAGTAGCCTGTTACAGCATGTATTAATGGCCAGTAGTGCTACTATTATCAAAACAAACACCATTTGAGAGCAGAATGTCAATGCATCTGAACCTAACAGAGGATTGTTAAAATATCCAGGCTCTCATTTTAAAGTCCAGGTGCTTAGGAGTACTAAGGCCATTTCAGAAAGAAAAAGGAAAGGAAAATGCTTGGACTTTTTGAGAAAAAAGAAAACTTAATGATTGCTGTATAATAAAATTCTGGGTCTCCTTCTAGAAGCAATCTGAAACCTGTTGGTATTAATGCAGAAAATAAAAGCACCCTTATCCCTGATGGCAATACTGTTATCACTGGCCCAGACTTCACATCAGCCATAACTTTCTCATCTAAGGCCCTTGTTTAAGTGTCTCTTGGCTTTTCAGACCACGTACTAACAAATACAAAACAATGTGACTCTGCCATTCATTTTACTTTCCTGCTGATACAGGCCTTTGAAAAAGACTGAGCAGGAATTTCTTTTTAGAGGAAATGTGTTGGTGAAGCACTGTAACAACAATGATTTCTCTCACAAACAGAAACACTGGACACTCCTTTCTCCTCCTTCTCTTTCTCTCCGCCTAGCAGTCGGCCAAAGACCAGACTTGACCTGAAACTCCTTGCTTGCAGGAGGATTTCATAATAAAACTGAGGGCCACATGATGTCTACCACGACTTTAGAATTCTTCCCCTACTCCTTCATTAGGTTCCCCTGCCCCCAACATTCATAAGTACTTGGAGATTCCAGATGCTTGCAAGACTGATTCTGACTGTTTTTATTTATTTTTATTTATTTTTTAAAAGGCAGAAATTTTTTTCTATAATTCTGGCTATCAAGGAAATTTATTTATTTATTTATTTATTTATTTATTTATTTTGTCACCACCCATCTCCCCAGGGCTTGACACTGGGACTTTTAAAAAATAAATAAATAAATAAATAAAAATAAATAAAACAAGCACCGACCCGGCCCCAGGGGCTATGTGGTTGGTGCTCTAAAATAAATAAATTTAAAAAATAAAATAAAACAAGCACTGACCCGGCCCCTGGGGCCGCGTGGTCAGCACTCGAAAAATAAATAAGAAATTAAAAATAAAACCGAGGCGCGGGGAAGCTAGCATCTCAAAAAGCCCCTGGTTTGGGGGACTTTTAAACATAAACAATAAAACATTAAAAATTAAAAAGTACTGGGCCTCTGGAGGTGACAGCAGAGCGGCTGTGGCTGCGACTGTGGAGCCAGCAGTGAGGCCTCCCGCTGCCCAGCACGGCCAATGATGGACCTTCAGAGGAGGCAGCCTTCTGGGCCACAGCCACCGCCATCAGGATCACCGCCGCTGCTGCCAGGATCACAGCCACTGCAGGTTTCACTGCATCCGCCGGGATCACCACTGTGGTTGCCACCATCACTGCAGCAATTGCTGCCGCCGCTGCGATCTCCACCGCTGCCACTGCTGCCACTGCTGCCACTGTCATCCAGGTAAGCTGAACCAGTTCAGCTTGGTTTGGGTTCATATAAATTTTTGTTTTAAAAATTCCTACGAATCAAATCGAACCGAGGGTGGGCCCAAAACAGAATGAAGCGAACCATAAGTTTTCTGTTTCGTGCCCACCTCTAAAAACATATCTATCTATCTATCTATCTATCTATCTATCTATCTATCTATCTATCTATCTATCTATCTATCATTATTGGGGTAAATGGTGGGGCTTTAAAAGAGATGGACTCTATGATGCTAGCCATCTCCATGATTGCTGGCTACTTGTTCTTCCCCAGGCAAGCTGGCAGAAGCGAGTTTCCAGTCTCTTCTGGAAGGCCAGGAGCGAGGGGTCCTGTCTCAATTCCCTCTGTTCCAGAGGGCTGGGGCCACTGCAGAGAAGGCTCATCTCCTAGACCCCTTCAGATGAAATTATTTTGTTGATGGGGTCTGCAGCATGTCCTCCCTCCCTGATTGGGTGGGACGGGTAGATGCAATGGGGATGAGGCAGTTCCTCAGGTAATTGCCTAAGCATATGTACCAACTAGTGATGCACAGTGGCTTCAGATCAAGTTGGAAAGCAGACCAGTCCACAGACACGTGTGCTTTTTCTAGCTGTTGACAGATGGAGAAAAACACCCCCAATTTCCCTAAGGTGGACTAACATCAGGCAGTTAACCTGAAAAGCTCACATAATTTTGTTCTATCAGCCAAGAATTCAAAACCAAAAGAGCTGATTCTGGAAGACATTATGAATTTACCACCAACAAAACCTCAGAAATCTCTCCTGGGCAGTCCAACTGCAGAGGTACTGAGGACTGCTCCAAGTGAGATTGCTCAAGTCTACATACAGTATATATCCACCCCTCCTTCCTCTGCAGTTGTCCAGGAAGCCATTTACGCAGTGTGGCTGGAGGATTTGGGCTAGTTTTTTTTACTAGCTGTTTCATTTTGTATACAAATACAAACTAAGTGCTCCACCATTCAGGCCTTACCACTCATGGTTTTTCTCCCTGCTCCACATGACAGGACCCCAGTGGCCACTGATGCAAGTCTCCATGTACCAGCAGGGGGTTGGGGGCAAGAGGTTGGAATGGGAACCAAATGTTCAGTCTGTTTGCCTTCTGATGCAGAACGCTTGCCCGGCTGACATTTTAAAAGAATAAAAACAATTTTAAAACAATAGACCAGAGGTTAGGAATGGTATTCATTTGTTTAATTTCACCTAAAAGGTGAGGCTCCAGTACTTTGGCCACCTCATGAGAAGAGAGGACTCCTTGTAAAAGTCCCTGATGTTGGGAAAGATTGAAGACAAAAGGAAAAGAGGACGGCAGAGAATGAGATGGTTGGACAGTGTCATTGATGCAACCAGCATGGATTTGACCAAACTCCGGGAGGCAGTAGAAGATAGGAAGGCCTGGTGAGCTCTGGTCCATGGGATCACGAAGAGTCAGACATGACTGAACAACTGAACAACAACAAAAAGGATTTTAAGTTACAAACCATGATGGAGATGTGTAATCTCCAGGCTTAAAACTGGGGCACTTCAAGAACCAGATGCAGGAGAGTGGTATCAAGAGACAGATATCTAGTCTTGTGCGCTCCCGGACACATTTGGTGGGGCCACTGTGAGATACAGGAAGCTGGACTAGATGGGCCTTTGGCCTGATCCAGGATGTCTCTTCTTATGTTCTTACGTTCTTATGATTTGTGTCCAATATTCCCACCACATCGTTTTAAACTTGCTTGAATTGTCCAGAAGATTTGCCCAGCTTTAAATGTGGTTTCTTTGTTTAAAAAACATGAAATTGTCCCTAGCCAGTTGTTCTTACTTGAATATGTGTTTTTGTACTATGCTTAGCTCCTGAACAAGGCCAGGACCAAAACATGTTGAGCCTGGCCTTTTTAGAAAAGAAGAGTCTCTGCTCACAACATTTTCATGCATCTTGCAACTCTGTCTCCGATTTGTACTTTTGTTTCAATATTTGGGCCACATTGCACACGACATCCCCAAATCATGAAAGAAAGATGTGGCTTTATAGTAATCCTCTTTTAAACAAGCCAAACTATTTCAATTTTATGTATTTCCCCACCTCACCCCATCCCTTTTGTTCCTTCTACCTTGTCAAGTAGCAACAATTCCACAGTCCAGTAGACCAGAACGCAATGTAATCGCCAGACTTGATCTCTGGAATTGCTTTTTATAAAGTAGCAATAAACAACCCGAAGCAAGTACTGTTACAATATGCAGACCTGCATAAAAGCATCAATCTTGTAGCCAAGAATGTGCCTTGGGTTTTCTACTTTGCATTCTATATCACTGTATATACATCGGTATGTATTACTGTTGTATATGCATATCTCTAGGGCGATTTATACAAAGTACAAAAGAAGACATAGGAATAAAGAGCAAATGTCAACGCATCATAGAGGTTTTCATGGTAAAAGTGTTAAATGCAGCATACAGTGTGCTATAATTTTGGAAGACTTGGATAAATAAGGCAGCCATTAGCTCTTCAGGAAAGACAGAAAAGATGCATGTGAACCATTCTAGCTTTTGGAAAAATGTCTGCACATGTACATGCTGGGTATGCTTTCAACATCAATCTGTCAGCCAGCAATGCCCTTCCTTTTGCAGAGTGCTGCACTGAGTTGAGTTTGTTCCAGTCATTCACCTGACCTTATTAGACAACATTGAGCTGACTTGGATTGTCCATTAGGGTTTGTTTTCCCCCTAAATCCACCTTGGGCTCCTGTGTTGGGAGAAAGACTGATCATAAAATCAATTAATGAAAGAGGACTTAATAATTCTACAGCTCCTGAAGCTTTCTGGGTCATATTGTTGTTGCGCTTTTGTGCTACTTTCCTCTTTGGCACTACCTACGGAACACCACAAACAGAATTTTACTCCATTCGTAATATATATCAGCATTTACTTTCAGAAAGCATAATTATTGTAGGAGAGATAATGGTCAGTGGGAGAAGGAGACCCTACATTTGGGCAATATTTTAGGAATGAAACAAAACACTACTGAAGCATGAAACTTTGATGTTCTCCAGAACTTTTCAACAAGGTATGCAGGAGAAATGGATTACATAAATAGGAGAAGATGTATTCTCTCTGCCAAAACAAGACCAGTGCAGATTGTGGTATTGGTCATGAAATGTTGATATCCATTATCCAACATTAGAGTCAAGCTGAAAAAAGAACACTGAAAAAACATAGTGCCAATATATAATCTAAACAATATTCCTTGTGAAGCTGAAGTCCGCATATAGAACAGATTTGCATTACTAAACTCAGTTGAGAGTGAAATAGAAGAACTGTGGATTGAAATCAGAAGTACACTATCTGTCCAGAAGAAAATAAACAAAAGGTGTAAACAGTATCCTGAAGAAAAGAAAAGAAAAAGAAAAGAAAAGAAAAGAAAAGAAAAGAAAAAAGAAAAGAAAAGATCAATTTGAACATCCAAATGTCAAAATGTCCTACCTGGCATGGTAAATTGGTAGTTTCTGAACAAAGTATTTCCCCAGTCACTGAGAAGACAACCTCCAACGCTCCTAACTGACCAAGACTCTGGCCAATGGAATGGTGATGCTGCTAGTGTATTATTTATGACTGTTTCTATGGTAACCCATATGTTGGTGGGGCAGGAGCAAGGAGCCTAACTGCCACACAATGGGATGATGTAAGATGATCTCCCAGTCAAAGACAAATCAGGCCAAACATGAAGAGACAAGCAAAGGAGGAAAGATATGGAACTATTTAAATTGTTCTGCTGGGCAATTCATATTCAAAGGTTTCCTCTACATGTTAGTCTATTAATCCATCCATCTATTGGGAGAGCCTTTCTCTTGGTCCCATCACCTTCACAGGTGCATTGGGTGGGTGCACAGAAGAGGGCCATATCTGTAGCTGCTCCCAAACTTGGGAACTCCCTTCCACAGGAGGCCAGGCTGTCCCCATCTTTGCTGCCCTTCTCCAAGCCAGCTTCATCCATTCCCCCATCACATTTGCCTTGTCATTTAACCAAGGAGACTTAGTTTGAGATGGTGGTGTCCATGGTGGATTTGATTTAAATCACTAGCCAGTAAAGCTCGATTTAAATCATAATTTTCTACATAAAGACTCTTAATCTTAATATTTACAATCAAATGAAGGCTTAAGTTTTAGAATAATAACTTTTCTCATTAGTTTTACAGTTATATCAGAAAATTACTTATTTGGTGGTTATATACCATTAGAAATACATAGATGCATAATTATGTATACATAGATAATTATGAAATTAGTGCAAGGTGAACCATCCCCAGAATAATATGATAATCCTCAGCCACTATACACATAAAGATCTCAAGATGTGGAGTACTGAGCTCAAGAGGTTTCACTTTCATTTTACTGCTTGGCCCTCCCTCCTCAAATTTTGCTCCTTGTGCAGACCTATTCCATTCCAAACAACCTTCAATTCATTGAACTTCTTGAAACGTAGCACTTAAGAGGTAAGGGGGTTGATTCTGTATACATAGATTTGCAGAGGAACAAAGGGATTAAGATCTTTTTCTAAATTATGATGTTTATTTTATAACATTTTTTGCTATGAAGGAGGCATGTTATTGTTGCAGACCCAAATGCACAGTTTTGAAATTAGCAAAACCAAGCATTGTTGATAAGATCTTCTAGATAGAAAAATTGCCCCAAACAATCAGAAACTTCTGGGAGAGCATGACATTGTGAATGGATGAATACAGCCTTATGCTACATAATTAAAAACTAATTTTATGATGAATAGCCTTTGGACCAGGGTGGATAAAAATCAATGATTTTTTTAAAAAAAAATGATTTTTAATTTAAATTGGATTTTTAAAATGTAAATCAGTTTTTTTTTAAAAAAATTAAATCTTTTTGAGGAAAAATCTCTCTAAAGGTCGTGTTGTAGTTAAGATACATTATAGTCCAAAGGTTACTGCTTGTATCTTTTGATTCTGATGTCACAGCCAGTTAGATGGCCAAAAAATGATGCCCTCCGTGTGCATCAAGAAATGCCCTTGCATGGCCCCATTGTGACCTACTTCAGACTTAACAGAATTTGAGGGTAGGGGAATCACAGATGACATGCAGTTTCTTCTGTTCTCTTTTACCAATGTATTAGGGTGCATCTTCCTCACCCCAGTAAAAATGTCATTCTATGCAAATTTTGGGGCAGGGTGTTTGCAGGATACTTGGCTATTATAAAAGAGGCATGTGGCTTGGAAACACTGATCTTGGCCATGGTAATGCTATCAAAGTAATCCAGTTCTCGACAAAATTAGTCTAATTGTTTTAAATTTGTCTGAACTTTATACTGTATTTCCTGTATGTCCATAATTTTAAATCACACAACACTCTGATATGAATAAAGAAAGACTTTATGACTGGGTCATTTTTGTTACTATTTACTACTTTAACACATACACCCCATCAGTCCCCCAGACAATAAGGACAGCAGAGGAGGGCCAGAGGGAGGGAGGGAGGGAGGAAGGACTAGCAGAATTAGGACAAGAGGAAGGAAAGAAAGTGAGCTATGGGCTGGAATGCAAATTACATTGCATCCAGCATGAATGGTGAACACCCAAATCAATTCACAGCGTCTGTGGGCCTTTTCACACGACCCCTAAAATCTGCGGCAAATGGCTCCCAGATCTGGAGCTTAAAATTGTTTCCCCACCAGCTCCGGAGTTTACAAAAAAGTAAGTGTGACCACTCCCACCTAAGCACGTCCCAGCACACTTTTCAAGTACCTGCTCTCCGGGGGTGAAAATTCCTGATGCGGATGTAACGTGGTGAGTGCCGGGCTCTCCTTGCTTCTGTTTGTTGTTGTATTGCCCCCCGCCCTTTAAGAGATCTGAATGCAGTGCCTGGAGCAGAGCGAGACAGCAGAACGGAGGTGAGCAGCATTCTTTTCTTCCTTTTTTTCTCCCTCCCCTCACGCAGACAGCAGCCAGGAATGCGGAGGGGGGGGGACACAGGAACAGCGACAAACCCCTAAGATCTCTGGTCCGAATTTAAGTGGCCAGCGGATCTTAGGGGTCGTGTGAAAAGGCTCTGTGTGAGCACTAACTGGAATTTCAAACACAATACATGCTGCAAATCAAATTACAGCAAACCTGAATCACTCTAGTGTAGTTGCACCTGCAGTCTGCCATCCAGAATGTACCACGTCATATACAACTCAATGCATGTTTATCCAGACGCAAGTCCCATTTTAGGTTCTGTAATGCTAAGCGTGATTTGATTATAAAAGGAGACAAGGCAAACATGTACTTTGAGCCTGTAATACCCATTCAGCCCCATTGAAAATGAGACTTACTTCCACTTTAAGTAGATATATATAAGATTACTTTGTAAGCTAAATTTCTAGTAAGCGAAAACAAGGAGAAAATAATAATTATCCACCAAATTTTAAAGGTTGCTGGTTCATTTCAATTGTTGTTGTTGTTGTTGTTGTTGTTGTTGTTGTTGTTGTTGTTGTTGTTGTTGTTGTTTTTTTTTTTTTAAATTTTATTTATAATTTTAAAGACAAAATAACAATAATAAACAATTAAAAAAAAACAGTAATAGACAATAGACAATCATAAACAATACATAAACAATACAAAGTGCCCCCCACCCCCAAGAAACCGTCCGGTATTCTTGCATCTTCTCTTTCTTCTTCATCTTCTTCCAATAGGCTTCTTAAGGCCCTTTACGCCAGAACTGTGTTGGGTTATAAGTTGGTTGTATCCCTTTCCCTTTTAATAATACATGATCTATAAATTTCCCCCAAACATCATAGAAAATATCCTTTTTTATTTCACCTCTCAAAACTTTTATATTACAAGATAGTTTATCATTTAACGCTATGTCCCACACTTCCTTATACCATTCAGCAATTTTTAGGTCTGATTTCAATTTCCAGTTCCTAGCAATAATCAGTCTAGCTCCTGTCATAAGATTTGCTATTAATTCTTTAGTTTTCACATCATATTCATTAATAGGTGGTAATGATAACAAAGCAATTTCCGGTACACATTTAATATCAGTTTGTATTATTTCTCTTATCTCCTCAATAATCTCTTGCCAAAACTTTTGAACTATTTCACATTCCCACCATAAATGAATATAAGTACCTGTCTTTTTTTCGCATTTCCAGCAGAGCTTAGAATATTTGGGATTCATTCTATTCATTCTGACTGGAGTCATATACCATCTTAAAACTAGTTTGAAGTAGTTTTCTTTTATTCTGACTGATAATGACCGTAGAATCCTCAAATTCCAAATTCTTTTCCACTCGTCATTATTTATTTCTTTCTCTATGTCTTGTTTCCATAGCTCTCTTATTATGTCCTGTTCCCTATTCTCAAATGAATCTTGAATTATTTTATATAATTTACCAACTGTTCCTTTCCCTGTATTTCCTTTCTCTAATTCATATGTTGACAGAAATTGCTCAAATTTTGTATATCCTCTAAGTTGTGTATTTCTCCTAATCCATTCTTTCGTCCAGCTTTCTAACTGAGCGTAATTCAACCAGGACAATTCCTGAGTTTGCAGAATACGTTTAATTTCTTGTTTTGATGTCATCTTTTTAATCCAATCTTTTAGTCTTGCCACTTTCCTTAATTTAAATAAGTCTCCCAATTTCTTCATGTTCGTGGGGAAATTTATCTGATCGATCACCGCGCCAAGTGGGGAGCCTTCCTGTATCAATTTCTTTCCATACTTTTTCCAAGTGAGCAATAGGGAACTTAGAAGAGGGTTTTTAATTGGGTAACTTTTCCTTTTTGGGGGGAAACTAAACACATATTTATTTATGTCTTCATTTAGTTCCTCTGATTGAAGTTCCCACCATATTAGTTTCTGAGGTTTAAATAGTATTTCCCCCAGGGAACTAAGCTGATTAGCTATGTAATATATTCTAAGATTAGGTATGCCTATACCTCCCTCTTTTTGAGATCTGTACCATAAGCTTTTATTTAATCTTGCTTTTTTTCCACCATTGCAGAATTTATTTATAAGATCTTGATAGACTTTAATTTCAATTTCTGTGTATTGAATAGGTAACATTCTAAAAAGAAAATTAATTTTAGGAAGTATTTTCATTTTTACCATTGCTATTCTACCAAACCATGATAAGTTTAATTTGGAGTAATTTTGTAATTTATTTCTAATCTCTTCCTTTATTTTTGTGTAATTTCGTTCTTTCGTTTTGCTAATGTCTTTATCTAAAAGTATCCCTAGGTATTTTATACATTTACAAATTTTCAGTTCGTAATTGGAGATCTCTTCCATGTCTCGATTTTCCTGATTGAAAAGCATGATTTCTGATTTCTGCCAGTTGACACATAATCCGGTTGTTTCACCAAATTCCTTTAGATGTGCTTTTATTCTTAATATATTTTCTACCGGATTTTTTATTGTTAACAAAGCGTCATCCGCAAATAAACTGATTTTTATCTTGCCTTCCTTACCCATACCTTTAATAAGTTGGTCCTCCCTTATTGCATTAGCTAGTAGCTCGATCACTATGCAAAACAGAATTGGCGATAAAGGACATCCCTGTCTTGTTCCTCGGCCTAGGGTAATTTTTTCTGTCATCCCATCATTGACAATGATTGATGAGGTACTATGAGAATAGAGTTGGTTTATTACACTTAGAAATTTTTCGCCAAATCCCCATTTCACTAATAAAAGTTTTAACGCAGGCCATTGGACACAATCAAAGGCTTTAAATAAATCTAGAGACAAAATGCATGCTTTATCCTGTGATCTTCCCATCTCATAAAGAACATTCAAGACTCTTCTTACAGTGTCTGACATTTGTCTGCCTTTGATAAAGCCTGTTTGGTCTTCTTTAATATATTTGTCTATAAATGTGTACATTCTTTTGGCTAGAATTGCTGTAAAAATCTTGGCATCTTGATTTATAAGTGATATTGGTCTATAGGATCCAACATCTGTTGGATCTTTATTAGGCTTGAGAATTAAAATAGTTAAGGTATGTTTCCAGGAGGGAGGAACTTGCTCGCCCTCCAGTATCTCATTATAAAGTTTCTTTAACTTAGGAATTAACATTGATTTGAATACCTTGTAAAATTCTGGTCCCAATCCGTCATCTCCTGGAGTTTTGGCATTCTTTAGCTTGTTTATAACATCGTCTATCTCCTCCTCTTTAATAGCTTTTTCCATTACAAGCCTATCTTCTTCCGCTAGTCTTACTTTTAAATTTTTGTCAATATATTGTTCCATAACTTCCTTACTACTTCTATTGGCTGTATATAAGTTTTGATAAAATTCTTGAATAGCTTTTAATTTTTCTTTCATTTGAGTAAAAATATTGCCGCTTAAATCCTTTATCCTTCCTATCATGCTTTTTTCTTTCCTTTTCTGTGCTAATTTTGCTAGCATCTTGGAGTTTTTATTACTGTATTCGAAAAAGTTTCTTTTCAAATATAGTAGATTTCTTTGGGTTTGTTGTAGATCTATATCTTCTAATTCCCTTTTCCTGGCCTCAACCTGAATTAAAAATTTTTTGTCTTTGGTTAGAAAAAATTGAGATTCAAGGTCTGCTATAGTAGCCTCCAATTTTTTTTTATTTTGCTGATCTCGACTTTTAATAATAGCACTTTCTTTTATTATGTAACCTCTAGCCGCTGCCTTCAGAGTGTCCCAGATAACTCCTATTTGACCACCACCTTCTTCATTGATATTCCGGGTTTCTAGCCATTCTCTTTGTATTTTTTGTACTGTATCTGGGGTTTGAAAAATTCTAGGGTTTATTGTCCACCTTCTTGCTTCCTTATAATTCTTCTTATTTTCTATTTCAATAGACATTAAAGCATGATCAGAAATTTTTTATCAATTCTATATTTGTATTTACAACTTTAGATAGCAAACTTTGTGAGATAAATATAAAATCTATTCTTGAATAAGCTTTATGGGCTGATGAATAAAAAGTAAATTTTCTTTCATCGCCCTTTAATTCTCTCCAAACATCCTTTAGTCCTGTATTTGCGATGAATTTTGTTAAGATTGTATGTCTAGCCCTGAAGTCTACCTTCCTAGTCATTGTTTTATCTTTTATTTTGTCCATAACCATGTTGAAATCTCCTGCCAAAATCACATGTCCTTTCTGTACCTTTTCTATCTGCTCCCATACCTCTTTGTAAAACAGGTTGTGATTAGCATTTGGTGCATAAACATTTATCAATGTATATTGTTCTAGTCCAATTGTGGCCTGAAGAATAATATATCTACCTTCCAAGTCTTTCACAGTTTTTTCAACAATACAATCACAGTGCTTTGATATTAAGATTGCCACCCCCCCTTGCTTTAGATGTACCGAAACTTTTTTCATAGATGTTGATGTTGGGTAGTTTCAGTTCGTTTTGGCCATCTTTCGCTTGGTGTGTTTCTTGAAGAAAGACGATGTCCGGTTTATTCTTCTTGATTAATGACTCTATTCTTTTTCTCTTCGTGACAGTTCCTAGACCCTTGGCATTCAATGTAACCAATTTTAACAGTCTACCCATATTTTCATTCTATTATCGATCTGGAACGGTCTCTTTGTGCACATATTCAAACAAACATTACATATAATAAAAAAAAAAGCAATGATTAGCCAAACCCTACCACCTACATTTATTTTCTGTTCTCCCATCCTCTTGGCTCTCACACACATTCTGTATGCGCCCTTATAGGAGGGAGGGGGAAAGCACCCGTACACTTCCCGATGGCTAAATAATGATTCAGAAGCTCTAAGTTAGCGTTAGCACTGTCTAATCTTGTTTACAGTTATATACGTGAAAAGTTGAAAACAAAGAATGTATTGAAAGAGATAACATAATAATATAAATTTTAAGATCCTTCTATTCACCTCCTTTCCTCCCTCAGCCCCCTCCCCCCCCCAAAAAAAAAAAAAAAACAAAAACAATAAATAAAAATAAAAATAAGAATAAAAAAAAATAGAGAAAAAATAAGGGGGGAAAGGAAAAATATACTGGGAAAGAATAAAGGATAAGGAACAGGATGAGAGAGGAGAGAGGAGAATTAAGGGACGGGCAAGTCCAAATATAACCAAAATAAAACAAAATGGGCTGAAAAAAAAAAAAAAAAAGGGGGGGGAATATAAAAAAAAAAAACGGGAGGGAAGGGAAGGGAGAGACAGGAAAAGAGAGAAAAGAGAGAAAAGGAGGGCTGTCTTCTGTAGTGCAATACTCTTCAAATCGGTCTCCATTTTGTTTGCCCATTGAAAGATTTAAAGAGTTAAAGGGTGACAGTGTCTTCACTGCAGATGCTGAATTTGGAGTTCTCTATTCTTCTTCGATTTGAATATTCCATGCCTTGAGAAGTTGTTCACCTTCTTCCAAAGAATAGATTTTGTGTAGAGTTGGACCCTTCCACACCTTGAGAAAGATCGGGAATCCCCAGTTGTATCTATAGTTGTTGTTTCTCAGAGCATTTGTGACAGGCCTCATGGTTTTCCTCCATTCAAAAGTCTCCCTGGAGATGTCCTGATAAACTTGTAGAACTCTTCCTTCACGCTTCAGCAGGTCAGGCTTTGCCCTAAGAGTTGACATCAGTTGTTCTTTGATGGCATAAGCAGTAAATCTAATAAGAATTGGTCTTGGGGTAGCTTTCATAGCACTACCTATAAAGTGTATCCTTTCAATATCAGTCTCAGCAAGATGTTGGGGGAGGATAGAATTAAGCCAAATGAGGATTTCTTTCTTCATTTCTTTTTTATCCTGGAGTTCAAAATTAATTAATTTCAGATTAGACCTTCGAGAATAATCCTCCATATAGATAAGCTTCCGCTGTATGGCATCGATCTCTTCATCATGTGCAGCGATAGCTCTTTCGTTCTTGGAGGCTAGAGTTTGAACTTGATTGATTTCTCCTGCTAGTTTTTTCAGTTCAATACCGTTGTTAGATACCTGTGACTGCAGGGTTTGTATTTCTTGTAAAAGGTCCTTCCTTAGGTCTTTATTCTGTGATGATAAGGACTGGAAACGGTCTTCGATAGTAGAAGTTACATCTTTTAGAGCTGATTTAATAAGGGAGCTGACTTCTGCTTTCAAGTTTTTAAACTCCCTTGAGAAATCTGGCTGATGTGCTGGCACTTTGCCAGAATCAGACGCCATTGTGTCAGCTTCAGCAACAGCTTCTGCTCTCTCAAGACGAGCTCGTTGATACGAGGCGTCTGAGGGTTTACGTACCCACTTTTTTATCACAGTAGGACCCTTTTTCTTGGGTGGCATGCAGAAAAACCAAGTAAGTAGAATTTTTTTCTTTCTTTCTAGCCTCAAAGCAAAGAAAAACAACTTCTCTCACAGTCTCTCACAGCCCGTCTGCCTGGGACGTGACTTCGGCAGAAAGCGAAAGTAAATCACTGCTTCAGTAATTCATTGTTATCTCTCCCCTTAAAGATACACAGTTTTCAGCCTGTCCTCCCCAATGGTTTATGATCTTTTACTCACGATTTTGGTGTCATTAAAGACAGTATTTCAAGTTTTATTCTTCACATTAAGCAGAGCTGCCGAATCACCCAGCCATCTCGTCGTGGGCCGGAAGTGCCCCCCCTGTTGTTGTTGTTGTTGTTGCTGTTGCTGCTGCTATTGTCCTTTAATATTCCAAAGGAATATTGTCCTTTAATGCCTCAGGGCAATAAATTAAAAAGGCCATGAAACCATGGTGTGTACACCTCCACTTCAGGATAAATGGCACTCATCAAAAGATGAGAATGTACACATATTAGACAGAGAAGATAGGTGGTTTGAGAGAGGGGTCAGGGAAGTCACTCATGTGAGCATTGAAAACCCTTCTCTCAACAGAGGTGGGGGGCTCAGCCACAGTCTATCTGCCACTTATGAGGCTGTGATTTCAACAATACCTAGACAAATCAAAAATATTTTACGCCTTCACCACCAAGGCCATAGCTAATGACCCATACTTTATGGGTTTCAGCACTTTAGGCCATTGTTCATCTTATGACTCATTTATGACTGAAATGAGGAATGAACTTTCTATAATAACCAATCAAACAAAGGAATGATTGATCTTGCTTTTTGTTCTCAGGAATTGGCCAATCTTTAACACTTTCAATTTTAGCTTGCAAAAATTTGGGGTCAAGCTCAACTTACCAGTAACCTGAAGAGAGTTCTAAGCAAGATAAGAAACTTTTCTTTGCTATCTTCTCAATTAAATCTTCCACTCTGGGCATTGGATAAGGATCTGAGGCTGTGACTTGATTCAGCTGCCGGTAATCCACACAAAAACAAACTTTAGGTTGCATCTGATCATCTGATGTCTTCTATGGTACTATGACCACTGGACTAGCCCAAGGGGATTCACTAGGTTGAATGACTCCGAAATCCAACATCTCTTGAATTTCTTCTTCAAATTGCTTAGTATGTTCATCAATGGCTCTATATGGTGAAGACTTGATAGGTGTGTCATCCTTCACATTGATTTTGTGCTTGACTGCTGTAGTTCTTCAAGGGGTGTTGACAAAAATAGTAGCTTTCGCTTTCAGAACTTCATACAGTCCTTGTTGTTGATATTCTGGAATATCGGAATCCAGATAGATTTCAGATAAACCTTCTGCCTCTTTGAATTCTTGAAGCAAATCAGGGTTGTTGTTTTCTAGTTTTTCAGGTGAAGCCAATTTCACAGTCAACAAATGAGCTTGTCTCTTCACATAAGGCTTCAATCTATTGATATGGTAGACTTTTGGCTTCTGTTCATATTTAGACATTCTGATCTCTTCATCTTTCTGCACCTTCCTTGGACTGATTGAACCTTTCCAATTGCAAAATGCTACATGATGGGAAAGAAAAGATGAAACAATGAAACACAAGGCACATACCTCACAGCCACCTAGTAAGTAAGGGAAGTACGAGAATGCCGAAGCTTGGCCCTCAGAAGTGCTCTGAAAGTTCTCCACTGAAATGATACTGAAAACAAATGCATTTTCTACTGTATTACAGGAGATGATCAACACTGCTCATGGAGGAAATTCTTGGCACAACACTGTTTTCAAGCATTCCTTAACTCAGCATGACAGAATCAATCTGCCAAGATTGCCTTTTGTAGATAATGATTAAACGAGGCTCCCCATAACATCAGACAGAGGGAGGCAACTACCTGGCTGGAGGGTAGGGATAGCAGGAGTCCCTCCCCCACTCACGGATTCTCAGGGATTCTCCAGCTAGTCTCCTCTGCTGATCAGAGCTGTGCCTGGCCCACAGCCTGTCTTGATCCCTTCAGCTGTACTGCTGCCCTCAGGAGAGGTGGAGTCTGGCATCCTACGGCAAGCAGCTAGGTGAAAGTCAACTGGCAGCATGCCTAAGATGGAATGATGGAAGCGGCATTGTCTTGCCCTCTGCCTTGACAAGAAAAATAAAGGATGCCTGCCAGAGAATTGGTGAGAGAGGATTGAGAAAGTGGACAACTTACAGTAATACAAAGGGTACAGTGAAAACAAGCAATCAGGAGCTGTTGAGCAAATCACTTCTAAGGGTCAAAAGAAGAATCTCCCTGGGTTCTTTCCAGACCTGAGAGGAGACGAGAAAGAGGAGGAAGAGTATGGTTCAAAGCCAACTTCTTTCTGAGATTCCGAATAATCAGAGTAATCTTAAAACGGTGATCTGCATTGTAAATTTCCTTACCCACCTCAGCTTTCTATTAATGGCATGGGAGACCAGAATAATGTCTTCCTTGGGCCTTAACTCTGGTATTTATTCTTGATGTGCTGAAGATCCAGTTCACATGCACATGGCTCTCTCTGTGTGCAGATGCGTGTATGTATGCTATATGCTGCCTTCCAATCAGAACTGGGACTCACATACCTATGCAATATACCTAGAACAAATAAGGGAAGAAACTGGTGCATCCATTAAAGTCTTAGGTCAAAAGGAGGGGGAACTGTAGTCCCAGGATGTAGAAAATATAATGTTATTTATTTCATGCCTGACGTGCCTCTCAGCCTTCTTCAAGTGCATGTGTATTAAACTCTAATTAGCTTCTCTGTTTAGTGGGTCTGTAACCAGCTCCTATATGCCCTAAGCACATCCGATCTCACCTGATTTCGGAAGCTAAGCAGGGCCGGCCCTGGTTAGTACTTGGATGGGAGACCACCAGGGAATACCAGGTGCTGTAGGCGCCTCGAGTAGGAACTGGCAAACCACTCCAGTATTCCTGCCAAGAAAACTCCATGGACATGGAGTCACAAAGAGTCGGTCACGACTGTAACGACACAACACAACACACACACACACACACACACACACACACACACACACACACACACACACACACACACACACACACACCCAGCTCCATTAAACCATTTCTAGGCTGGAAAAAAATCATGCATTTCATACTGAAATAAAGAACATTTATATAATATTTCTACATCCTGGGACAACAGTTCCCCCTTCCTGTTGACCTATGACTATCATACCTAGGCTGCATTGCACGGACAATCTGTCTCCCTCAGGTAATAATGATGAATATTAAGGCCAGGTTAGGAAAACGGAGCCCATCAGCTCTTGCTGGATTGCAACTCCCAGCATTCCTCACTGCTGCCTATCGGAACTGTAGTCCAATATCGGGAGGGCTGCAAGTGGTCGACCTGTAGTACAGGGAAATTCAAGTGTTGCCATAAGAACCACCTACAAAAATGCCATGAAAGGTACAGCTGGAAGAAAGGAGGGATGGGGTCAAGGGTTCCTTCTTACATGGAAATCAAATTGGTTGGAATAATTTGTCTTCTTGCAGCTTAATCCCAAAGAGAGGTTCATGTTCTCTTCTGGTCATCTCTTCCTCCATCAAGACCTTTCTGGGGCTTCTTGTAACAGGTGAGGAGCAGAGTCTAGACTGCAGAAGACTCTCTAAAGGAGGTGTAGGTGTGCATATATGTGTGTGGGGGGGCGGGCTTCTCCTTTCTCAAATGAAAAGCGACCAGGCCCTCCTTAACAGACCTACTTTTCCCAGTTTTCAGCTTTACTGGGGAAGGTTGGGGACTTCTGCACATGTTCAGACACTAAGACCAGCAGAAGCAAGAGGCATTCCCCATTGCTTGTTCCATGGGTGTAACCTTCTAGGGCTTGACAACACCCCTTGGCGGGGTGTGGGTGTGGGTGGGTGGCGGTGAAGAGCGAGAGCGAGAGCTGCAAAGAAACGGGACATCGCGACCCGATCCCAAACTCGCAGGTGCGCCTTTTCGCTTTCGTTTTCTCCTTCCCGCAAGTCGGCGGCGGCGGGGTGCATGCGCGAGGGGTGGTGGTGGTGGGGGGGATAGGGGGTGACTCCCTCTCCTCCGCCCTCCTCCGTTCAGCCGATCACCCATCACGAGCGACAGCCGCCTCCTTCCTTCCTTCCTCCCTCCCTTCCTCCCGCTGCTCGCCCAGCGCATCTCCGGCAGTGGCGGAGAGAGAAGCGCGCACTGAAAGCGTCCGCTCCGCAGCCAAACGGGGCGCCCGGGCGGGGCAGGTGGAGCCGGTGCGGAGGCGTGTGTGTGTGTGTCGGGGGGAGAGAGAGAGAATTAATAGAGGGGCATCCCCCAAGCCCTCCGGGCCAGCCGGCCCCGCCAAGGCTAAAATGGCAGCAAATGTGAGCCGCCGCCGCCGCCGCCTCTGCGAAGGAGCCCCTTGGCGTAGCGTCTGAGCGCCGGGCTTGCTCGTCGCCCACCAGGCTGGCTCACGTTGCTTCGGGCCAGGAGCCGGCGGTGAGTGAAGAAGGGTTTCACCGGGGCGCCTGCTTTGGTTTGGAGATCGGTGGATCCTGTTTGCCGGGGAAGGGAAGCAAGCGGGGTTGGGGGTTGGGGAAGGCTTCACGGGCAAGAGGCGAGAGATCCGCTCACGAGGAGAAGCGGGCCAGCGTTGCTGGTCGTGCTTCGTTCAACTCCAAGCACTGCTTTCCCCGCCCTCCCGCTGCGCCACGGGTGAGATATGGGTGGGTGGGTGGAGGGTGGACGGGGAGGAGCCCCTAAACGAGACCACCTTGATTGCCGCAGAAGTCAAACGAGAGTCGTCGGCCGCGCTGGGCGAGCCAACGGGAAGCTTCGGTTCGTCGGCGGGGATGTGTGTGTGTGTGGGGGGGGGGTCTTGACGTTGTCCTCTCTCCCCATCCCCTGTCTGAACCGGCCCCTCCTTTGCCAGAAGGGAAGATTCCGTGCCCTAAGAGGAAGGACAAGGTGGGGTGGATTTTAACGGAGATCCTCCAGGATGGGCTCGGTATTGGGGGGGGGGGTTGACCTGGATGCTGAGCATCTCCGCCCCGGTGTGAGCGAGGGAGGGTCACGCGTAAGGCCCTCGCTTAGCTCCGCACCTCTTACATGGAGTGACAGGAGCACAGCATCAGGCGGAGTTCTCCTGGCGCGCCCTTAGGTGGTACCTGAGTCTCCCAAAGCAGGGGTCTCCTGGCACCTGAAAGGCGAGGAGAGTTTGCGATGGATCCGCCTTTGAGTTCTGCAGCAGGCTTGTTCAGAAGCGGCACCTGGAGGAGGAGGATGCAGTCTGCCAAAGCTGAGGTCAGAGGAAACTTTGGTTACACTCAGGTGCCACAAGACTCCTTGTTCCATTTTCTTCTTTTTCTTCTGCAGCAGAGATTGGTCCCTGGAATTGCATGTCCCATTTTTTTTAATTCTCAAGGAGCTCAAAGTGGAGCACCTAAAGAACAACTGCTGGTGCCACTGAGAGACAGTAACTTGAGCAAGACTTGTGATTCGGGGGTGGGAAGCTAGAATTACTTTATGGTCCATAAAACATTGTGGGGGTAAAATATTTTAGAAATGCTGGGTGGGGTGGGGGGGGACATCGAGCATTATATACTGGAATGTCATGGTAAGCTGTTTTATAGGCTCAGGGTCATTTGTTGTAGAAATCAAAAGCAGATGTGCTGTTCTAGTTTTTTTTGGGGGGGCTATGAAATATGCTCCTTTTTATTAAAGATATGCCTTTTAAATCTTTTTTTAAAAAAGAAAATAAGTGAAACTCAAATCCTACACTGTTTTCATAAATGTAAAGTGTAAGCAACCTGATATCCAAATAGGGGCTGTCTAAACCCCCTAAATTCGAGGATGCTGTGCTACAGCTACATCTGGCCTGGGTTAAGAGCAAACAGTTTTCCTCAGGATTACACTCGAATTGGCATCCAGGCTAAATGTAAAAGATTATCTGATGCATGTTTTATTTAGGGATAAAGGAGTGTGAGAGCCAGATAAACACAAATTGCCTTAGTCTGTGTACTCAAGAGAGCCCTGCTGGTTTGAATCTTCCTGCTGTGTGTTCCCGGCTTGTTTAGTGCCTCTTGTTTGATATGTTTATTCTGCAGCAGTACTGGTGTAACTTAACATTGGAAACATGGTAGCAACACTGGTTGTGGGCAGGCTGCAGGCCTGCAGAGGCTGTATGGTATTATATTGGAACCCTGAGGTCCACAAGCTCCACAGCTTGGTGCAAAATGGCGGCTCAGGGTACGGAACGGCCAGATAGAACATAGTACCCGAGGAGACCCAGCCGGATATGATTTAAATCATGATCTAAACACTCCTCAGAAATATTTACTTTGATCTTGTGGTTTGGTTTGGTTTTTGGTTTCCTGCATGGAAAAAATGCAGTCTACTAGTTATGACATTTTCCACGAAACTTCTTTCTCATAACCTCCTTGCCCATGTTGCTATCACCTCCAACAATCCTCTGTTCTTTAGCAGTTCCAGTCTCTGAAAGTTGGCACTTTTAGGGAGGGAGAGGTTTCCTTTTGCCTGCACTGAGTTGCAGAAAGCAAGAGTGGTCTCTCTAAACAAGGGGTTCCAACCCAGATGTTTTTGGAGTACAACTTCTAGCAACCCTTGGCCACCATAGCAGCTGGTCAGGAGTGGTTTGCCATTCATTTCTTTTGGGGAGTATCCTCGCACTAGACAGGTTGCCCATCACTATTTGGGCTGGCTCTTCTCTCAGGAGACACTTTGGGGAATCAAAAATCCCCCCCCCCAGCTCTGCAGCCGGATCTAAAACAGTGAGCTCCCCAGCCAGCTTCGGAAACATAGCTGAGTGGATTTGTTATTACTGAACTCCATATATTGCTATTAATACATCAATATACAGTGATACCTCTTAAGACGAATTTAATTTGTTCTACGGGTTAATTCATCCTATGAATAATTCATCCCATGAAGCACAATTTAATGCGGATTCCCATAGGAATACATTGAATTCATCTTGCAAAGTATCCCATAGGAAAATTTGTCTTCTGAGGTTTTCCTATTCCCGGACATTTCATTCATCTTATGAATTTTTTCATAAGATGAATGTGCATTCGTCTTATGAGGTATTACTGTCTTTGGTGACCCAACTGAGTTTGAGAACTGCTTATTTTCGGATGGTAGTTACTAGAGGAAACAGATGGACTGTATATTAATGTAAATGTAAGTAATGTATGTTGAAGCTTGTTAAATCTTAAAATATCAGTCCCAGTCCAAGAGCTACTAGATCTTGTTTATAAAACCTGAACGTTATGTGACTATATTATCTTATAACAGAATAAGAATTGATAATTCTTATTCCATGATGAGATTTTTGAACTGCAATTTATTTTAAATTAATCAGAGCCTTTTTAAATAGAGAAGGGGGTTTAGCAAAAAAAATATCTGATTTAAATTTTAAAATTGTTTATTTATTTATTTATTTATTTATTTATTTATTTATTTATTTATTTATTTATTTTGCTCATTGTCCATCCTGACAGCTAGTTACTTAGGAAATTGCGTGAACCAAGCACTGGAATGGTCTGCATGTGTGGGAAACCAAGGCTTTTTTGAGATACCAAAGGTCAGATATACTTAATGCCTATTGGGAAGGGGCAAATCAATTTATTTTGTCACTGTTTTTAAGCAGATCGCAAACTCAAGAGAATATGCTGTAGGTCTTTTGTTGTTCTACCAGCAGCTCTTTACCTGCCTGTCAGGCGGGTACTGGACATCACACTGGGATGCAGAAAAACCACTGACATTTCCTGCTTCTTTGAGCTTGTTACCTTCCCCACCCTGATGCTGGGGGGTGGGGCCATGGAGGTGGAAAAAGTGATGTCAAAACCACACATAGGGTGTGTTTTGTGCATGTATTGGAATCGAAAGACACAATGTGGGGATATCTGATCATAATCTCATTTCAGCTTCACTTGAAGAGGCCAAGACCAGTGGTGGAAAAACTTACTGTGATCAAGAGTATTTTCTCCAAACGTTTTATATTAGTGAATATTTTGCTGATGTCCAGTTATAAGCTTTTGGGGTTGATATTTCTGCTAGGCTGCAGAACAGTAACATCTGTGCTGATGAAAGAGATGTTGAATGTTTCTTGTGCACAAGATGAATGGGTGAAGTGACTTGTGCTTCTCTTCAGTATCTCGGTGGTCCAGTCAAATTTATGGGACTTCCAAAGCACATTTGAACCACCAATCTCTCAGGCTGGAAGGCTACTAGATCTTTTGATTCCAGAAATTCCAGGCTATTCTGAACTTGATGAGCCAGTGCATTCTTAACAGGAAGATCCCTCCAGATCTCACAGTTAGAAATGTTTCAGTTATTGTTTCTAAAGATGGAACATGGAATGTTCTGGATGCTTGGGACTGGCCAGACTCTTCATTCATCAAAACATGTTTTCTAAGGGGTCCTATATGTACCTCACCTGATGTTGCCTCCATATATGAATGGGAGGCATTATGAGACAAAACAATTAATTTTCAACCATGTGTGTGTGTGTTGTGTCGCGTGACCGACTCTTCGTGACTCCATGTCCATGGAGTTTTCTTGGCAGGAATACTTGAGTGGCTTGCCTGTTCCTACTCCAGGCGCCTACAGCACTTGGTATTCCCTGGTGGTCTCCCATCCAAGTACTAACCAGGGCCGACGCTGCTTAGCTTCTGAAATCAGGCGAGATCAGATGTGCTTAGGGCATCTAGGCAGTTCAACTTTCAACCATAGGGGGTTCAAAAACATCAAGACACGGTGTCACCCTACTGAAGCTTAATGGTGGATAGAGATGTGCTATGTCAGGGATCCTCAAAGTTTTCAAACAGTGGGCCGGTCCACCACCACCCAGACACCACTGGGGGCCGGATTACAGTCCAAAAGCAGCTGCGGAGGCTGGCTTTCTCACAAAACAGGGGGTAGGTGGGGGGTTGCAATTGGTCCCAGGGGCCGGATTCAGGACCCTGGGGGGCCGCATCCGCCCCCCGGGCCTTAGGTTGAGGACCCCTGTGCTATGTTAACATAGAACTACTGCTGTTTATTCAACATATATAGACATTTGGAATCAAATGTATTATATTGTGTATTGTGCACTAATTGGGGGGGTTGGTAAGGAATATTGTATTTAAAATGTTTCCCTTTTGGTTTTTCAGTAGATGTCAATCTATCTATCTATCTATCTATCTATCTATCTATCTATCTATCTATCTATCTATCTATCTATCTATCTATCTATCATCTAATCTATTGCTTTAACGTGGTACAGGAAATTGGCCATTTCAACAAACAAAACAAAACTTTCAATGTCCAGGTAAGAGTGGTACTGGGAAGAAGATGAGAAAAGCAGATATTCCCAAATCTATATTCCGTTGTTGACCCCAGTATCATAGTAGTAGTCTCCTAGTAGAATATCAAGAGGGAAACTGAACGTAGAACGTTTTCATGTTTAATAATTTCTTAAAGTAAGTTTTTTTAAAAAAAGGAGGGCAGCTGAATATTTTGAGAGGGAGTGTCTCATACATAAAGAATGAAAACCACCGAGACAAGAAATAGCACAAGGAAGTGGAAGTCTAACATGAAGTATATTTAGCAGAGGATGCAAGAAGTAGAATAGGCAAGAATAAGCAAGACGGTGTGTGGCAAAACCACAAATAAGCGTAAAGGTTAAAAGAGGCGGTTTAAATCTGGCACAAAATAATGGAGGAAGACAGTGAGGGGAAATGTGCAGAGATGTATGAGAGTATCTAGCTCAGGAGCCAGGGGTGTGGACTTTGGTTCCCAAGAGAGAGACAAGGTACTATATGCTTCATTGGGGCTGACAGGAGTAGTTGCTAGGGCAGAGAGGGTGGTCTATACACATGATGGTTCATCACTACACCTCAGGCATAATTATGACACTTTGCAGCTGAGTTTGCAGCTGAGTCCTTCCATAATAATGACAGGAAAAAGGGGGAAACTACACCAGCAAAAGTGTGGAACTAGATTTTAAGGTGAGAGACAACTTTAAAGATGAGAGAACAATGAATGATACCCCCATAAAACCACTACAATCCTTACAGTCGTGACTGACTTTTTGTGACCCCCATGTCCTGGTGAATCCCAAATACAGTGCCAGGATTCTCAGGATTCAGAATGACATTCAATTTTTGTAATCAGTGTCTGTGCAGTTTTTTATTTATACAAACCAAAAGAGCACAAACAAGCCAGTAATGTAGTTTCAGTTGCTTGTTTCACTACTGGCAATTATTTCCTTGAAAGAAAATGCAGCAGAATGTAATGTCACATCATAGTGACAGTACAGTATTTAATGGAGTTTTTTGAGGTTTTCTATAATTGTCTTTGAAGTGATGACATATTTGGTATAGAATCCCCTGTCATCAACTATAGCATCAGATATGAAGTGCCTTTTGGATTTCTGAAATTGGTACCTTAGATTCAAATAACTATCCCTACAGACGTTTAAAAAATGGCATTTGGGAGTATTAGGAATTCATCTGTATTCAAATTTTACATAGCTTGCTATGTACAATAGTCTATGCTTTCCCCCCACCAAAGTTTGCAGTTCAAAATGTTTGCACTAGCTGTTTTGCATAAATTACAGTTAACAATAACAAGGAGTATCTATTATTTTGCTAATGGGGACTCAACCTGGTCTCCTGCTCCCCCCCCCCAGATTATCCCTGGCCCTTTGCTCCCAGAATCCCCAGGCACCGTGGCCAGTGGTGAAGGATTCTGGGAGACTGAAGTCCAATGGCCATCTGGAGACCAATGTTTGAGAACCTGGGAAATTCACATCTTGATTCTATAAGCTCAGTAAAAAGGTGTGGTTTCTTACCATAGGCTGTGAATGATAAAAGAAAGGCAACTGGTGTAGGGGAGGGAATTTCCTTCTGCAAAAGGGAGGATCTGCAATATCTCTCAGCCTGTCTCTGTTCTCCTAGCTGTACTTAAGAGACTCCTGGCTTCCCTCTGTGTCAGACAGCTTGGTGTGATGTGTTTTATTAGAGAAGAGTAGGAAGCATGTAATGAAGGCTTATTAAACTAATGCTTGGGCAGAAGCCAACAATGCAATATTACTATTATATAAATCATTCTTTTTACTAAAAAGATGGAGTGCATTTTGCATTTTGACTGTTGTAACTTTACTATAGGCATTTTAACTCCTTTTGCTTTAATTAAGTGGGGAACAGAAGTGGAAGGGGTGGGGGCACCAAACCAGGTATCAAGTGCAGAAAAAGAAGGGTGTTTCACATTAATTTTGTTCCTCATGATCACTGCTAAGCATATCCCCTCTAAGTGTTTGCTTTCTCTCATAAAAGCTATCATGAAATAAATCAGGCTCAGTAAACATCCTTCCCTAGATCCAGCTGCTTCCTCCCTTCCTTTTTTAAATTAAAACACTGTCAGAATTTTTGCTGACTTAGAGGCTGCCTTAGGAAGTGAGCCTCAAATGGTCTTTCTTTCCTTTGAGGCAATGGTGAGCTGATGAATAACATAAATAAATAAATGCAGAGTACCCTTTCAGTTTAAAATTGGCTTCCTTGGGCTTTCTCTTCCTGTGTTAAAAGACACTTGCAGTTGAGGTGTTCTGGAGATTGGGGAGGTGGTAGTCCACTGGGTGAGGACAGCTGACATTTCTGTCGCAGAAGAAAATCATGGCTGAAATAAAGGAATGGTAAGGAGGCTGTTGATGAAGAAGAGCCCTTGAGTAGGCAAAATATAGCCCTTGGGAGATGGTTAGCCCATATTCCCTGTCAATAGCTGTGCTGGTTGGGGCTGATCCGAGTTACATTCCAAGAACATCTGGTTCACCTCTTTCTATATAGCACAGGGTAAATAAGTGGAAAAAATCAGAACATTGGAAGGGGGGAATATCTCAGCATCCTCTGCAAAGAGGAATGCTGTTCCTCCAATTGGCTTTATTATTTGAACACCCCTTGGAGCCTTTTCACACAACCCCTAAGATCCGCTGGCCACTTAAATTTGGACCAGAGATCTTGGGGGTTTGTCGCTGTTCCTGTGTTCCCACCCACTCCACACTCCTGGCTGCTGTCTGCGTGAGGGGAGGGGGGAAAAAAGGAAGAAAAGAATGCCAGCTCAGCTCTGTTCTGCCGTCTCGCTCTGCTCCCGGCAGCATTCCAGTCTCTTAGTATCTCTTAAAGGGGTGGGGTGGGGGCAAAACAACAACAAACAGAAGCGAGGAGAGCCCGGCACTCACTATGTTACATCCACATCAGGAATTTTTCACCCCCGGAGAGCAGGTACTTGAAAAGTGCGCTGGGACACGCTTAGGTGGGCGTGGTCGCACTTAATTTTTTGTAAAATCCGGAGCTGGTGGGAAAACAATTTTAAGCTCCGGATCTGGGAGCCATTTGCCGCGGATTTTAGGGGTCGTGTGAAAAGGCCCTTGTTCACCTTCTCTACTTATCCCTGTTGGACAGCAACCACAACAAGTGGCTTGAAATACCCCCCCAGCTGTCCCCTTGAAAAGATTCATCTTTTTAATAAATCAAATGAGTGCACCAGGGTTAAGCATCTGGAGGTACAGTATAAGGGTCAGATGAGACCAAAATGGGAAGCAAACCACTCAGGAAGCTGAAGAGGAATGGGAAGGAATGCCCAAGTTTGACTTTTAGTTAATGGGCTAAATATTGTACAGTATTTAGTTCCAACTAAAGTATTCCTATTGATTCAGTAGAGCTTGCATAAGTGTTGGCTTAGTACATCTCATGCATCCCATTACCTGCTTCAGTTGGGACATTTTTGCATCTGGCAGTGAGTGGCTGTTTTAGCATTTGTTGAGTTCTTCATCCTGCTGAGGGGAATTAGGCATAAAAATAATAGCCTTAATGATAAGAAGTCTTCTTGATAGTGAGCTTTTACATATGGCCCTGGAATTTAGATATATATTGATTATGGTATGATATTGTAATGGTTGGGTTGTGCATGGCAGCTAGACTATCATCAGGGGGCCAGGACCAGGGTGTTCCCAGAAGCCAGATTGGGTTGAGACCAGTCCAAGTTCAAGATTCTCACAAAAGCAGTCTGGCAGGGAGGGAGATGCCAAACAGGAAAACTGACAGATAACAGAGTTTCAGGAAAGTTCAAGGTAACCAGGTCCAAGCTTCTGGAGCCCAGATGTCTTGTGTTGCTGACTGAGGCAAGGAACAGGGGCTGCTAGCTTTATGCCAGTAGCAGGACCACCAGCTGCACTCCCAGATTGCCTCAGCCTAAGTGGGGCCTGACCCTGCAAAGAGGCTCCACATTTGCAGAGTCTTGTGGCCCTGATCCTGACAGATACCCAACATTGCTGGTGAAGAATTAATAGCATAACATTAAGTGGAACATCTCAACCACATCAAATCTGACAGATTAAAAGGTGTTTCAGTAGCAACTAGCCTGAGAAGAAGGTCTTCCATACATTTAATTCTTGAGGACAGGCTGAAACAGTAGAAGGTTCGTGAGTAGAGATGGGCACGACTTAGCGGTATTTCCGTTTCCGTTTCCGTTACTCGGTTCCGTTACTCTACGGAAACGGTAACGGGAATTACTCCCCCAGACTTCGAGCTCGAACCGACGAACCTACAATTTTGGTCTGATTTGTCGTGCTCGTTCCTTGCATCGCGAGATCGTGCAATGCCACACGCGGCACAGAAAAAAAGTTTTTAAAAGTTAAAAAAACCCGGTTCCCGGCCAAAAAGCAGGCAGGAAAATGCCTGCCATGCCTCAGGGCACCTACCAGAGGGGTGGTTTCTGGAGGTCCCCGGCCTCCCCCCTCATCCCCCGTCCTGGGCTGCTCTGGTGGGACTCGCCGCAGGCTCGCAGCCAGCAAAAAGCCCAGTCTCGCCGCCGGCCGCCGCAATTAAAGCGCAAGCAAGCGGCACGGACGGCACAGGAAAAAAACTTTTAAACTCTCCCCCCACCCATTCCCGGGCCAAAAAAGCAGGCGGAAAAATGCCTGCTTGACTAACGGCGCAGGGCACCTACCGGAGGGGTGGTTTCTGGAGGGGGGGGTCCCGCCTCCCCCCCGTCCTGGGCAGCCGGACTCGCGAGTCACCATTTCGCCATGCCATGCGGTGCGGGCGGGGAATCCAAAATGGGGCGGCAAACGCAATATTGTTTTTGAAATCGTGGTCCAAAAACACACAAGCACAACAGAAACACGCGAAAATTTATAAACTGCCAGATTTTTCACAGTAGCCGTGGGTTTTTTCTTGCAACAAAATGTCTCTCCTCTCCTCCTCTGGCCTCCATTTATTTTATTTTATTTTATTTTTTTACACCTGCGCAATGATGGGCTGGCCGAGTGGCCAGCCATGTGGGAGTGGACAACCATGCAAATTTTTGGAGCCATCCCACCAGTCGCATGGCCACTTGGCCATGGAGACTTCTGGGATGTGCCAAAAAGCCCCCTAAAACCTGCCCTAGCCCTAGCCCTAACCCTTGACTCCGTACCCATACGTCACAGACTGTCTTCTTAGTGGGTCAGAGAGGCACCCAGAGGTGCAACCCACTAGCCCACCGTAACCTTACCCGTCACTAGCCTAACCCTAGCTCTTGCACTAAGCCACCTTAAAGCCAGATCTACTTGCTTGCATTGCACTACACGCAGCAAGTACAATTCCCTTCTGTGTGAGACATGGTGGTGCGGGAGCCTTGTGAAGGGAAGGTATGACCCTATCACTCTCACACTGGTCTCACGTCTGCCCATTATGTTATGCAATATCCATATGGCTATTGCATAGCATTTTGCAGCAGCAGCAGGTGAGGAAGGGAGACCCCCATGTAGAGGGGTCTCTTGGAGCCTGCTTCCCCTTCCTAGTGGGTGAGGAGCCCACTTTCCCTTTATAGCGGGCCAGAGGAGGCACCCACCCCACAGAGGTGCCTCCAGGAGCCCGCTCCCCCCCCCCAAAAAAAAACAGTACTAACGACAATGAAAAAACAAAAAAAACGAACCGACTAATTTTTGCGAATTTTCGCGAAAACCGGAAACGACCCGAAATGGGACTGGCCCGACTAACGACAACTCGAAAAAAATTTTTTTCAAGTCGGGCCCATCTCTATTCGTGAGGGAAAGAGCTAATGGAAAGCTGCTGTTGGGTTTCAGTTGTAAATAAGAGCTGGCTTGTTTAAAATCATCTTGCCTTTGTTCGGACTGCTTTTGGAATTCTCCTTTGTAGGTGGGAGAGCACATGGCTGACCCCTGATTTCTGAAAGAGACAATTGTGCCTGTAAGCATCTCCCACTGATCTTTCTTAACTACAAATGAACTTGCATTTACATTTTCAGGCAAGTCTATGACCCATGCTGAACACAAAATGCAACCTGACCACTAAACTGGAGAACATTAGGTCAGTGATACAGGGCTTTCCTCCACTGGAATGAAGAGGTCAAATCCCTCATGTCCATTTGTGTTAGGTTTCACTTGGTATAATTATACCTCTGATAGAAAGGGGAGGATATTTTTCATTTCTACTATCTTATGTTATTAGCAGAGATTTTCTAAGAGTTTATCGACCATCTTGCACTTTTTAAAATGTGTCTGTCATGGCAGAGAATCAGATAGTTACTGCTGACAATATATGTATTAATGATCATAACAGAAAGGTGGTACAAGGAAACACATTCAAGATGGAAGACGCAATAAGAACATTACAGATACTGTGGTTTAAGAACCTGGGGAAATGGGAAAACCTTCTGTATGCAGCAATGGAGGTGGTGTTAGGAAGCTTCCCAAAGAAAGTATTTCAAGGTTATTTATTTATTTATTTATTTATCACACTTATATACAGCTCCTACTTCCCGAGCGGGAACTCAGGGCGGTTCACATAAAATCACCAAAGGCAAAAAGGCAAATACTGTGGCAGCGGTAGGGACAAATATACAATGTATGGGTCAAGTAGAAGAAGAAGAAGAAAAACTCTAGTCATTTTCGAAGGCATCCCTAAAGAGGAGGGTCTTCAGACCTTTCCTAAAGGATGCCAGCAATGGAGCCAGCCTCAGCTCTCTGGGTAAGTTATTCCATAAAGGCGGCACCACCACCGAGAAGGCCCGCCCGCGGGTACTCGTTTTACGGGCCTCTCTCGGGTGGACCGTCTGAAGCGAGAGGGCCAATGATGACCGGGTGGGTCGGGCCCGATCTGATTGTCGGTGAAGCCGCTCTGCCAGATAGACAGTGGCCAAGCCATGGAGGGTTTTGTAAGCCAAAACCAACACCTTGAACCTTATTCGGGAGGCAACGGGCAACCAGTGGAGGCGGGCCAGGATGGGAGTGATGCGGTCGAAATGACGCGCACCAACCACCAGCCTGGCCGCCGCATTCTGGACCCGCTGCAGTCTCCGAACAAGGCTCAAGGGGAGCCCCATGTAGAGAGCGTTGCAATAATCCAGCCTCGACATGACCAATGCCTGTACCACAGTCCTCAGGGAGCTCTCGTCAAGGTACGGGCGAATCTGGGCAATTAACCTTAGATGATAAAAGGCCGACCTGGTCACGGCTGACACCTGGAGATCCAGGGTCAGACCCGGATCCAGGACGACGCCCAGATTCCTCACTCTTTGCGCCAGCTGGAGGGCGGACCCATCCAGACTGGGAAGAGGGCCACAGTACCCATTCGGGCTGCCCCCGAAGAACATGCTCCCCGCCAAAAGATGGTGGTTCTAGTTGCCACCATATAATGCTACCTAACAAGGCAGGATAACTTGCAAGCATGTTCCTTCTAATCTTCAGCCTCATTGGGCAGGGCTCTCTTCCTCACACACATGAGTTCACCAGAGTGCACACACAACCAACCCCACCAACCCCAATTACTGGGGGAGGGGAGCTATGCATGGAAGGGGGGCAGAGTCATGCACACAAGTCCCATAGAGGGAACCTTGCCTGCCAGTATCCAGTGGTGGAGATCTGCATCTGGCGATAAACCTTTGAGAGGCCATAGGGCAGTGATAAATCTTATATTTAGGATGTAAAAGAATATCAGGTTGTGACCCTACATTAGCTTCTCCCATGTTCAAATAAACTCTATATCACATTCTGACATTTAAATTGCTGTTGCCATTGAAACAGGAATTTTAATGATCTCAGAAAGATGCTGTTAAGTGTCCACCCATCAGACAGCTCTCCTTCCCCATCAAAGCAAAGCAAAAGCAAAGTGTTCTGCTTATATACTGCCTTATATTGCTTAAAGCACTCTCTGGGCAGTTTACAGTTTTTCATGCAGGCTGCACCCCCCCCCCGTGACCTGGGTGCTCATTTTACCGATCACAGAAGGATACAAGGATGAGTCAACCATGAGCCAGTTACCTGGGAGGGATTAAATCCCAGGTCCTGAGCACAGTTATAGCTGCAGTACAGCAGATTAAGCACTGTGCCATGAGGCTCTTCATCAGCCTTCTCTACCATTATCAGCACTCTCTTACCCGCACCTTTTGCGACATTTAAATCCCATATTTTAAAAAAACGTTGGGCAAGAGTAAAAGAACTGAACTGACAAGACATGGTAAACTGTTGAGTTAGTGTTGCAACACTTGAGCACTCCCAGTCCTCCTAGTCCCTACCACAGGTAATCCATCTGGACCAATGCTATGGACGCTTGGTGTTTCCTGCCTATCTTCCAGTGAATGTCAGCAATGCACTTCATTGCATAGGTGAATACCTTTCATACTTCTCTTCCTCCCCTCATATGCGGTGCAAATGACAATACAATATGCCTGTAAGTGTATAAACATTCTTTTCAAAAAAAAAAAAAAAAACCACATTTTCCTTTTGTCGCCATTACGGTGAGACAAAATTATTCTTTTTTAGGAATAATTGGGGGGGGCATTAGATATCCTCACAGTTCTATGAGACAAAATGAATTGGGTGTAAAAATGAGCCAAAATCAAAAGGAAATAAGTCTGGCAAGAGTCCAGACACTGAGGAAATGAGAAGCGGGGCTTACACCATTAAAGGGTGTTGATGGAGGCACCTCTTGACTTGCTGCAGAGATTTCAGGAAAGGGAGAGGACACATGGGTGCTACAGTATGCCAAGGACAGAACTGGACATTTCACCGGGTTTCCTGGCATCTGCTATCAGTCATGAGTCTTCCTCAGGTATGGACATACCTGGAAGCACTACAGACAAATGCTGCCTGATGCAGTGCAGCATCTCTGACTGCATCCTGGTACGTTAGCGTTTACTCAGCTGCAAGTGTACGCTTCACCAAAAAGAGTTGTGGTGTGTTTCTTGAACGACTTCTCCTTTGGGTACTTTGTTTCTGAGGACCTTTGGAAGGATAGTTAGTTATTTATTACATTTGTGTCCTGCCTTTCCATTAAAAATAGCCATCAGGGTGACTTACAAGAGTTTTTAAAAAGATATAAAGACAACGTTCGGCTAAAATCTTATTGAAATCGTATAAACCCACCATAAAAGCACAAAAAATGAGCCAAATAAATTTAAAAAAAAATTATTGCAATTGCAAAGGGTACCGATGAAAACACAGTAGGGCATGTCGACCGAGTTATATTGAGGACTTCTGGCAGCACTTCTGTAATTAATTAACTGAGTGACTTTTCTAAAACAGCTCAAAGTCACCATAACAAGGGGTCAATGGAGAGAGCCAGCACCGGCTTTTAAAGGAATGTTATATACTAGAGCTAGGGATTGGCTACATTTCCCCCTCCTGTTTTCCATACAGCAAGAAATGCAGATTTTGGAGAGATGAACTCTTTGGGGCTATAGCCCCCCCCCATCCATGCTGGCTAGGAGATTTGGGGAGTCATCTAGAAGTCAGAATTGTATCTTTGGTGGTGGTAGGGGTTCCGCACAAACCACTTTGCCCAGAAACAATATTTGCAGTGTAAGGGAAGTACACAGAATTTAAGCAACAACAGCTCTATCCTAGCAGTGCCAACTCTGAAATCCTTGTCTATCTAAGGCCTAAAACTTTAGACCCTATTCGGTTTTTGAAGTAACATGGAGTGACAGCCCCTACTGTCAAATTTGGTGGGGTCTGGCTGCTGCTTAAAAAGTCCTTATCTTCAGTGCAAATCTAATTGAACTCAAAGAGCTATTTTGCATCTCAATGTATTGCCCCCCCCCAAAAAAAATTACATGTCCTATAGTCCTGTGCAGAAAGGTACAGGCCAGCTCTTAAAGAGGAAGGAAGGATTGCTTTAAGTAGAAACACGAGTGGATGAGCTCTCTCCCCACCCCATGTCAATCAGTGCTATTGGGAAACGGTGGGCCATAACTACAGTGGTACCTCGTATAAAGGAATTAATTATTTCCAAATGAAATTCTGTTAGGCAAATTTTCTTTTATACAAATTTCCCATAGGAATGCATTGAAAACTGAATAATCCCTAATTGCGACCATTGTTATGTTGTACAGATTCGCCCCATAGGCAATTCTGTTAAGCAAATTTCCCCTATCTCTGGAATTTTTTATGTTGTACAGATTTTATGTTATACAAAACGTTTGTTATATGAGGGTCCACTGTATATGGTACAGCCTGGAGAGGCACAAACTTGGAAAGAGTTCCTAATGAGTAAGAATGGAGAGGGCTGGGTTGCCTTGCTATGGAGTTATTATTATACTGTACTGTCCATCTAATAGTTCTCACTGTGTCAAAAGCATTCAATTCAGTGAATGTGCTATAATCAGCTGTGGCAGATCAATAGACGGGGATATCACCACCATATCACCACCGGGGAAAATACAACTTGCAAAGCTTTGGCAGTTCAATAGATGGGGATATCGGAAGGGAGAAAAAACCAAGCAGGAAACACATTGCAGATGAGAGAAGGGAAGGAATGGGGAACGGAAATGGGAGGACCCAAATGCAGGCAACGCAGGCGGCAGCTGAGGAGGAGCGCCTGCTTGTCCCCTAAGCTCCGGTGCGGCAGCGTGCCTGCTTGCCCAACCCACCCACCCAGCTCCACGGCGCTGGCAGCACCAGAGGAGGAGGAGTGCCCGCTCCCTCCCACCCATCCACCCACACAAGTCCCGAAGCAGTGGCGGCGGCGGTGGCCTGCCTGCCCCCCTGCCCCCCCCAAGTTCCGAAGTGGTGGCGGCGGCCCGCCTGCACCCGTTCCCACCCACCCCCCAAGTTCCGAAGCGGCAGTGGCGGCGGCCCACCTGCATCCCTGCCCTCCCACCCCCACAACCTTCTGGACGGTAGCAGAGGCCTGTCTGCAACCCCCCCCGCACAAAAGCACCTTGGCGGCGGCTGTGGTGGTGGCAGAGGAGGCCCGTCTGCACTATACAATCTCCTGTCGCTCCCTGGATGCCTTCTCTGCAAGGAGTGTCGTGGCGGGATTTTTTCAAAAAAGCATAGGGGGGAGGGAGGGAGGGGCCGGCCAGCCAACCGTGGGCCAGTGAAACTGGCCTGGCGGGTCGGATTTGGGCCGCGGGCCGGGCTTTGGGCAGGGCTGTGCTATAAGGTCTTGACCGATAAAGGCCTCCATTCAGATCTGCATAGGCAAAGAAAATGTCCTGCCAAAGAAAAATCCCAGTCCTTATCCCCACAAAGGGGGAGAACTCAACATGATTTATCCTTTCAAAATGTTAAGTTCCTGGCTTAAGATCTAAGCAAAGAAGATTGTTTCTTTCCTCATCATATTATTTCAGCCCTGTGATACCACTCTGTCTCCTTGGCATCTGCTACGTTTCCTTTTCATGATTGAGAGGACAGCTGATGTGCAGCGAAGTACTCCTCTATTAATATTAGGTTTCTGAACAACTGAGTTCAAGAGGACTTACACATTACCTGGACAAGAGAAGTGAGCATTTTATTGACTTAGGATGGGAGGGAACCACCAGAATAAATAGCAATATTGTTAGGGTTTTACAGAAAGGGGGCAAATGTGGCAAAGACTATCCATTCAAGAGAGTCCAAGCAGATAGTTTACAGGCCATCTGTTGTCTTAGCAGTAGTAAATAGGTTATCATCATTTGCTGGAATCCCCCAGTTCCTCTTATTTTCTTGGTGATGAATCTTCCTCCCCTCCTGTTACTAGGTTTGTTATTTTCTGACAAGTCACATCTGACACATAGTGGCCTAAATCGGATTTTCAAGATCAGCGACATAGCAAGGGTTTGGAGCGCCTGTGGACAAGGTTGTTCTTGTGCCCCTCTGGCCCTCCCCAACCCTGTCACGTCCACCCAGCAAGGGGAGGTGGAAATCCTGTGGGCATGGGACAGGCGGGCAAGCGGGTGGGTGTTTGTGTATGTGTGTGCACGCATCTTACCTCTCCCACAGTGGGCCCAGAACAAGGTGAGAAGGAGGAGGATGGTGCTGCAGGCACTGAGCTTCCCGCCTGCCTGCCTGCCTGCTTTGCCCCTCTCGTGGTGCGCATTGGAGGAGGAAGAGGCTGCGGCGGATTGGGTCCCTTAGCCCAGGGAAAGGAGGACTGCTGGAGGGAGGCCACACAACTTCCTCCTGCTGCTCCCCCTCCAGGCACCCCCAGATTGCTTTGCCTGGGGCAAATGCACCCCTCCATCCCATCCCCCCCACCCGATACATCCTTGGTCGAGATGTGTGAGCAATTGAAATTGTGGTTTTGTCATTACTGTCCTCTCTGCACCCACACACCCTTGCATTTCCATGGCCAAGGAAGGATTTGAACCTTGTTTTCCTGAATCCTAGACCACTCCACTTTCCACTGCACCCCACTGACGATGAAATACTAGCCATGAGATCTTCAGCATCTTGGTCATTGTGGAATTTGCTTCCAAATGCTTGGGATTGGGATGTTAAAGCATGATGTCCCCTTCTGTGCTCATTCTCTCATTTAAGTTTGTCCTCTTTCACAGATGGGAAAGAGAGGGTCAGGGAGTGCCACTGAATTGTGCCAAGGTTGAGCAAGTTGATTAGTGCAGAAGTATTTCCTTGGAGACTTTCCTGTCACCCAGAGAACAAACAGCATCTTCTAAGGCAAGTTTTATGTTGCAGTTCCTTTAAAGAGCTCCTGATGATATCCATGCTTTCTCTCCCTAAGCTCTATAAAACGATTACGCAATGTGTCCAGTTCAGTCAATTGTTGTCCTGCATTTCCCATCAGTCTTAGCCAACAGAACCAAAGGGGACCAATGCCTGGAATAGTAATCCAACACCTGGATGGCCACAGGTGGCCACACCTGACCTTGCCTGAGAGAGAGTTGCTGACCCAAAGTCAGTAAGTGAAGCTTGTGACTGATGATGGATTTGAATTCAGATCTTAAATTCACTGTTTATTACATCACATGAACTCTTGCATGTGCTTTAATTGCACAGCAGTGACCACAATATTATTATTATTTTACCTTTGCAATAGACTGGGTACATGTTTTGGATATGCTAGCTAAAGTATGCAAATGCATACACCCTGTTGTCAGCATCCTGATGAGGGCTGGAGACCATCACTTTCTTTGGGAATAATGTATAGGTGGTACTGTACATTTCTTTTTCAGCATATCTGTGACCTTGTAAGGAGCCATAAGAAGAGCATTGGGATAATTTTGTATGCAGCTGGCTAAGTGCCTTTGTGGTTTCAGAGTCTTATTGACTATGAGACTTTGCACTATACAAATCAGGACCAAATACATATGACTTCTCGTGTTGCTGCTCTTTTATAGCTGGAACTGAATGTCTTGAGTTGATATATGACTGATTATTGCATCTTTATGATTGCTTGTGGCTTTGCCATTGTGTATCAACTTGGGAGGTCCCAGGTCAAATTCCAGCAACACAGATAAAGAGAAGAATTTCCCTCAGACTAACAAAGCTGCTGGGATGACCAGCAAAACATTTCAAACTCTCAAGAAAAGAAATCCAGGTGCCATGACTCAACCTCTTCATAGGAGTGTATATGCCACTGTTGTACAAACTTTTTAGAGCCACAACCCCCCCCCCTTTGTAATAGCCAAGTAACTTGTGACCCCTCCTCCACCATCGTGTTCTTTTTCTTGGTAGATTTGGCATGATGTTCTCAGTTGCAAGTGGTCACTTTGGATGGTGGTATTTCAGAACCCGGATGTTCTCTGGACTTGGTCAGCTCTGTTGAGATTGTGAACATCGAGTGCCTTGGATCTGATGCTGAATAGTGTCTGCTGCCATTTCCCACCCGCCCACAGTGACTCGGCTCGTAAACTCATCTCTTTCCACATAAACTGAAGTTTCTGTTGTTTATAGCCCAGTTAGGTCCAGGAATGCTTATGGCATCACTCAGAAAATATGGGAAGTGGCAGAAGTTATGTTTACATTTGAATTCCCAAGAGTAAAATGACATTTCAGGTTTTTCAGCATAACCATTAGAGCTAGTTTTTTTAATGTGAAATAAAAACTGAGATCCAGCCATTAAATCCTGGAGTTGAGGCATTTCCATAGATGCCAAAGGTGGACAACAGGAGTCAAAGGTGGACAATAGGACTTAACATTGCCAAGGAAGCATCACAGAAATATCTGTCAGCTTTGTGAATCATAGGCTGTTAGCGCATTGAGCCTTGAGACTCGCTGTTGTGTCCTTCCATCCCTCACTGTTCTCCTACCATCAGCTTCTTAGATATCAACACAATACGTTCATTGCACCTGCCCCCAGGGACTCTTGCCCGTTCTGTCATCATCTCGGTAGCCGAACACATTTGTTAGTAAAAGTTTCTGTTCTGCCTCACTGCCAGCGAGTGATTTGCCCTGTGGACATTATTAATAGAAACTGGGGTGATGGCTGTATGTGCTTCACCTATGAATAGGACTTTTGTACCGATTCATGCTTGCTATCTAGCTAAGCGATCTGCAGAGAGATTGGGTTTGCGCAGTGCAGCTTGTTAAGGTGGCTTCGAAGCACTGGAGGTTTCTTTTCAGAACTAAAAGGGTGCTGACTTTATGTGCTGGTACAGTATGTTTTTACTATACCAGTTGCCCAAATGAATTCGTGCCTTGGAAGACGGCACCTCCCACATGCATATCATTGCCATGTCACAATCTACTTTTGAAAATCCCTTCACTTTCAGAAGTGGTTTTTCACCTTGCAGGGGAAGATTGCATTCATGACACTTGAAGCTAAATGAGACCATTCGTACAGTTCTTCAGATTCAACCTATTGTTTCCACCCACTGTTCTTTAGATGTGTGCATTTCTTCAGATCTAGTATGTCTAACTGAACTTCTGGGAGCCCTTTCATTGATCCAAAATGTGTTTGAGTACAAATGAACATTCAGACACAAAAATCCAGAGCATGGAAAAAATATTTTCCCCTCCCACATAGCCAGGAAGGGTGATTATTATTTTTTACCAAATGTGATGAATATTAATGTGCCTTTCCATCTTCTTGTGCTTTAAACCTTGCCAAAAAGCACAGCCAATTCATAACATTTAGTACTGATTTTTCTCCTGGCATATATAGGAGTGATCTGAGTCTGTTTGGTCACCTCTTACAGCTTTCTCTTTCTTACATGGATGAGTAAAATAAGATTTCCAAACACTATTCCAAAAGATTGACAAAAATACTATAAATGTCCTTTTAATGACTTTACCATTTCAGCAACTACTAGCACTCTGGGTATGTTCATGTGCAACACCTGGCTAGAATTCTGTGGAATTCTGACTTCTCGGGAAGGAAGTCGTGGGCTTAGTTGCTCATTTTGCAAGTGAGAACATCTGGCATGCTGCAGATGTCTCATCCGTGATTTATAGACCACAATATCCAAAATTGACAGTCCTTCCCCCATCCCCAACAATCCAGAGAAAAGAATCTAGAATAAGCCATTTTTAACATAATGGGGTTATAATGTTCCAGGACAAAGGGAGGAATCCTTTGACATTCCAGATGTTGGCAGCTGCAGGACATGCAGAGCCTGCATCTCTTGCCAGCTAATTGTGGCCCCTAAAAATTTTGTGCCCCTCACACTATACCAGGCATGTCCAAACTTCAGCCCTCCAGATGTTTTGGACCACAACTTCCACAGTCCTTTGCCATTGGCAATCAAAGCTTAAAATGTTGGGAGTTGTGGTCCAAAACATCAGGAGCGCCAAAGTTTGGACATGCCTGCACTACACCATTAGAAGCATGGGTCTCCAGATGTTGTAGGATTGCAGCCCTTAGTTTTCTACACCATGGCAATGTCAGCTGGGGGATTGTTCTTCAGCCATATCCAGCCGATGGCATTCTGCCTACTTTTGATTTGAGGTCTCCCCAGAGGTGGTTCCATTCCAAGAATATTACATATGGTGATGATGTCTGATCAGGATTATGACAAAGGCAAAGTTTTAAACCCCTTCTCATTTGTGACACAGGCCTGGCATTGTTTGCTCGTTTGTAGCAAGGAATAACTCGTATTTTTAAAAAATGACCAAAGGACTAGAAATAATGTGACAAACATCATGTTTAATTTTGGCTCTCACAGTCCTGTATTCAGGGTTATCTTCTGGGATCATTATGTAGGAGTGGAGGAATTCTGGAATGCTTAGGATTAGAGATGGGCACGACTTGAAAAAAAAAAATTCCGAGTTGTCGTTAGTCGGGCCGGTCCCGTTTCGGCTCGTTTCCGGTTTTCGCGAAAATTCGCAAAAATTAGTCGGTTCGTTTTTTCGTTTTTTCATTTTCGTTAGTACTGGTTTTTGGGGGGGAGCGGGCTCCTGGAGGCACCTCTGTGGGGTGGGTGCCTCCTCTGGCCCGCTATAAAGGGAAAGTGGGCTCCTGGAGGCACCCGTGGGTGCCTCCTATCTCACCCACTAGGAAGGGGAAGCAGGCTCCAAGAGACCCCTCTACATGGGGGTCTCCCTTCCTCACCTGCTGCTGCTGCAAAATGCTATGCAATAGCCATATGGATATTGCATAACAGAATGTGCAGACAGTGAGACCAGTGAGAGTGATAGCGTCATGCCTGCCCTACACAAGGCTCTCGCACCACCATGTCTCACACAGAAGGGAATTGTACTTGCTGTGTGTAGTGCAATGCAAGCAAGTAGATCTGGCTTTAAGGTGGCTTAGTGCAACGGCTAGGGTTAGGCTAGTGACGGGTAAGGTTACGGTGGGCTAGTGGGTTGCACCTCTGGGTGCCTCTCTGACCCACTAAGAAGACAGTCTGTGACGTATGGGTACGGAGTCAAGGGTTAGGGTTAGGGTTAGGGGGGCTAGGGCAGGTTTTATGGGGCTTTTTGGCACATCCCAGAAGTCTCCATGGCCAAGTGGCCATGCGACTGGTGGGATGGCTCCAAAAATTTGCATGGTCGTCCACTCCCACATGGCTGGCCACTTGGCCAGCCCATCATTGCGCAGGTGTAAAAAAAATAAAAAAAAATAAAATCAATGGAGGACAGAGGAGGAGAGGAGAGACATTTTGTTGCAAGAAAAAACCCACTGCTACTGTGAAAAATCTGGCAGTTTACAAATTTTCGCGTGTTTCTGTTGTGCTTGTGTGTTTTTGGACCACGATTTCAAAAACAATATTGCGTTTGCCGCCCCATTTTGGATCCCCCGCCCGCACCGCATGGCATGGCGATGGCGACTCGCGAGTCTGGCTGCCCAGGATGGGGGGGAGGCGGGGCCCCCCCTCCGGAAACCACCCCTCTGGTAGGTGCCCTGCGCCCTTAGTCAAGCAGGCATTTTTCCGCCTGCTTTTTTGGCCCGGGAATGGGTGGGGGGAGAGTTTAAGTTTTTTCCTGTGCCGTCCGTGCCGCTTGCTTGCGCTTTAATTGCGGCGGCCGGCGGCGAGACTGGGCTTTTTGCTGGCTGCGAGCCTGCGGCGAGTCCCACCAGAGCAGCCCAGGACGGGGGATGAGGGGGGAGGCCGGGGACCTCCAGAAACAACCCCTCTGGTAGGTGCCCTGAGGCACGGCAGGCATTTTTCCGCCTGCTTTTTGGCCGGGAACCGGGTTTTTTTAACTTTTAAAAACTTTTTTTCTGTGCCGCGTGGCATCGCGCAATCGCGCGATGCAAGGAACGAGCACGACAAATCAGACCAAAATTGTTCGTTCGTCGGTTCGAGCTCGAAGTCTGGCGGAGTAATTCCCGTTACCGTTTCCGTAGAGTAACGGAACCGAGTAACGGAAACGGGAATACCGCTAAGTCGTGCCCATCTCTACTTAGGATGAAAATGCATTCTGATCAGAATCTCAGTGTTTAATTTGTACACGTCAAAACTGTTGCCTGCAAAGTCGGCAGCTCAGTGGTTCAAATCCCAGGCAAGCTCCCGTTGTTAACCCCAGCTCCTGCCAATCTAGCAGTTCAAAAGCATGTAAATGCAAGTAGATAAATAGGTACCACTGTAAAAAGTGTGAAGATAAACAGTGTTCCATGCAGCCATGCCGGGCACATGGCCACGGACTTGCACAACACTGGCTCTTTGGCTTAGAAACAGAGATGAGCACCGCCCCTAGAGTCCGACACAACTAGCACACATTTGTGGGGGGAACCTTTACCTTTACCTTACAGTACTATACTAATCCATTAAAGCTTTTATGATAAGAGGCATATGTTTGCTGGATCCCACTGCCTAACTGCCTGTCCCCAATGCAGGCTACTACACACACACACACACACACACACACACACACACACACACACACGACTGCTAAGGACAGCAAGGAAACCCTCTAGAGTAGGCTTTTTGATGCCATGCAAAGCCACAACAGGAAGTGAATGGGACGTCTGCGTATTAGGGAGGGAGACAGAAGGAGGACAAAGGCTGATACTTCATGTCCATCTTATCGCTGTTCGCGGTCCCGCTTGGGAGCGGTACGAAGTAATCTAACCACACGTCCATTGTGGCACGAGGGGAGTTTGTCCTGACCATGCCCCCTGAACTGCAATTTAAGCGGGATGAGAGATTCCCCTCCCTGGCCTCAGGAATCTGCTCGTCATGCTTCTCATTCCGAGATGAGTGCCCATGAGGTAAGGCTTGTCACGCAACATGCCATTCTCCATCTAGTGGCAGGAGTGCGAAGTGCCATTCGCCAGTATATTCCCTATGGAGTCGGCAATGCAGTGCAGAGAGATTAAAAGACAAATGCCTCAAACTGTTTGTATGTCTGTAAAAAAAATTATTAAAATAAAAAAAACTGAGCTCCATAAAGCATTGAAGATAAGGCTTCAGAGAATCGAAACATCGAAAAAGGAAGGTTGGGCTGAAAAAAACCCTGGAGCACAAGCATGGAATTTCACATCTCATCACGGAACGAGGACATGCGGTAACAGTCATGGCAGTATCATCCATCATGCCCGTGCGCACATGGGAACAGGGATAGAACCGGAAGAAGACCACATGACCTCGACCAACATCAACACGCAACTAACTTCCTCCCGGAACGAGAATAGACATGAAGTAACTGTGAAAGAAGCTTCAGAGGCACTTCTACCACTGTTCCCTCCTCCTCCTCCTTCTTCTCCTCCTCCTCCTATTTTGGGAATGTAGGTTTGTCTTTCATCAAGGCACAACAACAGGCTCCCACTTCTTCTCCCACCTTTGGATGGAAGGCCACCGCCCCAGCCACACCACTTCCCTGGAGGAAGAGAAAAATAGCAGGAAAGGCAGAAGAGATTAAAAGTGTTTTTTGGGGTCCCTTGTAATGTTTTAATACAGTATTTGCTTTTTTAATTTTTAATTTTTTTCCAAAGTGGAAGAGTACTAGATCAGTGTTATAGATAGGGAAAAAAATAACAGATTAGACAACAAGATTACCTGCAGTCTCAAACCCCGCAATCCTAGCATCTAATACTTGGGAAACCACACAGACACAATTTACTTCAGCACAGGTGAGCAGACAAATGATGGAAAATTGTGTTCATAGCCCAGTCAAAATAAACATATCCTTAATGGGTGTTTAGAAAAACACACTTTCTGACAAAATAACCCACACTTCCTCCCCCACCATTGGACTTGTATGTAATGGAAATTGGTACGTTTACCTTGATTTCAAATGTGCTAAATCTGACACAAAGCCAGGAGTTTTACAGCATGTAACTGAGCCGTGAAGTAGCACTTCATTGACTTATCAAAACTTACAGGTAAATGCTCCCTACTTTTCTATTCTGAGCTTCTGTCAGACATGAGGGCTAGAACTTTGCCTTCAGAAATGTCCCTGAAAGTGGAGATACTTTGGCTTTTGTGTCCAAATGTGTGCATTTTCACTTTTATGTGTCAGTGATTGTCCAAGCACTAAGATAATGCAAGGCTGAGGGGCTGAAATGCTTAACATCTGAAAAGTATGTGGGAGGAGGAAGTTCGTTCTTCCTTCACACTCATGCCACCCCTTGCTAGGAGTGGGTGAGACATAGTCACATCATACAGTTGGTCTCTATATTTACAACATTTGTGAGGTGAAGAGAGAGGGAAATGTATTGCTTAATCCCACACATGATTGTCAGGCTGGTGTTCTAGTCTCCAAGCCTGACGGAAGCCAAGCCACCTTTCTGCCATGCTACTCAATGCTTCTCCTCCAAGGTGAAAACAGAAGGCAAGTGCTTTCAGTTTTGGCAGTGGAGTTTTTTCTGATTGCCTGCAAGCCAAATAAACACTTGTTTGTCCTTTGATCTGCTGAGATGGAGACAGACAATTGATTGTGCATCCCCTGAGATGGAACAGGATAAAATCCTTCTGTTCAAACATGCAGTTTCCATTCTAGGACTTAGGTAACTAGAGACTTAAATATCTTCCACTGGCAGAAGCTTGAACTCAGTGATCTTAGGAGTTTATTGCAGCTCTAGAAATCTATTATACACTATGCCAAAGCTGTTCAACTTTGAACAGGCCAAGGTCTACTTTTTCCATCGCAAAGTGTCTGAGGGCTACTACACTAAAACCTTTACTTACGAATTTTATCTGTTCTGAGCATATGCTCATAAGTAAAAACTTTTGTAAGTAGAGCAGCGGTTTCCCATAGGAATGCATTGAAAACCAAGTAATCTGTTCTGGAGGGAACAGATTTCCATGCACCATGGCCTTTGAACTGCCCCGTTCAGCTGAGACAGCGGACTGGCAGACCCAGAACTTTGCTGGGGCAGTGGTGGTCCTTGGGATGGAGGAGGGGGGTGGACAACTTATCCCCTCACGTTTTTTTATTGATGGCCAGCAGGCTACTTTTGAACCCTTCGCGGGCTACCAGTAGCCCGCGGTCTACCTGTTGGGCAGGCCTGCACTATGCAATTCTGGACACTGTCTTAAGGATGGATGAATTAACCAATTGCAACTGCTCTTGTAAAAAAATTGAAAACAATAACAAATCCCGCTAGGCCCCCTCGTCCTAGCTTTGAATATTAAGTTGAACAATAAATTCATTCATGTATTGTGTTCGGAATCAGAACATCAGTTTCTGTTGCAGAAACAGATGGTGAATATTGTGAGAAATCTTAGCTTCCTTTTTCTACAGAGCTGTTTCAGATTGCAGTGATGAATCTCCTATGATACCTCAAGGAGACAGTCATGCAACTGAAAACAGCTGGCTTCCAGTCCTGACTTCTTTGCTTCCCCATCTTTCTGTTTTCCATCTTGTTCTGCCTTCAAAAACATCTGTAACAAATTGCTGTTGGGTTAGTTGGGAAAGTTTCTTCAGATGTATCAGGCAAGGGCATCTATTGAAGAGCCTCGTGGCGCAGTGGTTAAAAGGCTGTAACGCAGCTATAACTGTGCTCATGACCTGGGGTTCAGTCCAAGGTAGCCGGCTCATGGTTGACACAGGCTTCTGTTCTTCCAAGGTCAGTAAAATGAGTACCCAGCTCGCCGGAGGGGCAATGTGTAGTCTGCATAATTAAATTGTAAACCACCAACTCTGCGGTATGGAAGCAGAATGCTTTGCTTTGCTAGGGTTTATATGCTCCCAGTTCTGTAGCTGTTTTCAAATGTAATTTTACATTTCCTCAGATGAGTGAGTGACACTCATTAACACATACAAAAACAGTGTATCTTGGAATGAAGTCTACTCTTATTTCTAAGGTTCTGAGGAACAATCCCCATTCTTCTCTTTGTGACCTGCTTGTTGAATCTGGCTCCCGGGCTTTGAACATAGTGTGACAAAAAGCGCCCTTCGGTGGTTTTCCTGGTATAAAGTGCTTCTGATATGCCTAAGGATTGATGAAAGGGCAGCATGATAAGTGGGAAATGATTGTGCCAAAGTCCCACACCCCTATTGAGAGAAAGAGATTTTCAGTACACACGTGAATGGCTTCCCTAACCCCCCTCTTGAACCACTTCTCTGTATGCTGAATGTATCTTTATAAAATGTACTGTAGAAGATACCATGCTGCCCTTTCATCAATCCTCAGGCAAATCAGAAGCACTTCACACCTCCATCAGAATGACTATGGCTGACAACTCATACTTAATGGGTGTTGGGTAAGGTTGCATAGGTTGGACTTTCACACACCTCATTGTAATCTAATGAGCTTATTCAGATCATTTTTCACCTAGCAAGCCTGTTCAGGCAATGTTTTGATTTCACAAGAAAAGAAGTCCAGTTACCATTAGACATGAGCATTTCATCTCGGAAGGGGTCTGGTTCCAAAACAAAACACAGCAGAACAGCTGCTGTTCAGTACCGGGATCCACCTTCCAGAATGAAATCAACCAGTCTCTTACCTTGTTTTGGGTAGCACAGGGCTAAACTCCAACGAGGAAGCAGCATTGGATGCGTCATCTTTCACTCTTCCTGGTGCTGGCCAATCAGACTGGGAGGCAGGATGATGCATGTCCCTGCACAGCTCCTGATTAGCCAGCACCAGGGAGAGTGAAAGATGACACATCCAAGTCTGCTTCCTCATTGAAATTTAGCCCCACGCTACCCAAAACAAGGTAAGAGACTGGTTGATTTCATTCTGGAAGATGGATCCCGATATCTAATGGCAGCTGTTCTGCCATGTTTGATTTCAAAACCAGACCCCTTCTGAAACAAAATACTCATGTCTAGTTGTCATGACTCAATTTCCAGATATTTGCGATGTTGCTCTCCAGGTAAACAAACTTCAAGTCCCACATTATCCAGTGGCTGGGAACTAGTGCAAAATCTTTGCTCTGGCAGATCAACCACATGATTCAGCAATTATCCTAGATAGTCTACTTTGGCATATCTCATTGTACCACCATTTTATTGAAACAAAATTACTCAGAGGTCCCTTATTTGCAGCCCCTCTGTCCTTGCTAGTTAGATATGACTGAAACTTTTGAACATGGTTATTCTACAGTTCATTTTATAAAGATATACAGCATAATATAGTTCTCCAATTTTAAAAAGATTTTGAGGAATACTCCTAACTTTCCCCCCTGATTGTTAAAGCAAAATTACAGTTCAGGTTGCAAAATTCTGTGCAGTGACACATACAGCAAGAAAGAAACTGTCATACCTTTCTTTAAATTATTCTGGGAGCACTATATAGCTGCATTGCATAGGGGGCAGTGAAGTTTGTAAATCTGTCCTTGCATTTAATGTTCTTTCACTTGAGATTATTGTAAGTTATTTTGTATCTGTCATATTATTTTTAAATGGATATCCAATGGTCATAATATGCTTGACAAGATTTGAGTTGTATTTACATTCTATGGTATCTCATATTATGTTCTAAAATGGGGTGGGTGGGGAGCAGCTTTAGGATTGAATGAATACATTTGTAGGGTTCCAGCTAATCTGTCCTAAAAAAAATTTAAAAAATTGCAATTACCCCAATTATCCAATTAAGCAAATTGCAAAGGGAGATCAAAGTAAAGTAATTACGTTATTTTATTCAGCTGAAGAAAATCAGCAGGCTGATACATCCTAGGGGAGCTAGGAAGGGCCAGCGAAAGCCATGACACAGAACAGTATATTATACAGTTACATGAGACTAAACATCACTCTGGTCATAATACATTTGACCCAATCACTTCCCATTTTCCAACCCCTACCCATCTTCAAAGGAACAGTTACCTTATCCCATAAGGAGAACAGTGATGGAGAGCATCAACCTTGGATCTTACAAGCCCTTGGTACTCCCTGTCTCCCAGGCCCTGTTATCTGTCTGTGTTCCTTAGAAGCAACTTGAAACAGGCAAATAGAACAATGAAAAATGGAGACAGGCTACTGAGTGAGACTATTCATAAAGCCAGTTCAGACTGGCTTCCTTGCTGTGATGCTTAAGTTACAGATATACTATAATGAGACATTAAATCACAGTTAGACAGGTTGTGGGGCCTTTGAAGTATGTGTGAAGCAGAAATGCAATTAAACAATTTGCAGCTGTGTGACTAATACAAAGCAATGCTATATGCTGTATATTGATTACATATATTGAGAGTAATATTTAGGGGACCCCAATAAACTCATCAACTTTGTGATACGCAAAGAAAAAATGCATACATTATTTTGTACGCTGTGAGAAAGTGGATGAAACAAGGCCTGAATGACAAATACAGGTACTGTATCTGTATACACCATGCTAACTTGGAACCTAGAAGAAACCTGCATATTAATAAATATTCACCCACTTTCCACTCCATGAACTCAGAACAATGAGCATAGAAAATATCTTTAATATATTCCCTTTTGTTCCCTGCTTGAGGAACATATTGGAATCAAAATGGCCTTCCAAATAAACCTCAAAAGCAGAAAAACAAACATGTTATTAAAGCTTTGAGCTGTGTTGATTAGCTGCCTAACCATTTGAAATGTTACTTGATGACTCTGCCAAGCTTTTTAGTTTCCAAATAAAATACACATTTGTTATATCTTTCCTGTAGCTTTGGGAAATCACTGTTCTCTCATCCTTGGCCCTCTTTATGAAACACTGGGATAACAGTGCCAGACTACTATAAAGGATTGTTACGATCATAGATTATCTTAATTGTCAGTAGGGTCAGGCATACCCCAAAGGTCATGGGGAGTCCTGAACGCACTCCAGGCAACACCAGCCCCAGAAAACGAACCACAAATGTCCTTTTGTAGACTTTGACAGGGCCCAAATAAGATGCAAGTAAGGGAGTCTTGTTTTAATGTGCAAGCACCCTCAGATTCACCTTCACAAGTGTGGAAGTACTTTGAAAGCTAAAAACGACCTGCACTGAAATGCTGTGCTGTAGCATTGCTAGTGTTAATGGTGTCAGTAGCGTAAGCCATTCAGCTTTTATACTTCCAGAACAGTGCATAATTAAACGTAGGTTGAAAACCCATTTCTTTGTCATATATCTACAGCACCCAAAGTGTGCATGGTTCTTAAAAGTGGAAAGGTTGCTGCCACAAGGAATTACAAGCCAAAATTCTAGACTGCTGGAGGAGGGGCTTGGAAGCTGCAGCATGGAATTAACGGAGAAACATTATGGGGTGGTTTGGGTTGCATGTGCTTAGGATTAGTTACAGGCTGGGTTCTCATAGGAAATGAGGTCTAAGGTATGTACGGTCCAACATGGCAAAATACCACTGGCAAAATAATTTTACCTTATGCAATTTATTAAATCTGCAGAGATGCTTCTCCTGCATAACTCCATGCGACTCATGCAGACTGCTCAAATTCTGCAGTTGTGACACTGGGAGGTAGAGAAAAGTGACCGTTTTAGAATTCTTCAATTCAATCCTGTTCCCTGAACTCTTCAGCAGGTAAGCTGCTCCTCAATGCTCTCATGCTCTTTATTCAGTTATAATGCTCTTGTCTTGTGGTTTGTGTAATGTCAGCCCGTCCTGGAGGTCCTAAAAGCAGCTGCATGAGAGAGGAGAATTCTGGACATTCTCCATGGATGAGAAAAGTCCTTTTAGGAACACTCCCCTCACAGAATTGTCCCTATTTTGCTGGTGGCCCTCCCTTTCCTCCTGCCAAACATGTGAAGGGAGTGAAAATCTTTTCCTCTCAGAACAGGAAAAGGAGATGAAGTTAGGAAAACACTTGGGGGGGGGGGAACCTAGGTTTTCCTCCCCATTCCTCCATAGAAAGCAATTGATAAAAATGCACACCATCCAAAAAGCATCAAAATGGGACCCATCACCTGCCAGCCTGTACAGTGGTACCTTGTATAAAGGAATAAATTCGTTCCAAATGAAATTATGTTAAGCAAATTTTCCTTTATACAAATTTCTCATAGGAATGTATAGAAAACAGAGAAATCCCTAATCGCGACCATTCTTATGTTGTATGGATTCACCCCATAGACAATAATGTTAAGCAAATTTCCCCTATCTCTGGAATTTTTTATGTTGTACAGCTTTTATGTTGTACAAACCGTTTGTTATACGAAGGTCCACTGTATGTTGAAATGGAGATCTAGGAGGCAGCATGAGCTTCACTAATGTCTCAGCTGCACTGCTTCTGTGCCTGAGCTATAAATGACAGGTCTACCCATCCCACCATGCTGAATAGAGTCTGTGACAAATGTGTTTGTACAGTGGCCCAGAATAATATGCTACCCGTTTTGGCTGCTGTCTTCAAATTGCCTCAAAAACTGGTTTGGCAGCACCAGTTGACTTGTGGAGTCTCAGCTACACTGGACAGGTCTACAGCAGAACCGTGACAGAATGATCACCTGGAGTGACGATCCTGTGTAAATAGGTACTAATGTCATCATAACGTGGAGCTAGCATTTCTCAGAAAATGGAGAAAATCCCGTTGGCCCAAAATATATAAGGATTTTACTCTGGAGGAAGTGAAACTGCATTGATTGCGGCAGTGAACTGCTACCATGTAATGAGTGCTGGGTATATACCTGACTTTCTTACCAGGTCATATGACTGGCACTTCCTTAATAAGCTGCAGTTAATCACCACAACTTAAGCAATAGCACAATCCCAATAATAGTGAAATGTAATTGGTGTAAATCTCTCTGAGGCGTTGCCACAAGTTAAGAAGTCAGTGCAGGCATAGGCTGAGTGCTGAATTGCGTGACTCACCATGAAATGACAGAGGTGTACACTAACTTTTGCCAGCGATATTTATGCTGGTAAACATACCTAACTGCATCTGGAACAATATTTTTAGAAATCTGAATGCTTTCTTCTGGGGCTCCTTGTTTTAAAGAGTGTTTGTACACAATGCTTCCTGCCATCATCATCTCTGACCTTTATAAAGCCCAGAATAGGATGCATGATGGATGCAAATGAAAACAGTGCTGCTCCTGCTTGCACAACAAAAAGATAAGGTAAACACAAAGTGTACTGCTTATTTACTGCGCCATAGTGCTTAAAATACTATGGGGTGGCACGCACGCACACGCGCGCGCGCGCGCGCACACACACACACACACACACACACACACACACACACACACACACACACACACACACACACGAACTGGGTACTTAAATTTATGAACCTTGAAAGAATCAGATTCAGGTTATCAGCAGAGTCTTGACTGCAGTACTGCACCATGATGAGCAGAACAAAGCTGTGCAGCTTCCACTGTGCAACCATACACGCAGAACCACTTTCTTGAGAGCTTCTCTTTCTACCCAATAATATTCAGCAAAAGGGTTGTCCTGGTTTTTACTACTACTATCTCCTAGGCTAGACCGTTCTGGAGTGCTATTGGGGCTGCATTCCAGGATGAATTCCTTTACCAGGATAGGGTAGAGCAGGGCTGTTCAACTTTGAACAGGCCAAGGCCTACTTTTTCTGGCCCAAAGTGCCTGAGGGCTACTACACTAAAACCTCTACTTATGAATTTTATCTCTCCTGAGCACGTGCTCATAACTAAAAACTTTTGTAAGTAGAGCAGCGGTTTCCCATAGGAATGCATTGAAAACCAATTAATCTGTTCTGGAGGGAACAGATTTCAATGCACCACAGCCCTTGAACTGCCCTGCTCGGCTGAGACAGTATGCTGGCAGACCCAGAACTTTGCTGGGGCAGTGGTGGTCCTTGGGATGGGGGAGGGAGGGTGGAGAACTTATCCCCTCACTCTTTATATTGATGGCCAGAGAGCCACTTTTGAACCCTTCACAGGCTACCAGTAGCCCGCGGACTACCTGTTGGGCAGGCCTGGGATAGAGTGATATTTGTTTTTTTTAAAGGATTCATGCATATTTTATAATCTTAAAAAAGAACTTATTTTCTGGCCCGAGGCTGGGATTTCATATTTTTAAAAATTATTCTGCAGAAATATTGGGCCAAGTGGCTGTATTCCAGGATGGTTTGGTGCCTGCCTCCTTCCTCTTGTGACCTCTCCAAACATCTGCAGTATTTGTGCACATTAGTCTGCACATCGTGAAGCATATGAGGCAGGCTCTTCTCTCCGTCTCCTATCTAAGCTGTGGCGTGACCTTCTATCATCTGATGCTTAGCAAGCAATACAATATCCTCAAAGACATGTATCTGATATTTTTGGATAAAGAGAACAGATCTAAATTTGTCACAACAGATCTGTGCCAAAAAAAAACCCACCCCAAAAACCCTCCACTGCACTCCACCGCTGATGTGATGAGAAAGAGAAGGAAAGCAAACATGGCCCAAACTGTGGGAGGCTAAGAATGTCCCTACATACTGTCCTTCCCCAAACCTTCCAGTGGGCTTTTTACAACACCTTTTAAGAAGGGATGTGAGGCTTATTTATTTTTAAACTTTTCTAATGGAGTGCTGTAAAACTGTTTCAAAGCACATCAGTTTAGTGCTTATTTTAATACGGCTATATGTGTAATTGTAGTTTCCTATATCTGCTTTTAAACCATTTTGTCCCCCTCTGCCCCAAGGCTTCATACTGAGAGTATAAGTCACTCATGAACTGAGATGAGGTGAACACCTTGCCCCAAAATTTCAAGGGGGGGCACCCAATACCCATTACTATCACAAGCCACTTTATTGGCCAAATTCCTGTTGCATAGCATAATAAATCACACTAGAGTAGGAGATTGAATGAGTCAACACCTCAATAGATTCTAGTGCTTCAAATAGTCTTACTCTATGATTTACTTTAGCATAGTAAGTTGCAATTAGAGTAGGCCCATATGGAACATATGGTTCAGTTGACTTAAAATACCCATTAATTCAATGACCAAACTTTAGTGCAATTTACTAATCTAAGAAACAGGATTTGGGCCATTAGGAGGAAAATGCAATATAAATAAATGATATACAGCATTTATGTCATTTAAAAAGATTGCCACGTGTCCTCAACTTGTACAGGACTCCAGTAGCTCTTAGGCCTTGTCATTCTTTGTATACAATACCTGAAATAATACTCCTAGCTCTCTCCTGCCAGCCACAGAATAGGCAATGGGGAGAACATGGGCTTTTGTAGTTTTGTGTTGTGATAGCGTCCAAATGGATGCAGCAGATGTGCACCATTTCTAGAACATGTCTACATTATCACCCATGAGGCAATTGAAAGGAAAATGAAGACTTGGGGGTTAGTAGAATAACTCAGTGTACGCCCTTCACTGAGAAGATAATCCATACCATTTTACTTATGCTATGTTTCAGCACAGTGTGAAGACAACCAGTCTGGTTGCCTAGGCAACATGATAACTTCTCTATGTTCTGGTACTTTAATGCAGATTGCAAGGTTTTATTCTCTCCCGTTTTCAAGAGAGGAGTGATTTGAGTTGCTTGCCATCCATGCGGTTGTTGCTGCTGCTATTGCTTTTATTGCCATCATCATCACATTCCTAATTCTCTTCGTTATCTTGTCAGGCTTACTAAATAGGCAATGTATGTGATGCAGAGAGTAGAAGATTACCCTCCCATAAATGTACCTATTAAATGTGCAGCTGAGCCCCAGAACTTCTATAGAGTCACTAGTGTGATTCTTTTTGCCAGTGCTGTGCCAACCAAAGAGGATTCTTCTGCAGCTGAACCCTTTTGAACAGTTTTGCTCTGCTTGTCAAGGCTTTGCCATTCATGAGAGCTTAGAGGTGGCTTGCTCTCAAACTCTGTTGGAAAGGTCCTCTCATATAAAGGTAGACTCTCAGAAGCCACCCTTAAAGGCCAAGGCTCTATATTGCCCTCACTCTGTTTCAGAGTGAGTCTGTTTGCTGGTAGCTCTGGGTTCTCATGTAAGGAAGACCCTCCAATGAAGGAATGATAGTAGAGCTTCTCCAGGATGCCATCTAAAGGACATCCCCCAAATTCATGTCCTAATAAATGAATCTATTTGTGTGTCTATTGTCCTATATCTATGACAATCCCTTGCCTTAGTTAACATAAAGCATTTTAAAGTGTTGAATACAGAAGTGTTTGGAATAAGTGGAAAAACTGGTTTTCTATAAAATGTTTATTGTTGTATTTTCATTTATAGCTAGAGAGTTATATGATGGGGCAATGTATGTGCCTAGGAGAGATGGACTGAAAGTGTCAGGAAGTAAAATCATCTTGAGAGGATTAGATTTGGTAAGAAAGAAACAGATTAGGCAAGGTCAAGTGAGAAGACTCTGGATGAGTCGACTTATTGGTCTCTACCACCATTGCCCCTATAGGCACACAATACCTTATGTGAGCCTGGTTACATTCCATATTTAACAAAATAAAGATTAAGATAGTATACAATAAGTAAAGAATGGAATAAATGACATTGTGTTGCTTTGTACATGATATTTAACCAACAATATTAGGGATGGGCACCTTATGAAAAAAATGCATGCTGTTTCATTGTTTTGTAAGGTTTTGAAACTTTTTGAAATGAAATGAAACGACAGAGAGTGTGTCATCACAAACTGAACTGAAATAATTCTTTCGGTTCAGAGGAATCGATCTGGGAAGCAACTGCCAGATCTCTCTTCAGGCAAGGGGCTGCGATCCAGTGGCTGCTTCCCTGCTCAATTCTCACCACTGCCATCCAGCTGATTTTGACAGCTCAAGCTCAAGCTGTCTAAAAACCCAGCTGTGAGGAGGGAGGGCTCTGGAGAATGGAGCAGGCACCAGTAAATTCAAACTGATGATGAATCCCACAACAGGGGGTTGAGAGAGCAGCATTGATGTCAGTGCTACCCTCTCAGCTCCCTGCTGTGGGATTCCCTTCCCCAACAGAGCAGGAGGCTAAGCCCACCCCAGCCTCCTTCTCTGTCCAGTAAGGGAATCCCACAGAAGGGGATAAAAGCATCTAGTCCACAACCTTTTGTAATGGGCTGGACTACAGGCTTTTTAAAATCCTCTGCTCTCTCGCTGGTGCCGCGGGCAATTCAAAAGCCTCCCCACCCCACCCCTGCTCCTTTCTCTCGTGCCACCCTCTCCTCCCCGTCTCTGTGTGTTTTGGACAGGGAGTGCTGTGGGCAGTGGGGAGGGGGTGGCAGGGGAGAAAGGAGCAGTCAGGCAGCGAATTTACTGCTGCCTGGCTGTGCCGTTCTCCTACCTGCCCGCCTCCCAGCTGGGATTTTTTGACAGCTTGAGCTGTCAAAACCAGCTGGGAGGTGTCAAGCTCTGCACACAGAGCACACATACAAACAGGGTTCAGTTCTTTGCCAAGATCTTTAGTGGAAAGCCAGGCAAGTTCAAGTCCTTTGCCACAATGTCTCTGGTAGCCACCGGCTATGATGGCTCAGACCTACTTGAGATAGGAGTCCAAAAATGTGCTTTCATGAAATTCTGGCACTAATTGGCCCAGTTCTACCCTATGAGTTTCACAGCAGAATGAGGACTGGAACTTGGGAATTTCTGATCCCTGCCCAACTGCTTATCTATTTTATCATGCTGGGAAGCTTTAATCACAAATGTGATGATAAAAACACTTATTTCTAAAGATTTCTTTTGGTTCTAGGCTTTGCTATACAGTACTTTTAAAAAAGAATAGCGTAAAGAACTGTATAGATTCTGCAACTTGGTGCTATCATGATTGACTTGCCTATATATTTGTAGTGGGTAATGACAATGTTTAAAACACAGGACAATCTGGGATGAATCTGGTAGTCATAACCTATAATTCTGTGTCTTCCCCAAATTACCAAATCAAAAAAGGGTATAGAGGGCAATTTAATTTACACATATTTACATAATGCAGACATTTTAGCATGCAGAATGCATGTGTGCTATCTTTTCTTCTACAGAATACACCACCTTGATGCAGCAAATTTCCAAAGATATTTCCCCATGTGGCAGTCCTATGACATTCTGACTGTTACATCAAGGTCAGGGTGTACGGGGAATCAATTAACATTCTGCAACACAGGCAAATTGGAGGACACCCTGCACGGCAATAAGGTGACCAGGGAGTTTCCAGTAGTTCTTTCGCAGTTGTTGCTGCATGAATTTTCCTTGATACTTTGGTTGAACTTTACACATTGAACAGAGCTTCTGAAGCATTAAATCGTTGTCATTCTTTCTAACAGCAAACACTGTGCTCCTGTCGCTGCAGAGCTAGCTTAAAGGGCCACCCACAGACAAAGTAGGAATTTCTGCATACTTGGGAGACTGCCCAGGTTTAGGGGAGGGGGAGAATAAAGACAGACAGTGAGGACCAAACACACACCTTGCCCATCTGGAGGCAAGACAGAAGGTCACAAAAATGTCATTAGGGGGAGAGGAGGAAACAAGGGGCTTTGTTTCTTTCTCCGTTCATATCAGGGCTTTGTACAATTTAAATGTAGGTAAAATTAAAAACAAAATAAAATGTTAGCATACAGTAATTAGACTATTTTGGTCAACAATAATATTGTTTCAGCCATTTACTAGAGCTTCTTTAGTACATATGATAGGGCATAAATTGCATGCCCACGAGTGCTGCATTGGTTGACTTTCTCAACAGTCACAAAACATTGTCCTGTATCCAAGTAGCTCCATTTTCCTTGATGACTCTTTTAGCTTCCCCTTTTACTTTGGAATCTATTCAATGACTTCTACATGGTCCAGCTAGGGTCATCTTCTGATGAGAGATACTCTTCTTCATCATTAATCCACTGCACAAGCTTTGTTTTTTGTTTTCCAACACCAGTTTTGCCTCCCCTCTTCTGGTTCAATATTTACAGTAGAGCTTGAGATGCATTCAGAAAACATTTCCTCATTTAGGGTGTTGGTGTCCATGAAGTGGATGGGTTTGGTGCTGAATTGCCTGATGTTGTTAAGTATTTGGACGGGAAATGGCTTCGCTATGTCCCTGACAATGTTAGGATCAAAGAATGTTTGCATTGTTGCATATGTCCAATCTTCCTGGTGGAGATTGAAAACTGGCAGAATGATTCCCAGAGGTGAGCACTGGGAAATTAGGCAACATGACCAGCATGATTTATCTAACTCTGAAGTAGAGATGGGCACGAAATGTCAAAATGGCATTTCGTACTCGTTATTCGGGTCCTGGGGTCCTCTTCGTTCCGTTACCGTTTTTCGGACCCCAGGGGCCCGCTTCATTTTTCGGGTGCCGTTTTTCGGCACCCACCAGGAAATTGTTCCCGCGGCTGCGGGGAGCCTTCCCGTGGCTGGGCGCCGCTAGAGGCGGTGGCAAGCCTCCTGGGAGAGCCCTCTCACAGCCGCGGGGAGCTGTCCCGGGCTGAGGCTCCACCGAAGCCGCCGTTAAGCCAGCCAGGAGAGCGCTCCCATGGCTGCGGGACTTTTCTCCTGCCCGGGCTTGCCGGCGGCTCCGGTGCCTGAGGCTGGGGGGAGATTTTAAAAGCCCGCTCTTCCCCCACCCCATCAGGTGGGAGGAGAGAGCGGGCTTTTTAAATCTTCTCCCCTCCCGAAGCTAGCACCCAGCGCTACTGGGTGCTGGCTTCAGGAGGGGGGAAGTGGGGGAGAGAGCTCAGGTGGGGAAGATCCCTTTCAGACCCCCTTTCACCCCTCTGAGTGCAGAGGGGAGAAGGGGGGACTCGGCTTCCCCGCGAGGCTCAGCTGATCTCCTCCGACCTGGATGACAGCTGCCCAGCTGCCACCTGGGGCGGAGGAGATGGAGCTGCCATCTTGCAGCCCCTTCCTTCTCAACTCCGCCCCAGAGCCGGAGTCAAGAAGCAAGGGGCTCCGATCCAGTCTCTGCGCGCGGAGACCGGATTGAAGCCCCCTCTCGCTGCCCTCCGCCCCACAGCCTGACAACCTGGTGGGCTGCAGGCTCTGGGCGGAGTTGGGAAGGAAGGGGCTCCGATCTGGTCTCCGTGCACAGAGGCTGGATCGTAGCCCCCTCCCACCGCCCTCCGCCCCAGAGCTTGCAGCCCACCAGGGAAGATCCACTTGAGAGAGACCCCCGTTCAGTTCCTCTGCATGCAGAGGGGCTGAACGGGGGTCCTGCCTTCCCCACGCCGGCCATGATAGCGCCCGGTGCTGTCATCCGGCGCAGGGAAGGTGGAGGCTGATCGGGAGGGAGCTGAGATCCTTGTTCCGCACTGCAGACACCGGATCACAGCCCCTTCCTTCTGGACTCCACCCCAGAGCCTGACAGCCCACCGGTGGGCTGTCAGGCTGTGGGGTGGAGGGCAGTGAGAGGGGGCACCGATCTGGGCTCTGCACGGAGACCAGATCACACAGCCCCTTCCTTCTCCGCCCCAGAGCCTGATAGGCCGGTGGGGTGTCATGCTGTGGGGCGGAGGGCGGCGAGAGGGGGCTGAGATCCGGCTTCCCCTCACAGAGTCCAGATCGCAGGCCCCTCTCCGGCAGCGATCTGATATCCGCAGCCAGGATGTGACAGCTGTGACAGCTGTCACCCCCTCACTGCGGAGATCGGAGATTGAGATAGCCGTGGCCTGGCCTCCGCTTGCAGAGGTGAGAACAGGGCCAGCAGGGAGGAACGAACCGAACAGAACCAAACTCATTTGTTCTGGTTCTGTTCTGTTCGTTCCTAAATTACACCATTCTCCGTTAGTCGTCCCGTTACCTAACGGAATGAATAATGGAGAATGGTAACAAAAAAAATGGTCGTTTCGTGCCCATCTCTACTCTGAAGTATACAGAAACACAGAATCCCCCCCCCCAAAAGAAAAGAAAAGGGTGCACTCCACCAGTGAAACCGGCCAGTGAGGACTTGATAGCCTGTGTCGTGTCAAATGGAAAATAAAAATAGCAAATGGGTGTCAGAACTAACCCAGGGGAGCACCCAGAGGTGACCTGAAAGGTAGGAGGGAGGGGTGATGGGGCAACGCTATTGGTCAGAACTCAAGGCTAAACCACACCCAACATTAAAACCAGGGGCAGGAGCAACAAGCAAGCCAGAAGTTAATACTGAAGGATACCAGAGCATAGCAAAGCCCAGAAAAACTTTATTGCTCAAAGATGTCCCAGCTAGCTGGGGTGAGTTTCAGCATTTGTGGGCACTTCCACCTGCTTGGTCAGCAGATCATCTCATGACGCAGCTGTTGACAGATCCCAACACCTCCTGTCAACAAAACACTGCAGGAGGGTATAACTGTCTGTCTGTCTGGAACTCAGAAGAGGGACACTCCCAACAGGAAGCAAGGGTACACTGCACAAGTGTGCCACAGGTCCCATTTTTACGGAGTTGCAGTGACTGACTGTGCCACCAGGGGATGCACCTTCAACAAGCATGTGGCTGTATGTGCTCAGATGGTGAACACTACAAGGGGATGAATAGACTGCAGTGAGCTGACAGGGGTGATCGGTTTTAAATGAGGGTGGGGGTGTCTGCAATCATCCTCCCATCCTTTCCCTCTGCTTACTTCAGTAGAGACTTATCAGAGAAGCTACCCATGCACTCCATTGAGGATGGGGAGAAACCAAACTGGGCACCAGGTTGAAAGTTAAATGTGAGCCAGGCCTTATTCCCGACACCATTATCAAGGGCAGCTGCAGCCAGTTATACCTGTGGTCATACAGACCGCATGTTGCAACCACATATCCTTGGACTGCTTATTTGTAGCAGCCATTAGTAAGCCTTTTCGAGAGAAAATTTGGGGGTTGTGCAGAATGAAGGAGGTGCAGCTGTTTCAGTACATTTTAGGAAACGAATGAGGGACACATCTGGACAGAGTGAGGGTGGAGCATTTCCTCACCGCCACCACTCCTGTTTGGCTCGCAGCCTCAGTGACTAAACCTTAGCACTCATTTAGCTGGCTCAGGAAGCACCGCTTACAGGAACTCAACTGCACGGATGGCTTTTAATCATAGAACACAAAACCATACAGAACGAGACAGTCTGTACAGCAATTCAGCCATGATGGTGAACTGGAACTCCCACACAGAAATGGAGCCGGAGAACAAACGAGGAATGGGTATCAGTAGCAGGTCAGGTCAGCTGAGAGGGAAGTCTTCCAGGTCCATGGCCCTTGGCAATTGGGAAGCCTTTTCTTTCAAAGCAACATAATGTACACCGGGTCATGGAGATTTCACTTTTCTCACCTTTCTTGGTGGTTCCATTCCCATTTGCCATTTCTAACCAAGACTTGGCTCCCTTCATTGGACTGCCTTCTCATGACATTAAGCGAGAACATACTCTAGACATTACACTTGCCATATTTAAATCTATATAGTGGTAGAATCTCCAATCTTCTGAAGACTTAGCAAAGTAGAAATCTAAGCATATACTTGAAAAAAGGCCTTTTGGATTGTGCTGGTTTTTCATGATCAGAATTAAGAGGACCTGTGGCATCTTGTTGAACCAGGGATGCCCTGTCCATTTGCCATGGATTGTATGAAGTGCCACCTAGATTTGGTGTGAGGCTCCATGTCTTACTCCCATCTCTGCTCTCCCCTCCAAAGTCTCCAGATGCATCACTTCTGAAGAGTATAGCTAGTACTGAGGCACAGGGTTACAATTCAAGGACTATTGGAAGAGGTCTCCATAATGATCAAGAATCTGACGGGACCACTGTTTCCGTGCTGCTAATGTTGATGGGAAAGCACTGAGCTAAGTGGGATCATGTTGGAGTAGGGGAATATCACATCTCCCTACCTGTGGCTCCGTGGCAGGCAGGATTATTGCTTCCACGTGTTAATGCCAGTGGGGAAGCAGCAATCTGATTGTGGACCCTGGTGTCTCTTATCTGCCACTGAAGCATTCTTCTACCCATGTGTGTTTGGGTTTTTACCAGCACTAGAAGCTGACCCTGTAAAGAACAGTAATTTGTCTAAACTACTGGAAAGAGTGAGAAATCTTTTTGGATTCCAAAAGCCAGGAGTAGCTTGTGAAGTGAAACACAGCATCAATTTTCCCCAAATGGTTCTTGTTCAGATGGGTTGGACTGTAGTTCCTGCCATGTGTTGGCAGCATGGGCTGTGAAACCACCACATACAAACCCAACATTGTTGCAGTTCTCTGCAGCATGTGTTGGTGGGTTTGTGTTCATTTTGTTTTGTTTTGTTTTTAAGTGCCTCAATGCAGAGTAATATATGTTCTCTAAGGGCCTTTTTACACGACCCCTAAGATCCGCTGGCCACTTAAATTCGGACCAAAGATCTTAGGGGTTCGTCGCTCTTCCTCTGTCCCCACCCCCCTCCGCACTTCCTGGTTGCTGGTTGCGTGAGGGAGGGAGAAAAAGAGAAAGAAAAGCATGCCGCTCACCTTGTTCTGCCTCTCGTCTCTGTAAGGCCATCAAATCCAACCCCCTCGTCTCTGTAAAAGTAGCTCTTAAAGGGGCAGGAGCCAAAAAGCAGCAAACAGTAGCGAGGAGAGCCCCGCACTCACTATCGTTGCACCGCATCAAAGATTTTTCACCTCCAAAGAGAAGGTACAAGAAAAGTGTGCTGGGTCGCGCTAAAGTGGGCGGGGTCACACTTAATTGTCTGCAAACTCCGGAGCTGGTGGGGAAACATTTTTAAGCTCCGGAGCTTGCAGCCATTTGCAGCGGAGCTTAGGGGTCGTGTATAAACGCCCTAAGCTAGTTGGGAAATACTGCAGCAAAGGTATACTCTATATTTCTAAAATAAAACAAAGTGTGTTGTGTTGTGCTCCTGTTATGTTTGTAAAGTATGGGATATGTACTAATATTAAATAATATCAGGAACAAATATTAATCTGCACATAATAAATAGCAGTTGAAGGCTCAGACCCCCCCCTCCTCCTTTTGGGGAGTTCAGTAAAATTGCTCATAGTTTTGACATAAAGTGCTGATTGACTGTAAAACTTCCGAATTTTAAAGCTCTGTCTTGAAAACTGTTGAGGGGCATGGGTGGGGGAAGAGGAAGGAAGCAACTACAGCAACCAAGACAGCTGCCTGTTTCTATAGTACTCTAGAGCAGACATCCCCTTGAACTGGCCAGTTCTGTTCACGCAGCTTATCTCGTGTGTGCATTCAGCTTAAAAACAGTTTCTTAAGCAAGCTTGAGACCTTGCTCTTTGCTACAGTGAACGAGAAGGATTATGTCTTTGAATGTGTGTGTGTGCTGAAGTTTGGAAACGCTTCTGCAATTACGAAACTTGCCAATAAAATTTCCAGATGTTACATTTAAAGGGGTAGACTTCCTCTCCCCCCCCCCGGCGTCATCTCCAATTAGAAGAGAAGAGGGCGGAGGAGAGAGACCTCTAAGAACTCTCAGTGAAAGAAGCAGTCTTTACTACGGCAGGTGGAACATGCATGCTGGATAAAATCGTTTACTATTTTTGAGGACAGAAAGGAGGAAAGAAATACTTCTTCAACATAGGGGTTTAAAGGGACTTCCTGTACGCTCAAAACGGCTGCCTGAAGTTCAGCTTAAAAATAAAATCGCATGGAGAAATTATTAACTGCAATGTATGACGTCAGAGTTGATCTGATTAAAGGTTTGTTTTCTTGCTGGCGGAGGTGTGTTCTGTAGAGACTGGTTCTCTCTTCTTTTTTTTGTTTTTGTTTTGTTTTTTAAGTTTCATTTTTGAACAGCCAACGGAGATCCGCTTGCCTTGGTGCTGCTGCTCCTCCGGCTGCGTGCGTGTGTTGTTGTTGAAAGGATGGTGTTTCTCTAGCTGCCGCGCACAAAACAACACATTTGACCATGAGGACTCTTCGCAGGTTGAAGTTCATGAGTTCGCCCAGCCTCAGTGATCTGGGCAAGAGAGAGCCGGCAGCCTTGGATGAGCGGGGGACCCAGCAGCGACGGGCCTGCTCCAACGCTACCTGGAACAGGTACGATCTTGTCGTCTCCTCAGTGTTCCCCCTTCCCCCCTCAACCTCCTTCTCCCCAGGAATTTTCCCAGGGTAGTCAGGAGGAGTAATGCTGTTGTCTTCTGACTCAGAATTCCACCACCACTCCACCTTTACTGCATAAAAAGTTGAGATTTTCCTGTGATATTTTTTAAAATACAAACCAGGGAAATCATTCTGCTCCGCACTCCTTTAATGTTGAGATAAAAAATATAATTTTGCTTTTATGCTAATGTCACTCTGACTGGGTGATACGGGGGGGGGGACACACCCTTTTTTTCACTTTGCTGATTACTGCATCTCATGTTTGCTTTATCCTTAGTGAAAACAAAGTTTAATGTTACCCTTCTGGTATTAGAGGATGGTAAATGATGGTAAGATTGCAATAGTATTCCTTGGTGATAATTACAACACTGTACGTAGATATTAAATGAATTATTTTAATTCATTTGTAACCAGGCAGGAAGAAATCATAGTAGCTTACATAAAGATTTACTGAAGGAACTATATTGTAGACTGGGTATACAAAGAGACTGTTAGTATTCCTAACGATGTCTTTATAAAATACTGTTAATGGGATGTGTAATTTTGGAACTAGAAATAGATCCTTGGGCCTATATGAGATCAGGTCATTTAGACCAACTGAATCAATAGATGAAAACCAGTTGCATAGCTCCAAGCATGCAGCAGAAATGATGTCATTAGCAATGGAAGTCCACAGTTTAAAGGCTTCTTTTGGTGATTTTGGGGTATAGAGTAGAACCTTGACTTACATACTGCTTGACTTGCATCATATTTGACTTGCAGCAAGAAGGGGCCTGTTTGACTTGAGTCACAGGCTTTGACTTACATCTCGGAGCCCCGGCGCAAGGCACCGGAATCAGGCGGCATCCACAACCCAGCATCGCGGCTGCCACCTCCAAACTGCTCCTGCCTTCTTCCCCTCCTCCAGCAGCGGCGGCTTCGGCGAGGCCAGCTCAGAGCACCTGGAGCTAGTCATCGGCCTCACCAAATCCGCCGCTGCTGCCGGAGGAGAAGAAGTGCCGGGAGCTCGGGGCTGGCTTCACTGGTTAGATAGTCGGCTCAGTCTTGTAAAAAATCTGGCTGAAGAAGTCTGGTCCACAATTGAAGCATTTTAGATGGGGAGCTGTACAGTTGTGGGACTCTAGAGTTGTTCAGGACTTGGAATGTCAGGTTAAAAATCAGTAAAACTTAAATGTTAGACATTGTTGCTATGAACATTAAAAAGTGGAGGGGTATAACTTGTGGACTATAATTCCACTGCCTCCCCCTCTCTTTGAAGAGACATTTCATTTACATCCCCGGAAGGAATCTCCTGTCCCAGTCAAATTTGTGTTAAATTGCTGTTTTCGAGGGTCTTTTACATCATCTGGAACGGATTAATCCACTTTCCCATTACTTTCTATGGGAAAAGTTCATTTGACTTAAGTCATGTTTGACTTAAGTCTAGACCACTGGAACGGATTAATGACGTAAGTCAAGGTTCCACTGTACATTACATGACTTCCAACACATTGCGCATGACTCTCTTTCATACACCAGTGCTGTCTTTAATCAGTGGCAATTTGTAACTGATGACATAATCCCTGTTGTACATGTGTAGTTGGGCAACAGGGTTTCAATCACTGGGGTTCGCATAGGTATTGGCTCACCATTCCATGTTGAGTCATTGAGACAACTTCAGTTGGGATTAGCGACTGGAGTGGAGCCTTAAGCAAAGTAAATTTTAAGGGCACCATAAGCTGGATGCAATATAATGACATATAATAATGCAATAAAGTGTGTCTTAAATATAGGGGTGTGCACTGCAACCTTAATGGGCCTTTCTCTGATTTTGGGTGAGAGAAAATACTTTCAGCAGGAGCAGCTGAGAATAGAGAAGAGGGAAGCAAAACATACTGAGGGCCTCCTTCCTTCCAATTTCTTCTCTGTTCTAAACTATCCCGCCATGACATTTCTCTTAAAGATGGGTTTTATTGCATGCACACAGAGAAAATAATTCTATTTAATATGTTAAAACTCTTTCTTGGAAGGCGATTTACATATAGGATCGGGCTATATGGCTGTGATTTATTTTGGATTGGTACCATGGATGCCTTTAGATGTTATTGGATGCAAGGGAAAACAGGAGACGTAGGTCTCTTTTAATGTTGTTGTAGTATAACATCTGAGACTGTGCTAGGAAATTCTTTTAAATGTTACTGTCTGTCCTAGTGTAAACATTGGCAAAGCAGGGTTCCTTGTGCCAGGTGCCACAAATGTGATGGCCCCGGGGCTAGTTCAAGGAAGCTGAACATGTGTGAGATACCCAACCATGGAAGGCGCCATTAAAAGTTGCTTCTGCCACTTGACAAATGCTAAAAGCAAGTGCCTTGTATTGCTTCCACATATACTGTATGTCTGTACCATATAAATCCGCCCTCGATTCTACTGAAAATCACTATGCTTTTTCTTCAACTAATTCAGACATTCAATTTATATCTACATGTTTTTCTATGAAGAAAATATTTAAAAAGGAAAAAAATACTCTTTGATATAATAGGCAAATGCAGGGTGGTACATTTAGTAAGAGAATTGCATAAAATGAAAAGCATTCTTATCAAAATGTGTTAAAGGGAACTTTAGAAGTAATTTTTGGAAAGCAGCTAGAAAATATTTCATATTGTACCAGCAAAGCAACTTTGTTGCTTCTTAGTACTTTCAAAATATAACTTTCTTTCACCCTCAATGCCTCAGAGGTAATGAGTTATGGGATGCTATTTTGATTGTTAAACTGTTCCTGCTGAGCTCTGGTGGAGAACCTGACATAACCAGAGATTTTGGCCTGCATTTGGCCCTAGAATGGTAGCAACACCAGCACCACTGAAGAGCACTTTCTGCTTCTGAGCAGCAGCTGGTGTTATTGGGGTGGGGCACAGATGACCTGAGCACATCCGATCTCACCTGATCTCGGAAGCTAAGCAGGATCGGGCCTGGCTACTACTTGGATGGGCGACCACCATGGAATACCAGGTGCTTTTGGTGCCTGAAGTAGGAACTGGGAAGCCACTCCAATATTCCTGACAAGAAAACTCCATAGACGTGGAGTAACAAAGAGTTGGCCATGACTGTGACAACATAACAACAACAATGGATGGAATGTTGCAGACTAGGGCCATCCTTCCCAAATGGGAAATCACTGATCCTTTGGAAACAACTTCTGGCTCCCCATTTAGCTACTGAAGGGGAAGAAGGTACATCTAGAAGAGGAGTTGTTTTAGTTGGAGCTGCCATTTGTTGTTCCTTTTGATATACCTCAGTGCACTCAAAACTTGATATCACTTTCAGAGAGAGAGAGAGAGAGAGAGAGAGAGAGAGAGAGAGAGAGAGAGAGAGAGAGAGAGAGAGAGAGAGAGAGAGAGAGAGAGTTAAATTAATAGGACAAGATCCAACTGAACAAAAATAGAAGACAGGAATACATGACACTACTCATGATCACTCATGAGTATGATTCTGAGCATAATCTCTTTATTGGCTTGTCACCTCAGTGGCCAGCCTTTCCTTTTATTTATTATTTATTTATTTGTTAGACTTATATCCCGCCCATCTTCCCAGGAGGGAACTCTGGGCGGCTTACAGTAAAAACAGTAGAACAAAACAAAACAAATAACAGAAAGGCCACAGGGTCTACCCTTCCTTATTGATGGGCTGTTACAATGCAGTCCCATACCGTATGTTCCTGCTTAACTGTTTTAAGTTGTTATCTCATGCTATGCTGGCTTCCATCATCCAAGAACTTTGCTCCATCAGTTTGCATCCAAGAAAACACAGCAAATTTGTGCCTAGAAACTTAGAAGGGCTGTGATTTTGTGGTTGGAAGGTCTTAAACTGCAAACAAAATTATATTCTCTAACTTTCAGGTTGCTGAAAATTGGAGTAATTGAAAATGCTTAGCACCTGTCTTCTGCCTTTTAACAGCTGGTTTCTCCATATATATTAGCAGAAGACCATCCTTATCTATGTTCTTTGATAAATGATAGCTTATTCTCATACAACTAGACACAAACACTCCTCTGTTGACAGGTGTGGCTTCGGGTTATTTTCCACAGTGCCCTTTTATGAGACACGTAGCCCACCAGATTTCCAAGTCCCCTATTAGTATACAGAAAGACCAGAGAGAAGTGCTTCCAGTAGCACGTGATCATTTGAAGGCCCATAACACCTCCAAAAAATACACCAGCAACTCTGAAATTCCCCTTCTTATCAAATCCCCACATTCCAAACTAAATAATTACCATCCAAAACCCATTTTTTAAAACAAAATCTGAAAATGTTAATGCAAGGATACTTTTTAAAATCTCTGGTATTACCCTTCTTTTTACAGATGTATGGTAATTTATCTGCCTCGGATTTGTTGTCCTTCATTTATTAGGATATAAGCCGTATCATAATAAGAGAGTTAACTTTTAACTCTTTCTTGTTTTTGCTCTAATAGAATTACAGTACTAAGTTGATCCTAACAGTTATAGCTCTCAGTGAGTTTTTGCCACAGTAATTCATAGTGCTTTATAGTGCAACAAGAAGAAAGCCGAGTTGGGTGATGATCTAGTTGAGCCTCCAAAAATATCATAGAAAGGCAAACTCTGATACTTCAAAGCACTAAAACAAGCTGATTGTATAACAATGTGGGATGGTGATTGGGTTAGAGAACAGAAGAATCCTGCCCTCATGGTATGACTGTGGAAACTATTGTTTGTTATGTCCAAAAGTGGGTAGTACTGTAATGGGAAATATCCTTCTGCGTAACTTGTCATCCAGTGCAGCTCAAAAGATTCCTGTCCCACCTCCTTCACGCTCCAAGGCTCTGTGGTGTTTCCTTTTGTCCTTGGGAAGCCCTTGGGGGTCTGAAGGTGCAGGTGAAGCCTTTAAAGCAAAAAAAGAAATTGCTACCAGTTATGGATTTGGCCACTGTCCAGCTGGGATGGTTTTGAGACTTTTCTGTTTTGTTTTGTTTTTTTGTTTTTTTAAATTAAAGTTATATACTGTACTGTACCATCTAGCAAAGTGGCTACTCTGGGTGATTTACAAGCCCTCCGTTCCAAAATTTTTAATTCCTAGCCTGATTAAGATGTTGAAGAACTTGTATGTTGGCATTTTTAACATGGTGTCATAGTAGACCAGTAAAAAGTAGTACCAGACTTTGCCTTCCGATTCTTCACGTTGACCAAACGACCAAATTTGCTTGTTCGCTTGCTTGTTTATGGAAGGGGAAAAAGTATGTCCATAAAATGCTTATCGTCTATTATAACTAATTTTATAAAAGTGAATTTGGAAGGAGCTTCGTCACGTCCAACCCCTTGCTCCATGCAGGAATACAAATCAAAGGATACATTACTACACTAAGGCATTGTGATGGCGGAAAAGGTGTGGATAGGAGAGCAGTGAGGTGGAGGAAATAATAAAACAGGCAATAATGGAGCTAAATCATAGGGTTAAGTGTCAAACCCCATATGTTTTAGTAAGGTTTAGGAGACACGTCCGGGAAGGCTTTACAAAGGGTTAAAGATCCAAGTGAGTATTTGGAAGCAGAACGACAGAAGCAGTCCCTGCCCCTTTGTGCCATAAACCTCCAACCACAGCTGCTTATACCGCTGTTCTAAACATGCACAGAGGCCTCCCTGGCTGTTTTTGTGGTTTGTATACAGGTGTGGCCCGGTGACGGTGCTTGCCTTAATTGTGTGGGAGAGAGTGAGGTTCTTTGTTTTTGCTCGAAGCAAGAGAAACAGTGCCAGATTCAGCAATGTGGATTAAGAAAGGCATGTGACTTATAGTGCACATGAAGAGGATGTGAGAGTGGCCTAAATCCTGCTGCTTAGTGTAGCAAGCCATACTGTAGCAGGTCAGTTGGCTGGGGAGGGGGGATTTGTGAATCAACGTCTAAGTTCCATTGATTCAAACAGACCTACTGTAGCTGCAACTTTTTATGCTAGAGTAAGTGGCCACAAGACGTTGGTCCATTTGAATCAGTGGCACTTATGGAGGAGTTGACTCATCATATCCTCACTGATTCACTGGACCTGCTCTGGTTGTGACTTATTATGTTAAGCAACAGATTCTCATCCATTGTGGGGGAAATTCCCTTTTTTTTTAAAATGACAGAATTATATTTATGTGTACATTGTGTGATCTTTGAGATGAAAAGATTGCTTCACTGCTGGAGATCAATAGTAGCTTAAGATAGTTTATAGAGGTTGGTTCAACTGTGGATAAACACTTCTAAAGCTCTTGGGTTTCTTTCTAACACAGTGGTTCTCAACCTTCCTAATGCCGTGACCCTTTGATACAGTTCCACATGTTGTGGTGACCCTTTGCCCTGCTTGGAAGAGGCCACAAGCCCCCTTTGGCAGGCCACTGCCACAGGTGCCATAGATACCTTCCCTCTATAGGCAACCTCAGCCAATTGCAGCCTCCAGTGCCATTGGCTGACATCCCCTCCAACTTATCGAGCTGTAACTCTTCTTCTCCTTTCTCCCCTTCCCCCTCCAGACCCAAGCCATTTTTGCCTTTTTCTTCACTGGCTCATGGTGACCCTTGTGAAATGGTCATTTGACCCCCAAAGGGGTCCTGACCCCCAGGTTGGGAACCACTGTTCTAACAGAATGTGTACACTGTGCTTTTAAAAGTTTCCCACTATAAAGATTTAACAGGTAAAACTTTTGCTCACAGGGCTTCTGTGTTTCATTATGTTGAAGAGCTTTTTAGCAAGGATGAATGAGTTTGTTTTCTTTCCATCATAATGCTAGAAACAAGCACATCTAGTGAACTTTCTTTTTTCTTCAACTTTTAAAGGTAGCAAGGTTTTCTTAAGCTTTGCACTTGAAGAGTGCAAGTTTAGTGTGAATAAGCTAAAGTGGCCTTTAGGTTGGTCCTCTTTTATTTTGCTTGACGTAAGCTATCCTTATAACTAGTATTCTTCAATGCAACTTAATGAAAACATGATACAGTCAGATTTCTCCTTAAAATCTGCTTTATCCAATAATATTACTTGATACATGAAACAATGCAGCTGAAAATAACACTTGTAAATCTAGTGGATAATATTTTGATCATATTTTTTCATATACACACTTGCCCTGAAATCTTGACAAGTCCACCTGGAAGGAAGCATGCTTTACTGTCTGAAAATGACCCTCATAAGTTTTAGCTAAAAATTGAGAAAAGATAATAATGCATGTATTTTAATGTCATCAAGTTATGTACCCTGGTTTGGGGTTATAAAGATCAGTGTTCAGATTATATATTAAATGTGTCAGCTAGCAAGAAACAAGCTGAGCTCAGAAAATAATGTTTAGCAGCAAACACTCTTAAGAAACACACATATCCTCTGTTGACTAAAACAACTTGTTGAACCACTGTTGAAAGGTCAAAAGAATCATCTTTGCTAGCAAGTTATTTTTCTAGTAAGTGTCCCAGTTCTTCAGCTAGTTGTTTCACCATCTTTAATGATGACAAACACATGCATGGAAGCTATAGGGATTCTCTTTTGACAAATCGCACGCCCACCTTAAAGCAATAACAGGCAACACATCCAAGGCCCTTGACAGAAACTTCAAGTATCTTGTAAGATTGTCCATAAGCAAAATGAAGAGTGCTTACCATTACTTCAGACTAGTCAAGAAGTCACAGTGTTTCTCTAAGATTACCATGGTGTACGTGGCACCTTCTGTTTTGAAGGCTATTCAGTTTAGGCCAGAAGAAGTGTAATTGCTCCTTTTTAATGTGATGTGTCATCCCCAGTGCAAAAAAAAAAACAGAGAAAAGATCACTGCTCTAGTTTAGGTCTGGCTAAGTAAACTCAATGTCCCAGATGTCCAAAAGGTGTTAAATGAGGAGTTTGTTAGGTCTAAGACACAATGAGAACATGATGGTTTGGGTGTGAGAGGAGATTTTAATTAAATATTCAATGGATCTTTGCCAAGCTGGGTACCAATATATTCTGGATTGTGCAGAAAAAGCATGTGTACATTCCAAAGGCCGTTGCAAGAAGTCCATGCCCTAATGGATGTTTTTGAAAGGCTATTTGTCAGGTTAATGCGTAGATTTCAGACTAATTGTGATCCCTTCCAGCTCTGTGTTATTTTGATGTACAGTAGAGATGGGCACGACTTAGCGGTATTTCCGTTTCCGTTACTCGGTTCTGTTAATCTACGGAAACGGTAACGGGAATTACTCCCCCAGACTTCGAGCTTGAACCGACGAATGAACAATTTTGGTCTGATTTGTCGTGCTCGTTCCTTGCATCGCGAGATCGCGCGATGCCACACGCGGCACAGAAAAAAAGTTTTTAAAAGTTAAAAAAACCTGGTTCCCGGCCAAAAAGCAGGCGGGAAAATGCCTGCCGTGCCTCAGGGCACCTACCAGAGGGGTTGTTTCTGGAGGTCCCCGGCCTCCCACCTCATCCCCCGTCCTGGGCTGCTCTGGTGGGACTCGCCGCAGGCTCGCAGCCAGCAAAAAGCCCAGTCTCGCCGCCGGCCGCCGCAATTAAAGCGCAAGCAAGTGGCACGGACGGCACAGGAAAAAACTTTTAAACTCTCCCCCCACCCATTCCCGGGCCAAAAAAGCAGGCGGAAAAATGCCTGCTTGACTAAGGGCGCAGGGCACCTACCGGAGGGGTGGTTTCTGGAGGGAGGGGTCCCGCCTCCCCCCCGTCCTGGGCAGCCGGACTCGCGAGTCGCCATCGCCATGCCATGCGGTGCGGGCGGGGAATCCAAAATGGGGCGGCGAACGCAATATTGTTTTTGAAATCGTGGTCCAAAAACACACAAGCACAACAGAAACATGCGAAAATTTATAAACTGCCAGATTTTTCACAGTAGCAGTGGGTTTTTCTTGCAACAAAATGTCTCTCCTCTCCTCCTCTGTCCTCCATTGATTTTATTTTATTTTATTTTATTTTATTTACACCTGCGCAATGATGGGCTGGCCAAGTGGCCAGCCATGTGGGAGTGGACAACCATGCAAATTTTTGGAGCCATCCCACCAGTCGCATGGCCACTTGGCCATGGAGACTTTTGGGATGTGCCAAAAAGCCCCCTAAAACCTGCCCTAGCCCTAACCCTAACCCTTGACTCCGTACCCATACGTCACAGACTGTCTTCTTAGTGGGTCAGAGAGGCACCCAGAGGTGCAACCCACTAGCCCACCGTAACCTTACCCGTCACTAGCCTAACCCTAGCTCTTGCACTAAGCCACCTTAAAGCCAGATCTACTTGCTTGCATTGCACTACACGCAGCAAGTACAATTCCCTTCTGTGTGAGACATGGTGGTGCGGGAGCCTTGTGAAGGGCGGGCATGACCCTATCACTCTTACACTGGTCTCACGTCTGCACATTATGTTATGCAATATCCATATGGCTATTGCATAGCATTTTGCAGCAGCAGCAGGTGAGGAAGGGAGACCCCCATGTAGAGGGGTGTCTCTTGGAGCCTGCTTCCCCTTCCTAGTGGCAGGAGGCACCCACGGGTGCCTCCAGGAGCCCACTTTCCCTTTATAGCGGGCCAGAGGAGGCACCCACCCCACAGAGGTGCCTCCAGGAGCCCGCTCCCCCCAAAAAAAAACCCAGTACTAACGACAACGAAAAAACGAAAAAACGAACCGACTAATTTTTGCGAATTTTCGCGAAAACCGGAAACGACCCGAAATGGGACTGGCCCGACTAACGACAACTCGAAAAAAATTTTTTTTTCAAGTCGTGCCCATCTCTAATGTACAGTATTACTTAGTTGCTTTCTGGTGGACCAGAATATTAAGGGGCTGATAGAAGAAGTTTGTAGGTTCTGATCCAACCCCCCCCCCCAAAAAAAAACCTCCAGCAGGTCAAAAGAATTGTTTATCCTGAAACCAGAACCAAAAATAGGCAAACAAATCCCCAATGGGCTAAGCTGCCTTCCTTGGTAAGGCCTTGGTGTTTCTTTGGCCTCTTTTACTAGCATTGCCTGAGAAAGAAAGCAGAGGGGCGGAATCTTCCTGCCCAGCTTTCATAATTGGGTCTGCTTTTGAATATTGAATTCCTAGGATGCTTTCTGTCTCTGCAAGGCATTTCCTTTTGCTTCCAAAGCTCAAGTGAAACTGTCAGATCAAAGTGAGTCTGCTGCCAAGTTTCTGCTATGTAAATTTATACTTTCTAATTTTATGGCTTCTTCAGCTTTCCCAGGAACCCCCAAAACAGCTTATTGTGCTCATTTCTCAACCAGCACCAGAAAGCCAGCCAAACCACAAAGATCAGCATAATTTCACTTCTCTTCAGGTTTCATTCAAGTTCACCATATTTGCATAGGATTAAAATAGCTTAGATTCTTTTCTTCTTTGTGGAGCCTTTAGCTGCTTGTTACAGTGCCTCAGGAGCAGCCTTAAAGATCTGAAATGGGGGGAAAAGACACCATTAAACAAATAAACAACCCCACATGTAATGGCACATATTTTAATTCCACAGTTTCTGAATTTTGGACCGATTCTTTGTTTTGTTTTATTTTATTTTATTTTAATTAGAGCCATCAGTGTAAATGTCCCTGTAAAAGAAGGGTTACAAAGAAATAACAAAGCTTGTGTTTTCTTGGGGTATACAATCTTGTATTCTGAACCACAAATAGGAAAAGAAGCACAGTTTCAACACAGATAAGCAAGTACAGTGGTACCTTGTATAAAGGAATTAATTTGTTCCAAATGAAATTATGTTAAGCAAATTTTCCTTTATACAAATTTCCCATAGAAATGCATTGACAACGGAGTGATCCCATTTTTACGTTGTATGGATTTGCCCCATAGGCAATTATGTTAAGCAAAATTCCCCTATCTCCGGAATTTTTTATGTTGTACAGATTTTATGTTATCCAAGCTCTTTGTTATACAAGGGTCCGCTGTATTTTAAATTGCACATTTCAAATGATAACAATAAAAAATTACAAATTATTAGTCCAAAAATATAGTGACATGTCAGGAACGGCAAAGATAATACAGTTTTGTGCATGCTTACATACAGTAATACCATGAGGTCCATGAAAGAAGCAGAACGACATCAAAAACACCCTCTTTTGAAAAGTATGAAGCTGAGTATGCATTAGCATAGAGGAATTCAATGGATTTTTCTGCTAGTGCATATGTGGTTTTACTCACCTGCCCTCAGAAAAAAATGTTTATATAACCTTCCTTTCATCTCTGTTTACTCTTCATATATTGCATATCTCATTAAGAACAGTAAAACATTCTGTCCTGCTTTAGTATCAACTGTAAGAACTGACATAACTTTCACATTCAGTTTCAATAATGTTTCAACAATGTTTTCAGATCATTCTTTACCATTTTATAATTTTTGCAATATTAACAAAGTCAGCTCAAAAATACAAATGGTACATTTTTGTAAACTCTTTGGTTATATCCACTGTGAGGGAAACTTCTCAGAAGGGAAGAGAGGGACCCCTGCACGCCCTGAGGAGTGGCTGGAGAAGCAATGGCGAAAAAGGGAGCTCGAGAAAAACAACCAGCATTGTCACCTGTGGACAGGGTTATGTTGTGGAAGGGATATTATGACGCCCTCAAAATAATTGAGCAGCAGAAAGAAAGGGAGAAAGAAGAAAACCCGGGTCCAACAGGAAGTAAAGAGAAGGGCAAGGCAGGAAATCCCGACCAATCAGCTCCCGTGGAGGTGGGGTTCGGGGTTTGTAAAAAGAGCAGCAAATGTGTGCTTCCAGAAGGGTGGGAGTGGGTGTGGATGGAGGATCCCTGGACAGGGAAATGGGAGCAAATGATGATGCCCCATAAGGAGGCTGAAAGCTACCGACGCCGGGCCCACAAACAGGGGTGCTCCTATTGGGGAGAAAAGGAGTACCGGGAATACAACAGAAAACGCAAGGAGATCCGCAAGGAGATTGAGTTGAAAGAATGGCTGGCAAAGATCCGGATGGAAGCTGAGACTGGGAAACTGGACCCTCGGGAGGACTTGACTCAGAGACACGACTATCCTTTACGTACACCCCAGTGGAGATGTCCTGGTCCCAGGTCCACTTCGGAGGTTGGGGTGCAAGTGGGAAAACCCAAACCCTCGGTGAAGGAGATTGGGATACAAGTGGAGGGGCTGAAGCTCTCAGAGAGGGAGGAGGGGATCAGTGGTGGAACCAACTATCCCCAGGTGGCGGTGGGGAACTTGATCACTTTCTAAAAACACCAATCTATGGAGGAAAAAATAATCCGTTTATGACTGATGTTAAAAATGTTGAAACTGTAGTTAGAAGAAAAACCTCATTTATTGTTGAAGAACCGATTAAAAGTTCTGTTTGTTCATTCCGAGAGATGCCTTCTTTAAAGTTGGAAGGGCAGGAAGCCTGGGCAAAGACGGAACCCTCACATCCACCCTGCCCCCTAATTACTATTTTTTACTCCACCTTTCTCCCCTAAAATAGGACCCACAGCATCTGTATGTCTTTTTGTATGGAAATGCACTCTAAATTTCTACGTTTTTGCATTTTTAATTAGGAAACTACATCACAACATTTGGAGAAATGTGAAAAACAGGTTAATTGTGGTTCATTTCACACATTAAATTGGAAAATGTTAATTTGATAAATAAATGAAAATCAAAGGTCTCCTCCATCCATTTAACAGAAATGAGGTTGGCTTGATTCTCAGCTCTAGATTTCAATATCTATTTGTTCAGTCATTAAGTCTTATCTGACTCTTCATGACCCCATGAACCAGAGACTGCTAGGCCCCCCTGTCTTCCACTGCCTCCCAGAGTTTGGTCAAATCCATGTTGACTGCATCAATAACTCCATCCAACCATCTCATTGTCTGCCATCCCCTGTTCCCTTTGCCTTCAGTCTTTTCCAACATCAGGGACTTTTCCAAGGAGTCCTCACTCCTCCTGAGGTGGCCAAAGTACTGGAGCCTCAGCTTCAAAATCTGTCTTTCAAGTGAACATTCAGGGTCGATTTCTTTCAGGATGGATATGTTTGATCTCCTTGCAGTCCAAGGGACTCTCAAGAATGTCCTCCAGCACCACAGCTTGAAAGCATCAATTCAGCGGCGATCAGCCTTCTTTATAGTCCAGCTCTCACTTCCATACATCACTGCTGGAAAAACCATAGCTTTGACTATCCTGACCTTTGTTGACTGCGTATCTAAGGCTGTTGATATTTCTTCCAGCAGGCCTAATTCTGGCTTGTGATTCATCCAGTCCTGCCTTTCACATGATGTGTTCTGCATATAAATTAAAAAGGCAAGGTGACAGTATAACTATACAGCCTTGTCGTGCTCCTTTCCCAATTTTAAACCAGTCAGTTGTTCCATATCCAGTTCTGACAGTTGCTGCTTGTCCCACATATAGATTTCTTAGGAGACAGATAAGGCGGGCAGGCATTCCCATTCCTTTAAGAACTTGCCATAGTTCGTTGTGGTCCACACAGTCAAAGGCCTTGGCATAGTCAATGAAGCAGAAGTAGATGTTTTTCTGGAACTCTCTAGCTTTTGCCATATTCCAGCCCATGTTGGCAATTTGAACATTAAGCCTCTGTTGCCTTTTGTTGATGTTGAGGAGGTCAGGAATTGTATCACTAAGCACCATGCCTGCAGATATCCCATATAATATAACCATGCCCATCCCCTTGCCACGTCTGTTAAGTCATTCGTCTCTTGTTGCTCATTTTACAGTGGCTTCTTGTCTGCTTCCTGTCGGCTCCAAAAATCTGTCTATGGGCGTTTATACACGACCCCTAAGCTCCGCCGCAAATGGCTGCAAGGTCCGGACCTTAAAAATGTTTACCCACCAGCTCCGGACTTTGCAGACAATTAAGTGCGACCCCGCCCACTTTAGAGCGACCAAACAGCAGTTTTCTTGTACCTGGACTTTGATGGTGACAAATATTTGATCCGGTGTAAGGATAGTGAGTGCGGGGCTCTCCTGGCTTCCGTTTGTTCTTTTTTTGCGCCCCGCCCCTTTAAGAGATCTGAATGCTGCCCGGAATAAAACAGAGGTAAGACGGCAGTCTTTGCTTTCTTTTTTCTCCCTCCCTCAGGCAGCCAGCAACCAGGAAGTGCGGAGGGGGGGTGGGGACAGAGGAAGAGCGACGAACCCCTAAGATCTCTGGTCCGAATTTAAGTGGCCAGCGGATCTTAGGGGTCGTGTAAAAAGGCCCTTTCACTTCAAACTCTTTGCTGGTCTTGTGGCCCATCAGTCTCTATGTTTATATCCTTGTAACCCCTGCCTGTAGTCCCAATTCCTCTAATTGTGCAACCTTCAGGTCTCTCTTGCCCCCTCAAATGACTCCATCATATCTTCCTCACTCCCTTTCTGCCTGGAGGTAGCATCTCTCATAGATATTCCATGGCTGGAGAGAAAAACACTTACCTAATAATCCTGGCATCCCAGCAGGAATGCCTCTCACCTGTGGGAAAGAAGTCCACATCAGTCATCTATGTGCAGAGTTTATCTGCATTTCCCTGATGTCTGTTTCTGTCTGGCAGTTGCACTTCAGATTTCTCCTCAAAACCCAACTTTTCCCTCCATGTCTTTTACTTAATCCACTCGCTACGAACCTCAGGGAGCCTGTATCCTGTAGGGCTAGATCTGATCCATGAAGACTGTCCAAGACCTTCCTCTCATAAAGAAGAAGGGGAAGGGGGAATTGAGCTTAACCTCAGAATTGCTTGTCAAGCTGTCTAGTGATACACGAGAGAGGGATTCGCCTTCACATCTACTTAGCTGGTTCTAGAATAAATGCCATGGCTGAGGGTGAAAGGTGGTGTTGCTCAACTCTTTGGAAAACAGCCAAGCAGGAGAAAAGAGGAAGGTGCCTTCAGGCTTCCCAAGGGAATATTACCTCTGCTTGCACTCCATACCTTTTCTTCCTTACTCTGAGAAAAGTAGGGTCACGCTGTAGGGATTGTTGGGATATAAAGACTGAGGAGCCATTTTCTGATGCCTCTGAGAAGACAGGCAGGTAGCTGAGGATCCAGGAGGAAATTGCCCATTGCCTGCACTGCCATCTTTCTTTGATTCTTCTCTGTGGTGGTGTTCAGCTGATGTGGTGTGATTAATATATCACATGTGTGTTTGGAAGAGCATTTGGGTGATCCTACCCATTCAAGGCAGCCTGCCTAGATGCCCTAAGCCCATACGATCTCACCTGATTTCGGAAGCTAAGCAGGGCTGGCCCTGGTTAGTACTTGGATGGGAGACCACCAGGGAATACCAGGTGCTGTAGGCGCCTGGAGTACGAACTGGCAAACCACTCCAGTATTCCTGCCAAGAAAACTCCATGGACATGGGGGTCACAGAGAGTCTATCACGACTGTAATGACACAACACACACACACCCATTCAAGGCATGCATTCCCCAGGAGGTTTTCACTGAGCTAATGCCTTCATCAAGCCGACAAAGGTTCCCCACACCTACTGTTTTATATCTAACCCTGATTAAGTGTAACTGAAATAAGAGCATATGCGTTCCCTTTTTTTACAACCCATTTTTCTACTTCTTTCTTGTTCTGTTGTCTCTTTATATTGAACTATAAAGGGTAAGCCCTCTAGATAAGGCGTGGTCCTCTTGAGAACAACACAATAATTTTGGTGGTGACAAATACTTACCATTTTTGAGGAGTGTTTTGCTTCCATTGTAGCACTGATCACTTATTTTGCAATGGTTAGCAAAAAGATAGCAATGGTTTGGTTCATATCTCAAACGGTGAGAAAGTTGCTCCTGGGGAAGACAAGTGGTCTGTGTATCGAAGTGCCCTCATATTATTGGCCAATGATATGAAAATACATTTTCACATGGACCATATCATAAGCAAAAATTGTTTGTTTACATTTTGCCTTAGATTGGTGGGGGTGGGGGGGTAGTTTTCTGGATGTGACCAGTATGGCTAGATGCAAGGACAACATGGGGAAGTTTACTAACTCTCTGGGCTTTCTCTTTCAGTTGGTTCTTAATGGTATCCTTATGCTGTGATAGCCACTGCTGGATTGTTGAGCCCTGAGTTGTTTGGATTAATATCTGCTTCCAGAAGCCATATGAAACCATTGGGCACTTTGGCTACTTCCCTTTCTGTTCTCCTGCAAACAAAGGAAGTAACCTTGTGATTCATCAGACGGAACCACTGTTGGCACAGATGTGGCTCCTGTCCTGTGTTAATAATGTAAAAATGTTCCATATTTCTTGTATGCAATGCTGTTCCCATGCTGTGACAGTTGGTTTATTTGCAAAGTTAGCATTTGGAAGTGACTTTTTAAATTGGCGCTGAGAGTTGTGATAACCTTCTTGAATGGAAATTGTGGCACATCTGTTCTGATCTTTAGGGATGATGATGTTTGCCACTGACATATTGATTGGTGTAAAGGTATAAGTGGAATGGCCGAGCTACATTGCTGTCCAACAGCAGTGGGTAATGGAACTCTTCCTAAAATGGGAGGGGACAAGGGGCCCTTTGTTGGGCTAGCAGTACAGCTGTTGAAAGAGTGTGCTTTGATAAAGAACTGTCACCTAAACCACAAGGAATCCTGGACTGTAGTACCTGTTGCACTCTCTTTTGAAAAACAAGTCTGAAGACACTGAGGGTAAGATTCACCCGATTTGGTGGTCTGCAAGTTACTCACGGATCACAGGAAAAAGATATTGCAAGTTCTGCTAATCACAAGTGTTTTATGTAGAGATGGGAATGAAATGAAAAACACAATGCTGTTTTGTCATTTCATTACATAACAAATTATTTTGTTATGAAACAAAATGGTAGGACATGTTTCGTTATGAAACAAAACATAATTTTTTCCTCTAGAAACAAAACAATTGTGCAGGCCCTCGTGATATCGAGGATTGATTACTGTAATGCACTCTACGTGGGGTTGCCCTTGACCCTTGCCTGGAGGCTCCAACGGGTCCAGAATGTGGCGGCCAGACTGGTGGTGGGTGCTCGTCACTATGAGCACATCACCCCAGTGCTGGCCTGCTTACACTGGTTGCCCATGGCCCTCCGGATAAGGTTCAAGGTCTTGGTTTTGGTTTTCAAAACCCTCCATGGCTTGGGCCCTGAATACCTGTCAGAGCGTATCTCCCAGAGGTCAGCTGAGGCCAGACCCACTCGGATGTCGCAGGCGTGCTCACTGAGGGTGCCCACTCCGAGGGAGGTGCGGAGGTTGGCCACACCTTCTCTGTTGTGGTCCCTCCCTTTGGAACCATCTTCCAGTGAGCTGCGCCTTGCATGTCCCTGCCCGCCTTCCGAAAGGCACTGAAAACCTTGCTATTCAGGGAGGCATATGGCAACCTACCCTAACTTTTTTGTTGTTGTTTGCTGGTTGTTGTCATTATTTGCTTACCACCCATTGCTCCATCTTGACCTATTGTTTTTATCTATTGTTTTTATGTATTGTTCTATCTGTTTCTACTTTGTTCACCGCCCAGAATTCCATATTGGAAATGGGGTGGTATAGAAATGAGACAAATAAATATTGTTGCAAGATTCCTATAAGAAACCAGGAGGTCTCATTCCAAACAGTTGTCCTGGGCAGATTTAGCAAAATTATAAAGGTTGCAACTCTATGACAGTGGTGGTAATTACTTCATATTCTGCAGCATGTAGGTTGCATCTATATCAGGGCTGTGGAATCGGTAGATAAATGTTCCGACTCTGACTCCGACTCCTAAGTTTTTTTGTACTTCCGACTCTGACTCCCACTCCTCTGTATTAATATGCAAATATATTTTATACATTCCTTGGGGGAAAGAGCCGACCCCTGTGGGACCCCACAAGGGAGCACCCAGGGAGCTGACAGCTCCCCCCCCCCGCCCAAGCTGCACACGCTGGGACTGGTCTTCCAGGAAGGACCGGATCCAGCTGAATGCTGTGCCCCCAATCCCCACCCCGGAAAGCCGATCCAGCAGGACACCGTGGTCAATGGTATCACAGGCCGCTGACAAATCCAGGAGGACCAACAGGGTAGAGCAACCCCTGTCAGCCCCCTGGAGGAAGTCATCTTACAGTGCAACCAAGACTGTCCCATTCCCCCAATACGGCCTGAACCCTGACTGGAATGGGTCAAGGACTTGTTCTTCCTTCAGGAACGACTAGATCTGGACGGCCGCCACCCTCTCGATGACCTTGCCCAGGAAGGGGACGGTGGCAATCTGACGGTGTTGGCCAATTCATCCAACGCCTGGGCAGATTTCTTTACGGTGGGCTTCACCACAGTCTCCTTCAGGCGAAAGGGAAAGACCCCCTCCCTGAAGGAGGCAGTGGAAATAATGGAAACCCACTCAGTCATCCTCCCTCCGGCAGATTTAATAAGCCATGCACGGCAAGGGTCGAAGGGGGAGGCCGTCAGCCTGGAATAAGCCAGGGCCCTGGAGGCCTCAATACTATTCTTACAGTAGATAAGTCATTAATTATAACTTTTTGTGAATTGGGACATTTAAACTTGCTTTTTTAAAATTCCAATCTAAATTTAGTAGGAGTCGGAGTTGGAGTCGGTGCATTGTTTGCCGACTCTGACTCCAGGTACCCAAAATTTCCTCCGACTCCAACTCCTCGACTCCAACTCCACAGCCCTGATCTATATGCTGGATTTCAAGACATGTAGGCCTAAACTCAGTTGTTCGTTTGAACTGAAGTAGATCCATTGGATTTGTTGCTGAATGGGAAATCAGGAGTTATATAAATCCTGTGGATTGATTAAAGCAGTGGGTCTGCTTTATTTGCGACTGGTAGTTGAATTCAGGCCTAAGCTGCTCTTTTTACCCCCTGCCACTTGTTTGCATCTTCATGCTGACCCAAACCCACTGAACTGTGCTTCCGTTGTGTGTGTTTCCAAGAGAGGAGTTCAAACAAAGGGCTTTATAACCAGCTTGAAATTCTTACTAACTGAAAGGAGGAGGCAAAGGGAGGGGAGTTTGGAACCCACATCATGTGTTCTATTTTGGTCTCTTCAGGCATTTCTGCATGGCTGAATAATGGCCTCACTGCCCTGGTCTGCCAGTTTCTGTTTCCTGTAACTGGTATAATGAGGCCAGAGCCTCTTGCGATCAGTCCTTTGGCTGTGCAACAGTGATTTGGGGTGCACTAAATTGCAGAGCTTGGAAATGTCTATTTACAAATAAAATGCATGTTACCGTGTTCCTTTTGATGCTCTTACTACTCGATAATAACAACAGGATAAATAACAGGACTCATTTAACAGCATCAAAATTACTGGACGCTGCTTTCTGCTACATTTACAAGGTTTAGATAACCTCGCTGCTTAGGTGTTTCTTGCACTATTCTGATTGTTGAAGTAATGCTTATTTATGTTTGAGAAATTGGAAAGCACCCATTCGCTTTAACATTGTAATATAACAGTAACTATTTTCCAGACCTTCAGTACAGTAACTGTGGAGCCCCATGTCACAGTGGTTAAATGCCTGCAGGCAAAACTGTGCTCACAACCTAGGGTTCAATCTCAGGTAGCAGGCTGAAGGTTCACTCAGCCTTCCATCCTTCCGGGGTCAGTAAAATGAGTACCCAGCTTGCTGGGGTGGGGGGGGGAATGTGTCACCTGCATACTTTAATTAAACTGTAAACTGTCCAGAGACTACTTGAAGTGGTATGGGGTGGTATATAAGCGGAACACTTTTGCTTTTTTTGTGAACTTTAAAATGGTAGCATAATGATAACCAGTTTTCTGACCCTTGGAAAAGTTATGGGCAATGAGTGGCAGGCTGCTGTGATGGAGACTGTCTGCTGACCACTTGTCTGGATTTCTAAATTTAGGAAGCATTGGAACAAAGCTTATGGGGCTCTGTCCTTATGAGTTTAAACAGTGGGTTGAGCCTTGTGACCAGAAAAACAAATGCAAAATTGTTGCTCACTAATAATTGTCGATGCAACCAATATGGATTTGACAAAACTCCGGGAGGCAGTGGAAGATAGGAAGGCCTGGTGAGCTCTGGTCCATTGGGTGACGAAGAATCAGACACGACTGAACGACTGAACAACAACAATAATTGTGATACCTTTATGGGTCACTAATAAAACAAAAAAAATGCAAGCTTAGCTTTCAATAGCAAGCTATCTTTATCAAAGCATTGTACCAAAAATACATTCTTGATAGAGGATGTAGTCTATCAGGTGCTGAGGATCTTTTTGGTGAGATGGAATACACCAGACGATGGTATCAGGAGGCAGGGCTGATATTAAGACTGTCCTGGATACGTTTTCACACCCAGCATATCAAACAAAATGGCATAGTCTCTGTCCACCCCCCTTCCCACACTCAATTTGGCTCTATCGAGAGCTGCAATGAGCCACAATTATTAACATATTATTTCTTAACCTCTTGCAGTATCCATAATGGAGTAATCGCTGTGTTCCAGCGAAAAGGGCTTGCAGAACATGAGCTTTACAATCTCAATGAAGGTGTCAGGTGAGCAAATCATGATGGACTGTACACTTTTACAACACACATTCTTTGCACTGTTTTGCTGTTAGTGTTGTTTAATATAATAATAATAATAATAATAATAATAATAATAATAATAATAATAATAATAATAATAATAATAATAATAATAATAATAATAATAATAATAATAATAATAATAATAATAATAATAATAGTGTGTCAGTCAAGTCTGGCTGATGGCATCCCTTTTCAGGTTTTTTTTTCTGGGAAGAGTGTATTAAGAAGTGGTTTGCCATTCACTTCTTCTGGGGGGGGGGGGTGAGTGGTCTTCTGAGACTGCAAAACTTGTCCAAGGCCACATGGGTTGGGCCTACTGGGATGTGCAGTGGGGGAATTGAACTCCCAACCTCTGGCTTTGCAGCCAGATGCCTACAGTAAGTCCCTGAGCTGTCTAGCCAGCTTGTTGTTGAATGTTCTATAGATTTATTTTGCATTCATTTTATAATCTTTTACTCAACTGATGTATACAAGGCCATTAATCATAAATAGGTTTGGCAAGATGCTGTTTATGGATCACATGCTCTTACCTGCTAGCCATCATCCCCTTCCCAATTAAAATTTGGTGGTGAAGCTGCATCAGTGAATAGGAAGGGGGCAGCATGGGTGTTTTTCTTTAAGACGAGGAAAATGCACTCCTGAATACAACATTCTTTTGTAGGATCAGGTGTTCTGCTTGCCTTCTTTCAGTATGAAAATGGAAGATGTGTTTTTGTTTGCTCAATCAGAAGTATAGCTTTTAATCCCCGTGGCAATGCCAGGAGCTATACAGCACACTGGCCCATGGACTTGCCAGATTTGCCCACCACAGTGTAAAAAATTGTACACAGAACAGAAAGATGAAGGAAAGACAGCTCCCTGTCTCTATGTCATTAAGATGAGAAGACTTAAGGCAAAAGAGGTAGTAAAACACCTCTACCTCATGACAGGACCATTGCACAGCGGTTGCCTACTCATGTTTGTTGTTCAGGTTGTTTGGATCATACCAGTAATACCTGATCATGTTGAGAACAGAGCCACCCATGCAGCAGACCTTGTGAAAATAAATGTGAGACATGAATTAATAGTGCAGAGTAGAGATGGGCACGAATCAAAAAAATGACGTTTCGTTTGTCATTTGTCGTTTGGAGGGTCCGTTTCGGATCATTTTTGTTTTTTGTGAATTTTTGCAAAAAAATCATTTTCGTTTTCATTTGTTTCATTACTGTTCTGTTACCATTTATTTCAATTTTTTGTGATTTTTTTAGCATTTAAAGCAGTTCACTGTATTGCAGTAACGGAAACGAAACGCACGACAAAATTTCCGGTGTTTCTGTTCGTTTCATTTCATTTTGGAGACAAAATTCGTTTGTCGTTTCGTTGTGTAATGAAATGAAAAAACGAAAATGGAAACAAAAAATTGTTTGTTTCGTGCCCATCTCTAGTACAGAGTAGAGATGGGCACCTTACGAAAAATGACACACTGTTTTGTCATTTTGTAAGCTTTTGAAATATTATGAAATGAAGCGGAAAATAGTGTTTCATTACAAAGTAAAACGAAATGCTTCTTTTTCCCTTTAAAAACAAAATGTTTCATTACTCTGTAAAATGGTTCCCTTGTAAAAAGCTACCCCCCAAATTTGGTGCCTCTATGACCCAGGGGGAGCCATTTTATAGAGTATCAAATTTTTTCGTTATTCCTTTTTTTAACCAAAAAAATCATTTAAAAACAAAATGAAATGAACCGCTAGTAGAAATGAAATGAAACTCTATTTTTCCATTTCGTGCCCATCCCTAGTGCATAGTGGTGAGTCCTAGGGAGAGTGACTGCTGCAATTGCCGGTTTCATTCATCCTGGGGAGAACCCTCAGATGACAATTGCATGGCATGTTCCAGCCATTGAGGATAGAAAATGATCAGGCAAACTTGATCTTTCTGGATCAGCCATTTTAACATCAGGTTAGTAGTACATTAGGACAATTGTTTTGACATCAAGTTAATGGTATGTTGTCCTTCAGTTCTGAAAAGGAGCAAGAAACAACCAAAATGAATGTGTATCTTTGTTTTCAAGTATCAGTGCTGTCTACAGTAGGGAGTGTTTTTACAACACACTTAAGCCTGCAAACTGGTTTTCAAAAACCACTTGTAGTTTGGGAGTGTCCTTACAGTAGTGCTTGTCTTTGTACAGACTTTACAGTTTGGACAACTCATTAGGGGCAGATATATTAGTATAAAAGGTTGCAGACTGGTTCAGCTGAAAAGCAGTACAGGTAGAACAGCTTTGTTTTTAATTTGACCAAAGATGATCAAGAATTTCACACAGGTGAATTTGGAGGGGTTCTCTTCAAACCCCTCCTCCATCAGCCCTCTGCCTTTATGCGTTGAGTGTAGACAAGGCCATTTTGCCTCTCCCCACCTAGGACAGAAACCAAGAAGGCAGCCAGAGAAGCCATGAATGCTCTCCACCAGTTGGTTTTGCTTTCAGATTGGCTGAGAGGAAGGACTAGCTCCCTCCGACACCTTTCTCATAGATATTCACGAACACTAGGCAGCAGAGAGAAGGTGAATCTCTTTTATATCAGGCTGATGGCGAGAAAAGGAGGGGTAGAACAGACTGGCTCTTCTTCTGTGGTAAGCCCTCCTCTTTTCTCGGCTGGATGTGCCAAAAATAAAGGCCTCTTTTTCTGTGTGTTCAAAAAAAGAAAGTGGTAAAGGAGCCACCAACCACCCTTCATGTCCTTCACGTGCCTGCTGCATGCCATATCTTATTTACCAGCCTGCTTTTTTCTTCCTGCCATAGATGTGGAAAGTTACTTTTTTTGGATTGCAACTCCCAGAATGCCCCAGTTGGCATATAACCTGGCCCATGTCTGCTGTTTACACATAAGAGGGGCTTATGAAATTGGGAGGAGTAACACGCTGCATTCTTATATTTGAATTAGAGATGGGCACGAAACAAAAAAATGGCATTTCGGTTTTTTGTTTGTCGTTGAGAGGTCTGTTTCAGTTCGTTTCCGTTTGTCGGGAATTTTTTGAAAAATTTCGTTACCGTTTTTCGTTTTTTTGTTTGTCCTTTCTACCCGCTTTTTGCATGATTTTTAAAGCCTTTCCTTGCGCAGGCATCCCCCAACACCCCAGACCAGAGGGAAAACACTAAAAAAAATGGATGCTGGCAGATACACAGTATAGACTAGGTATGCAGGGAGGCTGCAAAGGCAGTGGCGGGCGTTGCCCAGGATGCAAGGCAGCCGCAGAGTGACTGCACTGCGGGGCAGGGGAACGTACTCACCGAGAGGTACGCAGCACGCATGCACACAGGGAAGCTGCAGGACTGAAGCTAGAGTCACAGAGACAGCAATCCCACCCTAACTCCCACCGGAGACTGCAAGGAGGACAGGGGCTGCCAGAACTTTTTATGCCCTCTGTGGCTGCCAGACCTGCCTGCCCAGTCGGCAACCTGGGCATGCTATTGGTTGAACATGATCCCACATCACATGGCTTGCCTCCATTTTGTGGCTGATGGCAACATCCATTTTAAAGGGAAAAGAAAAATACATCGCGATGGGAGAAGACAAAAACAAATGTTTTAAGGACCCCAGCCCCCCTGGTAGGTATTATCAGACAATATAAATAATTATCGCTGCGTTTTTACGGATGTCCAGGGTGTTTTTTAACATTTAAAACAGCTCATTTCATTGTGCGTTGCCATTAACGGAAATGAAACAATTTTCGTGGTTCTGTTCATTTTGTTGCATTTTCATCACAATTTTCGTTTGTCGTTTTGTTACGTAATGGAAATGACAAACGGTAACAGAAACGAAAAAATGTTCGGTCCGTGCCCATCTCTAATTTGAATAATGAAATAACAATCTGTTTTGTGAGCACCAGTGCAGTTTAGCAGAAAGAGTGTTGAGCTGGGTCTCAGGAGACCTGGGTTCAAATCTCTACTCTGCCAGGGATACTCTCCAGAGGTGGCACTGGTATAACCATCCCTTAATTATGTCACATACCTCAGAATCCCTATTTGGGGTAGTCATAATTCAAAATCGGCTTGAACCAACATAACTTGACTGAGGTAAGAAGTGTTGGGATGAAAAGAAAGAAAGAGAAGGAGCTTATACAAAGGGCATTCCTGTTACAAATCAACCCTTTATGGCTGAGGTTGATAAAGAGGAAAAACTGAGTGATACTGTTGGCTTTGTTGTACTAAATGTCCTACACAGCAGTTTTTCTCCATCTAGATGAGAAACTTGTTCGTAATGTAGTATTAACTTAGAAACAGAGCATCCATTTTGTGCTCTGAATACAGGAATGTATTGCAATGCTCTCTGCATAAACAATGGTTTGTGGCTGAACAATCCTCACATGCAACATCTCAAATGGTTACCAGCTGGATCATCCACTTGGTTTGTCCATGTAATACCCTGTTTCCCTGAAAATAAGACCTCCCCAAGAAAATAAGCCCTAACAGGATTTCTATGTATTTGTTAAGTATAAGCCCTACCCTAATAAGACCTAGTGATGGGCATGGCTATGCAGATATGCTGCATAGCCATGCCATGCATTTCAGCACGGAGTGGTAAGGAAGACTGGAATACCTTTTATGTGCCACATCTCCTTTCACTGAGCCATTCGCACTTGCGTGGGTGGCAACCACATCACTCCTTTCTCCTAGCCGTTAGTGCATGCGTGGGTGCACCTATGGTAACTGCAGTTGCAGGCAACCTATTGCGCATGTGTGAATGGCTAAGGGAAAGGAGTTCACGCATCACTAGTGACAGCCCCACTGACCAGCAACAGTCTGTAGGCCTGCTTTTCCTGAGTATCTGTACCCCCAGACAAGGTGAGTGCAAAAGAAAGAAAGAAAGAGAGAGAGAGAGAGAGAGAGAGAGAGAGAGAGAGAGAGAGAGAGAGAGAGGGCTATTCTGTTGAGTACAAGAAAGGAATTGTTCAGACTCACAGGGCAGTAATCTTACTGAAAGTGGCAGGCAGAATACGATAACCTCAGTCTACATGTAGACAGAGGAAATGCTAAGAAGCGCAAGTGTGGTTCAGATCAGCAGCCTTTATTTCTTGAGCTGGAAAACATAGTTGTGAATGGATTGCTGAAAGGAGAGCAAAGGCTTTGGTTGTGCGCAAGGCTTAAATTCAAGGGTATTATACTTAATAAAAGTTAGACATCCCCTGAAAATAAGTCCTAGTGTGTCTTCCTGAGAAAAATAAATATAAGACAGTGTCTTATTTTCGGGGAAACACGGTATGAGCTAATACACACTCAGAAAAGGCAACAGGAAACACACAACTGAACATTACTTGCTTTCTTGTTTTGCTGCTGTGTTTCTAGAAAGCCATTTGGCTGACCATTGATGGAAACAAGATGTTGGACTCGATGGAGTCCTTGTCATATCTAGCAGAACTTTTATTATGCCCTGTCTCTTCAACAAGATGACCCAGGACTGGCGAACATGTGACTCTTTAGGTGATGTTGGACTTCATGAGCACCAGATAATCAGGGTGATGATTGCACATTGGAACCAGACCAATGTGCTACCTGGATTGCTACCTTTGATAAAATCTCACCATCACTTTTGTTTTTTTGATCTTGCTGATTTGTGAGTGAATATTGAGAGTTGCCTCTTCTTGCACATACATTCCATTTAAACAATAACTATGGTGGACCTCCCAAGCAGCCCTCGGTGGTGGCCAAATACCCAGCATTGGACAGATTACAGCACTCTGTGACAAAATTTACGCTATCTGAAAGCTGCAGTTGGGAGGGAATGGTCCCCACTCAATCCCAGTAATAAACACAGTACCTTCCGGCAGGCAGCCCCCTCCCCCCCCCCAGATCTTCCTCTTTCAATGCTAAGGATAATGAATAAGATCACAGAGAGTTGTCTCCTGATAAGTTAATAAAGATAAGTTTTAAAGATGGTTTTAAATGTATACCTGCTTTGAATTAATAAAGTGTATTTTAATTAGTATCTAGTTGAATTGTTGGTTATTTTATGTTTAGCTTATTACATTTTGAATTCTATTATTTTAATATTGCGAGCTACCTTGGGCCCCTTTATTGGCAGAAAGGTGGACTATTTAAATAAATAAATAAATAAATAAATAAATAAATAAATAAATAAATAAATGCAGATCATAGTGTACTAATATTAGCCAATGTTGTGGCACCTTGAAAACTAACAGATTTACTGTGATACAGTCTTCCATAGCCAAGAGCTGACTTCGTTAATATATATAAGATGCCCAGTGCCTACATAGTGCCATGTGATGGTTACACGGATTCTTTTCAAATTCTCTTTGGTACAGGCAGCTACTGAAAACTGAGCTGGGATCCTTCTTTACTGAATACTTGCAGGTTTGTACAGTTATCTCTGTTGTCGTGCTTATTGGAGTAGGCTGCTGGACACGGTATTGACATTAGATGTTTTCATACTAAGAGTTTTAAGCGATAGAACTACAAACTCATTCTGGCTTTGCCTTAGAAAGTTCCAATCTTGAAATAGGTGCTTTCGGGAGATACGGGGTCGGGGGGGGGGGGGGGGTAGTATTGCAGGGCTTCGTGGGGATTTCAGGAATCCTCAAGAATCCAGGAACGCTTTCTCCCTAAAGAGGTCAAGTTGGAATCAGGGCAGCATTTTTATTTTTTTCTGGAAGCAAGTAGGAATGTGCATGCTTGAATAATCCTTCATACATAAATATTTCTTCCATATACTGAATTGATGTTAGTCCTTTTAAAATGAAATTTAATAATTTAGTAATTTTAAAAGTTGAGGCTGCCATCCTATGCACATTTGGATGAGTGTGGTACATCCCATAGGAACTAGACTCACATGCATAAGATTGTGTTACAAACATGTTTTATCTATTCAGCTTATGTACTGGATATATAAATCTAGCAAGAAATTATTCATTGAACATTAAAAAATAGGAAGGCTGTCATGACATGATACTGAAATGCGCTAAACATTTCAAATTACTGTATCACATCCAATTTAGTGATTACTTCTCCTGTCGAGAAATCATAGCTTCTGAATGGAACAAAGATTATGTGGTTTTGCTCATAATTTTTAACAACAGAGGAAAAAATGGGCTTGCACACCATATACTAGGGAGGCTATGTTTTTGTACTGAAAATTTGAAGGTAATTGTTTGGAGGACTTGGGGCCTGTGCGGGAAGCAGTGAACATACTGTGTGTTATCTACTGCTGCTCTGAAGAGATTTTGTGCATCATGATGGATTCAGATGGTCAACGGACTTGTAGACGTGTATTAGGGCATAACCTATCAAGTGCACCTTAAGCACATGGCACAAAATCAGAACTTGGAGAAATTGCTGAGTGATTGCTTCCACAATTGCCCAGCTTTGTGAGCTCTGGGAGATTCTGGGAGTTTTAGTTTTTAAAAGTAATTTTTCTAAGCTCTGCCCAGGTTCTTCTCCCTGTATGTAAGTGTTGTTTGGCAGGCATGATGGTAAGGAAAGCATTTCCTGTCCGTTGTTATAGCCTGAAGGTCACAGAGCGTGCGGTGGGGAGGATTCTTCCTCCACAGCTTTTATGGAGCAATAAGGTCTTGACAGGGCATACTTCTAGTATCTATCTATGTATGTATGTATGTGTACTGATCATTACTTTCATCATCCTTCCTTCATAAAGTGAAGCTGGTAATTGTAACACAACACTCTTACCAGCTACATGGCCCAAAATATAATGTATTAGCTCTCTTCAAATGAACTGCCAACAAATAAATGAATAATAATAAAGCAGCCCACTAGGCAGCCTTACGGTTGACGTACAAGCACAATAACTGTCAGGGATTCAGGCTTTGAGGGCGAGAGAAATGAAAAGTTATTTTATATTGTATTTTCAGAACCAGCTTCTTACAAAAGGCATGGTAATCCTGAGGGACAAGATCCGGTTTTATGAAGGTAATCAAGGCATCAATTAAGCCTGCTGAGCCCAATCCAAATGCACATCAAAATCAAAACTCTTCTTCAGTTGGCTTCAGACCACAACCCATAATAACAGCCCACTTCGGCCTCAGTAGTCATTTAATGTTCCTACCTGCTGAACAAGGAAATTCAATTTGTCTGGCACATCAGCTGAACAAACAGCAGCCTCCAGGGTGGCCGTTTATGTTTTTCTCTAATTATAAGCTTCTTTATGACTAAACAGCCATGTGAAGTTTGGTAGGTATTATTTCACTTACCCTCTGCCCTTCTTCCAACTTGCTCATAGGTGTCTATGCCGATTTCCCAGGCAAAACTCCCATTCGGGATCTGCTTGGGACCGAAATCACCCAAGCTTCTGCAGTGCTATGTGGCCTAAGATTATTCTTGGGACCTTGAAGGCATAGTATATTAAGCTTTGATTATATGGTCACCCCCACATTAGATGTCATGCATCCCTTCTGTTAGACCATCGGGGGGGCAACAACTGGGAGTCCCTTGTATCCCCCCATTAAAAATAACTTTTGTGTGGGGGTAAATGGTCTGAAAAGAAACCAAATTTTTAGAACTTCATAGAGTCTGGGGTTGAGAAAGTTGGATCCACTGTGTGTGTGTGTGTGTGTGTGTGTGTGTGTGTGTGTGTAATTGATACAGCACATCACAACAGTCTGTTACCTAGTCAAAAAAGAATTTGCTTCTCCTGCCCCATTGCCAAGGAGCAGAGGAAGTGATTAATTTGCCAATATATCCAGAAATGACTCGCTTAATAATGGCTTGCTTTGGATATGGAATTGAACTGTTGGGCTTGATTAGATCACTCTAGTCAAGCCTGACTTCCAAAGCAGTTGGCACTAGCTCACTCCGGGTTGCTAATATTTAACTGTGCAGTCCCAGCTTACTATGCTCAGGCCACCCAGGCTTGGTATTTCTGGCTGAGAGCTGTATTGATGGAGCTGTATTACGTCTGGTGTGTGTGTGTGAAAATGGAGTACACACAACTGTAGGCATTGCTGTATACACAGTCTGTTGCATCGAGGCAAAATGACTGATGCTTCACAAAATGCAACTTGAGCAAAAACAACCTTGATTTAGCAGTCAGGGCCGGCTCTTGCAGAAGCCGTTCCATGCGTTGTTCAACCCATAAATTATCTGCACATCTTCCCACAAACTTCCTGTAAAGTTTTAAGTCTCCCCAGCATACATACATCCCATTTACCTAGTGGTGATCCTAGTGTGCATAGTGCATCCTTTGCATCTGTGTTTTAATTGCCTCTCTCTCAAATCTCTATAAGGGGCACAATGACAAACAACTGAGAAATGTATGCCTTCCCATGGCAAATGTCATGTATACTTGGGACTCTGAGATGCACATTGGTCAGTGCCACTTGACTATGTGCCTTTTCCCCAATTTACAGGACAGAAACTTTTGGATTCCTTGGCTGAAACATGGGATTTCTTTTTCAGCGACGTCCTGCCCATGCTTCAGGCTATATTCTATCCAGTGCAGGTAAAATATTACTTTGCTATTTTAGAAACCAGAAAAACCAGCAGGAGTAGCTCTCCTGGTTGTTCATCTGAGAACCAGAAACTCTCAGGAATCTCCCTGGGGTAACCTGACACTTCTTCAAATGTGTAGGTCCTTGGGCAAAGCATATAATGGGGGAGATTTCTAATAAGACAGGGGAATTGTGGGTATGTTTCATTGCCCTGCTGTGGCTTTCCATTTGTGAACAATCATTTTGAATAGGATGACAACTCTCCATTCTCCCTATTTGTCTGTATCTAGTACTTCCAAATCTTTCCCACAATCCAAACAATCATGTAGCTTGTTCTGCATTCCCAAAGGATAGTTGGATTTTTTTTCCACCCCAAAAATTTCCACAATGCATCTTACTAGAGGTAGAACTCTTGGTTTATTACATTCATGCAGGAAAAATGTTCTTGTCACAGGGCAAGATTATGAAACCATTTGTGAAGGTTTTTTTAAAAAAATTAATTTCTTATATTTCAAATTTCAAGACTCCTTTGGTGAAAACTTCACACAAGCCGTTTTGCTCAAAATGTCTATTCGGGGATGGGTTATTATATAAAATGCATGCTGGATTTTTGGGAGGTTGTTTCTGTCAGGACTGAACATGATGGGGGGACGAGGTTTTAGATATTTTTGTCTTATGCAGGAACAAAACCTCTCTCTCTTTTTTTGCTTTTAAGGGAAAGGAACCCTCTGTCCGCCAACTGGCTCTGTTGCACTTTAGGAATATTATAACACTCAACATTAAATTGGAAGATGCTTTGTCCCGTTCCCGAGCAAGAATTCCTCCTTCAATTATTCAAATGTTGCTGATTTTACAGGTATGTTATTATAGGGGGGGTGTCATTCTGTATCTATCTATCTATCTATCTATCTATCTATCTATCTATCTATCTATCTATCTATCTATCTATCTATCTATCTATCTATCTATCTATCTATTTATTTGACTTTTATCTTGGTCAAAGAATGCTCTCCAAAAACATCTGCTCCAGTTGGAGACTTTGCTTTGATATTTGTTTTAGAACTGACCTATAGTGACCTTAGTATAAGACTTTCAAGGTACGTAGATATTTAAGTACAAAAGTGGAACAGTGGCACAGTGGTTAAATGCCTGTACTGCAGGTAAAACTGTGCTCACAACCTAGGGTTCAGTCCCAGGTAGCAGACTCATGGTTGACTCAACCATTGTGACGACACCTCCCTTTTAGACGTGTAATTGTGATGAAAACGTGAAGTGTAAAGAACCAAGTTATTAATCTTCACAGGATCCTCTTGGTAATGCTGCCACCTTTTAAATCAACGCCTTATGTACTGGGACAGACTCAGATGTATAATCTAAAAATAATAATGATGTTTATTGAGAAAATAAATAAATACAACAATGACTGAAGTTGGTATGCGTTGCCTTAAACATAAAATAGATTAAATCAAATCTTCAAGCCTCCCTGTCTTTAAGAAACAGTAAATAGTAAAGCCCTCACACCTAACCTGCCTGCCTGAACTCTAACAGAGCCCCTTCCGAGGTCGGTAAAATGAGTACCCAGATTGCTGGGGGGGGGGCAATGTGTAGCCTACGTACTGTAATTAAAAAACTGTAAACCGCCCAGAGACTACTTGAAGTGGTATGGGGCGGTATATAAGCAGAACACTTTGCTTTGCTTTTTTGCTTTTTAGGCTGCTAGAAAAACAACAAAAACTTTGCTAATATTTTGGGGGCAACACCCCCTTCCTCAGAGCAGTACTAATAGGTTATAACATGGCAAACGATGGATTTGCCAGGTGTAAGGTCCTTAGCAAGATGGGGGGGGGGGAGCCAGGCAGTTTCTTAGTTGAGGCTCGAAGCTTGGAGTGTTTTACCAGTTCCACTCTCATACACCCTTGAGTTTCCATAAGGAAACACAGATTTGAACCCACATCTTCTACTCCCAGGAGGCCTAGTCTGCCACTCTATCTGCTACACCATATTTAAGATGGAAAGTGTTTGATGCTACAGGAGGCAAGAAACATATAAGCCAACAAAAAATAAATAAACATGGGGGGAAGGCTTCACATGTATCATCTCAGTGAGGCAGGTTGGTGCTACTATTCTCCTAGTACAGATACAGTACTTCTTGAAGCAGGCAACTAATCATTTGGGAACAAACCTGCAGTTGCCCTCAGTTGTATACATGAAGACCTCACATGTATAGGCCAGAATCCCATTGCAATAGTAAGTTATAGGATTTTGCCATGAAAATAAAAATCTCTTGGTGGAATATATTTGCTTCCTTCCAAGCTGTCATATTTTATTTCCCCGCTGTTTTACTTTGGGGCCGTAAGGCTTTTCATCAAAATGCCTTCATGTTTTATCAGTAGGACAGGGTGAAACTAAAAATATTTTATGAAATACTGAGTTTGTCGTGTTTTCAAGACAAACTATGGTAAAGTTGCGTCAGTGTAAGGGCTGTTTCCTGCTGATGTGGTCAGGCTGTATGCTGTACCAATGCAGGTCCAGGGAAGAGCCCTTCATATGAAACAACAGTTCCCTGTATGTATTAAAGGTCCAAGACAACAGTGGTTGCTCTGTGTCAAGAATTTTGGAATGATAGAGTGTCTGTCATGTGAAACCTTCCTTTTAATCTGAAATAGCACAACCTAAACACATGCTTGGCTACCTTACTGAGAATGGGTCCAATATGGCGGGTTTGAGTTTCAGACCCTGTTTAGGTCAGGGCCTTAATCTGGTACAGTATATCATTAGCTAGCTTCATAAGTGAAAATCCCAAGTAGCAGTGTTGCAGTAGATTACACTGCTGCAGAATTGGTCATGTGGGTGGTTTTGCAAGTGCATAAGAACATAAGAAGAACCATGCTGGATCAGGCCAAAGGGTCTCACAGTGACCCTGCCAAATGCATCTGGGAGCACATGAGACTAGATATCTGTCTCCTAATACAACTCCCCTGCATCTGGCCCTTCAAATACCCTGTTTTTAAGCTTGGGGATTACACATCTCCATCATAGTTTGTAACCTGTGATGGACTTTTCCTGCAGGAATCTGTCCAATCCCCTTTTGAAGGCATCCAGGCCAGATGTCATCACCACATCCTGGGTAAAAAAAATAAATAAATTTTTTTCTGTTCTCACTCTCCCAACCCTCAATTTCATTGAATGTCCCCTAGTTCTGGTATTTTGTGAGAGGGAGAAGAGTGTCCCTCTATCCACTTTATTCATGCCCTGCATAATTTTGGACATCTCAATCATATCCCCCCCCCTCAGGCACCTTTTTTCCAAACTAAAGAGCCCCCAATGCTGTAGCCTTTCCTCATAAGGGAGGTCCCCCAGCCCAGTAATCATTTTAGTCATTCTCTTCTGCACCTTTTCCAGTTCCACTATGTCTTTTTTGAAATGCATTGACGAGAACTGTACATAGTACTCCAGGTGTGGCCTTACTATCGTTTTGTACAATGTTATTCTAATGTTGGCTGTCTTATTTTCAGTCCCCTTTTTGATGATCCCTAGCATGGAATTGGCCTTCCTTCTTCACAGCTGCCACAGAGCTAGTACTGGATCTCACAAACTGTTAATAAGCAGATATTAGTTCAGTAGTGCTTGAAGCAGTGGATTAATACCATTAGATTGAAGTCTAAGAGTCTCAAAGTCAATTACAGGGCTCCTGTGAGGGTAACATGGGACACCTTTATAAGCTACTTGGAGAAATACCAGGATGCAAATAAAGTACAGATTTTTTTCCAGGGGCATTATTCCTATCTCTTATTTAAATCATGGCAAATCATACATATTCAAAGTTACCAATGGCATCTTCATTTCTCATGCAAGTGTCTAATTCTTAAGGATTGTCCATGTATCATTTCAGTGTTAAAATGAATCCACGAGACGTTTCTCTCCCATAAATGAAGCAGGCCAGCACAATCAAGAGCATTTAGCAACCAGAAATCAGTTTATTTGCAAATGGGTTGTTTGTGTCTACAAGAAGTGCCTAGACACCAACTTCCAAGCTCAGATTTAGAATACAGTAGCGAAAGCTGGTGGGGACTAGAGTAAACAGAAGGATGGCCATAGTAAGACTATGTCAATCAGTAGGTTTAGAACGTAAAATTCAACTGGGATTGACTCTACAGAACTTGTTGCAGCCTACAGCAAGGACAGCTAATCGGTGTCCTTTGAGATTAATCTTGTCCACATCTGACTGCTGGCTTCCCAAGATGTGGGGAGTATTTTCAAGTTGTTACAACAAATTTTGTCAATTTGGAAAAGTTTCAAATTACAGCTCTGTTCATTTGTGTAACACTCTGGTCGATGTTTAAGTGAATGTGCCTAAAAATTTAGGATCCTTGACTGCTAGGAGGCACCAATTTCACTATGTTGTCAGACCAGTTAGGGATATTGTGTGTGCCGAAGGAATGTTGTGTGGACCGCAACATATATTTGTCTCAGATGACTGTGTGGAGGTTAGAATTCAGGATCCTAGAAATCCCAGCCAGAGCTTGGAGCTGATGATTTCTCTTTCCCTTTTTCTTTTGGGTAACAAGGGAAAAATGAAGATATGACTACAGAATGGAGGAAAATATGCATTGATCCATTCTGAATTTGCATCTAGGAAATCAGAATTCCCTGGGTGAGTTTGTTTTAGCCATGCTAGCTCTGGAACAAAGCTGCACTAGAATTCCTAAGAGCAAAAGTGCATGACTAAGTTTGCTAAGATTGAAGCTGTCATAGCAAACTGCAAACAAGTGCAGATTGCCAGTTTCCTCCTCCCCTCTCCCCTGCCCCGTGGCTCCCCAGGAACTTGAGCAGGTCTTTGTTCCAGTGTTGGCATGAAGCTTTTTAAAAAGAAACAGTTCAAGTCCAGGGGGGGTGCTCGAATGAGGAGAAATAATCTCATTGCAAAGCCCCCTATGCTTCCTCTTTCCCCACCCTGCCAATGGCCAGCGCCCCCTACAGACACCCCTGATTCTTTTCTACATCAGCTCAAGTGATGATTTGGTCTAAAAGAATGCAGATGCATTCACTGTGTAGCGCGCGCGCACACACACACGCACACACACACACACACACACACACACACACACACACACACACACAATGCTCCGTATGTGGAGAGAGAAAAATTATGAACTAGAGGGGAGGGAGACTCCTGCTTGATTCGTGTTGACTTGTATGTCATATAGTCAATAGAGGAGAATGTGATTCTGACCATTCCAAGCCCAGAGCAATTCCAGTGTTATTCATCAGTGTAGTTTTGCCCTTAGTTACATTTCACAAGCAGCCTCCCACCGATGAAAAGAAACAACTTTAGATTCTAATTACTTTTATATTTTAAGGGCATTTTCAGAAGATGTTTTAAGGTTCATAGAATCACAGAGTTGGAAGAGAACTCAAGGGCCATCCAGTCCAACCCCCTTTTCATGCTATCTCCCCCCCCCATCATCACCATACTACTCTGAATGCAGATAATCACAGCTGATCTTGGAAGTGAAATTGCACTGGTCCTGGTTAGTACCTGGATGGCAGATCGCCAGAGAAAAGTGGGGAGCTCCTAATAGAGGCAGTTGAAACCCTGGAGAGCCACTAAAAATGAGAGTTGACAATACTGTTCTCGATGGATCAGTGGTTTGGTGCAATATATGGTAATTTCCTATGCTCCTAAAGATTTCCCCCCTAAGAAATAATAAAAGTAGTAAGTACCAGATTGACTCCTTAACAATACCAAAACCTGAAGGGCTGACAAATTACTTGTGAAGACTTTTTAATGAGCTGCATTATAAATTACTATTTAAACAAAATTTTCTCCATTCTGCTCCTGTCTCAAGATGAAAAGTGAAAGGATTGGCTGTAGAAGAATCCTAATTTTTTGCTACTCCTTTTCAGCTTCCTTTTTGTTTTCCTCAGTAAGGGAAGAAGTGATCAAGGAGCGTATTGTGATTTGTCACAGGAATATATTTGGGGAGTCAACTAAAGAAGCAGCCATCTGTTATCCTGTAGTAGGGCAGTGGTGGTGAATCTTCAGCACTCCAGATGTTTTGGACCACAACTCCCAGAATTCTGTTCCTAGATGGCCAGTGACAAAGGACTGTTGGACTTGCGGTCCAAAATATCTGGAGTGCTGAAGGTTCGCCACCACTGCTGTAGGGGGAGAATTTTTTGGCACATGAACATGGCACTTTTAGGTAGTTCTTAAAGACAGCTGCAGGTGGGTTTCCTGTAAACTTCTCCTAGGCCACGGTCAGGTCTGATGATGACTGCACAATCCAGGAAAGCCAGCCTGTTGTCTTGGGTGTCTTCCCTAGTGAACTTAATATTAGGATCCACTGCGTTGATGTGGTCTGTAAAGGCCTGTACTTCCTGCGTCTTTATTTTCACCCAGGTATCATCTACATACCTGAACCAGTGGGATGGTGTTGTCCCTGGGAAGGTGTTGAGTGCCTTCTTCTCCACTTCTTCCATGTATAGGTTTGCTACAATTGGTGACACTGGGGAACCCATGGCGCAACCATGCTTCTGTCTGTAGAAGTCCCCTCTGTACATGAAATATGGACTTCCCAAGATCCACAAGCAAGGAATCCCCCTCAGACCTATTGTCAGCAGTATAAATTCAGTGACTTACAACATCGCAAAATACCTGGCAACTATCCTAGCCCCACTGGTTGGACACACGGACCACCACGTACACAACTCAGAAGAGTGTTTCTAAAGTCAGGGAGCTCAAACTGGATACAGAGGAAACCATGGTATCCTTTGATGTTACATCACTCTTTACCAGCATACCCACCACTGATGCGCTAATAATGATAAAGAGAAGATTAAGAGAAGACAGCACCCTCACCTCCAGAAGCCGCCTCAACCCAGACCAGATAGGCCTGCTCCTGGACCTGTGTCTGAACACCACATATTTCATGTACAGAGGGGACTTCTACAGACAGAAGCATGGTTGTGCCATGGGTTTCCCAGTGTCACCAATTGTTGCAAACCTATACATGGAAGAAGTGGAGAAGAAGGCACTTGACACCTTCCCAGGGACAACACCATCCCACTGGTTCAGGTATGTAGATGATACCTGGGTTAAAATCAAGACGCAGGAAGGACAGGCCTTTACAGACCACATCAATGTGGTGGACCTTAATATTAGGTTCACTAGGGAAGACACCCAAGACAACAGGCTGGCTTTCCTGGATTGTGCAGTCATCATCAGACCTGACCGTGGCCTGGGAGTAGAAGTTTACAGGAAACCCACCCACACAGATCAATACTTACTGTTCGACTCCCACCATCCATTACAGCACAAACTAGGAGTCATCAGGACCCTAAGCCACAGAGCAGAGAGCATCCCCACCTCCACAGAAGCCAAGAAGAAGGAAGACAGGCACCTGAAGACAGCACTTAAGGCCTGTGGATATCCAAAGTGGGCCATAGCTAACGACCCATTCTTGATGGGTTTCAGCACCTTAGGCCATTGTTTACCTTAAGGCCATGGACACTAATGTCTCCCTAACGAGCCTATTCAGGCTTTGTTCATCTTATGAGCCAATCAGACCACGGGACAAGAGGTCAAGCTGACTATAAGAAGGTCTCTTGCACTAGCTGTATTCAGACCGATGAAGCTGTTTGGATGAACAGCGAAACGTTTCTATCTCTCAAAAAAGAAGTCCAGTAGCCATGACTCAACTCCCAATTATAAATAAATGAATAAATAGCTGGGAGTGATCATGAGGAAAAGTGGAGTTAAGGCCTTTAGCGAGGTCCTTTTTCTGCCCATCTGCCAGATCTTTCAAAGTTCACACAGAGACAAGTCAGCAATTTGGAAAGATTGGGGGGGGGGCAACCAGTGAAGGCCCTTTAGAGCTTGGAATGTATCAATTTATTTAATTGATTTATGTGTCACCTATCTGGCAGCATGGGCACTTTGAGCCATTTACAGGATGTATATCTATTTGGAGAGTCTGCTTTGAGTTTTCCCTCAAGTAGGGAGGCAAGACAACCAACTGCATCAGCCTAGACACATTTGAACTAGAATTCCAGTATCCTGGGGGGATTTGGGGGAGTGGCAGTCCAAGAAAGCAATGTATCTAAGCTGGCACCATTAGCAGCCTTACCTCCTGAGTGAGGGAGAACTCAAAGCAGACTCCTTGTGTAGGTCTGGAATGATTGGTTATGTTAGACATGATTAGAAGAATCAAATATTAAGATGTGTCCTCTCGCTTTGTATAGCTTTTTTCAGCTTCCATTACATTGTCTATATTCACTGCCGGAAGGAACACTTGTAGACAGTGCTAGCAGGACTTCATTTCTTTCTGTCTGGTCTTGCATTTTCATTTTCTAGTCCTCTTTGCTTGCATTTCATTTGGGGGAGACATTGTCTCTCCCTCTCTCTCTTTTTTTCCCCATTCTTCTCCATTCATGCTTCTTTTTCTATCCTCATGGCCTCCCGTGTTCCAGCCAAAGGCAATTAAAAGGCAGTTGCAGGAGAAAAACCTGACAGGCACGGAAATGGAGAGCTGAAAGCTCGACTTCCGGCAAACACTTCTGTCCCCTTCTCCTTTCTTCTTTGTTAAGCATGCCCTGCAGGGAACAGTGGGCAAGGGCTCCACAGCTCAGCATGAATGAAAGAGTAACAGCACTGCTAAAGCACTTTCCCATTAGGTCAACAAGGTTTTCAGTGATGCCTGTCATCGCCAGAGCTTCCCCGAGTCAGCAGTGGCATAAGCCCATTACAGTAGAGTCTGATTATAGATAATGCACTTGGACAACACTGGAAGCTCTATTTACAGTATAGCAGAAGGAGAGGCTCCTGCGTGGTTATGAATGCCTGGAAGTGGGCCAGCTGCAGCTCAGGATAGACCAAGGTCATGCTGGAAGGAATCGGATCCGTGAGGGTGATTTCCAACTCTGGTCACCCAGAGAAGCCATTTAGAACTGCTGATTGTTTAGTAACTACAAAGAAAAAGAGCAACTGCAGTCTAATGACACCTTATGTATTTTTAGCACGTTGACCCTGAATTCTTTTGCAGGAAAAGCAGACATGCATTTCTTTCCTTACCAAGGTGATGCGTCCAGTGAGCTTTCATGCAAATCCAGACTGAAGGATGTTTGTTGTCATGATGTTAATGAATCTGTGCATGATTGTTACCAGATACATGATATACTTGACTCAAAGTAGAAAAGTTGTATCACATAATGAGTTGTGCATTCCAATTTAGCGGCACGAGACTATGCATTTTTATTGAGAAGTCAATCAAAACCGGATTGCTAGGGACTTGCATTCGGTTGGATTTACTCCTTAACAAGCAGGTGTGGGGTTGGTTTATTCACAGTCTTATCACCTCTTCACATATGGTACAGAAGGATGTCCTGGAGCAGTGGTTCTCAACCTGTGGGTCCCCAAATGTTCCTGGACTGCAACTCCCAGAAGTCTTCATCACTAGCTGAGCTGGCTAGGATTTCTGGGAGTCGCAGTCCAGGAACTTCTGGGGACCCACAGGTTGAAAACCACTGTCCTAGAGGAAAAAATGCTGCTTTTTCTAAACAAAATGTAAGTTGCATGAACAGGTCCTACTTGTGAAAAAATGTAGTGTTATTTAGAAGTGTTTTTTAATCCATCTATTCTGCTTTGCTTGGATCCCATACACAATAAAGTGCAAGATTATAATCATATGTATTTATAAATTTCATCTAATAGCAAATTCTAACATTTGGGAGAAATTCTAAGGATTTGGAGGTATACAAATGTGTGAATGAGGAGCCTAACAGAATGTTAACAGGAACTTAGGATTTAGGGCAAGAATGTATAACTATGATGAGTGTATGGGCCAATTTTCTGCCACAGAATAACCTGGTGGGGACAATAGATCACCTCAGCTCAACTAAACTCAACCCCAAACTGAAATGAGACTAGAAAGAGCTAAAGATGTGAAGACCCAGCTTTTTTCTGGGGGGGGGGGTTCCTGAAGATTTTTTGTTTTTTCTTTTAAAAAGAAAAGAAAAAAAGAAATACTGATTATGGAATGCTTTAATTTAGCATAATAAGTAAAAGATTTTAAGACAGGGTGGGTTGCAAACAAAAAATCTTGGGGTGTGCCAGGGATGAGGATAAGCCGCAGTACAACTATGAGGAGACTCAAGTTATTCTCAAGTTACTGGGACTGAAGGCATGTTTGAAATGGCTGCCATGACCTTCATCGCTGTAATTTTGAATGGTTGCTCTTCAGTCCTTGGGGGAGATGTGGGGCAGCATCAGACTCCAATGCATGGTATTTGGGGATGAGGGCAATTTAGAATAAACCACCACAAGCATTTCTACTAAAGGCTAAGAGGAGCGCCGAGTGAGTGACATGACCAAAGGAGCCATCACATTGAAGGGGTGAACTCATCTCCTCAGGTGACAGAAGGGAAGAGTTGATGGGTTGCACTTCTTACCACCAGTTTTCCTGGCTGCTGACAGCCCAAGGCATCCTAACTCAGCAGGCTTGCAACAGCATCCCCTTAGAGCCTTTTCACACGACCCCTAAACTCCACGGCAAATGGCTCCCAGCTCCGGAGCTTAAAATTGTTCCCCACCAGCTCCGGTGTTTACAGAAAATTAAGTGCGACCACGCCCACCTAAGCACATCCCAGCGCACTTTTCAGGTACCTGCTCTCCGGGGGTGAAAAATCCCTGATGCGGATCTAACGTAGAGAGTGCCAGGCTCTCCTGGCTTCTGTTTGTTCTTTTTTCGCCCCCCGCCCCTTTAAGAGATCTGAATGCTGCCAGGAACAGAGCGAGACCGGCAGAACGGAGGTAAGCCGGCATTCTTTTCTTTCTTTCTTTTCTCCCTCCCCTCATGCAGACAGCAGCCAGGAGTGCAGAGGGGGTGGGAACACAGAAACAGCGACAAACCCCCAAGATCTCTGGTCCGAATTTAAGTGGCCAGCGAATCTTAGGGGTCGTGTGAAAAGGCTCCTACGTAGTCTCACTCAAGATGAGACCTTAAGTGATTGTCCTCTCCAGAGAAACCTGCTAGCTGAGCTCCTACTGAGGTGAAAGGTAGAACAGGAAACAAGTTATGGTTTTTTTTTTAAAGGAGGGAAAACACAGTTTGAAGTTTTGTGGTAATTTAAAGGCAAACAGATTTATGTCAGTGTGACTGCCAGATTTCTTTCTCTCAAGCACATGAGAGGAAGTGGGTTGCAGTTTTTCATCTCTTGCACTGAAATACATCTGCTGGTCCTTAAAATGCCACAAGACTTAATTTTTAACTTTCATATTTGTTATTCTGGCTGAAACTGATGAACATGATTGCCTCTTTGGAAGCAAGAAAGATGCCCACATGGCTTTCTGGAGAGGCCTCACCATGTCTTGCATGAGGCATCAAGTGGGCTGGCGCTCCACAGAGCTCACCAGCCACATCTGTGGCTGGAGAGCACCAAACATGGTCCTTTGGGTATCTATTATGCCTCTAGGACAGTGGTGGTGAACCTTTGGCACTCCAGATGTTTTGGACCACAACTCCCGCAGTCCTTTGTCATTGGCAATACAGGCTTGGAATTCTGGGAGTTGTGCTGAAGGTTCGTCACCGTTAGAGATGGGCACAAAATGCCAAAATGGTGTTTCATTTTGTTATTCGTTTCTCCCAGCAAGTTTCGTTTCATTAATTACAAAACATTTTTTTTAAAAAATCATTCTGTAATTCATTTTAGTTAATTTGTTTTCCTTCCCCTCCCCCCTTTTTTTTGGAACCCTGCTGACCAGCTGTAGCATGGCCGGGTCGGTTTTTATTTTATTTTATTTTTTTAATTTTTTTTCTACACTACACTTGATCTTGGCCGATTTTTTTCATTCCTGCCGGTCCCCGGGCCATTTTTAAAATATTTATTTATTTATTTATTTATTTATTTATTTATTTATACATACTCCTGCTGGCCTGTGAGCCAGTTCAGCAGGCTGTGGGTTGGTTCGGGTGCTCATGGGCCGGGCTGGGTTTTTTATTTTTATTTTTATTTTTATTTTTATTTTTTTATTTATTTTATTTTATTTTATTTTATTTTATTTTATTTTATTTTATTGAATGGCCAACCAGCTGTAGCGTGGGCCTGGTCAGCAGTCTTTTTTGGTTTTCTTGGGTTTTGTTTTGGTTTTTAAAGTGGCAGCAGCAGCTGGTGGTGGCAGCAGGACAGTTAGATGAGTTGTCGTCAGCACCAGCACGAAAAATGATATGGAACAAAATGAAAATTTCCGTTTTGTTTTGTTTTGTTTTTCTTTGAGGGGCAGTTTGATATTCATTTCATTGTGTAATGAAATGAATAACTCATAATGAAATGAATTGTTTTATCCATTTCATGCCCATCTCTGGTCAGCACTACTCTAAGAGGTCCCATCAGAACAAGTGCTTCAGGGAGCAGAGGCTTGGGTGTCTGATTTGTGTTGAATTTGATCAGGGTTCAGCAAGTTGCACTGAATGTTTGCGGGTGTGTCAGCGTGTATCCATTTCACCATGGGCACTGGGGATAATTCTCCTTTGCCACAAACTTGTGGGTCTCTTGCTTTTAGTGAGGTTTCCCTAAAGCCACCGCTTCTCTGAAACATGTGCCGGTGTTTGCCTTGCACATGTAAAGCTCTTGTCACAACTCCTTATCGCCTCCACGTCTGTTGCCACATTGTGTGAAATAATCAATAAAACATTAAGGAAGGAAAATATTTGACGCGATTTCACTAAGCTCTCAACTTTGAAAATGCCTCCCACATGCATTTTCAAAAGCTATGCACAGATTGTTCCCTTTTATTTAATTCCTTTTTTCCTTGGACTTGAGAGCCCCATAACACCTCTTTAGCAGCCGAGGATACAAATGTCTCGAAGTCCCAGAGCTCTGTGGTGGCTTTGTTTCCCCTCTGAGGCAGGTTTGAGATGGCAGCAGGAATTCAGTCTTCCCTTGAGATAATGCAACATTCCTGTAGATTCACAAAATATATGATCCCGACCTTTTCTTTTTCTTTTCCTTGTCCTTTTGCCACCGAACTCTTGTTTTACTTCTTCTGCAACACGTACATGCACACAAAACCACTCTCTCCCTCAATCGCTTGAAGGTGGCTCTTGCTTGCCATGGGCTACCAAGCAAGGGGTTATTCACAAAACTGAATGAATGCCTCTGAGTTTGGGCCTGTGACGCTGCCATCCCCGTTCTGCTGAGCTTCTGTCGCCCCCGCTTGCCATTGTTGTTATTTTTTGAATCTGTTTCCCAAAGGTTAAAAATAAATGCCTGTGTTATCTGCAGTAGATGAAATAAAGTGAATATCAGCAAAGAAAGATGTGAGGCCATAATTGACAATTTTCCTAAAGGGAAACTCAGGGGACTAGATTTGGAGAACAGCAGCTAATTCAAGGATGCAGGAAGCCACGTGCTATGACTATTTTTAATATAGGGTTTTTTTTCCTTCAGGTTCTTCTTTCTAGATTAGGCTTAATTTGAGAGATAGCCTTTCAAAAGCAAAAGAGGGTTCGAGCAAGCCTAAAGATTAACAATGTACTAATGTGCATCTAAAAACAGTAATCTGATTTCTGCATGTTTTGGTTTGTTGTCTGTAGGACTCATGTGTGTGTGTTATGTCGTTACAGTCGTGGACGACTCTTTGTGACCCCATGCCCATGGAGTTTTCTTGGCAGGAACACAGTACTTGAGTGGTTTGCCAGTTCCTACTCCAGGCACCTACAGCACCTGGTATTCCCTGGTGGTCTCCCATCCAAGTACTAACCAGGGCCGACCCTGCTTAGCTTCTGAAATCAGGCAAGACTAGATGTGTTTAGGGCATCTGGGATTCATAGAATGGTTCATTAACTTGATTATCAGGTGGTAGTTTTTTGAAGCATGTGGACATATGTAGTTGTAGTATGAAGCTCACACATTCTTGTACATTGCCCTCTGTCACTTTTTTTTCTTTCCCTGGAGTTGCTTGCCTGGAAAATCCTCACCAGTTTTCATCCAAAAATATTATGAGCCACTTCGCTGTGTATGTTAGCAGTGCAGTTTTTATGCTTGAAGCTTGAGAAGTATTCTATTGCAAGAGCGCTTGAGAGCAATTAGATGGGAGGTTATTTTACTTTCTCAAGGAAGCCTGAATTTCTCAAGCTAGGAAGGGATCGAGTTCAGTGAAGGGTTGTCTTTCTCCTTCAAAGCGTGCTCTCTGCGTGGCTGCAGATAGAGGTGTTCATTCAGGAGCGGATCAAAGACGCTGAAGGTTGGCAATCAGCTTTGAGCCTGTTTCCACGTTTCTTGTGGAAATCAGGTTATTATGAATGCAGGGGTTGGGGAAAAAGCTAAGGAGAACCCCAATTTGGACAGGAAGCTAAGTGGAGTTGAGAATTAAGATGCCAGCCCATCCACGTATCGCTTTATGGGGCATACAGTAACATGTAGTCCTCGAGAAGCAAACCCGCTGATCACAAGTGCTGTTCCTCCATGTCTCTCAATAAACCCTCTTTCTGTTGGAACCTGAACTAGAGTTTTGACTGTTTCACCAAGCAAACCTTGCAGTGCCCTCCCTTAATATCGAGAACAGGTACGAGTATGCTAGCCCTTCTTGAATTCACTGTTCTGATTATTCCTACCTACAGGGTCAGGTTGGAGAAGCAGAAGTATGTTGATTTGGCATTGAAATGTGAATCAGACTAAGGAGTTTTTCCCCCTCACATCATTAGTACTGTATGTCCCTCCCGCTCCACAGCGCCACCACCCACGTTTCGTATGATTTCTTCATAATTAGCAACTAGGCTCTCCTATCAATGCCCAGAGATAAGGATGAGGGAGAATGCTCTTTTAAATTTGGGGGTGGGCAAAGTGTGCCCCAGGGCCACATGAGGAAATCACAGAAGCCAACACAGTTCCAATGTGACCCCCAGCGCCCCTCCAGCCCAGCCGAAATATTTGCTCACATTTTCTCACGTGTCTTTCTAGGAAATATTTAGGAGGGGGTGATTCCATAAAATGTTCTTTAAATGCCACTAGAGGGGCTGCAGGGTTTTTTTTCCTCCCTAAGGAGAAAGAAATATTTCTAACAAAATTTAGCAAAGATGAGGGATGGGACCAAGGGAAAGCCTCCAGTATATAGTTGTGGGTATGTGTACCTTTCCGCACCTCTAGAAGCTTTCCACCCTGTTTTAATGCAATTTATAAGAGGACCATAAAGTTGGAAGAGGACTCAAGGACCATCCAGTCCAACCCCCTTCCTTCCAGGAACCCCCATCAAAGTACTCCCAACAGATGGCCATCTAGCCTCTGCTTAAAAACCTTCAAAGAAGGAGACTCCACCAAGCTCTGTGGCAGCATATTCCACTGTCGAACCGCTCTAACTGTCATGAAGTTCTTCCTAATGTTCAAATGGAGTCTCTTTTCCCATAGTGTGAAACCATTGCTTCGAGTCCTAGTCTCTGAAGCCATGGAAAACAAACCTGTCCCTTCTTTGATATGACATCCTTTCAGATATTTAAACACGGCTATCATATCCACTCTCAACCTTCTTTTTGTACGGCTAAACATTCTCAGCTCCCTAAGCCGCTCCTCATGAGACATTTCTTCCAGACCTTTAACCATCCTGGTCGCCCTCCTCTGGACCCCTTCGAGGTTGTCAACATCCTTTTTAAATTGAGGTGCACCGAACTGGACACAGGACTCCAGGTGGGGTCTGGTAGAGTGGTACTATCACTTCCCTTGAGCTAGACACGATGAGTAATATTAGTTTAATTGCTTTAACAGAGCAGACAAATAGGCAGCTAGGAAGGAATGCTTTAGAGATATCAAGCCCTAGAATTCCAGGTTTAGAATTTTGGATCAGGAGATTAAATTCAGAGTGGGCTGTAGGGGCTGTTAAAAGCACAAGAATATGCTTTTAACATATTACCTCTGAAGAATATGACCTCTGAAGAGCAGGCAACTCACTTAATGGAACTTTGGACTTGAGACAAATGTGAATATATATTTATATACTGTATATTACATGTGTGTCACAGTAAGAGTTGTTGTGTCCAATTTTCTTTCTTTCAAAGGCACCCATTAGCAATTGAACTATGATTCATTTAATGTGTTGCTATATAAATAAAGGAAACCAAACAGTCAACCTGTTCTCTATTGTACCTTATCACTGTAAACAAGGTTTCTGGAAAGAGGCAACTAACAGGTGTCATTTGACATGTGTTTTAGAGACAGTAACACATTTCATAAGAAGCACTTGATGCAGTGGGCTACCGTCTACTAGGCCAACAACATTTTCTTTGGTATATGCTTTGATAAAAATATCTAGGGCAGATTAGTGTTGCTCCCCAATAACATAGGGAGGACAGCATACATGTGCACACACACACACACACACACTTGAATGCATCATAAATTATACAACTCCCTCGCTGCCTAGATTTTTTTTCTTCCTCTGTACAATTGTTGCATTGTTATGCCACCTAGTGGCCAATGACAGTAATTCAGCATCTCTCTGACAATTGCCAGATAAATGTCATGGGATCTGGGGTCTTCTTCAAGTGCCATATCCTTGTAGAATGTTGGCAATCAGTAGCCTGAACTGGTTACTGTCTAAAGCTATTTTAAACAGAGCAGCTGTGTTCACTGCGTGCCACTGGCTTAAGTTCTTAAGCCAGAATGTTCTTCTACGCCCCAGGCCACGCTTCCCGTCTATTTTTCCTTGAAAGATACCTTGCAGCAGATGGTCAGGGAAAAGATTGAGACAATGGGGATCCTTGTTTCAGCCCTGCAGTACGATAAGAGATTTCATGTCTACCACACAGCTGTATTTGAAAGACAATTAAAGTGAACCCCACTTGGTTTTATACCAAGGAGGGCAATGCAAGGGACATTTGATGGCCTGTGTTTCCCTCCAAGAAGATTGCACCATATGTTAAAGCAAGTGCAGTCTGGGGTCCTCCCAAAAGGACAGTTCTTGCTTCAAAATGGGAAACCTTCTCCTTGTATACTTGAGTTTTCAATGGGAATTCTGTGCAGTTTGGGGCTAATGAAATTTGTTAGTCCCATAACCAACTGCAGTGGGACGGATATGGCTGCAGTGGGTTCAAGCAGGATGTAGGATGCTTCTTCACCCACATCTGTTTTCCATTGCTGAATAGCTTCAGCCTTGAATGTTAATACAGTGTTGTTGTTTTGCTGTATTTCAGAGTGTTTCATGAATCGAAAGGAGTAACTGAAGATTATTTAAAACTGGAAGCTCTGATACAGAAGGTTGTTTCCCCTTACCTGGGCACATATGGCTTATACTCCAGTGATGGACCTATTACACAGTCTTCATGCATTTTAGGTAACAGTTTCACCAGCTGTACTAAGGCAGGGGATGGCGTACTTGATTAGTATATTGCCAGGTTCAGTGCGAGAACGCTGGCCTGCAGAAAAGGTACCATCTATAACAGTGGTTCCCAACCTGGGGGGGGGGGTGTCGAATGACCATTTCACAGGGGTCACCATGAGCCAGTGAAGAAAAAGACACAAATGGCTTGGGTCTGGAGGAGGAGGGGGGAAGAGTGAGTTACAGCACGATAAGTTGGAGGGGATGTCAGTCAATGGAACCAGAGGCTACAATTGGCTGAGGGTGCCTGTAGAAGGAAGTTCTCTATGGCATCTACGGCAATGGCCTGCCAAAGGGAGCTTGTGGCCTCCTCCAAGCAGGGCAAGGGGTCACCACAACATGAGGAACTGTATCAAAGGGTGGCAACATAAGGAAGGTTGAGAACCACTGTTCTATAAAGTCTGAGCATCTTTAAAGAGTGGTGACAAATAGAGATGGGCACGACTCAAAAAAATGGTGTTTCGTTTGTCGTTTGGTCATTTAGGGGTCCGTTTCGGTTCGTTTTCGTTTTCGTGATGTTTTTTGCAAAAAAATTCATTTTCGTTTCGTTAGCTAACAAAATGAAAAAACGAAAACGAAAAATTGCTGTTTTGTTGGCATTCTTTTTAGTTCAATGCATCTGCTGCAACGAAAACGAAAAACACGGCAAATTTGGTCATTTTGTTTTCGTTTTTGTTTTGTTTTTTTTTTAAAAAATCGTTTCGTTCTCGTTGTGTAACGAAACGAAAAAACAAAAATGAAAAATCGCTCGTTTCGTGCCCATCTCTAGTCACAAAGCTTACGCTCGGAATAGCCACCTGTTGAAATGTTGTCACTAACCAAAGTCCAGGGTTGTCCAGAGGATTGCGCTTAGTTGACCAGAAGCAGGGATTTGCACTCTTTAGCATTCTGAGGAATGTGCCTGCTTTCCTGGTGGAAGGAAGAGCTGATTTATAGTAAGCAGAAAAGCCATTTGTTAAATCTCACTGGGTGAACTTTAATCCTGAACAGAGATGGGAATCAGTGTGAATTACGGAGTTCCTGCTGATCACCCTCAGAGTCTGCACTCTTCTGGAAAGCAGCAGAAAAGTAGAGCTAGAGACTTTCGTGCCCAAGCAGATCTAAGAATAACTGTCCAAGGACTGCCCTGAAAGCCAGTTCAGACACTGATTTCGGTGGCTCGCTTGCTGCCGTACCTGCAGGTGCAAAACCTGAAGAAATATTGTACAGTGCTCTGCAGAGGAGGAGGAGACGCTAATCGTAAAGTCTGCACAGTTGATTGTCCTAGGACGAGGGAAGAGACACATTTTGTTTTCTCTAAGAGATGTTCACTGGTGTCAGGGTGGAAGCACCCAAACAGAAATGTGGGATAATGTCAGTTGGACAAAGCTGCCCTGGGCATTTTCATGGATAGCAGCCTCCAGTGAGTTGGAAACCTGGCAGCCTAGGAATGTGGGATCATAGCCCTTGCGCCACCTTTGCTGTTGAGCAGGTGGGAGGGTTGTTTTCTGGAAACTGACCATTGTGCAAGGATAAGAATCCTACTTTGGTGGGATATTGCATTTGACAGAAGGTCAGGTGTACATGGGGCCCATGTTATAACACGGGGCCTGGACCTGACCCTATTTCCACTTCCACGGAATAGAAACTCCAACCAGTGTCTCGTGCAGTGTCGTGCCATTTGTGCAAATGCTGCTATTGCACAACAAACTGCCGGATAGCTCTGTGGTTTAGGCATCTGGCTGCAGAGCTAGAGGCTGAGAGTTTGATTCCCCACACTTTGCTTCCTTGACTCCATGATCCACGGGACTGGATCTCCATGATCCACAGGGTCCCTTCCAGCCCTGCAGTTCTGAGATTCTAACAGAATTCAAACCGTGATCTATCTCTGTGAGAAAAACCAACTTTCCACGTGCACAGCAATACAGCTGGCATAAACTGTTGCCACACTTGCTGGTGGGACTCTCCGCTCTGCAGAAACTGGATAGAACGCTGTTGTCTCCCAAACAGAACTAAATAGCAAAAGCTTCTTTGTAAGTAAAAGAATTATGCTGGTGCCACCTAGCGTTCAGTCTGGGGAAAAAATTCCAGTCAACACTAGAAGTTCTATGCAAGTTGCTTCAGGGCAGCCTATTATAAAAATTAATTAATTAATTAATTAATTAATTAATTAATTAATTAATTAATTAATTAAATATTTGAATGAAGCAGTTAATCTAAAAAGCTAACATTATTGAAAGAAGTTAGAAAATTATCTCGAAGACAGAGAGGCTAGCTAACTTCAGGCTTCCATCATCTATTCTTGTTACCTTCTCCTTTTTTTTTTACCCCTGATAGTAGACCTTGCAATCCTCTGATGTGTGTGAAAATCCTAATTGTCTCCTGTGTTTTGTAACAGAAAAGCGTTTCTTCCGACGCTCCAAGTCTGGGGACATTGTTACCAAGAACCCTGTGGTGAGATCCAAGAGTTACAACAACCCCTTGCTGACCCCTGTGGCTGAGTATGAAACAGAGGGTGCAGCCCCCAACAGCACTGGCATACGAAGGCACTCGGTCTCCGAAATGACTTCTTGCATGGAGACAGAGGGGTACTCCAATCTCACCACCATCGTGGACAACGGTTCCAAGAGCTCAATGGCCACCACCAAGAACTCCCAGTCAGGAGATCCGGAACGCCTCTCTGCTGGATCCACCCAATGCACTAGCAACCTCAATCCATCTGAGCAACCTAAAGGACTCTTTTACCCAAGAGATGAGCAGAGCAGGGCATTTGAGCTGGGCAGGGACTCTGACCTGATTGCTATAGCCCCTACAGCCAGCCCTGAAAACATAGTGGATCAAATTTTGGAGTCCATTGATTCCGATTCTGATGGAATTTTCATCGATTTCAGCCAGAGCTGCTCCAGTTCATCAGGATACAATGTGGATGTCGGCAGGCAGAGCATTGTTTGAAGGACACCCGAGAGGGACCCTGGTTTTATGCTTAGGCACCCATGCTTTGGAATTGAGCAGCACCTCTGGAGGGCCGGAGGATTATCTGAAATCCTCAAAAAGATAAAAAATCAGGCTACAAGTCCAGCTCTCAAATGGAGAGTGGCAGGAAAGGAACTTGGGAATTATGGTGCTCACAACTGAATCTTAGTTCTTGTTGGGAAGCATCTACCTCGATTTTATGGACTTCAGAGGAGTTTTTGCTGGGCTCCAGGACAAGCTCATAAAGACAAAGAGTCTTGTGAGCAGCCAGCCTGAGGTACAGGAAGTAAGGATTTGGGGTTGGTAGTCATGGGAAAGGGCATGAAATCAGGTCTGCCCTCTTACTATATACTTGTCTCTTCTTGGCCCAACAGCCTAGAGATAAAAGCATAACAGGATTCTGTAGGGGGACTGCTCTTGTACTGCCTACTAGGCTAGCCCTGTCATCTTCAGGGCCTGATTTTGTGACATGCTTTTCCCAAGCACCACCATAGACTTGTTCCCTTCCAGCACTTGTGTCTGATTTGTACGTTTACCTGCATTGCACTGTGCATGATTGGGACCCACAGAGTTGCTAGTAGCATCTGTAAATGATACCACATGCAGCTACCATGAGATGCAGCTCCTAGTTTTGGAACCGTGTCCTTCCCTGAGCCCATGTGATTCCCACTGACAGATGTTCAAGTGAGGGACTCCAAAGGATAAAGGTGATTCTCATCCTTAATGGAGAGCGTCCAGTTTGGAATTGTGATGATTCTGTACAAGAGTCTCCAGTATTCCCATTCTGACCCTTTAAAAGATGGGTTATTTCTTTTAATAGGAGTGAAAAATGTGAGGAGTAGAACTGTTTGGGCATGAGAGAGTTTGAGGCCACCCTTGCCGGGGCAGAACAAGTTGCCTGTGGTTGCCCTCTTGGCTGTACAAATAACAAGATAAAGAGGGTGGACAGAGCAGAGCATTGTAGTGGGTTAGACTCACTCACCGAGCAAATTAAGCACCTGGTTCATGAGCTCGTACGCATCCTTTTTCATCCCTAGATTGTTCAGTATGGGCGTTTATACACGACCCCTAAGCTCCGCTGCAAATGGCTCCCAGCTCCGGAGCTTAAAAATGTTTCCCCACCAGCTCCGGAGCTAACAGAAAATTAAGTGCGACCCCGCCCACCTAAGTGCGACCCAGCACAGCTTTCAAGTACCTGCTCTGGGAGAGTGAAAAATTTTGATGCGGAGAGTGCTGGGCTCTCCTCGCTTCTTCTTCTTCTTCTTCTTTTTTGCCTCCCGCCCCTTTAAGAGGAGCCAGGAAGTGACCAGGGCTCGGAGCAACTTCCACCGGCACCGGAGGTAAGGCTTTATTCTTTTGTCCCTTTTTAAGGCTTTTTTTCCCTCCCTCCCCTCACGCACACAGAAGCAAGGAAGTGCAGAGTGGTGGGGAGGAAAGAAGAGCAATGAACCCCCAAGATCTCTGGTCGGAATTTAAGGGGCCAGCGGATCTTAGGGGTCGTGTGAAAAGGCCCTATGTGATGACAGGTAGCTGATGGTTTGAACTGACCTCCTTGGAGAGCCCAATTCAGCGTCAGCTAGTTGCCCATAAATCTTATTGATCTTAGGTGGGGAACGTTGATCACAGTTCACATGCACCTTTTGGCTCTTAATCTGATATAGGCTGATTAAACTTCTGTAGGGTCATTACTTTTGAAATGATATATAGACTGATATAAAAGTTAGATTTTTCAGAGCTTGATCTTGAAAGCCCAGGTGGACTTGCCTGCAATTGTTTTCATGTTACAGTCGTCCTGTAAAGAGCATGCCCGTGTGAAACAGCCACGAGCAGAGATCCACACAGAGAGACACAGAGGGATGCTTTGTGCTGCCTTCGTTGAGTTCCTGAGGTGGAAACTGAGTCCTTTGTCAAGTGACGTTGCTAGGTACCCCTTTCCCACCATCCTAACGAAGCCCATTGAATGCATCTCAAGGCCTTTCATTTTTCATGACTGACAAACATTTCTGTGTTCGTTTTTTCTTTAAAAAAAAAGAGATTGTTCTTTGAAAAGTAATATCTCCTCCGAATTCACGGGTGCGGAGCATTTGTTTTAAGAATGTATGAAACATTTATTTTAAGAATGTAGCAAAATCTCCTGATTGGTGATGACCGTTTATTCTTTTTTTCTCCATACATCAGCGCTCCTTTTATGGTGACACAAATAAAACATTTGAAAACTATTTGAAATAAAGTGCGTGCAAGGAAAAACAAACTGGTTGAGATCAGGTTTTGTTCTTCTTATTGTTTTACCAATGCAGCATGATATTATTCTTTCTCTTTTCCTTTCATAAGCATAACTTTAGAATATTGTATTGTTCAAATGCTTCTCAAGAAATAACAGGGTGTGGAGGTGTGGGGAGAATTGTGTTTGTCCTGGTAGAATTGAAGTATACATTAAGGCATAGAAACCCACATCATATTTGACTCACCCTATAATAGGTGTAGCATAATTGGACCTTTTGAAAGTATCTTGTGTCTTCCTTGGGGTCTACAAGTCCTAGAGCAGTATTCGTGAACCTTCGGCACTCCAGATGTTTTGGACCACAACTCCCAGAATCCCAAGCCTCTATTGCCAATGACAAAGAATGGTGGGAATGGTGGTCCAAAAGATCTGGAGTGCCAAAGGTTCACCACCACTCTTCTAGAGAGACTGTGTTCCATTTTCTTCTAAGAACTGAACTGAAGCACATATTTTAGAGCAGTGGTTTCCAACCATGGGTCTCCAGATGTTCTCGGACTATGACTTTCAAAAATCCTGGCCAGCACAGTTAGTGGTGAAGGCATCAGGAAGTTTAGTCCAAGAATATCTGGCCACCCAAGGTTAGGAATACTGCCTTGGAGATAAATAGTTTTCAGAACTCAATTGAAACTGCCCATTTACTGACTATTATTTAGGTAAGCAATGGAGAACATGTCTCCGTCCAGATTCTATTTGGCTATAATTCCCACCATCACTAGCTACTGGGCATGCTGCCTAGGGTAATGAAAATTGGAAGTAAACTTCAGAAGGCCAAAAATACCACACTACGATCTAGGTTCTAACTCAACTACCTTGATCAAAGATCAGGTCATTGTTGAGAAAATGATACACCTGCAAAACCTCAGAACTATATTTTACTTTACTTTCAATTAAGTAACATTTTCTGAATTACAAATGAAAGTTTCACAAAACTTGTGGTGTTTTACAGAAAATGTCAGCCATATCATTCAGAAGAACTTGAGGGATTTTACAGAATCATTTTAAGATTAATTGCAGTCTTAAAAGGGGGTGTGAATGCAACATTCTTATTTTTCATTGAACAAGATCCCTGAGTAGCCTCAAAGTTTGCATACTGGGGATTTTTTAAAAAATGGCACACTGTCACAGAAATGTTTAAAAGGGTGTAACAGAAGGCAAATGCAAGATTCTTAAAAAAGGCATGCCATCTATTTCAAGTTCCAGAGCCTCAATACAGTACTTAAAAATCCCAACAAGAACGTGCTAACAATTACAGGACACAAAACAACTGCCCACAGACTTGACGACGACGACGACGACGACGACGACGACGACGACGACGACGACGACGACGACGACGACGACGACGACGACGACGACGACGACGACGACGATAATAATAATAATAATAATAATAATAATAATAATAATAATAATAATAATAATAATAATAATAATAATAATAATTTATTTATTTATTTTATTTAATGGACCCAAGGTGGCTTACAACAGTAATTGAATACAATATCATAACAACAATACTATCGGATACTGTACAATACAAATAAAATATTTAGACAATACAATGCTATTGAAAAATACTAAAAACCACTGCAGCAGCAGAGTTTTAAAAAGTTCCCCAGCCAATAAGATCAAAAAATGTAGATGTTATAAAATTTGTAAAAGGCTGGAGGCCCAGAAGGCTTGCCTACATAAAGTCTTAAGGCCTCGTTTAAATCCAGGGAGGAGGCAGTTCTGAACTCAAAGGGGAGGGAATTCAATAGTATCAGTGCCACTACTGAGAAAGCCTATTTCTTGCCGCCGCCACCCCCCCCACACACACCTCTCTGGGCACTGCGAGGAGTGTCCTTCTCCGATGACCTAAGGGAACAGACCAGATTATATGGAAGTAGGTGGTCACTCAGATATCCTGGTGTAGGGCTTTAAAAGTCATAACCAGCACCTTGAATTGGGCTCAGAAATGAATAGGCAGCCAATGCAGTCCCTGGAGAAGCAGCCCAATAAAGTCAAACCACTCAGTTCCAGTAACTACATGGGCTGCCTTATTCTGTACAAGTTGTAGTTTCCGAACCGTCTTCAAGGGCAGCCCCACATAGAACACGTTGCAATAGTCTAATCTGGATGTCACAGTGGCATGGATCACCATGGCCAAGTCTGTATCATCCAAGTACATCCGCAGCTGGCACACCAGCGGAATCTGGGCAGGCCCCCTTTGCCACAGCAGCTACCTGAGAATCTAGGAGCAGCTCTGAATTCAGGCAGACCCCCAAACTGTGGACTGCACCTTCAGAGGGAGTTCAACCCCATTCTGAGTAGGCCGATCTTCCAGCACCTGCATCAAAGCTTTCCAAACCAGGAGAACCTCTGTCTTGTCCAGATTTAATTTCAGCTTGTTAGCTCTCATCCAGATCCCGACCAACTCCAGGCAGTGCTCCAGGACTTCAACCGCCCTTCTAGAATCTGGGGGAAAGGAGAGATATAGCTGGGTGTCATCAGCATATTGATGGGACCCCACTCCAAATCCCCAGATGACCTCTCCCAGTGGTTTCATGTAAATGTTGAATAGCATGGAGGGCAGAATAGAACCCTGCGGCACCTCACACTTCAAAGGCCAGGGTGCCGAACAGGCATCCCCCAGCACCACCATCTGGGACCGATCTTCCAAATAGGAGTGGCACCACTACAAGGCAATGCCTCCAACTCCCAACTCAGTGAACTGGCCCAGAAGAACACCATGGTCGATGGTGTCCATGAGAACCATGAGAGGTGCAGCAGGACCAACAGGGTCGCACTCCCCCTGCCTAGTCCCTGGCATAAACCAAGGCAGTTTCCGTCCCATAGCCCAGCCTAAATCCCGATTGAAAAGGATCTAGATAATCCATTTTATTCAGAACCCTCTGGAGTTGAGACGCCACCACCTGATCAATCACCTTGCCCAAAAACGGGCTATTAGAGACTAGCCGGTAATTATCTAATACAGTGGAATCCAGGGAGGGCTTTTTCAGGAGGGGTCAAATCACCACCTGCTTCAAGGCAAGAGGAAGAACCCCCTCCATCAAGGAGGAATTAACCACCCTCCCTGTCCACTCAGCCAGTTCCTCCCAGGAAGCTCTAATAAGTCAGGCTGGGCAAGAGTCCAGCCAGCAGGCAGACAGTCTCATACTCCAAAGAAATTTGTCTACATCATCAGGCTGTACAAGCTAATATACATTCCATTCCCAAACACTCAATATACATTCCATTCCCAAACAAAGGAGACACCAAAGATTGTAGTAACTATAGAATGATCAGACCAGTTTCCCATGTAATCAAAGTGTGATGCTCAATATTTTTATAGCGAAGACATTTGCTATACACTTTATGAAGTGAGAAATGGCTATTGTGTAAGCTGAATTCAAAAAAGGGAAGGTTACTGCAATTCACATGCTGGTTACTGAAGCACACCAAAGAATTGTTTAAAGAAAGTCAGTTTGTCCTTTAAAGATTACAGTAAAACCTTTAACAGCCTGAGTGATGGGAAGTTTTGGATCCAGAAATGGATGTGTCATAACATTTGATGGCCCTGGTGCCAAATCTGTACTTGGGGCAAAAGGCTACCAGTCCGATAGAACACAGAGAAAATGAATGCTTTTCAGTTGGTGAACATGCTAGATGAATGTATTTCACCTCTCTATCTGGTCAGTTTGTATGCAAAACAGTTGGATTAGATTCTGATCAAAAAGCAATCATTGGTGGAAGACTGCTAATTAAAGAGACCAAAAAAATTGCAGAAACAGTTTTAATGTTGATTATAAGGAAATCAGTATGATTTAGGATTTTCTGAATCTTGGTTCAGTCATTAGTCAGAGTGGAGACTGCAACCAAGAAATCAGAAGTTAGAAAGAACTAGAAAAATGTGTGTCATCAGGGGCCAAGACATGATCATATAGAGTTATTCCCAGTTGCTATATACAGTATACAATATTTAGATGTTGTGGGACATCTAAATGTTGGAACATGAAAAGAGCAGACGGGGCGGCGGGGACGATCCATTTGAAATCTGGCTTTGAAAGACAACTTGGAATATACACTACTAGGGACTGTGGGGAAAACAAAGTGAATTCTAGATCAAATGAAACCTGAAAACTCATGAGAAGCTATAAGAATAAACTGAAGCTATTGTACTTAGAACGTAGCATGAGAAGACTCTCTGAAAATAATGTAAAAAATAAAAGCAATAGAAGAAAAAAAGGAAGACTATAAAATGGATTGGCTCCAAACCAAAAAAAAAACACCAGACTGAGTTGGTGAGGACTAAACAGGGCTGTTATGCTGAGATCCTTTGGAGGTCATTGTTTTAGAGTCACTGTAATATGAAAGAAACTCACACAGTCCTGAATATGAATACATAGGTTACGGCACTGAAATCTGAGAGGTGTGATGAAGATTGACATCTGTAAGAAAAATAAAGGGAGACAGCATACAGTAGATCAGTTGTATATGCATGAAAATTGTTGCTTAGGATAAGCAGGGGGGAGAAAGGATACAAGATTATTATAGCACCTGGAGATATGATTTTGGGATTATAGTTAGCTATGTGCCTCAGAGATCTAGGATTGAGCTTGAAAGAAGGAATAGAGAACATGATCAGGATTGGCTAGAGGTGGTGAACTTTCGGCACTCCAGATGTTTTGGACCACAACCCCCAGAATCCTAAGCCTGTATTGCCAGTGGCAAAGGACTGTGGGAGTTGTGGTCCAAAACATCTGGTGTGCCAAAGGTTCACCACCATTGGTCTAGGCAAAAAGACAGATCAGGAAAGAAATAGGAGGAACCTTTCAATTCAACCTCCCTCCGTGTCTGACTACCTATTTCTGCTTGCATGCATATAGTCCTTACTGGTTACACCCCCCCCAATTCCAACAGGTCCCATGTGGATGGCATCATTATTATGCAGATTATGCCAAGTTCAAGAGCATCTTTACTTAAAACGATCTCATGTTAGCAGGCTCCAAAAGATCACTGAAATCTTAAACCACTGGTTGCCACTGGTAATGGGCTGGTTGGACCAGGATCATATAAGTATGAATGAATGAGCATATCTTTCTCAGGGATGTGGCTGCTTGTCAAGGTCAAATACCTGACACTAAAGCAAAACCTCAAAGCATGATAAAACTTTATAACACCATCTGGCAATTTAAGTCTGTTGTGGTACATGAGTACTGAACATTTATCCCTCAAAGTGTTAATTCCAGTGTGAAATCAGATAATTGTGACAATCATACCAAAGTTCATCTGGATATGAAGGTATAAATCATTTACTGTAGTTGCTCTGGCTCACCAGAAATGTAGGTTCCAAACTTATTCCATCTCTCTTAAGGAGTAATAAGCCATTATTTTCACTCATAGTGAACTAAAGGGAGAAAACTGAATCCAGGTAACATTAGTTTGTCTCATTCAAGTTTATTCACCTACACATTGTTTTTATGTTCTACAGTAATACAGTACCTGGGTTTACAAATACCTTGGTTTGCAAGTGTTTTGCAAAACAAGCAGACATTTCTGATCATTTTTGCTTTGATCAATGAGCTATGTCTTGCAATATGAGCATTGGAGGTGGTCACCTGATGACAAGTGAGCCAATAGTCCCCCCCTCTCTCTCTCTCTCACTCTGTGTGTGTGTGTGTGTGTGTGTGTGTGTGTGTGTGTGTGTGTGTGTGTGTGTGTGTGTGTGTGTGTGTGTGTGTGTGTGCTGGATTGTGGGTTATTATCTGGAACATTCCATCTCAGACTCTCTGGCAAGCTTCAAAAGCAGAGTGAGGAGTTAGGAACAGAGCATTTCCTTGCACCAGCCAGGAACATTTTCAAAGGAGTGTGGTTAGGGGGTTATTTTTCTGTATATTTACATTTAATTTGTCTCCAATATCCTTTCTTCCCCCCCCCCAAACAATTTCTACTCATGGGGCAGCTACTCAAGTGTCTATATTCCTAAAAATTGCACTTTATTATTGTCACATTAAAAACACAGATTAAAATCCAGTTAGTCCCAAGAAGAGCAGATTCTGCTGCTAGGTACCTAAACCATGGTGTGGAAGATGGAACATTAACTGGCTAATACAACAACAGCAACAACAATAATAATAGAGGCTACCTTCCCATTATAGCCATCCTCTACCAAATCATTATAAGGGCTGGCACAACACAAGAACGAACTGTGAGGAATTGTGGTAGCCATCAGGAGACATCTGTGTCTGCTTAAAAAAGAGGGGCCTTAGAGTAGAGAGAGAGAAGGCAATGTTTCTTGATATAGGTAGTTTAGTGTTCTGTGTACATGAGGAGAAGAGATGACTAATGAAGAAAATTCTCAGCTGAAGTTGATATCTCTCCTTAGAGCAGTGGTGGTGAACCTTCCGCACTCCAGAGGTCACAACTCCCACAGTCCTTTGTCACTGGCAATCTAGGCTCGGAATTCTGAGAGTTGTGGTCCAAAACATCTGGAGTGCTAATGGTTCACCACCACTGCCTTAGAGTGTTCCTAGTAGTTGTGTCTCAAGTCTTTGTGTTCTTTTGAGGTCCCCTGGCTTCTGGAAGAATTAGAATTTTTCTCAATAAGTCCCTACTTCTTGACCAGGTCTGCCAATTAGGGCTATCTCCAGCCCAAGAGCATCACAGCCCCCTGCAACTCTGAAGAAGACATCACTGCACTCCAGGAAGTGAGGAGCACACCCTGAAGCCTTCCCCCCCCCCCACCTTACCAAGCACTGCACAGTTAGCTGTGCCCCCCAGCTTAGAACATCTTTCATCTATCTGGACCCAAATAACAATACAATACATGTATTTGAGAAACTCAAGAGTCCTAGTCTTCTGAATCCAGCCAGTCAACAACACAGTTGGTAAAGTGTCTTTAATATCCTGACAGTGGTTCTGTTTGGAAATCTATGCTACCCCTTTGCTTAGGACAACAGAGAAAGCAGAATCTACAGGGTTATTTTATTTTCTGCCTCCGTCTATTCATTGGCTCCTCAACCTGCTGAGTTTCCATGGACTCAATTGATCTGCTTTCTTTCCTCTTTCAGTTGTAGGTAATTGAAGCACTGTGAGATCAAAGATCTTTCCATGCTAATGACTATTGATTACAATTACCAACTTCATTTTCCCTATGTTTGTTGTATCAGCATTCAAAGGTCTTCCACTTTTCTCTTTTCAACAGCTTATTCTTGGATCCTGCATTTCAGGGATCTTTTCTTCTCCAGTAGCTCTCACCCCAGTAGCTTTACTCTCCTCCAGGTCAAAAAAATAAAAAAAATAAAAAAATAGGTGAGACAACTTCATGGGTTGAAAACTCAGGCCACGCTTTATTGGGTATTTACATATCAGTTCTAGCCCTGGCGCAGGGAATCATTGGAACCAGAAGGTTACCCGGAGACCTCTGCAAACAGCATTGTCAAGGTGGCCATGTCCCTAGGACCCTAGGGGGGAGCCATCCCTGTGTGGCATCCCCTCAGCCGGCCTAAGCTATGTGGTCCCCCTCACAGATGCAAGGATACCATCAGTGGCTGGTCCCTGCCCCGAGTGGGTTTCCAAATCCTCCTCGCCCAAGGTCTGTGATCTCAGGATCCGCAGTACCCTAGGGTTGGAGGAGCATAACTTGACAACAGATTGGGACTCACCAAATGCTTCCATTCCCCTCACTACCTACCACAGTCCTGGGCAAACCTAGCCATGCCCTGGGGCTCCCCACAAAACTGCATAACATGGCCTGGGTCCCCCTCTGCAGGTCGGATAGAAATAAGTCCAGGCCTGAGTCTAAGAGGTGCATGCCATCCTGCTGGTAGAGATCAGGCTTGTTATGGTTCAGTGACCAATCACCAAGCCTCCAGCTGCAGTAGCACAAGGGAGACATCCTGGTTCATGCCCCTGCATGCCTGGTTTATGCACTGCAGGTCACACTCCACCCTCCATAACTTCCATACCACATTTGCATTTGGGAACCATTCCTGCCAAACACCCAGATCACACAGAATGTCACGGAAGAGGGCTTTAACCATCCCCTAACTCCACCTAGGTGTAAACGTGGGCCAAGCCAACTTTGAGCCCAGGTGCAAGGTCCTCCAGGCACCCAACTTAGTTCAAGCCATATGTGCTACAATCAGCCATCTGGAGCCTTCCAGGTATGATCAGGAACTGCCCTCCCTGTGCACCAGTCAGACTGAACAGAATGAATCCAAGATATTCCAAGTTCTGCTGGAAATGTGAAAAAAAGAAAGGTACCTATATTCATCTGTGGTGGGAATGTAAAATAGTTCAAAAGTTTTGGCAACAGATTTTCGGTGAGATAAGAGAAATACTACAAACTAATATTAAATGTGAACCGGAAACTGCATTGTTATCATTACCTCCTATCAATGAATATGATATGAAAACAAAAGAATTAATTGCAAATCTTATGACAGCAGCAAGATTGATTATAGCTAGAAATTGGAAATTGAAATTAGATCTTAAAATTGCTGACTGGTATAAGGAAGTGTGGGATATAGCTTTAAATGATACATTATCTTGTAATACAAAAATTTTGCGATGGGAAATGAAAAAGGATATTTTTTATGATATTTGGGGAAAATTTATAGAGTATGTACTATTAAAAGGCAAAGGGATACAACCGACCTATAATTCAACACAGTTCTGGAGAAAAAGACCTTAAGAAGCTAACTAGGGGAAAAAAGAAGATGATGAAGGAAGAGAAGATTCAAGAATACTGGATGGTCCCGGGGGGTGGGGGGCACTTTGTAGTGTTTGATGATTTTATTGTCCATTATTGTTTATTATTGTTTATTGTATGTTTGTATGCCTGTAAAATAAAAAGATTAATTTTAAAAAAATTAAAAAAAATAGATGGGATGTGCCGCTCCTATGCCAGAATTGCTAAAGCGTGCCTTTCTCCCTCCACTGTTGTTGCGGGAGTAAGGATAATTTTATGCTCCCTATTAAAACAAATGTTCCTGCACACAGAAAAATGCTGTGTCAATGATAATTATTTTGCTTGTCTTCCTCTCTGACAAGCTAGTTGTGTGTTGTTGCTGTTATTTTATTATTATCATTGAATGATATTCAGTTAGGTAAAGGTAAAGGTTTCCCCTGCACATGCGTGCTAGTCGTGTCCGACTCTAGGGGCGGTGCTCATCTCCGTATTCAAGCCGAAGAGCCAGTGTTGTGCAAGTCCATGGCCACGCAGCCTGAGTCCACTGAGCCACCACACCCCTCATATTCAGTTACATACAGACATTAGATGATGAACATATTTAAAATATTTAACAATTATTTAACCATGAAATGGTAGCAAAATTGCTTTAATGGTAATATGTACTAATTCTATAAATTAATCCAAATATAAAAGTGACCCTAGGTAAATTCCACTTCATATATATAGAAGCATTCTTTTTTAGACATGGGCACGACTTGGCGAAATTGTTGTTTCCGTTTTCGGATATCGTTTCCATTACGTAACGGAAACGGTAACGACAATTAAACTGTCAGAACTCGAACTCGAACCAAAAAAAGAAAAATTGGGTCTGATTTGTCGTTCTCGTTCCTGGCATCGCGTGGCGAAAAAAAGTTTTACAAATTAAAAAAAAAACCGATTCCCGGCCAAAAAAGCAGGCGAAAATATGCCTGCCTGAGGGCACCTACCAGAGGGGTGGTTTCTGGGGGGGGGGGGTCCCCAGCCTTCCCCCCTCCTGTCCTGGGCTGCTGGTACTGGGCTGGGAGGGGGCATCCTCGGCGTCTCCATTTGCCATGCGGTGCAGGAGGATCCAAAATGGCATCCGCAATATATTTTTTGAAATCGTGGTCCAAAAAACTGCCAAAGCACCACAGAAACATGCGAAAATTAGCTATTTCTAAATGCTTGAATTTTTACAGTAGCAGCAGTGGGTTTTTTATAGCAGTAAAAGGTCGCACTTATTTTATTTTATTTTATTTTTATTTTTATTTTTTTTACACCTGCGCAATGATGGGCTGGCCATGGGATGGGACCATGCAAATTTTTGGACCCATTCTACCAATTGCATGGCCAGGTTTTGACTGACACTTCTGGATGTGCAAGAGGGCATAAAAAGCCGAGGCACTCCCAGAAGAGTCGCAGTCCGGGCTTGGATATGGGTGGGAGAGGGCTGTGAGTAGCTGGCTGCTGTGCTAGACTAGTTTCGATTTCGCAGAGCCTTTAGATTTCAGTTAGGCAGGCAGGGAGGGAATTGATTCAATTGAATTTTTGGAAATAATAATAATTCCTTTCATTCTCTGTCTGCTGTGGGGAATAGCAATGCAGTTTATTCTATTTATTCTCCTGCACTGCCCACTTTGTTTGCAATAAAAATTGCAATTGCTTTATTCGATGCAGTCTTGTGCAGCAAGTCAGTTTAAAGTGTTTTCCGCCTGCTCTGGGTCATTGTGGGACCCGCGCCCGCCGTCCGCGCAACCGCCCCTCCCCCCTGCTGCTGCCGCCACCCGCCCATGCCCCCCCCCCGCCACCCCCACCCCGCCCGCCACCTAGGGCACAAAAACACCTAGCGCCGGTGGGACGCCACTCGTGGATGTCAAATCGCGCGAAATCACGGCGGCGGTAACGACAAATGACACGACGAAATGACAAATTTTTAAAAAATTTCACGAAAAACAGAAACGAGCCGAAACAGACCCGTCCCGAAAAACGACAACTCGAAAAAAAAAATTTTTCTGGTCGTGCCCATCTCTATTCTTTTTACTTCAGTGGCAGTAATCCCCTGTTGCAGTAATGTGATACTCCAGTGTTGGCAGACCTATGGCATGGGTGCCAAAGGTGGCACTCAGAGCTCTTTCTGTGGGCACCCAACATCACCCCTTCACAGATACCTGTATATTCAGGTTAAATTGCTGTATTGGCACTTGGTGAAAAATTAGTGGGTTTTGAATCGCAGTTTGGGCACTCGGTCTCTAAAAGGTTCGCCATCACTGTGATACACTATCATAATGGATTTGACCATCAGATTTTGTGGGACTGGACCATCACCATGGTTTGCGATACGATGATACCCGGTCAGAGTCAAGGTGTTTGGACTTTACAAAGGAGTACTAACAGCCCAGAGTAGCTGGAGTGAGGTGTATTTACAAGAGCTGGCTGATTAAAATTTCTGTTCTGAATGGGTAAAAAAAAGACACACACCCCCATCTCCTGACTAAGGATGGTACAATCCAGGGTCTGTGGCAAGGGACAGGGACAGGCCGCAGTTCTGGAGAACAATGATGGCTGACTGAATCTGGTGGAGAGGTATGTGTACTGCTATATGTCTAAAGAAGTGGATGTGTCCACGAAATGTTACATTAAAATATGAAAGTTCGTCTTTAAGTTGCCACATGTTTTGTATCTTTTGTTTTGTTTTTCTTTGATTTTTGCCTGCAAAGGTATGTGTGTGTTATTGTCAAGGGTGCTATCTTTCATGCAGCAACAAATGCCATTGTCCGTCCCTCCAACTTTGGATCGACTCAGCACATTTGTGATTTTAATCCAATATTCCATGATGCCAATAATCCTCATGGCCGAAGGAAACCACAACTATGTTGGAGCTCTGGTCATCCTCCTGGACTGATCAATGAGATCAAACTCAGATCAATCCTACAAAATCTAGCAGCTTAAAATCCTGTATGGAAGTTGACTAGGTTACAGGCCACACTGGGAGTTGAATCATGGTCATGGCAACTGGATATCTTGTGGGACTGAAACATTTCGCTACTCAGCCAAGTAGCTTCTTTAGACTGAAACACAGCACAACACAACACCCACCTTCCCTTCTGCTGTCTTCATCCTTTACGACACAGCACTTTTTTCCTTACCTTTTTGAACACCTTCATTTCACTACTTCCTATTTCTGTTTTGCAATACTGGAGCTTTTTTCTTTTCCTTCTAAGCAGAGTGAAAGCATAGCATTAATCTGAACAGGTACAAAGTAATACAAGGAATATCTTTTGGATATTGGGCAGGTTTCTGATAAAATCATTGCAAAGCCCAACTCTGGAGCCAAACAAATTAAGCATCTAGAAGACTCCACAGCTGGCAAACTTACTGTATTTTTCTGTCTATAAGATGCTGCCTTTTATTAGATGCCCCCCACTTTTTATCCCCCTAAATAAATAAAATTCATAAATCCTCCTTGAAGTCTCCTCCACCCCACCCCACCCCCACTGTTACCTTTAATTTCCCCATTCAAAACACTCCTCTCTGCTTTGGTGGGTTTGTTTTTTGCACGATCTGGCGATCTGGCTACGTCTTTCCTTGAGGTCTCCACCCCCACCACCCCTGCTGTTTTCTTTCATTTCCCCATTCTAAACACTCCTCTCTGCTTTGGTGGGTTTGTTTTTTGCAGGATCAGGCTCTGCTGGCAATTTGGTATGAAGCTATGAACTCAGGTTTAATATAAGCAAGTTGTAAATCTCCTGAATTTTATTTTATTTTAAAAAAGTTGGCTGGTTTTTAAATAACTGCTGTATGGTTGGTGTTAAACTCTCATGGCCCCAGATGAAGCCATCATTTGGGAATGATAAATACTTCTTAAATACATGTGTGTCCTTGGATAAACAACCCAAGTTGCTTCTCAACAGGGTGCACAGCATTTTGCTGGTGACAACTGAGGAAATGGCTCTAAATCAACAGCCAGCAGGGGTGGCATCACAAAACAGTGCCGGCAGTGAAAATAATTTGACAATTGTAGCCTACTGTTTTCTCAGTCTTGTTTTTGTGTCTCCTTACAGGGAAGGGGGGCTCAGGAAAACAGTGTGTTTGCCACTAAATAGCTGTACATTTCTGGATATTTGCAAATGTGTTATTGTTAAGACAATCCACGCACACTTTCCTGTGCTGAGAAACAGATTTGGGGTGGTGTAAGCAGCTGTGTACCATCATGCAAAAAGAGATAGCTACCTGTTGTTGGCTGTCTATGGAGCGGGCTATGCAGATCTGTGCCTTCTGCTGATGAAAATGGGGGACTTGCTTTCATGCCGTACCCGATCCACTTCATTCTAACACTCATGTTTTGTGCGCACTAAGTTGGGAAGAGGTCTCCATAAACAAAATGACTCTGCTCAGTTGTCATGAAATCGCCATCTTCTTTTTCCTCGCATTTTCCCATAGGTGTGGGATCTACTCTTTGGATCCTAAAACACGACTATGCGTGCTCAACCACATCTTCAGGTTGCAGGTTGATGATTTGCATATCCTCATTGACAGTGTCCTATAATCTCTGTTCTGATCTCCTGGGTGGACGTTAGCCATTGATTTGCAGGTGGTAAGCAGTTTTGGCAATAGCGGAGGTGCTGCTCTGAGAATATACCCATAGAATGGAAACTGGTTTGCTCTCATCTTTTCTGTAATTGACATCACACCTACTTACAGTTGGATAGTATGATTTGTGACATAGGGAGATACCCAACATCCAATAGAAAGGTTAACATTGCTTTCAATTTTTCATTAAAAGTTTATTTAGTTAAAAATATATTTTCACTGGCTTAAGCTCTCTAGCTAAAAAACAAACTCCCAGGCAACTGTGCCTAGGATTCCTGTCAGACACTGTAATTTTAAGTCTTTGGGCACTTTTACACGACCCCTAAAATCCGGAGGCAACTTAAATTCGGACCAGAGATCATGGGGGCCTGTTGCTCTTCCTGTGTTCCCAACCCATCTGCACTCCATTGTTCCTGTCTGCGTGAGGGGAGGGAGAAAAAAGGGAGAAAAAAATGCAGGCTCACCTCCGTCTGCTGGTCAGAGCCGCCCTGAGCTGCCCCATAGAGATTCCTGTCTCTTAAAGGGGCGGTGGGGGGGGACAGACAGCGAGGGAGCCCGGCATTCACAACTTTACAATGCGCATCAGAAGATTTTTTACCTCCTGGAGGCCAGGTACTTGAAAAGTGTACTGGGACGCACTTAGGTGGGCATGGTCGTACTTATGTTTTTTAAAAGTCCGGAGCTGGTGGGAAAACATTTTAAAGCTCCGGATCTGGGAACCCTTTGCCTTGGATTTTAGGGGTTGTGTAAAAGCGCCCTTTATTAGTAGCCAGCATAGTTGGTGGTGAGGGTTTCTGTGAACTAAAATCCAAGAACATCTGGGTTAGTTCAGGTTGGGAGCCAGTGGTCTAAACAACCAGGAAATCAACTCAGATGAGTACTACCCACTGTAACTGGGTGCACAGCCTAAGTAAGATGAATTGTTATCAAAAGCTTACCTTTTTGTTTGTTTGTGTTATTTCGAAGAGAATTCAGGGCTAGCACTGGAATACTACGTTTGCAGTGGGGTTTTTTCTTCTCAGATGTTGTTTTTGTGAATAAAGATATTCTCCAGAGATGCTGTTTGCTGTTAATTCCATCAATCTGGTGTCCTTCTCTGTCCAAAGGACCAGGTTCTCAGCACTGGAGATCAGCTATAAATCACAGCTGCCTTGGAGTACATTTTTAGCTAGAAGTACTGAACTAAGGCCAGCCTTCAGTTCATCAGTCCTAAGCCTAGCCATATAGAAAACCTGTTCCGGTGTCAATGAGTTTGGTATTAGAATGCAATTTTTTTATTTTTATTTTTTTAAAAATGACTGCAACTTTCAGAATCCTGCAAGCTGGCTGAGAGCTTCTGGGAGTTTCAGTGCAACCCTCACTCCCATTTTCAAACTTAGCTGTAAATCTTTACAGCAGTTCAGACCCAGTTCATCAAAACGGTCACTTTCAGGAAGCAAGGGTGGGGTGGGGGAAACAGTGGTGCCTTTTAGGAATCTAGTCAACCCACCCAGCTCCAAAGGTGTGAAAAGGTACTTTCTTAAAGTATAGCTTCCAGAATATGCTACTCCTAGAAATTGTAATACTTGGTTGTTGTGGTTGTTGTTGAGATCCCATTTCTGCTAGTTCTCTGCACAAAATAAAGGATATATCAAATAGGATGCAAAAACTTCCTGCTAGAGATGGGCACGAATCAAAAAAATGGTGTTTTGTTTGTCGTTTGGTCGTTTAGGGGTCCGTTTTGGTTCGTTTTTGTTTTCGTGACGGTTTTTGCAAAAAAAATCGTTTTCGTTTCGTTAGGTAACGAAATGAAAAAACGAAAATGAAAATGAAAAATTGCTGTTTCTTTAGCATTCTTTTCAGTTCAATGCATCTGCTGCAACGAAAATGAAAAACACGGCAAATTTGGTCGTTTCGTTTTCGTTTTCGTTTTGTTTTTTAAAAAAATTCGTTTTGTTTTCGTTGCATAATGAGAAAGGTGAGGGTCAAATATTTTAAACAAGCAAACAAACCTTTCTAACATCCAAATGAACCTTTTGTCAGCATATAGCCACTAAACTTCAAGAGCTTAAATAGCAAAATTGCATGCAATGGAAGGCACTGTTTGCTTCCTTGCTTCCTGATGGGTTATGCTTTCCAACAGCTGAACAATGGGCATTGGGCAGAAAAGCAACTAATCCAGCTTTCACTATCAATGCCTTTCTGTGCCCAGGAAACCTGCTGCTCTTTAATTTCTGCCAAATGGTCAACTTTTCAGGGCATGGGTCCTGCTAGAAGCCAAAGGTAGCAACCTTAACAATAGGAATAATTTAGGCATAAGTAAGTAAGGTTTGCAACACAGCACATTTACTGTAATTACTACCCACTATTCTTGGTATGTGTGCACTTGAGTTTGGCTTGAGTTTGGGCACGTGGAGGGAAATTCAATCAGCAGCATTGCTGAGACAAGCAGATTGGTTTTGGCAGACCACAAAGCCAATTTGCTGTGATTGCAGTTCCTATTAACAGCCTGTACCATTTGAGCATACACATCACCCCATCAATTACCAGTTAGCTTCCTCTGATGCCTGGGTTGGACTGGGTTGGCCTTTGCATCTATATGCTGATTCTTCTGCTCAGCACTTATCACAGCAATGAACACAGTCAACATCTTGCTTTAACATGGAGTCTGAACTCAAGAAGCCCCAGTAAATGAACTTCTTTCACAAATGCACCACAGAAATAGACAGAAAAAATATCAAACCAGTATATACCTAAATTAATTTTGGGTTAAATATCTGCATTTTTAACACTGTCCACCCTAAGCACATCCGATCTTGCCTGATTTTGGAAGCTAAGCAAGGTCAGGCCTGGCTAGTACTTGGATGGGTGACCACCAGGGAATACCAGGTGATGTAGGCGCCTGGAGTAGGAACTGGCAAACCACTCCAGTATTCCTGCCAAGAAAACTCCATGGGCATGGAGTCACGAAGGGTCAGTCACAACTGTAATGACACAACACAACACAACACAACACAACACAACACACACACACACACACACACACACACACACACACACACACACACACACACACACACACACACACACACACACACACACACACACACACACACACACACACACACCTCTGACTGAACTTACTAGACATCTTAAGCACTACAAAGAAAGACTGACTGACTGCAGCCCAGTCCAAACTGGAGTAATTTTCATTTGCTGATGGATAGCACATCACACATAGGATTTTGGTATACCTTCACATCACCTCAGGGCCACTACTTTTCGGTGCAACCAGTTCATAGATGTTCATATATGCAGCTTCCAGTGGTCAGGTGTACAAGCATATGCAAACCAGATCTTAGTCTTTGGGTAATGTTGTTATGGAACTAGTAATACAGCTGTTGAGCGGTTCTGATATAAATACTAATGGAAATGCCTTCTGGCTAGTTCTCGTTTGAAGAGTGAATGGCTTGCGTTTCCATCTTGAAACTGGATGTTTCTTTAAATGCTGAAGGACAAGACTGTCTCAGAAATGTTTCTAGGGTGCTTACCCCTTGATGATGAATAATTTATGAGAAGTGTCTGTATTGATTGGTTGGTTGTGGATCAATGGGAGAACTGGGGGGAGGAGCCTGAGTGGTTTTAAAAGGCACAGCCCAGCACTGAATTGGTCAGATAGGGATAGATAGGAACTTACTGTCTGAGAGATAGATAGGGACTTACACAGACTGAGAGTGAGTCAGAAAGGGTCTGAGAGAGAGAGTCAGATAGGGTCTGACTAAAAATCACAGTTAAGGACTAGAAAGAAAAAAAGATAGGGTTTTAGAACTTCTATGAGAAAAAAACAAATGTTGCTGTATGTAAACTTAAAAACAGGGTGTACAAGTGATTAGGTTTGTTTGTAATATAACTTTAAGGTGTTTAACCTATATAGGTGGTTAACCTATATTCTTCCTTTTGTTTGTACCCAAACATGTTAACCTTTATGCTTTTAATTCTGCTTTGTAAAAAATAAACTTCTTTATCTTCATTCCATTTAAATCAGTCTGAAAGCATTAATTTAATAGAGAAGCTAGTTGGTGAACGTGAAAGAGCAAAATTAGAGGCAGCGCTTGCAATATCCTGTGAAAGGGCCATGGGCAAAGCATGGTAATGTTACAATACAGTGACCCCCTGCCTATCGTGGGGGTTAGGGACCCAACCCAACCCGCAATAATTGAAAATCCACAATATGCGGATGCAAGTTAGGTCGGCCCTGGGGGGCCTAGCTGGGGGCCCTTGTACTGGCTGGAGAGTAAACTGGGGCTACGAATGAGCCCACAAGCCGCTGCCACTACCCCCTGGCTTTCTCGATGGTGTAGCACCCCATTCACCTCTCCCAGGACAGAGAGGCAGATGGGGTGCTACTCTTTAGGAAAGCAAGGATCGAACAGCTGGGTTTTTTAATTCCCGTGATCACAGCGAGGGTGCTGTGGCCATGGGAAATTCGAAAGCCTGCTCTTCAAGCCTTACTTTCCCAAAGGTTAGCACTCCTGTTCTTTGATCCTTGCTCTCCCGAAGGGTAGCACCTGGATCATTTGTAACCCAGAGTACCACTTTATTCAGGTTAAGTTGTCATAGGGATTGGCACTTTGCAAAAAAAAAAAAAAAGGGTCTGACTAAAAAAAGAAGAAGAAGTGGGTTTTGAATCACAGCTTGGGCACTGTGAGAGAAGAGAGGGGTCGCCGTCGACAGACACCAGAATGCAAACCCTGAAGAAGAAAGACGAAGTTCCTGAGATTGTAAACTTAAAAACAGGGTGTGATTAGGTTTGTTTGTAATTGTAACTGACTTGATAGAATGGGTGGACCCGTCTAAGCCAGAAGGGAGAGATGACAAGGGGAGGGATCAGACAGTGCCAAAAGGGCCAATAGCAGAGAGTTATTGGGGGGTTATAGACATAAGCCCAGGCGAATGGGAGAAGAGATGTCAGGAGGGAGAAGGGAAAAGAGACAGGCAGCCAGAGAGAGGGGGCCCAGTCTGAGGTCAAGACAAGAGACGAGAGGACGCAGACGGATCCCAGGATAACGGGACGTCAGTGGGACCAGGCGTTGCAAACAGTGAGGAACGAACAGCCTGAGGCGATCCTCCCTCTACCTGATCCGCCTGGCCCCACAGGGGTGTTAGGCCATGGCACTGGAGCTGTCACTGTGGCCCATGGTGGGGGTGCGGTCTCGGTATGGATCCCAGGACGGGGATGGGAGACACGCCACAGTGGGGTCAAGCATCATTGCTGCGGGACTCCTTGTTATGGTCCCATTATCCCGCAGGGGTGTCTGGACCTTCCTTGAGTACCAACCCCTTCTTGAGAGGAGAGGAGGCTTCCCCAAAGTTCATCCCTGAGGGATTGTTACAGAGTTCACCGTTTATCCAAGTTGGAACTGTTGATGTTGTTCAAGATAATGTGCCTGTCTATAACATGAATAAAAGTTTATTTCGTTGGAAACAAAGTGAAGAGCCTCATGATCCTTGCACAGCTATCTCACATCCCTTACCAGCAGAACCCTCACAGGCACTCAGTCTCTAAAAGGTTCACCCTCACTGCTCTAGTGTATGCTGTATACCATCCTTACTCCACCAACAAGGATTTCCAAAAGTTACATTTTTTGGACTACTCCTCACAGACTAACCCCTTCCAGCCAATATAGTCATTAGCTATGCTGGCCAGTGGATTCTAGGTCTTACAGGCCCAGAGAGTTACCTTCCACGTTTTGCTCGGAATCTGCTATCACACTGATAAAGCAGTGCCCATTTTAATGAATGCTGAGCTTGGTTCTTCATTGCTGGCCTTTGCATCCGCATGCATTATGATGAGTTAAAGCATAGCATTGAACTTGACAGAATTTAACTTGCAAATGCACTGTCTGTATATGTTTTCTCTCTTGAAATCAAGCCTGACTGACAACAGCAATATAACACACACGGCTGAATTATTACATCTTGGATCTAAGGGACTGAGAGTTATTTTTTAAGATGTTCTCAATGTGGAAACACATTGAAAAGCAAGGAACGCCCTTGTTTTTACTTACAACTATGCTGACAGGCAGAGGAGGAAGGAAATCACTGAGCGCTTTACAAGGGGGTAAAAAAGGAACATGGTCTTCCCATATTCCATGTAGGTTAAAGCAAAAGTTGGTAGTCATCATGATGCCTGCAGAGTAGGTTTGACTCCATCAGTGGTTACATGGAATAAATGATTTCTTAATGATGCCCAATTTCATTAGAAAAGTACCTAAAATATTATTTTAATTGACATGTAAAGATGGCCTAGGAAAATAAAAGGCAAAATTCCTTGACCAGTCGATTAACATATAAATGGAAAGGCATAGATCATCCTTTTATCACCATCTTGCCTTTTTGTTGATGAAAATAAATTAATTGGCAAAGGCAGCTTTTCATTTGAATAATGACTTAATGCGCCTGTGAATTTGAAATGGTAGATTAAGGCCTTGATCTCTAAAGTTGTAATATTTTACTTATAGTTCACCAGCTGTCTTTGCTCAAGGGGGCAGGGGAAAGAGGGGCTGCTTTGAGGGAATCTTGAAACACAACAGGATGCTGGTTCATGTGTGTTTTAAAAATATCTTTTGGAAAAAGTAAATATAAGAGCACTGCCTTTATCTTTTCTTTCAGAAAGACCACTGTTTGATGGACCAGAAGGAAAGATGAATGATGGTGTATTTGATGGTTTACAATCAGTTTTCTTTATCACGCCATGCAGGCCTTCTTGGATTCTTGCTATTGTCCCAACAGCCTGGATGAGATCCATCACTCATTTGCATGATGTGTCTTAAGATTTTATAAGATCACAGAGGCAAAAAAGAGCAGTTCCTGTTTGTAATTTGACTGTGTGCAGAGGAGATCTAAATGAAAGGGAAATGAATGCCTTTGGCACTTCTGTTTGTAGAAGTGGGCCAGCAGTGATCCAAATGGCAATGAGATGTAATTACTGGTGGCTTGACATGGCTGGGCTGACCATGATAGTAGAAGATCTACTTTAAGGAGCAAATTTGGGGTCACAATTTAGAATATGGGGGATATGGTGCTGCCCTTGCTACTCAAAAGCCTCTTTTCTGTGCCCTGTGGATCTTATCCATCTCCTATGAATCCCACCAAAAAACTGTTTTTCCAATTTTTAAAAAAAAGCGAATTGCTTTGTGTGATTTAGGGCTTGTTCTTATGGTGCTACTGGAAACTCCTTGCCCCAAACAGTGTGAGCTGAACTCAGAACAAATAGGTGACAGGACCCTGCAACAGGCCGGCTGAGCTATCCAAAGTCACATTGAGCAATGGATCTGTCCACTGATAAAGCATGCTCTGGACATGATGCACCCTGATGCAGTGCAGTCTGGGTGAAAAATGGGCTAGGGTTCTTGATGCAAGGGCAGCATCAAGATGCAAGTAAGCAAGTCCAAGTCCATGTCTCAACCATCAATATTGGCACACTAACTGGAAGAGCAATCAAGCTCACAGCTGTACTCAAACAGCAGTGAGTCAACATCTGTGCCCTTCAGGAGACAAGATGAGGCAGAAGGAAATCACACAACATTGGCCATGGGTACAAGGGTACATCTATTTCGGCAGACCCGAGACACAAAACAGGGTTGGTATTGCTTTATCATAGCAGTTTTGTGATGCTGTGGCAGAAGTTGAGCAATTTGACGACCAACTGATGAAGACTGACATCATAACAACAAAGTGACACATCCACTGCTTCAGCACATACACACCACAGACTGGCTGCCCTGAGAGGAACAAAAGAGTTATCCTGGAATCTTCTTGAGGACCAAGGACTACCTCATCATCACAGGAGGTTTAAACAGCCACACTGGAGCAAGGGGGGATAGCTTCAACTGTCATGGTGGCCACGGTTTCAACACCTTTAACAATGATGGTGAATGAATCCTTGACTTTGTTGACACTCAAAACCTTGTCCTTGCCAACACATGGTTTTACAAGTGCTCATCACACTTTGTGACCTATTACAGTGGCAGCACTTCATCCCAACTCAGCTATGTACTCATTCAAAGATAAGATCTTAAAATAATACTCAATGCCAAAGTATGTGACAACTGCTCCCCAACACGATCCGGTTATCTGTGACCTCTGTATTGACCCACCCAGGGAAAGCAGAGTAGAATGTAATAGGCCAATGAGAATCAAGGGGTGGAAACTAAGGCAAAAAGAGGCAAGAATAACCTCACACATAAAACTGCCTCCCTTTGAGACAGTAGGCAGTATAGGGGCCAATGCAAAAGAGGCAATTAAAAGAGCTGCCCAAGCTGGACTTGGCGTGACAAAGGCTGGCCATAAAAAGATTGACAAACAGCAGTGGTCCATGAGAAAAAGTGGCTCTATTATGTTTTCCTATCTGAAAAGACAACTGGCAACTGGCAAAAGTACTGCGATGCTCAACACAGTGTAAAGAAAGTAGTAGCTACAACAAAGTCCCCACATTTTGAGGAACTCTACAGAAACCTTGATACGCATGAAGGCTAGTGAAAGCCTGCCACAGGGTTGTGGTATCCCTACTTAAATTTTGGTAAGTATTACCGCTATTAAATTGGACAGATAATTCAATTTTCCACATTTCAAGTTGGAATTGTAATTCCCAACCTCTTTCTCTTTCTTTAGCTTGCAATTCAATCTCTCTTTGTCTTGCCTCCTTTTCCATTTGCAATATCATTAACCTGCTCCTTTCTTTCTTTTTTTCAACGTCCAATTTAAACTTAAATTCTCATTCCATTTTCCACCTTTCAAATTCCTGTAAATTGTTTTTTTCAGAAATTTCAGGAGACATCTGTCTTTCCCCTTCGTGAGATTCACCATCTCCCCACCCCACCCCCAAAGGCTAAATCCAACTGGTCAGCCAGGGATTCTCTCTGAATGTCCATCTTCTTCTTTTTATTTTTATTTGAAGGCATTAATGCTGAAATATCTCTTAAAATTATAAATAACATATGTGTAGTCTTTCTTTCTTTCTTTCTTTCTTTCTTTCTTTCTTAAGAGTCCTCCTTATACAAAAAAGACTGAACCCACCCCACTTGTTAATTTGTTACTAGGTTGTCTATCAAGAGTAGTTTAATGGCCGGTAGCAACAGTTAAAACAGTAACTGTCATCTTCCCCTGGCAAGTTTCCCAGCCTTACAGAGCTAGATACTGTATCTCTCACTTGGCAAGTCTTCCTGCTAAAGGTAGCAGCTTACTGAATTTTTACAGCTCTTTCCCAGTTTTCAATATTACAGGAAATACTCTTCCTTTTTCTCAAACTTTCACCTTATTTTTCAGCTGCCACTAGAGTAGTCTCATTTACCATAAGAGACCTAGGGCATTTATACACGACCCCTAAGCTGTGCTGCAAATGGCTCCCAGCTCCGGAGATTTTAAATGTTTCCCCACCAGCTCTGGAGTTTGCAGACAATTAAGTGCGACCCCGCCCACTTTAGCGCGACCCAGTGCACTTTTCTTGTACCTTCTCTCTGGAGGTGAAAATTTTTTTTTGATGCGGATAAGAGTGCCGGGCTCTCCTGGCTTGTCTGTTGTTTTTTTGCCTCCCGCCCCTTTAAGAGCCCCTTGAGAAGGAACCAGGAAGTAACGGGGCTCGTGGCAACTTCGACCAGCACTGGCAGGTTAGTAAAGGCTTCTTTTGTCCTTTTTTTCCCCTCCCCCCCCTCACGCCGACAGGAGCAGGAAGTGCTGAGGGGTGGGGACGCAGGAACAGAAATGAACCCCCAAGATCTCTGGTCCGAATTTAAGGGACCAGCGGATCTTAGGGGTCGTGTGAAAAGGCCCCTAGTGCTTTAAAAGGTGACAGGTTCTAAGAGACCTGAATTTTCGCACACCACCAAGGGTTTTCTCCAGACTGCCTTTGAAGCCTGCCAAGGTAAAACTTGTTTCTTTATTTTACCAGGGCAAACGCTTCATCACCTTTCAGTCCTAACCCTTTTAAACAGGGAAATTCCTCTGGTCTCACACCAACAACCGCTACCTCTATAAGAAGCCTTACTTTTCAGAAGTCCTCTCATTTTATATTCTGCCAATTCCTGATACTACTTTAAATTCACAACCCCAAACTTTCCCCTTTTATCTGCTCTAGGGTTTTTTTCTCCAAATACTTTATGGGACTATTGTCAGATATCTAGCACATTCATAACAGGACCTGCTTTATTTGGAAGCTGAACTGGATTTCTGTCATATCGTGCCGCTGCCATCACTAAAATGTCACGGACCTGGATACTAAAATACTGTCATCAATAAAATTACTTTAAATTTCCATCAATTAAAATGTGTTCTGACACAAAATGTTTAAAGTTCAAACAAATGGATGTATTTATTGCTTTCACACAGGTAGTTGAATAAACATTGAGAACACATTCTTGTAAATCAACTTAGAACATTATATATATATTTATATTTTAAACTTTCTTAGTTATCTAAGAATATTGAAGGCAAAAGGAAAAGAGGACGGCAGAGAATGAGATGGTTGGACAGTCTCATCGATGCAACCAATATGGATTTGACCAAACTCTGGGAGGCAGTGGACGATAGGAAGACCTGGCGAGCTCTGGTCCATGGGGTCACGAAGAGTCGGACACGACTGAACAACTGAACAACAACAACAATTATCTATGCTCACAGTTCTTACACCATTTCTACACTTTAGTTTCACTCTTCAGACCCCAACTAAACCGTAATCAGACCCTAACTAAACCGTAATCAGTCCCTAACAGATATCAGCAGCCTTTCCAGACCCTATTCAGTCCCTATCCACCAGTTATGCCAACAAGCACATGTGTTATATGCTTTAGCCCCACCCACAGGCTATTCCATTGGTTAACCAGTTGACATCATGTGAATATTTATGAGGTACCTGTCAGGTTTAGCCACAGCATCAATTCATTTTACTTCATTAGCATGAGATGCCATGTGGAACTTCCCGTGACTAGTATGAGAGAGTGAGAGCGATAACACCAAATGTGAGAGAGCGATAACCCCTGCTCCCCTGGCTCACCTGAGACCTTGTGATACTAACCAATCTCATGACACCAGGGAGGGAAAACGGGGACTTGGGCCCAATTTGGACATTGTCACTTAGGGGTCTACTCACTTTTGCTGCAAGCGGTTTAGACATTAATCACTCTGTGTTGTGTTATTTTGAGGGGACAGCATATTTACACTGTTAGACGAGTTGTATACTCGCTGCTTTACACTGTGGTCAAGTGTCATTTCTTCAGTGTTCTCACATGAAAAGATATACTAAAATATTTATGAAATCTGAGGGGGTGTACTCACTTCTGCAATTTATGTATGTATGTATGTATGTATGTATGTATGTATGTATGTATGTATGTATGTATGTATGTATGTATGTATGTATGTATGTATACCCCACTTTTCTTCTTAAAAAGCACCCAAGGCAAGTTGCATCATTAAAAGACAACTTTAAAAGCTAAACACAGTAGCATACAAATACTAAAAAGATCAAACAAATACCACATTAAAAACAGTAAATAAAAGCAACACACACACACACACACACACACACACACACACACAAAATACACATGTAAAGCAGTAAAGCAAAACAGTACTTTAAAATTCCCATTAAGACAGCTGTTCATTGAGGGAAAGCTTGCCCAAAAAAATTACCCAAGAGAACAAAGGCAGTTGGAAAGCTTTGGTAAAAGAAGGACACTCATGTTGGGACATCATTTTGGTCCTGGTGCCTGTAGGTCATTTGTGATGGTAGTTATGGTTATCATGATGGTTATTTCCACACTACCCTTGCCTTACATTCTGCATCAATGTGGCAATTGCCTGGACACCACTGACACCACTACTAAGAGCTTTTTCTTAAATGACATTCTTGAAGGACTTCATGATTTACAGACATCAGCTTCACATAAAGTTCAAAGTGACATTACCAGGGTACATACAAACCGGTCTTTCACCACACTTGTGGGTCTGGTCTCATCCATCAGTCTGAGTAGCCTTCATCCTTTATGGTGATGTGATGGCTCTTGATCCACTTCCTGAAGACTGGACAAGTAAGCACAAAGCATCTCTGTGCAGCTGGAGAACAGAGATCTACATGGATTTTTCATACTGAAACATCATTTTGCTGGAAACGATAAACCAGTCCATCCCATGGAGTTTCCATAAATCCATATCCTCATTCCCATGAGGGCCCCTGACAAGGTTAGGCATTCTGTGGTGAAACTGAAGGTTCTCTAGTCCTGGATGGGGCCATCATATATCTTTAAGTAGAAACCATATGCTCATACATATACTGCCAAAGAATAGGCAGATCCACTAGCTTTCTCCATAGGGATTAAGCCAGCCAGCAGTTGAATATCTGGTCTTTGTTGGGAAATAACTAGGAGGGCCTCTTCTGGAAGGCCTTTAATTGTCAACACCTTCATTAAAATGGATCTTAGTTACTGGGCTAGAAAATAATACATCTTAACTCCAAAATGGGACATCTATTTCAAATTCAAAACATTTGAAAGGTGAAGCCTGGGAGGCTGTGATAATTTTCAAATAATATGTGGCAATGAAGTTTACTGGAAAACTAGAGATTGGATGTTAGAGAGAGAGAGAGAGAGAGAGAGAGAGAGAGAGAGAGAGAGAGAGAGAGAGAGAGAGAGAGAGTATATAAAACCCCCACTGCTATTATGGTAAGTGATACAGTTTAAGAAAAAAGTTACTTCTTGAATGTTTTGAATACAGTATATAAACTAGATCCCTTTTAATAACTTGCAAAGGTGAGTATGACAGAGAATGTTATAGTGCTCATATGTTCATGTGAACAGCATGGGAAGCTTTTGAAATTTTGAATTAACTAAGGCAATTTTTTATCCTTGTATATCATGTATGCACATCTAACTACGAGACTATTATTTTCGCAGCTGGAAAAACCCACAAAATAAGTACTAAAATATGTCACAGCTTACTTGAATTATTCTGTTTCAAGTCACGTCTGGAGGGGACAAAAAAAAAAAAAACCCTCCCTCTGGGGAGATGCCAGCTTTTCCTTCTCTGCCAACCCTAACAGAGTAAATTACATTGCACAATTCTTACATCTCCCAAGGCTGGAACTTAGCTCGAAGCCTGATGCTGTGAATGAATAGAATGAGATTTTGATGTGAATGGGACTAAAGAAAAGCAATTTCTCATTCAGCGGGAGACTTTATTTTCTTTGTTAAACAAGTCACTCCCTATGAAGGCACTGACATATCGTCCATGAGGCAGGTACTACAGCTGTGGCAAAAATAAGATTGATAGTAAAGATACACTAATAATAGGTATCGTTTTAGAAAAGGGAACAACAACAGCAACAACAGCAGCAGCAGAAGCAGCAACAACTGCTATATTTTAAAGTAGATTTTTATGGATCAGGTCTGTCTTCTTGGACATAAGACAGATTACATGGCAAATTTTTATACATTTATATCTGGAGAAGCTCACATTGAAATATAGCAGTTAGCCTTTAAGGTGTCACTTTTTATCTTCTTTTTTAAATATTTCTTTTGGTTTCGTCCCAATACAAATAGCATTTCTTTCAATGTATTAGTTATATCTTGAGTTTGGGAAAGTTACTTTTTTAAAATGCTCCTCAGAGAATTCACTAGCCCATATGCCCACCGTAATGTTTCCAGTTCTACCTCCAATATCATTTGCAACATTTTTCATTTTTACAACAAAGATGCAGGGATGGACACAAAAAGTCTTATACTGTATGTGTGAAAATCAGTCCTACTTGCCCTCTCAGACACAATCACCTCTTCCTTACCTCCTAAGCCCCCAAAAGCTTCCCCTGGACTAAAGGGATCCCAATGAAGCAGGAAATGTTTGATTATTACACTAAGGTTAATGATATCATCACTTGTGCTGTAACTTTATAGGGGTGATACAGTGAGAATATGTGTCATCAAGTCAATGACCTCCGGCAAGCCTTTCAGCGTTTTCCTGGTAGAGAGGACTCAGGAGCGAAAAAGATGCACAAGAATGAAGAGGACTTACCACCTGAAGAGAGAACTTGAAAGCCTGGCTTAGATGCAAAGGGGTATCAGGATTAAAGCTGCTATGTCTAGGAACTGTGCGATCATGATGGTGAGACCTTTTAGACGGGCTGTTCCACTTTCCCCTTTTTGGAGGCATGGGGAAAGGCCTCTGCCCATGCTCAGAGACACAGAGTCCAGGATGCAATAGTTTTTGGAAACCAAGTTCGTTACTAGGAAATAACCAATTTCAGGGAGGCAACCAGGCTGTAACGGGAATGCAGCTGAAACTGATGTGTGCATGTTTATATACTTCGATTTTTATCACATGTTCTCGTTTCATTTTACAACCCTCTCATGTTTCACCACAATAAACATTCAGTTGATCCGGTAATGCCAGCGTTGTAGAGAACGCACGCAAGCCTGAACAACTGAGCGATGAAGACGGAAAATACAGTGGACCCTCGTATAACAAACGGTTTGTATAACATAAAATCTGTACAACATAAAAAATCTGGAGATAGTGGAAATTTGCTTAACAGAATCGCCTATGGGGCGAATCCGTACAATGCAAAAATCATCGTGATTAGGGATTACTGTTTTCAACGCATTCCTATGGGAAATTTGTATCAAGGAACATTTGCTTAACAGAATTTCATTTGGAACGAATTGATTCCTTTCTACAAGTTACCACTGTAATGATGATGAAGTCGTAAACACGCCAAGAAGAGGCGCAATAAAATAGAAACAAAAATCCTCCGCCTTCTTCGAGTGGAACAGGACGAGGGCGTCTCCCCCCCCCCTCCAGCCCCTTTTTACTTGACAAAAGAATAAGAAAAGACGAGGACGGAGAGAAGCCGAGTGTCGTTCTTTTCCTCCCAGGGACGGACCAACCGTCGGCTTGCCTGACCATGACGGGGAAGAGAGATTTCCCCAGGGCTGCGGCACCAGCCACCAAGTCCCCTCGCCTGTGGGAGGGCGTGTAAATAATAAGTCGGCCGGCTTCCTCCTTCCCGGAGGAATGTCGCCGTCCCACCTCGTTCCTGCCCTCCCTCAGTCCCGGCAGCCCCAGGAGACGGCGAGAGGGAGACGCCGCTCGCCTCCGTGAGGCGCCCGAAGCCATTGACTGCAAAAGGGCCCGTCGTCCTTGAGGCGCGCGCCTAGGAATGCCACGGGCGCCTTCCTGAGTCCCTCCTTCAGCTCCCGAGGGCCTTGGGCGGCCGTGGGGCTCAGCGCTCCCCGAAGGAGGCGGGAAGGCGGTCCGGGGCTTCCCTCGGCCCTCCTGGCTCCCTCCTTCCTTACTTCCCCTTCAGGTGGGCGCCAGGAGTCTCTGCAGTCCGCCTGCCCGAGCGAAGCGCCTGCTGCCCGCGCGGCTTCTCAGGAGGACTGCGTGGCGGTGGCTTTCTTAACACCGAGCTTTCGGGCCTAAGCTTAGGTAAGGAATTCCCCCCCCCCCCCCCCCTCCATTCTGTGCCTCTCTCTCCACCTTTGGCGCTTGAAACGCCTCCACCTGGATTCCAGACCGCTTGGAAAGGCTATGAGCCTCGTGGCGCAGTGGTTAAAAGACTGTACTGCAGGTAAAACTGTGCTCACGACCTGGGTTCAATCCCCGGTAGCAGGCTCAAGGTTCACTCAGCCTTCCATCCTTCCGAGGTCGGTAAAATGAGTACCCAGCTTACTGGGGGGGGGGGCAATGTGTAGCCTGCACACTGTAATTAAAAATTGTAAACCGCCCAAAGACTACTTGTAGTGGTATGGGGCGGTATATAAGCAGAACACTTTGCTTTGCTTTTACTCCGTCTGGTCTCCTCCTCAACACGAAGATGGCGCTGGAGACTTTCGGGGCTTCACCGGCCCTGAAGGAAAGGAATCCCGCGCCTTGGCAGGCCCTCCTTGTACGTTCCCTTGTGGCGGCGTTTGGGGAGGCCTTCCATGGCAGCATGTGCTGGAGCTGAACCCTGGCACCAGTTGAGGCTTGTTAGTAAGCTCCATTGAAACCAGTGCAGCTGTTTACCTAGGTCAGGCATGTCCAAACTTCCAAACCTCCTGATGTTTTGGACCACAACTCCCAGAATATTAAGCTTAGATTGTCAATGGCAAAGGACTGTGGGAGTGGCGGTCCAAAACATCTGGAACACCTAAGTCTGGATAGGCCTGACTTAAGTGTATGAGCCCCCCTGGCAGCAGCAGTCAAAGGCTTGTTGACTTGGAAGTGCCTCAAATAGTGCCAGCTGCTGTGACCTGCTGGGGGCATGGACTGCGTAATAATGGCTGAGTGTTGTCCAGCCACAGCTTCAAAAACTAATACAGTGGACCCTTGTATAACAAACAGCTTGTATAACATATAATTTGTACAACATAAAAATTCCGGAGAGAGGGGAAACTTGCTTAACATAATCGCCTATGGGGAGAATCCGTACAACATAAAAATGGGAGCACTCCGTTTTCAATGCATTCCTATGGGAAATTTGTATAAAGGATAATTTGCTTAACAGAATTTCATTTGGAACGAATTAATTCCTTTATACAAGGTACCGCTGTATGTTTATTTGTTGTTATGTTGCTACCACCTGCTTATCATCAGGGGGTGGCTTGAAAATGACAGCACTTACTATGGAGGAGACTTGAGGATTACAAAATTTGTACAAAATCTACAAATGATGGAGACCTTCTCTCTCCCCATCATTTGTAGATGTCATGGCTGTATACCTCTTTCATATGTACCCACTATGACAGTGGTGGCCAGACTTTGGCCCTCCAGATGTTTTGGACCACAACTCCCACAGTCCTTTGTCATTGGCAATACAGGCTTGGAATTCTGGGAGTTGTGGTCCAAAACATCTGGAGGGCGAAAGGTTCTCCACCACTGACTGCACTGTGGTGTAATGGATAGAGTGACAGACAGAGACCAGGGTTCAAATCCCCTCTCAGCCACTGGGGGAGTGGAAGAGCTAAAACCATTCCTTAAATGTCACACTTCCCTGCTTATGACTGATGAAGTGGACTTGACCATGGAAGCCCACATTAAAACAAACAGGTGCTTTAAGGTGTCACCATGGTTTTTATCTTTTTTTCCTAAGTGGTTAAATGCCTGTACTGCAGGTAAAACTGTTCTCACGACCTGGGTTCAATCCCTGGTAGCAGGCTCAAGGTTCACTCAGCCTTCCATCCTTCCGAGGTCGGTAAAATGAGTACCCAGCTTGCTGGGGGGGGGCAATGTGTAGCCTGCACACTGTAATTAAAATTGTAAACCGCCCAGAGACTACTTGTAGTGGTATGGGGCGGTATATAAGCAGAACACTTTATTTTCGCTTGTAATGTTTGCACAGACTAACATGGCTACCTCTTCTGCAGAAATGTACCTCGACAGCCCTGTTAGGGTTGCTATAAATCAGTTCTGACTTAATGGCACACAGCAGCAGCGATGACAATGTCTCTTTCAAAGTACAGTACAGTAGTTTTCACAATTACCAAACCTTTTAGATGAACTTAAAAAAAAGAACTATACAGGTACAGAAAAAGTAGTATCAGATGATTCAGCAGAAAAGCCGGTGGTTAATACAATCAGTCATTTAAAAACAATCCTTTTCAGTCAGAGTTGCAATGTATGTTCCATACCTCATGTCCCTTTAAAATCAGTTTGCAGATTTACTAGTTTGATAACTGTGCTTGCTCAGGCTTTGTGGAACAAAGGAAACAGAAATTGTTGTTCTGTTGGAATACCTACTACAACTTGATTCTGTTTGCATCTAACTGTAGATTTAAACAACCCTACATGTTTAAATCCCTATTGAGATCAATGGGTGTTGCTTCCTGCCCACTTGATTTCACATTGTCTTCCATTTCGCTTCACTGATACCATACAGCTTGGTTAAAAAAACAGTCAGAACTGGCCAAAATACTTTGATCTGCTCCCCACCATCTCTCTTTCTTGAACATCAACTGCTTAAGACTCTTTCTGCCATTCTGGCATGCCTTCACCATTTTGAATAGCAATAAAGTGAAATAAAGACCCCTGTCCATAACATGCTTTGTTTGCAAATGGAATAATCAATCCCATATTGCTAGTCATGTTTCTTCCCGTGTGTGATTCATCAGCAGTTTTCACTGGAAGCCCAATGCAACTTTATGGTGAATGCCTGTAGCAGCTACCTGTGTCTGGTGACCTTGCAGGTTTGTATCTGTTGTCTTATCTGCTCTTCTTTCTGTGCTAATATTGTATGTTAATGCTGTTAAGAAATGTAAGTCTTGTATTATTTAATATATTAACATTCTTCATAAAGAGCTAATTTATTTTAGCTGAGGGATTCCCTGTGGATCATTCTGCAATTTAAAATGTGTGGTTGAGATGCAATGGACCGTTGTCCAATGGTTTGCCAGATTAATTAAATTAAAACTGCCATATGAAAAAAAATATGTTTCAGCCTTGGATCTAAAACATCATCCTCTTGGGATGTAATCTCTGTGTGAGCATGAATTTAGCCTGACATAATTCTTTATTGTTAGTTCCTTTTGCAGGCAGTTAATTTAATAGAAAGCAGATTTCATGAGCAATTTGATCATCAATGTTTATTGTGATTAACACTGAATCATCCTAACCCAATAAATATTTAACACAGTTCCAGACTAATGTGAGATGTTAGTATGTGTGCAAAACCCTCTATCCACCTAACACACAGCCGTCCACTAGTCTTATGGTGAGTCTAGAGCAGTATTCAGAAGTGTGATAAAGTAACTATATTCATTCACAACACCACAGAGTCAAAACAAATTACAGCAGCTATGTAAATAATTGCTTTCCTGGTTGACTGTGGCATGTACAAATCGCTTGCATTTTAATTCTCTTCCTATGTGTCACCAATGCTGGAATAGTACTGGTAACTGAGATTAGACAACATGACTGAACAACAAATATTGGAGAACAACCAAGAGCTAGTTCAGGGTAGGGAGAGAATTTTGATCCAAGGCTCATAAACATACAGTATGTGGGGAAAACCTATGCCATGTCCTAATGTTATGTCCCTTAGTGTTTGAGTTGGCATAATGAGATCTTGTCCCTCTTACACGTATCTTTTTAAACTTGAGCGAAATTTATGTTTACCAAATATTGTTACAGTTGTAGGAGAATTAAGAAGGGCTTCAGCTGTTGTAGTGATTTCTTCTGAATCATCTTTGTAGTGTTGTCTTTGCTGTCTAGGGGCCAACATTTTATAACACTTTATAATTTGTACACCTGAGGTTGTGAAGGGGGAATGGATCAAAAGTGCTTAGAAATATACGTGACAGCATTGTGTTTGGCTATAACGCACTGCTGAGTCCGGTGACAAACCTGGGTTTACCTATACATTATGGCTGAAATTCTGTTGTATACCTCCACGTGCACAGTAGTGATAATGTTATTTATTTATTTATTTATTTATTTATTTATTTATTTATTTATTTATTTATTTATTTATTTATTTGAATATTTTTACCCCACCTTTCTCCTTGGAAAAGGGCCCAAGGTGGCTTACAATAATGACAGAAAATAATGAGGGACAAATGTAAACAGTGGGAAATGTCTGCTGATTAAAGGCAAATCACCACTGAATTCAGGTCATTTCAAAGTGCACACAACTTATACACAATATGATGAAGTTGTATGCAACTACATATCACTAAAAGAAGCCTTTGGTCAACAGCCATTTTACTGTTCCTTTAGTCAACAACCCTTTATAGCTACGTACATGATCACCACTGCACACACACAACTGTGCAAAACAAATTCATTCAATGTGTGAAAAGTGTCGTAATGAGTGAGAGTGCAATTGTCTTCTTCCACCGTGTAATCTGCAGCACTGTACGATCTTGTTGAAGCTATAACTGAGGATCTGTACTGCCCCTCCCATCTTAGTATCAAGCCCTACTTAGTATCAACCCCAACATAGCTGATACAATTGTATCAAATTATTAAATATCAAAGTTGCATTTTTAGTTAAAATTTGGGGAAACCTATCCTTTATCGCATTTCCAAGATGCTCAACTTAATATTCTATTTCTAGTAATCCTATTTCTGGTAACCTGTTGTAAGTCTGATTGCAATTAAATAAAACCTAGTGCTGTATGTAGGCGCCCGGAGTAGGAACTGCCAAACCACTCCAGTATTCCTGCCAAGAAAACTCCATGGACATGGGGCCATGAAGAGTCGCTCTAACGACACAACACACACACACACACAAGCCTACCTAATTGACAGCACTGCCCCCCCCCCGGGAACCAATTTTCAGACCCATCTTACTGTTTTTGCATTTCCCCCATTAATTTAGTTTCACATACAAACATTTTGGCACATTCTAAATGCTTGCACCAAACATGTGTGCTTGGGATGGGACCTACCTGGTTATCTAAAATGTTTCAAGTCTGCAGAGAACACAAATGGGATTTAACCATCCTTAGATATACATTTGTCTAATTCTTTAGTACCATAATCCATGCTCAAGGTCAATGAGAGTTCGATCAGATACCAAATCATGGGGCAGAAAAATGGACTCCCACTTGCTGATTTCATCCTCTTCACATTGATTAATAACTTTGAGCAGCTTAATGAGTTTATAGGTAGAAAGTGAGCTATACATTTGCACTTCGCACCAGCCCCAGCTCCAGTACATATTCAGTCACAAGCAAATAAGCAGTGTCGCTCTCTCTCTAAGTCAGTGGTTCCCAACCTTGGGTAACCCAAGTGCTCTTGGAATGCAATTCCCAGAATCTGTTGCATGCACATGTATTCTGCTGTCACCACTTAACTTTATTATTTATTTATTATTACTATTATTAAGACCAAATGTGGTGTTTCAAATCATGGAGTCTCATAGTTTAGAATTGTTTATTGTGGTGCAAGGAATAAAGATGTTCATGCTTTTTGGTGTTGACTTAAGTGACAAATGTTATATTAAACATGTAACTTACTCAAACTACTTCAAAGTTTGAACGGCAAAGACCTTTCTCTTCAGGCAAGCTTTCCCTGAATGATGTGACCTATTATGTGACTTTTATATGAATTTACCAGGCATGATGACATAGGCTTTGTGTTTATAGACTTTGTGATTGTGCTGTTGTCTGTTAATGCTGTCCCTCAATTCCCTGCTCTCAATACAGTGGACCCTCATATAACAAGCAGTTTATTTAACATAAAATCTGCTTAAAGGAAAAAAAATCCGGAGATAGGGGGAAATTGCTTAGCAGAATCGCCTATGGGGCAAATCCGTACAACAGAAAAACGTTCGTGATTAGGGATTAATCCATTTTCAATGAATTTCTTTGGGAACTTTGCACAAAGGAAAATTTGCTTAACAGAATTTCATTTGGAACAAATTAATTCATTTATTCAAGGTACCACCGTACTCGAATATGTCTTAATTGTATTGGACTTTATATTGTCCCTCATTACTGTAAGCTGCCTTGAGTCCTTTTTCAAGGAGAAAGACGTGGTAAAAATACTCTAAAAATAAAAAATAAAATAAAAATATCTCTCACATAACAAGTCTCTACAATCCTTAACTCTACAACCTCTATTTACATCTTCCAGGCCCTATCTGGCTCTCTGAAGGCAAGCACAGACACACACTATCACACAGACACACAGACACACAGACACACAGACACACAGACACACACACACACACACAGAGTGAGAGTGAGAGAGAGAGAGAGAGAGAGAGTGAGAGAGAGAGAGACAATGACTCCACCTACAACAACTCCTATTGGAGTATGCAAAACAATATCCCTTTAACATTCTAAATAATAAATATTAATGTATCAGGGGTGAACACCACAGAAGCCTTCACCACCAGGTCTGCTTGCTAGGATTTCTGGGAGTTGCAGTCCAAGAATACTATCTGGATTACCCAAGGTTGCTCTAAATGATTTTGCTTGGGTGCCCTCCTGTGGTGTCATATCAGATTATGTTAAAGTTTTGAATTGAATTGAAGTACTGTACTATAGTACATCAGTGAAGATTCTCACTCATCCAGGTGAATTTATCTGGAAGTTGAGTCATGGCAACTAGACCTCAGTTTATTGAGAGTTTGAAACGTTTCGCTGCTCATCCAAACAGCTTTGTTCGTCTGAAGGTACTAGTTGTGAGTCCTCCATTTTATAGTTCACTTGGCCTCTTGTCACCCTGGTCTGAAATAGGCTCATAAAATGAACAACAGCCTGAATAGGCTCATTAAGTAGACAACAGTCTCAATGGCCTTAAGGTGGTAGTACAATTTATAATTCCACTCACATACATCCTATGACATTAGTTTTTATTGATTTCATTAGGGATCTTTGATGGTAGGCTACTGTAAAACTTGGTCTAGAGATTGGAGTTATGTCCAACTTTCTGTGTCCCCAAGAGGAAAGAAAAGCATCCAAAATTCTTAACTAAATTTAGAGCTACCCTTGTCCCTACAGCTCGTCACAGAGACAGCATTGTATGAGCTTATTCAGATTTAAATAAGTTAGATTGATTGATTGATTGATTGATTGATTGATTGATTGATTGATTGATTGATTGATTGATTGATTGATTGAACTAGCAGACTAGTGCCTCAATCAAACTGAGGAGAGATTCACAGGAGATACCTTCCTGAAAATAAATTTGGTTTTGTGGCATTTTAAAAGAATTACATAGAGGATGTTTCATGTGTAGTGTTTAGTGATAATTGCCATTCAGGAGACAGCCAGTTGAATTTTACTGGCATGAGCTGTATAGATTCCATCTGTTTATGGCAGAACCACTGTGCTGTTTTCTTTTGTCCTAGAAATGGCCTGGCTTCAGTCTCCTGTCTAGGTTACAAATTCCATTCTCACACGCCTATTCAGCTTCCAGCTATCTACAGCCATTCTGTGGGCCATAACCTGACCCTAGCAAGGGCTCAAATACTGAGCATTTGACAGGCATGTTTATGGCCTTGAAGGACTAGTGTGTGTGGAATTGATTACCTATTGCACCAAACCTCCAATGTTGTCCACCAATGTGGCAGTTTGCATCATTAATCCTGATATGACCTTACTTTGTATTTGAATCTTCCTTTGCTGTGTAATGCTTTGGTGCAGTAGTTTCACTACTTGCAGAAAGCATTTCCTGTCTTTAGTATTTGGAAAGATTTGGTATCTGGGAATGCACTTTCCTGTAGCAATATTAATGTGATGTCTACAACCTCTGTGGTGCAGATCATGGTAATTCAGAAGTCTCTTGAAAACAGTATCTGCACCTGCCAGAATTTTAATTGTGGAAGAATGGTTCCCAATAAATATTTCTTTCTTGGCCCTGAGCAGTATGTACTTTTTGCAAATAATCTTGATTTTTTGAACTCGGATGCCAAATGAATAAGACTGGAAGAAAATTGCTTTCTAAAAAAAATCTGCTCTGTGATCAGCATGTTAGCTGGAATGATAGTGCATAAAAGCTTGTATGTCTTCTTGATTCTTTCAAGGCTACATCTCAATCATTTTTAGACATTAACCTTTCTCTGTGGCTCTCTCCATCCTATCTCTTATCAAGCAAATGCCAAAGCTAGAGCTATCACACAACTCACACACTTACACTAGATCTGTAAACCATTTTAATAACACAAAGCCTCTAAAATTTCTGTTTTTAAAGATAATAATACAGGATCCAATCCAGTCAGAGGATCCAATCCAGTCAGAGCTATGCTTTCACTCCTATTGTTTTCCATAGAAGAAATTAAAGCACCTACTTAAATCTCAGATTACTAGGATTTAAAAACAGTTAATACAACTTGGGGGAACTAGCTCAAAAAAGGGTTAATGACTCTATAAACAATATATTAGAGGAAATGTGGCAGAGGGAGCCACTTCAGAATCCAATTAGTTGGAGGTAAGGTTTGGAGGAATGTAGCAGATCAGGTTGTGAGTGGTGGCGATAAGCTTGGAACAGATCATAAATACATCAGGACTAACTTGCTTTCTCTATTTAAAGCAGGGAACTGTACTAGCACCAAAGTTCAGAATTTGGAGTCGGGATTAGAAATTACAATCCTTTGGATACAGAATTTTAAAAATTCAGAATCTGCCAGATATTTGAAACTCCATTATAGTCACTATGAATACTCTATAGTTGTTATTTCCTCTCTTAGAAAAACAACACACAAACAGGGAAAACATTTTCAAAAGATTTCCCTGTGTCTTCTGACTCTTGCCACTTAGTGTTCTCTGTAACTATAGCATTATGCTCTATGAAATGAGATGCTATATTACAGCACACATTGAAGGAAAAGGTCCTCCTTGGGACAGGTAAAATAGTACATCTTTCCTTTCTTTAATCTTTTCTTTATTCTCCCCATTAACACTAATATTGTTTATGCGTACCTCTGCTTGTCCTATTATTTGCATTTAGCTCCTTATCTCTACGTTTGCAACTGTTTGCATCTTCTTGTCTCCAAATCTGGAGAGTGTCTCTTCCTTCTAAAACCCATACACACTTGTACTCTATTCTCATGTCAGTCTCTCTGTAACTCATTCCTGGACTTCACCAAAGGCCTTTTGGTCTCGCTTCAGTGCTTATCTTGTATAAACTCTCTTCTGGTTTTGTGATGCGTTCTATTGTATTTTTGTAATGAACTGTATTAGGATAGTCACATCTCTGCCTCTTGTCATCTTGTGGGTTCTTCATTTTGGAGCGGCCAGTTTCAGGTGTATTTCTCATTCTCCTTTTGGGTGTGCTTATACTGCAATAACATACAGCATTCCCTCTCTGGGCTAAATGTTCAGATACACACTGAATGGTACCCAAGACACAAGGCAAGTACCAACATAAAGCAAAATTCCAACAGCAGCTTACAGTTGTAATAATTAGATCCTAGGGTGAACAAAGTATTGATAATCGGTATAATATTCTATTTTTCCTTCTTTCTGGTACTAAGTATGTAAGGTTAATTTCATATTGATTAAAAATATTCTTTTGAAACCTTTACATACTTTCTTCAACATTTTAATGAATACAAAATGTGTTTTCCATATTAAAGCAACCTGATACTTTGAGTTGTATTGCTTAGAAGCAATAAAGAATTTTTGGTGTAAGCAGATATGCATGGATATCATTTGTTTTATTTTGTTTTGTTTTAAAGATCCAGATCAATAGCTTTGTGTTTTAAATTTAAATAAGAGTGTAGCTAAAAGCTAAAAGAACAAAGAGAAAACATCAAAGAGTTAACATTGTGAAGAATCCTTTGGCTTTGGTTCTCTTATTCATTAACGGTGGTTCCTCTTTTTTATGCTGCCTTTGCAATTTTTCCTCTTTGCTTTCCTTTTCCTTTTGCTAGAATTCATTAAGGTAACTGTTTTTTCAGACGATCAGAAGGTAGAACACATAATACAAAATTAGGTTTCTATTGTATCATATTTTGAAATTTCTTTACTGAAACAGCTTCTGTAAGTAGAAAAGAGTCAGTTCTGGCAGTTCACAATAAACAGTAATACTTGATGTTGAATGTTATTAAGGAGATTATATTATCTCTTAGGAGCAGAGAGTACTGTGGGCAAGGGTAAAATTAATTTCTTAGTGTGCTAGAATATTTTTCCCTTGTAAATAGAAACTTTCTAATTGGAACTCAATAATACACTGAAAACTTGACAGATGTTTTCTTTTCATGATCCCATCTTGCTTTGATAGTTCGGTGGCCCTTTTGGTAGGTCATTTCAGCAACAACTGCAGCATTTAGAATACTGTATATAGAAAGATACCTAAGCCTGTGGGGCATGATGACAAAGCTAGTTTAATGTACAGTACAGTACTTGGATTTGCTTTCTGTAGGTCTTTGTTGATGGCCTAGGGAATGAAAGGTGGCCAAAAGGAGCCAGATAACTGCTTTCTGGCCCCATGCCCTGGCAGTGCAGCCCGACCGGTTTCCCTGTTATAGGAGGTTATTTAGAGTGGAGTACAGGATGTACCTCTGATGGATGGAGTCCCTTTCTCTGTACATAGGTAAGACTGCCCGCTCCTGCTGTTAGGTACATTGCAGCCATACTGCTATGATGAGGAAGCACATAAAACATGTTTGTAAGCCTGCTTCAGTCTGCAAGCCTTTATCTGATTTCTTTGTCTGATTTTATTAATTCCCCCCCCCCCCCCCCCCCCAATTCTACCAGGATGCCTTTTGGATCACTGAAACAGTTCTGTTTCATAGGACAACTCATAAAACCCACAGTCCTGGATTGGGTATTGTATTTCAGGAATGGTGGTGCAAAAAGTAACCTACACCAGCATCAGTATAGCTACCGATATTGATAGACAGTAATACCTCGGATAAAGAATGCCTCTGATAACAAATTTTTCGGATAACAAATGGAAATTTCTGGGTATAGGGCTGCCTCGGATTACAAACATTTCCTATGGGCTACCTCAGATAATGAATATCTCATAGTGCCTTGACAAAAAAAAGTGTACCCACAATGCATTGCACTACCTGTAGCTTTTATTAATCTTTGCACTGCTTTTCTTTGCATTTTTGGTGGGAAGAGGCTGGGGTAGTCTTGCTGGTTTCATTTCTCCATGTTTGCAGTCTTTTTTCATTGCTCTGCAGGCCAAAATGGGCTGGATTTTTCTTCCTGCTTATTTATTTATTTATTTATTTATTTATTTATTTATTTATTTATTTATTTATTACATTTATATACCACCCATCTTCTGGACGGAACTCTGGGCAGTTTACAGTTAAAACAGAACAACAGGAAAGTGGGGGGGGGAAGCAAAGGGTACCAATAAAATAGGGAAGGGACAATACCCTCCACAAAAGATAATGCGGGCGGCAAAGAGAGAAAAAAAAGAAAAAGAAAAAAATTAATTAAAAAGATCGCCATATGCCTCCTTAAAAAGGTGTATTTTCAAGGCCTTTTTAAAGGCGGGCAGGGACTGTGCTAGGTGCAGCTCACTAGGGAGATGATTCCACAGTATGGGGCCCACCACAGAGAAGGCGCGGTTACGCGTGAGCGATTTCCGTGCCTCCCTGGGTGTGGCCACCCTAAGTGAGCGCGCCTGTACCATTCGCGTGAGTCTGGTCCCAGTCGACCTCTGAGAGATATACTCCAACAGGTACTCTGGTCCCAGGCCATGGAGGGCTTTCAAAGTCAAAACCAAGACCTTGAACCTTATCCGGAGGACAACGGGTAGCCAATGCAGGCGAGCCAGGACCAGGGTGATGTGCTCAAATCTACGAGCACCCACCAACAGCCTGGCCACCACACTCTGCACCTGCTGGAGCCTCTGGACAAGGGTCAAGGGCAACCCCACATAGAGGGCATTGCAGTAGTCAATCCTCGAGATCACTAGGGCCTGCACAACTGTCCTCAGGGAGGACTCATCGAGGTACTGTCGGATCTGGGTGATCCTGCGGAGGTGGACAAAAGCAGCCCTGGAGACCGCCGTCACCTGGGCTTCCAGGGAGAGGACTGAATCCAGGACCACACCCTGTCAGTTTGCATTTTCCCCCGTTGCACTTTGGGTGGGAACAGGCTGGAGTAGTTTTGCTGATTTCTCTTGTCTATGTTTGCATTGCACTGCAGGGGGGTTGTTCGGGGGAAGGGGGGTCCAGCACTGCAAGCCTTTAAAGTGTACTTTATAAAAAGGTGTGGAAACACCCCCACCCCACCTTTTTTGCTTTTTTTTTTTTTGGACCTCTGGAATGGATTAATCAGTTTCCCATTCTTTTCAATGGGAAACCATGTTTTGGATAAGAAATTTTCCAGATAACAAATTGCCTCTGAGAACGAATTAAATTTGTTATCAGAGGTAGCACTGTATTGTAATGGAATTTATTTGTACCTCCCATGATTGCTGGAATTCCAGGCCCAACAATATTTTCACAGTATAATTTTGCTATCAAGGCTGATAAAAAAAAACTGTCTAATAGCAGCCTTTTTGTTTCCTTATGTTAGAGCAGTGGGAAAGCCAAGCCAACCTGCATAAAATATAATATGGTCTAGTTATTGTGAAGACACCATTTAGCACACTTTTATCACCACAACTGTGCTATTGAAAGGCTCGAAATATTCACTTCTATTCTGTTCCCCCTCTGCCCCCCCCCCCAGATTGACTTCAGGAAGGACTGAAGAACAATACTTGACACCACTGACTGTGAAGGCTACTTTTATATATACTGAAACCATGTCTGCAATTGATTTTGAGAAGTTAGCTGAAATAGGTAAGTACAGATAATACTGTCCATCAAGTTGTATCTTCTGTGTATTTTCCAGGTGATTTAGAAGAGGTTCTCCCCTAACTGAGAAACTTTGGCTGGGATCATGTGATATATTTGAGTTACAAACACTTCACAGGGTGGCACCTTATTATCATTTAATACACGCTGCTTATATGAATTATTGAGATGGGCTCTCTGTGAAATTCTAGGCTGTCGGAATATTGCTATCATCGCATATTGTGGCACAAATGGGAGTCATTACTCTAAACAGACAACTATTGAATGAAGTTGGAGCCTGTCTGGTGGTGTGTTATCTTTTGAAGATGCTCCAGTGAATGTGGCCATAGGGCCATCTCAACAGAAGACCCATCGTTTTGAAAAAAAAAATCAGTTTTAACACATAATAATACCTGTATAGAAGTGCAACTTTTAAAAAGCTATTTAGAGAAAATATAGCATACATCACATTTATTATGCATGAAGGGTAAGATGTGTTGATACCAGATCATTCTGAATAAGAAAAACCTTCTTTAATCCGAGGTGATACACCTTTGAGTACCTGATGTCGAGAATCCATAAAATCAAATTGCCATCAACTTGATGCCCTGCTTGTGAACTTCCAGGACTACCTACCTGACTACTCGATGAGGGTACCTTTCTTGCCATCTAGCAAAGCAATTTTTAAATTCTTATCATGTGAACAGTTCAGTCTACTAGCCTGTTAAGTAGGCATTGTGTATTCTCTCTACTAAAGGAGGACACAAACTATCAAGCAAAATGAAGGACGCACAGGCCAAGTGATTCCCTCTTCCATCTCAAAGCAATCAAAACATGTAGGCAAAGTAGTCTTGGCTGTTACCATTTCTTAGCATTCCTGTGATATCCAAATCTACCTATCTTATCACCCCTGCTAGAATTTGCTAATTAGCAGGTTGATTATCCCATTTCCTCTGTTAATGAACCACTGTTCCATTGATTCTTATCTGTCTCCAAACTTGGACGTAATTCCTCCTACCATGGAATAAATGTAGGGGACACACATTTGCATTATCTGAAGAAGTGGATTTTTATTTTAGCTCGCTTGGGAATAAATCTGTTAGTCTACCAAGCACTACAATATTTTGCCTTTCCATCTCTTTTCTTTTGCAAACATCATTTAATTTTGCCGTTAGCACCATACCAGTTATTTTGTCATCTATTTTGTACATGTTCTATCTGAAGAGAGAAATAACATTATATTAGCTAAATTGTGTAGTAGATGAGTTGGTGTGATTATGCTGGGTGATCAAAATACATTTATTTTGTGTAATTTATTTAAAATCAAAGAAAATGAATATGACAGTTTAATCTGTACATTTTCCAATCTTAATACTTTCCCCTTTCCTTTCTACCAGTGTGTGTGTGTGTGTGTGTGTGTGTGTGTGTGTGTGTGTGTGTGTGTGTGTGTGTGTGAGAGAGAGAGAGAGAGAGAGAGAGAGAGAGAGAGAGAGAGAGAGAGAGAGAGAGTTTCTGTCTCTTCAGTCACTACTGTTCTTGAGTGGTTAGGAATCAGAGCCTCATGAAGTCTGGCAAACTTGGATACTTTACAAAAGCACCTGAAACCAGTTGTAGTATGTAGAATCAACTTACAGAGAACACTGGCTTTGCCTCTTGGGCCTTATCTCTCTCTCCTTTGAATCTAAACTGAACCCTAGGTACACCCATTCTCCTACATGGTGCTAAGGGAGCCATAGAGGACAAATTGTTTTTCATGGAAGCCTCTCTCCCATGGTACGGTAGGCATGCAGGTTAAAAATATCATCTCTAAATGTCTTGCTTGGTTTCTTTTCTTGTTGAGACTAAGGTGAAATCAATCAATAGGTGTTTCTGGATACAAACAATGTAAAACATTGCATAAATGGGACCTCCAGCTCAGGCCTGGTAGACGTTATATTGATTGCTGGAGGCATATTTTCGGGGAGAGCGATTTATTTCAGCCTTAACTGGTGGGCTTCTTAGAGGCCTCTCCTTGCTCGGGGTCAGAAACAGAATACTAAAAAGTTTGGTGCATGTAATGGATGTTCTTGAGACATTTGGTGGATAGTACATTATTTGTTCTAGAAATCTTCCTGAGTATTCCTTAACACATGTTTTCATTTCTTGTTTTGCTTCAGAACTGCAGAAAGATGAAGCAGAAAACGTAGCTATGGGAGAGAACGAGGGCTCATTTGCAAATCTGTCAAAGAGAGACGTTGAAATAAGCATGTCTCACCCATATTACGATGTGGCACGGCACAACATTATTCATTTCATAGGTATGTTTGTTGAATCTTGCTTGGAATTTATTTTATCTTTGTCCTTCACTTTATTCTCCTGATTCACACTATAATTCCATACAGAGGTTTGGCATTTAACCTAAAGCAGTCATAAATTTCATTGCTTTGGTTTTAAGAAAAATGTTTACAGTGGAAATCTCCATATGGTGTGGAAGGCAGATCAAACCTTTGGGCTGTCCAAAACTGGCCTCAGATATATCTTCCTCCAGTCACATCCTACAGGTTTAAAAACATTTCTTTGCATACCAAGAGTTTAAATTTCCCCCCTCAGTTGCAACTCTCCTTAAGACCCCCCACTTTTCCATAAGGGTTATCATGTTGCAACCACAGTGGATTGGACATACTGTATAACTTCAGCATTTGAAGTTATTATTGCATCTGAATTTTTTTAAGCAGCCTACACCCTCATCTCAGTTGATGGCCTCATAAACTGGCAAATGTCATCCAAGCACCTTCAGATAATAGCTTTTCTTGGTTTGTGGAAAGATCTTTGTGAGATTTGTTGCTGAATGCTTTCTTTGCATTAAAAATGTCAATCTGTGTGACATTTTTCAGTGCTGAACTACAAAAGTGAGAGACAAGGTTGCCTTTGTGAGCACCCCAAAATGCTTGACAATGTAACATTAGAAGAGGAGTGAGCAAGGCAGACCTGGGCCAAAATTGTTCCATGGTGGGGTACACTTGTTCATGCCTGGTTGGCTGGAACTTTTCTCTCTCTGCCAGTCCTTTTTTTTTTTTTTTTTTTTTCATTTCTCCCTGGTACTTCACCCTTTGCCCACAGGCTGGCAGAATTCCACAGCTGGAAATGAAACCAGGCCTAATGGCAGAGAAGAATGCAAAAAGGCTAAGCTAATAACAAATTGAATACATGGATGACTAATCAAACTCTTAAAATTGGTAATAAGCAGGAAAACAGTAGCCCTTGCAAAGAAATGCTAGGCAAAGGCAAAGGCCATAGAACAGTGATGGCGAACCTATGGCACGGGTGCCAATGGTGGCACTCGGAGCCCTTTCTGTGGGCACCCGATATCACCCCTTCATAGCCACCTGTATACAGGTTAAATTACTGTATTGGCACTTTGCAAAAAAAGTAGTGGGTTTTGAATTGCAGTTTGGGCACTCAGTCTCTAAAAGGTTTGGCATCACTGCTAGAGATGGGCACGACTTGAAAAAAATTTTTTTCGAGTTGTCGTTAGTCGGGCCAGTCCCATTTCGGGTCGTTTCCGGTTTTCGCGAAAATTCGCAAAAATTAGTCGGTTCGTTTTTTCGTTTTTTCGTTGTCGTTAATACTGGTTTTTTTGGGGGGGGAGCGGGCTCCTGGAGGCACCTCTGTGGGGTGGGTGCCTCCTCTGGCCCGCTATAAAGGGAAAGTGGGCTCCTGGAGGCACCCGTGGGTGCCTCCTATCCTCACCCACTAGGAAGGGGAAGCAGGCTCCAAGAGACCCCTCTACATGGGGGTCTCCCCTCCTCACCTGCTGCTGCTGCAAAATGCTATGCAATAGCCATATGGATATTGCATAACATAATGTGCAGACATGAGACCAGTGTGAGAGTGATAGGGTCATGCCCGCCCTGCACAAGGCTCCCGCACCACCATGTCTCACAGAGAAGGGAATTGTACTTGCTGCGTGTAGTGCAATGCAAGCAAGTAGATCTGGCTTTAAGGTGGCTTAGTGCAAGAGCTAGGGTTAGGCTAGTGACGGGTAAGGTTACGGTGGGCTAGTGGGTTGCACCTCTGGGTGCCTCTCTCTAAGAAGACAGTCTGTGACGTATGGGTACGGAAAGGTTAGGGTTAGGGTGGGCAGGTTTTAGGGGCTTTTTGACACATCCCAGAAGTCTCCATGGCCAAGTGGCCATGCGACTGGTGGGATGGCTCCAAAAATTTGCATGGTTGTCCACTAGACATGGCTGGCCACTCGGCCAGCCCATCATTGCGCAGGTGTAAATAAAATAAAATAAAATAAAATCAATGGAGGACAGAGGAGGAGAGGAGAGACATTTTGTTGCAAGAAAAAACCCACTGCTACTGTGAAAAATCTGGCAGTTTATAAATTTTTGTTTCTGTTGTGCTTGCTTGTGTGTTTTTGGACCACGATTTCAAAAACAATATTGCGTTTGCCACCCCATTTTGGATCCCCCGCCCGCACCACATGGCATGGCGATGGCGACTCGCGAGTCCGGCTGCCCAGGACGGGGGGGAGGCGGGACCCCCCCCTCCAGAAACCACCCCTCCGGTAGGTGCCCTGCGCCCTTAGTCAAGCAGGCATTTTTCCGCCTGCTTTTTTACAATGGGTGGGGGGAGAGTTTAAAAGTTTTTTCCTGTGCCGTCCGTGCCGCTTGCTTGCGCTTTAATTGCGGCGCCCGGCGCGAGAAATTTGCTGGCTGCGAGCCTGCGGCGAGTCCCACCAGAGCAGCCCAGGACGGGGGATGATGGGGGAGGCGGGGACCTCCAGAAACAACCCCTCTGGTAATGTGCCCTGAGGCACGGCAGGCATTTTCCCGCCTGCTTTTTGGGCAACCGGGTTTTTTTTTTACTTTTAAAAACTTTTTTTTCTGTGCCCGTGTGGCATCGCGCGATCTCGCGATGCAAGGAACGAGCACGGCAAATCAGACCAAAAAAAGTCGGTTCGAGCTCGAAGTCTGGGGGAGTAATTCCCGTTACCGTTTCCGTAGAGTAACGGAACCGAGTAACGGAAACGGAAACGGAAATACCGCTAAGTCGTGCCCATCTCTAATCACTGCCATAGAATATAAGAGCTGGGCTTGCTGATGTGTACAGGTGTCTCTTTATCTGTGAGTAGAGGAGTGAAACCCTCTGCTAGTGCATCCTTTTCTCTTTCTGCCAAATAGTTTTCACACTGGAATTGCCAGGCATATTGTGGGACTTGTAGTCTATATAGGATGGAGGAGCCAGACTAGAGAGACGCAATTCTGATGGTCACGAAGAGTACTCTTAAAGGGCTCAATATCTAATGTTCTGCTTGAGGTCCAGGTGCCAGGCCATATGCCATTTGCCATCTATTGTGGAACTGTATACCACACAAGCTAAAAAGAGGGCGATGAATATATATACAGATTCTACACATCCTGGACATAATCTGCTTCAATTGTTACCCACAGGGCGACGTTTTAGGGCATTGCATGCTAGGACAACTAGATATGAAGATAGTTTATTTCCAAGTGCTATCAAACTGTTGAATAATTATTATTTTCTTCTTTTCTTCCTTTTTTAAGGATAGGTTATATTGTGTTGTTGTACTGTGTTTTTATTGTTGAATATATGATTCTTATATTTCCTTCTTATATATGGAGAACCTTTTTTTACCAAAACAAATTCCCGGTGTGTCCAACCACACTTGGCCAATAAAAGGCTTCTGACCATGTTATTAATTTGAAATGTTTTATTAAGATTTTTTAAAGGCCAGCATTTGAGGAACTGGAACTTTGTTAAGCATACAATATACAGTATGACTTCCCCTCCTTCTCCATCTTATTTTCACATCTCATGGACATTCCATTGCAGTAAGAGCTCTTAGTCTTAGGCGAGAGAGTGAGCTAGAGATATAGGTTATGCACTTGCCTTGTCACAGAACATCTTGTGGATTTCTTTGTGAATTTATGTGTAGGGTCGAATTTTTATCCTTTGTATTTAAGAACAACTTCTCTCCTTCCAAAATTTAGAACAACAGTGTGTTTAGCACCTCAAATGAAATTAGCAACCTGCTAACTAAGCTTTTTTGTTTGTTCTCTAGGTGATGACAATTTGGGGAGAAAGGTGATTGCTTTCAGTAGTTGCCGGTTGCCTCCCTCCTATCAGCTTGATCACAGCCGATTATTAGAGTAAGATTTCTTCTCTACACTCATGTCAGCAGTTAAGGCAAATGTGGTAGAGAGGTCTGGGCTGTCCATTGTGTTCTAAATATCTGATCCTTTGCCTGTCTTCATATGATACTATCTACCTTATGCTCTGCAATGTATTAGCCAGTTCTATGTGGTAATTGTGGAGGGGGAGTGCAAAACATGTATTTGACATTTAGGCTTGTCTGAATTTGCATATCCAAGTATAACATGAAGGCTGCTGGATGTATATATTCCTTTGGTGTGTTTTTTTAAGTGGTTGTCCTAAGCAAATTGAAAGCCACAGCTATAAATGTTAATTGTCTAATGGATTTTGTCTCTTTCAGATATTTAAAGTATACACTGGATCAGTACGTGGAAAATGACTACACAGTCGTCTACTTTCACTATGGACTGAATAGTCGAAATAAACCCTCCCTGAGCTGGTTGCAGAGTGCTTACAAAGAATTTGATAGGAAGTATGTATGTGTTCTAAATCACATTAAAAACCACTGATTTTAAAGGCAAAAAAACCTAGTCAATTTGAGCCCTTTAATTAAGATTTGATAACTTTTTCATCTTCCTCCTTTGTCCAGTTTGCTATCAACAACAGGTGTTTGTCTATTCCTGCATGACTCAAGCCTTGTGAGAAAGAAGACATGTAGAAGAAAACTGCTCCAATATCACATAGTGAGCCAGATGCCTGAGCATGGACCTTCATTTAGCCCAGGTCAACAGTTGAGCCCACAGCAGCAGTGAAATAAGCCATTAGCCATTCATTTAAATCAATATATATCACATATTCCAGAGATGAACACTGAAAACTGGTTCCTGTTGATCCTCTGGTCAGTTGAGAAGAATCATGACTTCAGCTAAATCATGCTTTTGGTTTGGCAAAAAATTGCATGCTGAATTTGCAATTTCTATGTGGGTTAGAGGTACCATTGCAAGGAGAGGGGAAAAACTGCCATTGCTTCCTTGGGTTAATACTGTGTGAGTTGCTAAATTGCTTTATCCACATCAGCAAGAAATCTGTCTCTTCGTCCTTTTTCTGGTGAACAAAATAGAGATCATGAATGATTAACTAATTGGTGAAAGCCAAGGCAACATTACCCTTGTTATCAGAAACTCAGTTGGAATTCCTCTCACCTTGAACTTAGAAAGCACACTGCAGTATTCACATTGCAGCCCTCACCTCTTCATATTTTCTTTGTGGTGCTAGCAAAAATGAGAAGATGGGAGTTCAAGAACTCTTCTGTGATAAATTAAAGCTTTCTTCCAACATCATTAGTTGGCACATCATCGAGTTGTCAGAAGTGGGTTTAACTTAATCTTTGTTGCTGCCACTAGTGATGAATTTGCCCATAAAATCATCTTATTACATATAGCAGTTCCAATGCAGATGTAGATCCGAAACTATCTGAGAACCACGTGTAAGCTGTGTGAACTCTTTGAAAGAAAAATGAGAGGAATAAATATTCTCAGCTTCACGTCTTCGTTTTCAGACCTTGCTCCTTGCTCCATCTGTATAATGCCAATATTAACTTAAATGGTTCAGCAAATAGGAGGCTCCTGGACAAACCCATGCCTCAAGAGATGTCACTTAGTACCTGTATGTGAAACCTCAGAGCTTTTTGTAGTTTCTGGGCAAGACAGTACATCATATTTGCCAGAGGGTGAGATCCAGATTATGTTAGTCACCATTTAGAGCCTCTGAAATCATCAGTAGCTTCTCCCATTCATTTAGTCAGGATTTATCTCACAGAGATTGAGTGACAAAGGATCCAGCCATAGCATACTCCTGCTAAGTTAAAATAAGTCTTGGTTAAGGTGGTGCAGAATTGCAGTCGCAGCTATGAACTCTTTCCAAATATGCAATTCAGTAAAATATAAAAAATGATACTTAAGTGAAGCAGGTTTAGAATTTAAAGTAACTTTCAAAATCTGAACTGTGGTACTATTGCAATAAAAATAATAGTCCCATGACAAAAGGTACAGAAAGAAAAGAACTAAAGGCTGTTTTAAATAAAAAGGTCTTTAAACATTTAGCAATGGTATCTCATTTAGTAAGACGATGAGCTACAAATCAGGAATTGTGCCGTTTGACTCTGCCATGAATTGCTATGTACTGTATATCTTTCTCTGTTTCTCTTATGGAAATACAAATCTTATAAATGTTATAACAGTTGCCATAAAGTAGGTTTAGTAAGTACTTTATTAATACTGACCTGCTTGTAGTCATTATAATGTGACTTCTTTGCATGCTGAAAATGCAATGGAAATGTTATGTAGTACCATGGGGTTGGGCAAATTTCAAGTGAAGTGTCTTACACAAAAATGTTGCGCAGCCAACTGCCAGTGTACAGTTGTAATTCTTAAAACAAATATAATTCATTCCACAGGTCAATTTGTTTCAAGAAAATTTTGTCTTACAAAACGCTGTTTCCCATAGGAATGCACTGGAAATGGATTAATCTGTTCTGGAGGCTATGGGTCGCTTCGTTTTATGAAAATCTTTTTCTTACAAAACACGATTTCCCATAGGAATGCATTGGGAACAGATTATCCTGTTCCAGAGGCTAGAACAAAGACAAAAATAATCATTCCCCCCCCCTGAATACATGCGGAACAGTTTTTCATCTTGCAAAGCACCCCAAAGGGATTTTTTTTTGTCATGCAGAACATGCCTATTCCCAGATTTATTTTTCTTCCTACGAGCTTTTTTTGTTTCGCGAGGCATTCGTCTTAAGAGGTACAACTATACTTCACATTGACCAGCAGCCAGTGGGCCTCAGTGGGTGGCCTGTGATTACTATGAAGCTCAACAGGTGGAAGATGAAACTGAAGTCTTTTGCTTTGTTCTGTTTATGCCCGTGTAGTATATTTGTCTGGCATATGTTTTTGTATGTTCCCTTTCCTTCCTATCATTCCTTTTCCAGCTTGTTACATTTTATTCCAATCTGCCTCCAAGGGTGAGGTGGGCCTGAGAAAGAGGTGGGTTGGTGCTGTTCAAGGAGGCATGCTGCATTTGTTTACTACTGATGGAGGAAACTGGGTAGCAGCTGATAATGTAAGGCAGTGAAATGATTTCAGCCTAACTGTAGCAAAACAGGAGACGTTTCTTGGGTTGCATGATTGGGTTATTTAGGCTGAGACATCAGCTATGACTGATACTTTCCAAAGCAATCACATAATATTTGGATGGGATGTCTCAGCCTAAATAACCCAATCATGATTCAACCAGGACTCCCATATGTTTTCATATCTGAATGCTAACATTCATCTCTCTCATATGCAATGTGGAGTTATCCTATGGCTATGTCCCAAATGGCATGATTGCATTGTTACACAGGACATCTAATTGGTTTATTATGGAGAAAATATTGAATGAATGGCTTGCATCAAAAGCTTCACAATTCCAATATCAATTTGGTTAGTGTTCAGTTCCAGTTATCTCTAAGAATGAAAAACAAAATATATTGGCAACAAATACTTTAAAAGAAATCTGACAAGTTGGACATTTATTCCAGCATGACACACCATTTTAAAATAAGAGAATAGTGAAAATTAGAATCAAATAATGCTTTCTATTGCTTGAATTTCTAAAGATCTCCTGCCTGTCTCCTTCTCCCTCCACTTTCCACACTCTTTTTATCATTTACAGATTTCTAAAGGTGCCATTATTATAGCACAAAACAATTCCAATACTGGTTTGTAATATAATAGCTGTGTAATCTTCACCTACTTCAATCCCATCAGGACTGACCATTTCCTCTCTCATTTTACATTCAATTTCCTCTGAATTAGATGCACTTGAAAGGAATATCGTATAATGTTTCAGTAATAAAAAAAAACATTTCATTCAATTGCAGCTCCTCTGCAGTACAGCACATAGTATTATGAAGTCCCCTAACAATTTAATTTTCCTTTCTGCAGGTATAAGAAAAATCTGAAAGCAGTCTACATTGTACACCCAACCAACTTTATAAAAATTATTTGGAAAATTTTTAAACCCCTGATCAGGTAAGAATTGGTTTCCTGAAGACAATCTTTGTTTAGATGGTGGCCAGATCACATTTTTGTGGCTGTTAAGTAGATTTGTAGAAACATCTGTGTTACAGAAAAGCTAAAATAAAAACACTTGGGAAACTCTTAATAAAAGATGTTAGTGGAGATGAAGACCTCGCATGGATATGCGAAATAATTTTGTTGTTTAATTCTATCCTTTACTTTCTGCTCTCCTCTGAGATCTAAAACATCCTATTGAAGTTAAGGCACTGTTTCTTCTATGTTTTTTAAATAAGCCTTCCTAACTTGTAGTTCACTTAACCTCCAAGGACAATCTGTTTCTTCTATGTTATTGCCTGGTCCTAACCATGTTTGTGTAGGAGTGAATTTGTGCCAGTTTGATAGGGGAAAGTTCTCTTTGAATTTTTCTTGTGATTGCAGTCAGAGAACATAAGCCCCTCAGCAAAGACCATGACCAAATGCCAGCTTTGGGTTCTGCATTTTAGCTTGGAGATTAAAATATTTGCATTATACAGGGCGTTTATACACAACCCCTAAGCTCCACCGCAAATGGCTGCAAGGTCCGGACCTTAAAAACGTTTACCCACCAGCTCCGGACTTTGCAGACAATTAAGTGTGACCCCGCCCACTTTAGCGCAACCCAGAGCAGTTTTCTTGTACCTGCTTTTTGGATGTGACAAATATTTGATCCGGTGTAAGGATAGTGAGTGCGGGGCTCTCCTGGCTTCTGTTTGTTGTTTTTTTGCGCCCCGCCCCTATAAGAGATCTGAATGCTGCCAGGAACAAAACGGAGGTAAGACGGCATTCTTTTCTTTCTTTTTTCTCCCTCCCTCAGGCAGCCAGCAACCAGGAAGTGCGGAGGGGGGTGGGGACAGAGGAAGAGCAGGAACCCCTAAGATCTCTGGTCCGAATTTAAGTGGCCAGCGGATCTTAGGGGTCATGTAAAAAGGCCCACAGTTATAGCAGCTGAACACCACTTTAACTGGTATGGTTTCATCGTTAAGGATCATGAGATCTATAGGTCATTTAGCGACTCCAAATGTTGTGTAATTCTAAATGGCTCACCAGATTCTAGATCCCAGGGTTCCATAGGATGAAGCTATAACAGGTAGAGTAATATCAAGTAGATGTGACTGTGTAGTGGAGATATAATTGAATCTCGTATCTGCCATCGTCCCCTTGCTCACTGTAGTTCAGACTCTATTCCATTATCCTCAGACTCTACCAACAGCATAAGAATAGTGGTACTGTACTAAACTTACAGGAGATGTTGAAGAGATTGCCAAAGTAAAGACTGTGACATCTTCTGTACTCCCTAAAAGTCTGTAAAATGAAATGAAATTGATTAATCCAATGACTTTCATACTTTTGACATCCTTCTATTGAGTGAGGCTGCATACAGGGCTGATTGACCAGTAATGGGTTGGCTATGGTGAACTGTTGTCCTGTTTGTGCCAATAGGAGAAGTTGATTCATTCCTTTTTGGACTAATACTGGTTGTACCATTAGTACCAGTTGCTGCAAGTGCCTCTCCCTTGACTTAGTTTGTGGCAGAGGGATAGAAAAACATTCTTAAGTCTCATGAGTTTCCACACTTTACATTTCACCACTTGTGCCACTTTTGTTTTTCACTGTGTACAGAGGTAGTGGTTTCTCTAAGAAAACAGGCTCATATTTCTTTCCCACCCCTTAGAATGAGCCTACTGTCTTTTATAAGGCTAGGGTAATCCTAACTGCATTCCTAAACTGTCCATATTTGTATACAGTTTTGCTTGGCTGGAATATATAGAAAAGTCTTCCATATATTTTAGGATTGCCTTTTTGTTTTCTCCTTGTGATAATTAGGTGACCTTCCAAACGGAAAGCAATGTGAAATAGGATGCACGTGGGCCATTATAACATTTTATACAGTATTGTTTTTATAGTACTTTCCATGATTTTTTGTACTCTTTGCATACTTTATCTCAGCAAAAAAACCTTGAAAAGTAACACAACATTACCTCTTTTGTACAGCTGGGGCTTTGAGGCTAAGAGACAAATCCTTAGTGTTCAGACATCTAGTAAAGTCCTAGCTTCTGGAATATATCCACAACCTACAAACAGGAAAAACCACTTTTCTTCTGCTTTAAGTGGGACAGGTTCAAAGTATTAGGACATTCTTGAGAGGTTGGACAGCATTTTCAACAGTAATTATTAGCAAAAGGTTAGCATCCAATCAGGGCCGGTGCTAGGGGTTTTTTTGCACCCTAGAAGAGAGGTGGGGGTGGGGTGGGCGGGTGGCAGGTGGGGGGTGGGGGTGGGGGGTGGCGGGTGGGGGGCAGGGGGCGGGGTGGGGTGGGGGATGTCGGGGGACGGCGACGGGTGTGGGGGCGGACGGCGACAGGCATGGGGGTGGGCAGCGATGGGCACAGGTGGCGGGGGGCGGACAGCGATGGGGGGCTGGTGGGCAGTAGGGGGACGGACGGCGGTGGCCAGCGGCGGGGGGGTGGTGGCAGGGAGCAGCAGGCTGTCCAGCGCCCTCTCTCCATTTTGGCACCCTAGGCAACTGCCTAGTTCACCTTAATGGAAGCGCTGGCCCTGCATCCAACCCAGTCTTAAAGTCAGGGAGACAATAGGAATTCTTCTGTTGCATATCAAAAAGAATAGTGAAACTAGGAAATACCATGTGACAACTTTGATATGCATTATTGCATAACAGAAATTCCTCCTCAGGCAAGACAGTAAATTATGTGTGTTGTAAAGGGATGTGCACAGGACCCTGCCCTACTCTGTTCCTTAATAAAGAGCACACCGGTTGGGGACAATCCACCATGTGCTCTTTTCATGATACTCCTGCCAGATCCTTGTACAGATCTGTAATGGTATGCAGGTGTTTCTCCCAGCCAGAGAAGCACCACACCAGGGGAAAGGCAAGGCAGTGGAGCTAGGTGCTTCACCAAAAGAAACAAGAAGGACAAGCAGATCCCGAATGACAGTCTGATATTAGCCCAGAGGTCAAAACTAGGTCAAGATCCACTACAACCCAGAAGGAAGAGCCAAAGGCATAGTCCAAATAGGCCAGGAGTCATGGTGATTCTATCAAATGGGAAAATAGAAACAGCAATATCAGATCATGGGTTGAACAGTGCAGGCAGGACAGAGTGGCATCCAGGGCCAGCGCTAGGATTTTTTGCACCCTAGGAGAGGGGTGGGGGGTGCGGCGGGGGGGCACCAGGGGGTGGCGGGGCGGAGGGCAGGGCAGTGGCAGGGGACGGCGACGGGCACAGGGGTGGGCAGCGATGGGCGTGGGGGCGGCGGGCGGACGGCAACGAGTGGCGGGGGGATGGACGGCGGTGGCCAGCGGTGGGGGGCAGCAGGCTGGCCAGCGCCCTCTCTCCATTTTGGCACCCTAGGCAACTGCCTAGTTCACCTTAATGGACGTGCCGGCCCTGGTGGCACCCACTGTGGTTTGTGGAATTGAGTAGTCTGCGTTGTTTTAATTCCTTCTGGTTTTTTTTTCCCAGCCAGTAGAAGTAAGTCCCAGTTGATTCTCAAAGCCATTGTGGAGGGAGGATGCAGGGAAAGACTTTACAGAGTCCATAAGCACAGTTGCTTTTCTTTGCTCCTTGAAAGGGAAGTGCAGAAAACCCCACTTCTCAACACTTTCAATCCTTTCTTCCTCTTCTCTTCCTGTCCTGTGGATTTGAAATTAGTGGAGCTATGGCAACCAAACTTTGAAGAACTAATGAATGATTGAGTAGCATGAAATGCACGTGAAGTCCATTTCGGAGGCAAGGGGCATTCTCTCACTTGTGTTCCGTGGTGGTTCTTTCTCTTTCCCCTCTTGTAATCATGGGGTGTGGATAGGGATCTAATGCTGCCGTGCCCCATTCATGCCTCTGGGCTCTTTGCTGAAAACCAGGAGCACCTTCAAAATGCACATATCATACCCTGATTCTGTTTTACACATTTGTTTGAAGGCAGTGCACATCCCTAATGTGTAGCAAGTTTTCAAAGGCACTGCTTTTGTAAGTAACACAATCTGATTGTTATTTTTTTATTTGGGGGTGTGTCTAAATAGATTTGTACACAGTGATGATCAGGTGTGCTCATTTCATAAAGTTTTGGCTTCTTTTTAGCAGAAATTAGCTGTTTTGATTAATAAAGTCTTTTTAAATAAGAAATTTTAAAGAAGGAATTGATTCATGTTATTGTCCACTAGAGGGTGTGTGTGTGTGTGTGTGTGTGTGTGTGTGTGTGTGTGTGTGTGTGTGTGTGTGTGTGTGTGTGTGTGTGTGTGTATATATATATATATATGTTTTCGTAGATTTTCACGGGTATAGGTATGCATGTTAGGGTGGATTCGGGTTTCTTCCCGTGTAGAAATCTGGTTGTTTTGGTGACGTTTCGACGAGGTCTCACTCGTCATCTTCAGGCTGGTGTTCTGGCTTCTTTCTTCTTGAAGCAAAGCGTGATCTCTGTTGAAGTCCTTCTATAAATACTGCTGGGGGGTGTGGTTTGCTTGCTCTGTTGCTGATTGTAGGTTCGTTTGTTCTTTTGTGATCTGCTGTGTGGCTGAGGCGATCGTTAAGGGCTTAACTGCTGGTGGGTTAGATGGCTGTTTAGAGACATCCTGTGTGGGTGAGGTGCTGGATGTGTGTCTATTAGCCTTTTGTTTCTTAACGACCTTGGTGATGGGCGTTCTGGCAGCATCCTGGGCTTTGGTGGAGTGGGGTCCTGTGTCTTGTGAATTCATTTTGGTCTGGCTGCGTGTCTGTGGTCTCCCAATGTTTTTTTGGCGTGTGTAAGTGTGCTCCATGTGGTGGCTGGAGTGGGGAGTAGCGGTAGATGGTGCAGTCGTGGTTTTGTTATTGGATGGTGGTTTCATTTCATCTGTGGGAAGGGTCTGGGTTTGTGTTTGGTGTGGATGGAAGGTGGTGGCATCTTGTGTCCTTTTGGACCTGGTGTCAGTCTTTGTGACAGAGGCTCGTCTGTTGACCAGGGCTAGTTTCCAGATGTCAGGCAAGCGGGAGGTGTCATCACGTTTATTCATGTTGTTTGGGTGTTTCTCTATTTCAATGGCTTCCATGATTATTCGACTGTTGAAGTGTTCAGTTTTGGAGATGAGTTTGGTTCTTTTAAAATCAATTTCATGACCTGTTGTTTTTATGTGCTGGAAGAGAGAGGAAGATTTTTCTTCTTTTTTGACTGCGTTCTTGTGTTCTGCGATGCGTGCGCTTATTCTCCTGTTTGTCTGTCCGATGTATGTGGCTGGGCAGACTTTGCATGGTATTTCGTAGACTCCTTGGTTTTCTAGCTCAATCTTGTCTTTGGGGTTTCTTAAAATGTTGGCTATTTTTTGTTCGGTGCAAAAGGCTGTCTTGATATTGTGTTTGTGGAGAATTTTGCTGATTTTGTCTGTGGTGCCTTTGATGTAAGGGAGGAGGGCAGTGCCGTTGTTCTCTTCTGTTTCTTGGTTCTTGGGGGGTGTTTCTTTTTGGATTAGTTTGGTGATGGTGTTTTTTTGGAATCCGTTCGCAATTAAAGCATTCGAGAGAGTGTGTAATTCAGTTTTTAGGTGGTCTTTGTCAGCGAGGCGTTTGGTTCTGGAGATGAGGGTTTTTGCTACGGAGTTGATCTATGCAGGGTGGTGGTGTGATTGTGCATTTAAGTAGCGGTTTGTATGTGTTTTTTTCCGGTAGATGGTATGTCCTAAGGAGCCGTCGGGTTTTTTTGTAGATTAGGACGTCCAGGAAGGGAAGTTGGTTGTTGGCTTCTATTTCCATAGTGAATTGTATTTTGGGGTGTAGGCTGTTGAGATGTGTGAGGAAGTTGTTCAGTTTGTCTTTCCCGTGTGGCCAGATAACAAAGGTGTTGTCAACATATCTGAGCCAGAGTTTGGGTTTATGTTCGGACTTCTGTAACGCGTTGGTTTCAAAGTGTTCCATATATAGGTTTGCGATAACCGGTGAGAGGGGTGATCCCATGGGTGCTCCTTCTATCTGTTTGTATCTTTGTCCATTGTGGATGAAGTATGTGTTGGTTAGGCAGTGGTTGGTCAGATCTAGGATGTGCTTGGGGGGTTGTATTTGTTGTGGATAGCTGTCAAGGCTTCTTGAATGGGCACTTGTGTGAAGAGCGAAACAACATCGAAGCTCACGAGTAGGTCATTGGGTTGTAGGTCTTGTTTCTTTATAATTTCTATGAAGTGGAACGAGTTTTGTACGTATGAAGTGATGGATTCTGCATAGGGCTGGAGTTGTTTGGCAAGAAATTTGGCGAGGTTTTGTAGGGGTGAGCCTATGGAGCTGACTATGGGTCTGAGAGGTGTTCCTTCTTTGTGAATCTTGGGGAGGCCGTAGAGCTTGGGGCATCTGGAAGATTTCTCTCTGGGGATGATGCTTGGCTTGATTTCTTCAGTTAAGGGTGAGGCTTTTATTTTGGCTTTGGTGGTTTTTTCCAGGTAGGTGGTGGGGTCTGCGTTCAAAGGTATGTAAGCAGGGTCTTGTAGTAGGTTGGATAGTTTGGCTTGGTAGTCAGATGTGTTCATCACCACTGTGGCATTGCCTTTGTCTGCTGGGAGAATGATTATGTTGTTGTCTTTCCTCAGGTTGGTGAGGGCTTTTTGTTCTTCTTTGTGTAAATTGCTTCTGGGTGGTTTGCTGGAGCAGAGGATATTGGTGACTTCGAGTCTGATTTTGTTGGCTTCATCTGGGTTGATTTTGGTTAGGCTGGCTTCCACTCCGCATATGATGTTTTCAGTGGGGATGTGTCTGGGGGCGACTGCAAAGTGTTGAATCCTTTGGACAGGACTTTGGTCTCTGCGATGGTGAGTGTCCTGTCTGATATGTTGTGAACTGTTTGTTTCATGGGCTGCTGTGGGGGGTTGGGCTTCTGGCGTTTTTCCAGTTTGTGGAGTTTGTTGGTGTGTATGTCTGTCTTGTGGGAGGTCTCTGTTTCAGCTCTCCAGGCGGCGAGTTGCTTGGATTTGTTCCAGAGTGTTGGGTGGATTTTGTTGCTGAGTTTGAGGTGGAGAGTGAGTAGGTCTCTGTTGGTTTGATCTAGTAGGTATCTTTTCTTGTGTAGTTCGTTTCTGATTAGGGCTAGTTCTGTTCTTTTCAGGATCCTTTCGCTGGATGGGGTTTTTGAGTGGAATTTCAGTTGGAAGCTTGTGGGGATCACATTTTTATCTCGGCAGTTGCGTAGGAATGCAATGTCACATAAGATGGTGGCTCTTCGGACTTCTAGTTTCTCGTAGGTTCTGGTCAGCTGGAAGGTTTCCTCCCCGTAGAGGTCGGATATTTGTTTTCGTAGATTTTCACGGGTATAGGTATGCATGTTAGGGTGGATTCGGGTTTCTTCCCGTGTAGAAATCTGGTTGTTTTGGCGACGTTTCGACGAGGTCTCACTCGTCATCTTCAGGCTGGTGTTCTGGCTTCTTTCTTCTTGAAGCAAAGCGTGATCTCAGTTGAAGTCCTTCTATAAATACTGCTGGGGGGTGTGGTTTGCTTGCTCTGTTGCTGATTGTAGGTTCGTTTGTTCTTTTGTGATCTGCTGTGTGGCTGAGGCGATCGTTAAGGGCTTAACTGCTGGTGGGTTAGATGGCTGTTTAGAGACATCCTGTGTGGGTGAGGTGCTGGATGTGTGTCTATTAGCCTTTTGTTTCTTAACGACCTTGGTGATGGGCGTTCTGGCAGCATCCTGGGCTTTGGTGGAGTGGGGTCCTGTGTCTTGTGAATTCATTTTGGTCTGGCTGCGTGTCTGTGGTCTCCCAATGTTTTTTTGGCGTGTGTAAGAACAAAAAGCCCTCACCAGTATATATAGAGAAAGTTAAGCTTGGCAGTGCTACTCGGAGCTTATTCTTTCAGAGTTAAATTGCGGGGGGGGGGGAGGAATAATGTTCACATTCCATTTTCATCTTAATATATATCTACCCTGGTACATGTTATTTTATTTATTTATTTATTTATTTATTTATTTATTTATTTATTTATTTATTTATTTATAAATGTGATCACTTTTTGCTGATAATCTATGGCCAATGCAGCCAAGAGAACCACAAGTATCATTTTTTTTTAAAAATGTTACTCTAAATTAAGAAAGTGAAATTACTGTCTATATAGGGATATGATGCATATTAACTAGCAGAGCTTTGTAAAATATTTTCATTTCCCCTCTCTGAGTATGTAAAGTGTGTGGGAAGAAATATTCTCCCAAAACACACACCCTGTGAATCTTTAACTTCCCCTATTCCCCTGAGTCTTTTCTGATGACACTGTTTTCCCACTTTCTCCCTATTCAGTGCTCCTTTTCCTTCTGTTCCATCCCCTTGATTACATAGCAGGGAGGGATAAGAGTTCTAATTCTCCTGCCAATCAGGATTGGCTATATTGTACACAATGATGAAGTCGCTAAGTACAAATTAAGCTAAATGAAGTTGGAAGTGGAGAGTAGTAATGAGTAGAAGCAAATAGGTCAGAAGGTCCTCAAACTGCTGAAAATGAACCAAAATTGAGTCTTTTTGACACTTGCTAAGTGTTTCACCCCAAACACAGCGACTGAAATTCACTCCTATTGAATACTGAATGAGTGTCTTCTGACATCTTTAAAAATTGGAGAGAGGAAAAAATGAGTTGTGGCCAACTTTGTTTTTTAGTGCATGATTGAACTAAGTAGTTTGCTCTTGATAACTCTCTAATAATGTCTGAATGGACGACTAGAGGTGTGAGGAAGGGCGAATAATGTTATTTCTGCCCACTCAAGAATTGCCTTCCCAGACTCCAAGCAGTGTTTATACAGGGAAGAAACACATATTGGGAATTCACCCTGTCACTGTCATTCCTATATCCATCCATCATCAGAGCAAGAAGGGAAAAGACAGCAGGAAGGTAGTTCATATTCTGATGTTGGAATGATGAATTGGGTTGATGAACCTTTTGTCCTATGGTTTAATCTTTGTACAAAGTGGGACACAAATTATTTTTTCACCAATTTAGCTTTAGCACTGTGGGGGGGGGAGAGTTAAGTGTTGACATGTAAACTTTTAACAGAGCACAGTGTTGTACATTTTTAACGCTGTATTAAGATAATGGCTTTTGTGGAATTCTTTTTTTTTTAATTTATAATTTTATTGGGTTTTTGAGGGGGGGAAAAGGGAAAAGGAAAAAAGGGGAGGGATAGAATTTAAAATTTACATTGAATATGTCAAGCAAAGTAAAAGAAAAGTAATATAACATATTGATAAATTGCCAAATATTATCACAGTACTAATAAGTTTGTTACTTCTTGCCATCTTTTCCGAGAGATCTCATCATAGTCTCCCTTTAAATAGCCGGAGAGTCTATCGATTTCGATACATTCTCTTATCTTTTCGTGGATATTCTTCTCTGTTGGCACGTTTGGTTGTTTCCAGAATTTCGCATAAAATATCCTTGCAGCAACAATTACATGGTGAAGTACATATCTCTGGTCATATGAAATATTTATATTTACTATATTTAATAAGAAAAGTTCTGGTCTAAGCTCTATCTTAATTTTCAAACATCTTTCTAAAAATAGTTTTACCATTTTCCAATATGCCTTTGCCTCTTTGCATGTCCACCACATATGGTAAAAAGTACCACAGTCATGTTTACATTTCCAACATTTGTGTGAGCAATTATACATCTTAGATAATCGGTGTGGTGCAAGATGCCATCTATAGAACATCTTATAACAGTTTTCCTTAAAAGAAATAGATTTAAAGATTTTAACTGTATTCCACAGAGAGTCCCATTTGTTTAGATGAATAGGATAACCAAAGTTTTCTGCCCATCTTATCATAGTGTCTTTGACCAGTGTATCAATCATTTTTTCATTTAACAATATGGTGTAAAATTACTAAGCAGCTTAGCATCGCCAGAAGAAAGTATTTTATCAAGTGGAGTATCAGTAGTCGTGAATCCCCCCTCTTTGGTGAGGTCTTTGAAGTGTGAATATATTTGTTGATACTTCCACCAGTCTAAATTGTAACCTTCTGATACTAATTTCCCTAATGGTTTCAATGAGAGGTCAACATTCAGAAGGTGTCTATAAGTTATAACTTTTGGAGTTTCACTTATATGGGAGCTATAAGTCGCTCCCAGCGGAGATAGCCACAGTGGTGCTTTAGGGTAGAATTGTTTTTTAATCAATAACCATATTCTAACTAGGGCGTTCCTTATCCAGTGTTTTTTGAAGAGAGTAGGTATGTTGCCCTTGTACCACATGTAATAATGCCAGCCCTTGTCTAGGCCATAACTCTCAAGCTGCAAAATTCTTTTGTTTGTCATCAGAATCCAGTCTTTAATCCAGGTCATGGCAGCAGCCTTGTAGTATAATACTAAATTAGGAAGGGCAAAGTCACCAGTTTTGGTTCTATCCTGTAGATAGAGATTTTTAATCCTTGCTTTTTTCTTTTGCCATATGAATATACGTATACTTTTTTCCAGATCTGTAATGATCTTAAAATTAGGTAATATAGGCAAGGATTGAAATAGGAAAAGCAGTTTAGGTAAAACATTCATTTTAACTGCAGCAATTCTGCCCATTAAGGATAATTGGAGTCTTGACCAAGTTTCGAGGTCAGCTTTGATTGTTTTTATAACATTTACATAGTTATCTTTAAGTAAAGAGTTCGAAGATTTCAGTGTCCATAAAATGGCATTGTGATCAGATATTGTTCGGGGCAAAGTTTCTATATCCCTTGTATTTAGCAGAAGATCGGATGTAGCCCAGCACATATCTATACGGGAGAAAGAGGCATATTGTCTTGAATGGAAGGTGAAACCATCTTTTAGTGGATTTTTCCTTCTCCAAATATCTTGAAGTTCTAAAATGTTGGACATGTCCAGAAATGATTTAGGCAGTGTGGAAGATGAAATCCTGGATTTTCCCCTTTTGGATGTTTTCCTATCTACCGATGGGGTATGTACAGCATTGAAATCTCCCAATATTATTAACTGATGGTTTTCGTATTGCAACAGTTTCTTGGCCAATTTTTCGAAAAAGATTTGTCTTCCATGGTTATCATTGGGGGCGTATATACCAACAATAATTGTTTCTTTAGATTGGATATTTGCCTGGACAAGGATCCATCTGCCTGCTTCTTCTTTTTCCAGAAGGGTTGGGAAGAGCTCTGGTTTAATATATAGTGCCACCCCATTTTGCTTCTTTACTTTGTTTGATGTGGAAAATAAATTCCCCAATTTATTTTGGATTAAATATTATTCATGCTTTCTCAAAATGTGGGTTTCCTGTAAACAGATGATTGAACACTGTTGTTTTTGGAGGAGATTAAAGGTCTTCCGACGCTTCTGTGGGGTGTTCAATCCATTGATATTCCATGTTAGAATTTTCTGGGCCATCTTATTTTACTTCCAACGATATTTCTTTTTCCCTGATTTTGGCCTGAGATAGTGTTTCGGCCTGGCACCTCCCACTGCGCCATGAGAATCTTGATCCTGCTTTGAGATCTCTTGTTTGGAGGTCTGATTTTCTCGGCTGTCATCTTTGGTGGTGGTTTGAGTATCGGTTGTATCCTCACCTTCGGAGGAAGACGGTGAAGAGGAGGAGGGAGAGTAGCCCAACTTCCGTGCGGTTTTTTTTTGCAAAATTTCTAGCTTTCTGGTGAGATTCAATTTTCTGTAATTTCCCTTCCCATTGGAAAGAGAGACCTTGAGGGTAGAGCCACTTGTATCTTATGTCATGCTTGAGCAAAAGTTTAGTAAGAAATGAATATTCTTTTCGCAGTTGACGGACATCCCAGGGGACGTCTTTCAATATTGCCACTTTGGATTTATTAATTTCCACCTCTTTGTCTCGGATAACCTTGAGGATACAATCTCGGCTGTATCTTCTGACTAGTTTGACTATTACCTCCGGAGGTAGTTTATTTCTTCTGGTATAAGCTGTAGGTTGACGGTAGATCACGTCTACCTCACGAAGGAATTCTTCAACGGGTGCCTCAAGTAAAGTTGCCAGGCTTTCTCCAACTGTAGTGTAGAGGTTTTCATCTTTATCAACAGTGAGGTTTTGGATCCTTAAAATTTTAGAGGAGGCTTCGATTTCCTGCGTGAGGACCAGTCTGCTTTTGTGGAATTCTCAGAAGTGGGGTTTCTATATGTATGCAAATAACAGCTATATCGAAATGGAATACAGTCATTTCTATTCAGATCAGACTTAAGCATGGTTTGTTTGTGTTTTATTACATGAAAATAAATAGATTCACTGTCATAGCTACTTCAACCGTTTTTCAGTTTTATGCCATATTGAAACTTAGATTTGTAATATGAAGAAAGCTTTTCAAAATATGTTTTTAAACTATTAATTTCTTTATAATGTTCTATTTATTTTTAGCCACAAGTTCGGCAAGAAGGTCATTTATCTGAATTACCTTAGTGACTTGAGAGACCATCTTAAATATGACCAATTTAACATCCCTGAAGAAGTTATCCGGTATGTGATAATTCTTCTTGTCGTTCATAGGTGATCTTACATTAAAGTGTTTTCTTGTGTTTATTTTTTATTTAATATAAAATTGGAAGACTTTTTCATTGATCAAAATTTCAATGTGCTTGATTTGTATTTCACTACTATTTTCTGCATTGTCAGCTGTAATAATGGATGTGCTTGAAGGCTTCCCACAGGTAAAACCATGTAAATGAATACCTACAAAGGGGCATGGTGGCTCAGCCGGCTAGAGTACTGAAAACTGTCGGCTGCAAAGGAGGCAGCTCAGCTGTTTGAATCCTGGGTGCCATGAAGTGGTGTGAGCTCCAGCTGTTAACCCCAGCTCCTGCCAACCTAGCAGTTTAAAAGCATGTAAAATGCAAGTAGATAAATAGGTACCGCCGTAAAAAGCGGGAAGGTAAAGCAGTGTTTCCTTGCAGCCATACTGGCCACATGGCCACAGACTTGCACAACACTGGCTCTTCGGCTTGAATATGGAGATGAGCACCACCCCTAGAGTCATACACAACTAGCATTCATGTGTGTGTGTGGGACCTTCACCTTCACCTTTACAAAGGTTAGAATATCAGCATCAGAACAGCATATATATGGGCCTGTCTTCTAGACTTCACATGTTGCAAGCTGCTTAAATGAGATGTCCTCCTGCCAAAAATATTGTTAAAGAGGTAGTTAATGGAGGCATGAGCAAACTCTGCACCTATAAGCTGTAACCAAATTATAGTGACCCTAATAGGTAGGTGAGATATTTAATGAGTGGCCTTATCAGTTCCATACCCCCAGTAAAGTAAAAGGTAGCTGTGTGGTCCAAAAAAACCCAACATACAAATCTTTGTTTTGGAGAACTAGGTAGTTACACTCAATCTACAGCTGCCTAAATGGTAACTGTAAAACAGCAACCAGACCCCTGAATTCCACCTAAGAGGCATGCCTGGTGGAACCCATCTTGCCAAGAACTGCTGCACTTAACATCTAACAGCAAATTTCTTTGCAAAATCTATCTTGTCATATACATTTAGACTAAGTTTTGGACTTGATGCTCTTCACACTGGTACAAACTTGATGAAGTGGTGCTTTAATCCATGAAAGTTCATTTACTGTATGATGATTTTTAGTGGCCTATAAAGGTATCATCTGTTTTTTGTGCATTTGTATTTTATACCCCCATTGAGTTTGTATGTCTGAACAGGGATTCAGACACAGAGTTCCTGAATTCTAGTCCATCACTCTATCCACTACAGCACACCAAGTATCCCTCCTTTGTCCAACTACAGATATAATTTTAAACAAGCCAGTCCAACACTTTAATATATATTAAAGTGCATTTTAGTTGTCTAGCACTCCTTAGATTAGTATGTGTTTATTTGATATATTTGCCAGTGCTTTTTATTTCATGTTTATGTCTCTGCAAAAAGGCTTTTAATATATTAATAACGGAATGTTCCAAAAGCAGTTCCATTTGCAGCTGTTGTTAATTTCTTTTTAAACAGGATGCATCTGCAGTTGAGGGAGGCAGATACGTACAAAGTGTTTCTTCTGGTAGTGGTTTACATAGAAGTGCTTCAGCCTGCTGAGGGAAATTGGGCTTTATCAATGTTTTATAAGTACGATTCAGAGCATTTCATTAGAACATGAATGTTGACCTCTGGATTTTTATACAGCATTGTGTAAAAATGTAATAATTAAAACTTTATAGGTTCCTTTGTGCCATACTGTACTTAATAAATAGGGACTTGTGATCTTGGTTCTCATTGCCCTTAGAGTTGCAACATGGATAGATGGTAGGTACATAGGAAAATGTAGCCAAACGTTGGAAATCACTGCCCTCAAAAGTTCTGTGCACCATCTCATTAAGGTGAGAGATGTACAGAAGATCTCCCACTTATTATCTCCAATCAGCTTCACCATGCTTCTCTTGTTTCTCCGGACGCTGGTGAACCTAGGTAAGACTCAGTGATGGTAATGCTGACAGAGACTGTTTTATTCACAAGCATTCCAATTTGCTGAGTTCTGGCACTGTCTGCAGGAAGTTCAAAACAACATTTACAAGATTAGGCACTGAGAAGAATGGTGCCTTCCTTTCAAGGAGAGAAGAGCCAGTGGCATTACCTAACAGATAACAAAATCTTGGTAGCTTGGCCAAGCCAAGACCTGTTTTTCATACTACAAACCCTCTTAACCAAAAATGCGGACACATGCTTTAAAGGATTTTATTAAAAGAGTACAGTACTGTGTTTTATAAAAAGAAAGGTAAGAAAGGTTAAAGGGACAAATTTTCCAAAATGTTACAGAAAGGGTGCAAAAAAATACTTGTAGCAAAATACAGAGGCAGTCTTCAGCGATTCAAGAAAAACACAACAGAAATCAACAAAGTCTAAGCTAGCCTACCTAATACTCATCCCTATGACAGCTCTTCAGATATTTGAAAAGTGCTAACTTATCTTCCCTGCAGTCTTCTTTTCTCTAGGCTAAACATGCCCAGTTCTTCCAGTATTTCTTCATAGGGCTTGGTTTCCAGCCCCCCTGATGATCCTTGTTGACCTCCTCTGAACTTGTTCCAGCTTGTCAGCATCTTTCTTGAAGTGCAGTGTCCAAGACTGGACACAATACTCAAGTTGAGGTCTGATAAGGGATGAATCGGGGACAAGCACCTCATGGGATTTAGACCTTATAATTCTGTTGTGTGTGTGTGTGTATGTGTGTTCTGTCGTTACAGTCGTGACCAACTCTTCGTGACTCCATGTGATTGGAGTTTTCTTGGCAGGAATACTGGAGTGGTTTGCCAGTTCCTACTCCAGGCGCCTACGGCACCTTTTATTCCCTGGTGGTCTCCCATCCAAGTACTAACCAGGGCTGACCCTGCTTAGCTTCCAAAACCAGGTGAGATTGGATATGCTTAGGGCATCTAGGCATCTTAAGGCAGCCTAAAATAGCATTTGGCTTTTTTGTTGCTACATCACACTGTTGACTCATATTCAGCTTATGATTTACAAGAATTCCACAATCCTTTTCACTTGTAGTTAGAGATGGGCACGACTCGGGAAAATGACGTTTTCGAGTTGTCGTGTGTCGGAGGCAGTCCGTTACGGCTCGTTTCCGTTTTTCGTGAAATTTCGCAAAAATTAGTCAGTTTGTTTTTTCGTTTTTTTGTTGTCATTAGTACTGGTTTGGGGGGGGTAGCGGGCTCCTGGAGGGAGCTGCAGGAGTCAGCCAGAGCCACAAGTGACAGACTGGCAGACTCTTTGCACCCGCTGTGTCTCACGTACTTGCATGTAGTGCAATGCAAGTAGATCTGGCTTAGGGTTAAGACAGGTTAGCGCAAGGGCTAGGGTTAGGCTAGTTACGGGTGAGGTTACGGTGAGTATTGGGGTGCATCTGGGTGCCTCTCTGACCCACTTAGAAGGACAGTGTACTGGCGTATGGGTTAGGCTTAGGGTTCGGGTTTGGGCTACGATTAGTGGGCTTTTTATGCCCGATTGGCACATCCCAGAAGTCTCTGTGGTCAACCTGGCCAAGTGGCCATGCGATTAGTGGAAAATTTGCATGGTCCACTCCCATGGGCGAGCCCATCATTGTGAATGTGCAGGTGTAAAAAAATAAAATAAAATAAAATAAAATAAACGGAGACTTTTTTTTGCAAGAAAAACCCACTGCTGCTACTGTAAAAATTCAAGCATTTAAAATAGCTAATTTTCGCATGTTTCTGTGGTGCTTTGGTGGGGTTTTGGGCAACGATTTCAAAAAAAATATTGCGGTCGCCATTTTGGATCCCCCACACTGCATGGCAAATGGATGCGCCCTCCCAGCCTGGTACAGTCAGCAAAACCTGGCCATGCGATTGGTGGAATGGCTCCAAAACTTTGCATGGTCCACTCCCATGGGCGAGCCCATCATTGCGAATGCGCAGGTGTAATAAAATAAAATAAAATCAACGGAGACTTTTTTTTGCAAGAAAAACCCACTGCTGCTACTGTAAAATTTCAAGCATTTAAAATAGCTAATTTTCGCATGTTTCTGTGGTGCTTTGGTGGGGTTTTGGGCAACGATTTCAAAAAAAATATTGCGGTCGCCATTTTGGATCCCCCACACTGCATGGCAAATGGATGCGCCCTCCCAGCCTGGTACCAGCAGCGCAGCAGTAGCAATAGCCAAGGAGAGGAGGGCGGGGAAACACCCCCCCCAAATAAAACACCCTTCTGGCCTGGTAGGTGCCCTCAGACAGTTTTCGCCTACTTTTAGGGCCGGGAATCAGGTTTTTTTTAACTTTTAAAAACTTTTTTCTGTGCCGCTTGGCATTGCGCGATCGCCGCGATGCAAGTAACGAGCACGACAAATCAGACCAAAATTGTTCGTTCGTCGGTTCGAGCTCGAGGTCTGGCGGAGTAATTCCCATTACCGTTTCTGTAGAGTAACGGAAACGAGTAACGGAAATGGAAACGGGAATATCGCTAAGTCGTGCCCATCTCTACTTGTAGTATTGTTGAGCCAGATGGCGCTTCCCCCCACCCCATCTTGTAACTGTGCATTTGGTTTTCTCTTCCTAGGCTCAGTACTTTGCACTTATTCCTGTAAAAATTATTATGTTGCTTTCAGCCCAGTGAAATCAGAATTGCTATCAAGCCAATTCAGACTTATGCAGAACATTTTCAGTGTTTTCCAGGTAAAGAGTACTCAGACATGGTTTACCATCCCTTTCTTCTGGGATTCCTCTGGGACTATGTAGCTCACCCAAGGCTGCATAGGCTGTCTAATTTATAGGAGACACAATGGAGAAATGGACTCCCAACCTGTGAAACTCCAGCCAGATAATAACTCCCTGATCTATGGAGGCTCGATATGTAGAAATACAAGGGAGTTGTTTTTTTCTTATGAGTTAAAATGAGATACATTGTAGCCACAGAAGGAGCAAGAAAAATAGCAGGTACATCCCGGTGATAATTCAAATATGGCAAGAAAAGTTTCCAACCTGTAATTAAACTCTGGATAGGATCTGACTATCTTTTGGCACTCATTCAAATTTCTCGGAGAGAAACATGAATGAATAATTGTTTTTCATTGTTTTTCAAACCTGTTTGCTCCCCAATATAGGCATGATGAAAATCTTCGAACAAAACGCAAGGAAAAGCTTCCCAGCACAGTGAAACTTCCTCCACCAAGACCTCCTCTCCCAACTCAGCAATTTGGTGTCAGCCTGCAGTAGTAAGTTTTATAGCTTCTTTTACCATTCTGCTAAGGAAAAGGCAGGCAGATTTGGTCTACTGCTGGCGCACTCTAGATGTTGAGCCCCCATCACTCTTCTCTCTCTGCCTCTCTTCTTCATAACACATTGGGTTGTAAGTCCTTTGTCCCAGGCGAGGGTGAGGAAGGACACCATTATTCTTCTCACCTTACAAGAAGGCAAGGTACTTGAAATATGTGTGTGTGTTGTGTCGTTACAGTCGTGACTGACTCTTCATGTCCATGTCCATGGAGTTTTCTTGGCAGGAATACTGGAGTGGTTTTCCAGTTCCTAGTCCAGGCGCCTACAACACCTGGTGTTCCCTGGTGGTCTCCCATCCAAGTACTAACCAGGGCTGACCCTGCTTAGCTTCCGAAATCAGGCGAGATTGGATGTGCTTAGGGCATCTAGGCAGCTTCTCTTTGTGGGAAATACTGCTTTAACACAATTTATGATTTTTGTTTGTTATTTATTAGACTTTTATACCACCCCTATAGCAACTACCAAGAATGCCCAGTTTCTGACGGTTGTTTTTGGGTCTCTCTCAGTGTTGAAACCCTATAGTGCCCCACTTGAGGTGGATGAGTGGTCCGGGAAGTTCCATTTGGGAGTAGCTGTTCTGACAGATAATGAGGTCCCAAACCACTTAGGGCTTTGTATCACATTAGAACCTTGAAATCAATGCAGAAACATATTAGCAGCCAGTGCAGGGAAGCCAGAACAAGGGTAATGTAATGGTGTTTTTTAGGCCCTCTTAACAATCTGACTGATGTGTTCTGTAGTAGTTGCAGTCTCCACATTAACCTCATAGGCAGCCCTACATAGAGTGCGCTACAGTAGTCTAACCTTGAGATTACAAGTGCATGGACCAAGATGTTGAGGACCCCAGCATTTGGGAATTCCAGGAATTCCAGCCCATAGACTTAGATCTACACACACCTGTGTTTTGCTCACCTGAACCATGGCCTATCTCAGAGGCTGCATGGGTTTCTCAGGCCCAAACTTCCTGTTCCAAATTGATTAAAAAGGGAACTGCTACAGTGCTTTCTGGAAGGCTTGGTCTCTCTACCATTTAGGTTCTATTGATGATGCCCCATGAAGAACTACATTTTCCATGGAGCACAGTGATAGATTCCTTTTCTACACATTATCAATAGGAAGCAAGGACCAAGATAAGACTGTGGTCCGGGCAAATGAAACATAGGTATTTGTAAGTGTCGGTCTGTGGGCTAGGACCCCCAGAATTCTGCCTGGAGAATTCTTAAGGGAGCTGTAGTAGTAGTAGTAGTAGTAGTAGTAGTAGTAGTAGTAGTAGTAGTAGTAGTAGTAGTAGTAGTAGTAGTAGTAGTAGTAGTAGTAGTAAATTTAAAAACTCAAGGCAAAACAAGTGACCCTTCTCTAGTGGACAACTTGGTGGCCTCCATGTGTTTTAGATAACAATTGTTTTCCACGGTTGATGGGAGCTGCAGTCCAGTAACAATGGCAGGCCACTAAGATACCTACAGTGATTCAGGTGTTAAGAATAACTCATGGAACTCCAAGAAATGCTGGGTGCTGTACTAGCCGAGAAAGTACTTAATTTGTACCTGGATAATGGGAACGTTTGTTCTTGTAGCAGCTGCTGCTTTCTCATGCAGTGATGGGCAAATAATTTAAGCTGACATTTCTTCTACTTGCCAGAAAAGAATGTTGCTTTTCTTTGATGTAGAGTGTGATGAGGCTTAATGATCATAAAATATAGGAATGAGAAATTATGCATACACTGCGCATGAGGCAAACTCATTTGGTATACAGAATTTATAGTAGTACACCTTGTTGGTAATGGGTGGACCAAAACAGATCAAACCTAATATGGAGTAACTAGAGAAATTTGCTAATTTCCAACTGATTCTGGATGGATACTGATGGTGCCCTCAGGTTCCAGAGGATTCAAAGGGCTCCCCTTTCAAAATGATCTAAGACAGGGACCTTCTTCCATCTTTAGTAACAGTACCCAAAATTGAGAAACCAAGGAGCATGCTTGTGAAGATCCTAAAAACTTTTGCTTTCACCAAAAGTTTCACCATAGAGCCAGTGTGGTGTAGCAGATAGAATGTTTACTAAGTCTCAGGGGACCTGGGTCCAAATGCCCACTTGACCATGGAAACTCACTGGGGTATAGGTGGGGGAATGGCAATGATAAACACTCCCTGAAAAGCTCACATCCCTCCAAAACACACTAAGTCAGAAGCATATTGATGATAGTAACAGCAAGTTTTCCACTGCATCCAGTCATCTGGGTAAGCTCTCTAGTTCTACAGCGGTATTAGGCAGAGTAGATAAGAAGGGTAAGATTGAGGACAAACACACATGCACACTAGAGCAGTGATGGCAAACTTTTTAGGGACTGAGTGCCCAAACTGTGATTCAAAACCCGCTTATTTTTTGCAAAGTGCCAATACGGCAATTTAACCTGAATACTGTGGTACCCCGGGTTACAAATGCTCTGGGTGCTACCCTTTGGGAAAGCAAGGATCAAAGAGCAGGTGTTTGAATTTCCCGTGGCCGCAGCACCCTCGCCTCAGCACCTGTGGGAAATTCAAAAACCTGCTCTTTGATCCTCGCTTTCCCAAAGGGTAGCCAGGGATGGCGCTTCCATTAAGGCGAACTAGGCAGTTGCCTAGGGCGCCAAAATGGAGAGAGGGTGCTGCACAGCCTGCCACCCCCCGCCGCCCCCTACCACTGGCCACCACCGTCTGTCCCCCCCACCTGCCAGCTGCCCGTCACCATCTGGCCATCTCTGCCCACCACCGCCTGCCCGCCGCCCCCACGCCCATCGCTGCCCACCCCCCGCGCCTGTTGCCGTCCCTGCCCCCCGCTGCCGCCCTGCCCCCTGCCGCCACCGCCCTGCCCCCCGCCCCCACCCACCACCACCCTGCCCACCCATCAGATGCCTTTTGCCTAACATGTTCTTTAACAGGTTTAATACATATTACAGCAATTACTACATAATAATTTTATGATGGAGTCCTGTTCTCTCTTTACTGATGCAGTGTTTCTGTTGTTTTTCTCTATGTGGTATGTTGGCTGTTGTAGTAGAGGACGTGCCACAATGGCATACAAGAAGACAATGGCACTCTTTTGTCAAACTGAAAGACTTTGTCAAAGAGTATTGAATGAATTGTTTATTTACGGTCATAGACCAAAAAATACATGGTAATCAAATTCGAAAGACAACACCAATAATACAAATATAATTGGATAGATTAAAAGTTAATAACGTGTAGCCAAGGAAAATATTAATAGACATATAGTTGCATAGGATAATAATAAACAATTAATTATTCTAAATATTATATTAAAATATGAGAGGGTATTATATCATACACTGAAGAATTAGGGGATCAAATATTTGATGACAAAATCATCTTACGGGATGCCATGACTGCCACACAAAATCTGGCCATTATCATAGTTATATTTGTGTTTTTATCGGCTAGTAAATACTCAATATAAAATTTACTGGGTCTACCCGGGAACCTTTGAAAAATTGGATATAAAAGCTCTTTGCGTAGGTCCCTGTAAAAGCTGCAATACAGAAGTACATGTTCCAGGGTTTCGACATCCCCACAGTCACAGGGGCATAAACGTAGATGATAGGGAACCCGTTGAAATCTTCCATCCAACAGTTTGGAGGGTAACACATTTAATCTGGCTAAGGTAAATGCCTTTCTGAATTTGGGGATAGCTATGTTGTTCAGATAGGGGGGGAGCATAAACACATCATTACATGTACTACTTAAGTGAGATAAAAGGCCCCGGTTCTGTTGAAGTTCAATGTCTCTGAGCCTTTGATGAATGGCAGTTCTGGCACTACTATAGCCCAGAGAAATAACATGCTTTACTGAAAAGCCAAGAGATCTACATTCATGTTCTAAGAACCGTTTCCACTTGGAATGAAATGAATCTGTAAGGATCAAAGGGGCCAAGCCGACAGGGAGAAAGAGAAATTTTAACCAAGTATTAAATAATTGCACTTTGGCTCGGAGACCCACAGAGGTTAGGCCAGCCTCCATTCGGATGGCAGTGTTAGAGACACATGGAGGTACCGCAAATATGGTTCTCAGAAATTTGGTTTGAATTCCCTCGAGGGAACTCAAGTTGGAGTGGGCAAATAGTTGAGCACCATATAGCACATGGGCAAGCACTTTGGCCTTAAAAACCTGGAGAGCAGAGGGAATATGTTGGCCACCCTTAGAATAAAAGAATCTAAGTACAACAGTAATGATTTTTCTAGAATTAATTATAACATTTCTAATGTGGGGAAGCCAAGATCCAGAGGAGTGGAAAAGAATACCTAGGTATTTAAAGCTAGAGACCTGCTCAATCCGATTCCCATTAATGTACCAGTTATGTTTGATTCTTCTTCTAGTAAAGATCAATACCTTCGATTTAGAATAATTAATGATTAGTTGTTCATTGGCACAAAAGGAGGAAAGTGTTCTTAAAAGACGCCGTAAACCAATACTAGACAAGGATAATAAAACTGCGTCGTCTGCATATAAAAGAATTGAAATTGGGTGATAAGATAACTTAGGAGGGTGGAAGTTGGGGTTTGATAAGCTATCCACTATCCCATTAATATAAAAATTAAATAATAGGGGAGCTAAAATACAGCCTTGCTTAACACCCCTTAGAGAAGGGATTGAATTTGTTAAAGTTCCTGCTTTATTGCATACCACTTTCAGCCGTGTATTTTCATAAAGGCATCGCATCAACAGTAAAAGACGACGGTCAATGGAAGTGAGTTCAAATTTGCTCCAAAGACGCTCTCTGGGTACCAAATCGAAAGCAAATTTGAAGTCAATAAAGGCCGCATATAACGAGCCACCCTTGGGTGAGGCGTATTTATCTGCCAAATGCTGCAGAATAAGGGCTTGGTCGATAGTTGATCTACCGGAACGGAAGCCTGCTTGTTCATCCGCTAAAATATTATTTGTGCTAAACCAATCTGCTAATTTGTTATAAAGGAATCTCGCGTAAAGTTTACTGATTATGCTCAGCAGACTTATGGGACGATAATTGGCCGGATCATGTTTATTACCCTTTTTGTAAATGGGAATTATGATGGCCAGGCCCCAGTCCTCAGGTATTATAGCAGTGCAATTAATCCACGAAAATAAGGAGGCTAACACCGGGGCCCACCATTCTGGGTTAGCCTGGAGTAAGTCAGCAGAAATAAGGTCAGCACCAGGTGCTTTCCCAGATCTTTGTTGGTTAATTAAGGAAATAATTTCACCAGCTGAGACAGGAGGCCAGTTCACTAGAGATGCCAATTCCTCCTGAGGTAGCGTTTGATTGCAGGGCTCTGAGGTAAATCTATCTCTAAAATGTTTCTCCCAGACTGCAGGGGAAATACAGTAATCCTGGATGGAATAAGTATCTGACATACCCTCGGAGACAACTTTCCAAAAGGCGGTGGAATCCTTAAGTTGGGAAGCAGTAATTAGACGTTTCCAATTCTCTGATTGCGCCTGAGCTTTTTTCTTCCTGATCAAGGCCTTGTAGTTCTGTTTTAGAGTGAACCAATTGGAAGGGATCTTAGCTAAATTCTGGTTCTTATAAGCCCAATAATTAGTGACTAAAATTCTTTTGGCGGCTTTACACTCATGATCAAACCAGGGTTTGGAGTATCCGTGATAAACTGGCTTGGCCTCGCGGGGGACCTTAATTAGATACTGTTGAAGAGAGCCAATGAGTTCACCATATACTTTGAGTAAAGAAGAATGTGAAGAAGCGGAAGTAATTGATTTGCCCAGATGCATAAAGGCCTCAGAGTGTAATAGATGATTTATAAGTTCACTCATTTTAGGTGACCATTTCGAGCAAACAGCCCGTTTTTCAACTGTGTGCTCGATATGGCATATACTGTCAGTAAATATAGTTAAATCATTAATCTGAAACTTTAGAGTCAGGGGCAAATGATCACTTTCAAGCCGACAATCCACCTTAAAATCTCTAATAGAATCAACACAGTTACGAGAGACTATAATGTAATCTATAACAGATGCACCCATGGGGGATATAAAAGTATATTCACCCGGCCTGTCTCCCCAGCAGCTACCATTTAGGATGACCAAGTCCAGAATGTCTTGATAGTTGTATGGTAATGGCCCCTCCCAAGTATGCAAATTGACTGCATCCATCAGGTGGGGCCAAAAACAATAAAAGGCTCATAAAACTTTGTAGTACTTTCAAAGATTGTTAAAGGGAGCATTAAAAATAAATTAATGAGATCTTATTTTATAAGTCTTGTTCAGAGCATTAATATATTTAATGCTGTACTTCCATTTGAGAAAAATAAATGGAATGGTCTCCTTTTAATTCTACATTCAAAGTGGCTTTCAAGAATCCAAGAAAGATAAAATCTGTATGATTAGGGGGGGAAACCATCTCCATCAGATTAGGTGTCTATTCAATGCACACACAACCTTTTCTGTTTCTATTCTTCATGCCCTTTGGCTAATAATGCAGGGCAAGGCTGTTGTCCCACATGATCTTTGCCGTAGTTGTTAATAGAAACTGTGCTGTAGAATTCCAAGTTGAAGGGTGAGGGGGGAAATCGGTCTGAAAAGGCTAGCACGTTTTTGACTTCTAATCTTTGGTCTTGTTTGAGAATAGTAAATGATGCTCATTAGAGATGGGCACGACTAGGGAAAATGACGTTTTCGAGTTGTCGTGTGTCGGAGGCAGTCCGTTTCGGCTCGTTTCCGTTTTTCGCGAAATTTTGCAAAAATTAGTCGGTTCGTTTTTTCGTTTTTTCGTTGTCGTTAGTACTGGTTTGGGGGGGTAGCGGGCTCCTGGAGGGAGCTGCAGGAGTCAGCCAGAGCCACAAGAGACGGACTGGAAGACTCTTTGCACCCGCTGTGTCTCACGTACTTGCATGTAGTGCAATGCAAGTAGATCTGGCTTAGGGTTAAGACGGGTTAGCGCAAGGGCTAGGGTTAGGCTAGTTACGGGTGAGGTTAGGGTGAGTATTGGGGTGCACCTCTGGGTGCCTCTCTGACCCACTTAGAAGGACAGTGTACTGGCGTATAGGTTAGGCTTAGGCTTAGGGTTTGGGCTACAATTAGTGGGCTGTTCATGCCCGATTGGCACATCCCAGAAGTCTCTGTGGTCAACCTGGCCAAGTGGCCATGCGATTGGTGGAAAATTTGCATGGTCCACTCCCATGGGCGAGCCCATCATTGCAAATGTGCAGGTGTAAAAAAATAAAATAAAATAAAATAAAATCAACGGAGAATTTTTTTTGCAAGAAAAGCCCACTGCTGCTACTGTAAAAATTCAAGCATTTAAAATAGCTAATTTTCGCATGTTTCTGTGGTGCTTTGGTGGGGTTTTGGGCAACGATTTCAAAAAAAATATTGCGGTTGCCATTTTGGATCCCCCGCACTGCATGGCAAATGGATGCGCCCTCCCAGCCTGGTACCAGCAGTGCAGCAGCAATAGCCAAGGAGAGGAGGGCGGGGAAACCCCCCCAAATAAAACACCCTTCTGGCCTGGTAGGTGCCCTCAGACAGTTTTCGCCTACTTTTAGGGCCGGGAATCGTTTTGTTTTTTTAACTTTTAAAAACTTTTTTTCTGTGCCGCTTGGCATTGCGCGATCGCCACGATGCAAGTAACGAGCACGACAAATCAGACCAAATTGTTCGTTCGTCGGTTCGAGCTCGAATTCTGGCAGAGTAATTCCCGTTACCGTTTCCATAGAGTAACGGATACGAGTAACGGAAATGGAAACGGGAATACCGCTAAGTCGTGCCCATCTCTAATGCTCATTATTTGGCAAGTATCACTCTCCCTCTACCAAAATCATCCTATTAAAATAACTTGAGCATTTAATTTTGAATCTTTAATTGGGAAGATGGAGAGGAGATGTGTCAAGTTATAGCACAGGGCTTTAAAACCCTTCCGACCTTAGTGAACACTTTCCATGTGGAGCTATCCACTCAGTGTCTGTCACAGTGGAAGCCCACAACTAATTTTGTGGTAACCTAGGCCATTATTCTCTTGAGCTTCCTCTGAATGGGATATCCCACTATTGTAATAGGGAAAGTTCTGCATAAACTTGCACTCCCTGTGCAGGTACTGCTGTTGCACATGCAGATGATGGACTTAATGGATATTGCCAGTGATGCAGCGACAATGGTGGTCCATGCAGTCCAAAAAGCTCAAGAACATATTGGCCCTAAAATTTACCCTCAATTTGCCTCTGGCTACACGCTTCAAGAAACAGCATTGGTAGATTGAAGCAGATTATAATAGGATTAGGGCAGTTCTCCCCTTAAAACTTCAGGGGGAGCAGTTCATCACCCTTCCCTCCCAACAGCCCTTGTGATGTGAACAATATGTTCTCATTGTCTATCATTACTGATCTTCTCAAAGAGGCAACTTGCATGAAGGTCCAAGGATGCAGAGTGATTTGTTAACGTGGTTCAAAAATCACTTCAGCGAGGGCCATGTGATTAAGAGACACTGTTGAGGCTTAACTGATTGATTTAGGCACCAGATCCTATCCAGTGTGGTCAGTCTCTGCAAGTATCAGTGGTAGGAGGGAATAGACCGGGAGAAGATGAGAGAGAAGTGACAACCTCCTCTCTTCCAAGTTCGAATTTTCAGTGCAACATGAGGTGGTTTAGGCCAGGCCTGTATAAACTCGAAAGCTTGCAATGTTCTTTATTTTTTATTTTTAATAGTAGTCTATAAAGGTATCTCCTGTAACTTATTTTTGCAGTTCTGTTCTGTATCTGCATGATGATGGGAAGGCCTTTACAGTTGGTAGGTTGTGATATCATGTGCTCAGGGGTAGCACCTAGAAGGTCAACATTTATTTCTTGATGGAAAGATTAGGCTTCTGGGTCTCCATGGAATACAAAATTAGTAGATTTTTCTGTGCATACTGGGTGGGGGTGTCTCTTTGCACACCTAAGAATGAAATCTTGTCTACAAGCAGGCTGTCACATGATTCCTGCTTATATACAGGGGTATACCTGAGTGTGCAAATGGATTTTGTTATAGAACAGTGCCTGGAGGTACTTAAAATTTATGTACACAAAACTGCAATATTCAGTTCACAAACACACTTGAATGGGAGCTTGTCATGAAAGGACATTCTGTACTATGGCCTTCTATGTCATTGAAATCTTGCTCAGAACTATGCTTTCTTCTCTCAAACAGCCTCAAAGCTAAAAATCAAGGCGAATTAATCCCACCAGTAATGAAACACACAGTATCTTATTTGAAGAGAAAAGGTGAGAAGCCTTGCTGATTTTTGGTAAGATTTACACTGTGAAATGAGTTTGAATGTGAACAGTTGCACAAATGTATGTATGAGCACATTGATTTCTGCACATTTGGGCTTAGTGGTGAAACCAGCCCCTGCAGCAATACATGAGCTGAAAGATTCACCATATCTCGCCAAATAGCTGTACGGTAGTTGCCTAATGTTAGATAACAGCACTCACAGCATTAGCACCTGAAAGGAGTTTTCATTTCCTTATTGAAAATACAATTTATGTCTTGCTGCTCAAAAGGTGGAAGGGCCAAAGAAAGGACAGTGTTGCTGACACAAGCAGAGGGGTGTGCATGGTGAACAGCATAATCCTGTTGTTATACCATCTGACAGCTACTGTAAACATTTCATCAGACTCTGTGGTGTCGTTCTCTAGAGAATTATAGCACCTTGGAAGATATCTCTTTGAAAGTACTCTTATGGCAGGGCTGATCCTTTTGGTGAACCGAGATAGCCATGCTAATTTAGAGCACTGGAAAGAACTGTGAAATTTTTTGTTACTTAATATATGGGTATTTTTCCTACCAGGTAGAGGGGGAGATGTGTGGGAATTTTTGCCTCAAGAACAAAAATGATTGTTGTCACTTGGATATTATATACTAGCATGCCATGGAGAAATCTAGGACTAAAATCCTGTTCCTTGGTGGACTTTGCATGGCAAAATTTGATGTGGGGATGCTTCCAATGATCCTGCCTCCTCAGGATAACTGTTCAGTGGGCAGTCTTAGGCATTGGTCCTGAGAGTTGAGGGAATGGCTGCTTTTAAAAACTTATAGGTAAAGCGATTTAGAGTTTATGGACACTGGGGCTAGGAGGATCCACTGGTAAGGTGCCACCTTTGGGGAAAAAAGCCTAACAACAGATGGCGAAGGCTGTTGGGATATTCCACTAAAGAAAGTCCCATGGAATCCACTCAGATCCCAGAAAATAGGTGGAAAACGTTAAAGAAAAAAGATGCTGCACTCAGAAATACAGATGGTCTTTTGCAAGGGCCATTTGAAAATGTCATATGTCAAAATGCATATACACAGAAGCATTGAGTCCCTGAGCTGTATTCAATAAAGGCTCTATATTTACAATCATTTGCTTCAGATATTTTTATCTACTCTAAGCTAAGCATGATGTTTTGCTTTTAAGGTCAGGAAATGGCAAGTGAAGCTCTCTTCACATCCTGGTCTAAAGAGTGTAATTGATTTTTAAGATGAACTTCCAGTAAAAATCAATGGGAAACATTGCTTTTGAAACAGAAGCATGCAATGCTCACTTGTTCCCGTGCTTATTTAATGAAATACATTTACATCCCAGTTCTTTGGAATAGGAGGTTTAAGTTCTATGAATGTAATATTATAAATGCATGTGTTTTTTCCTTATGTACAAATTGCTAAGTGCAACATTTTTTAAAATTTAATTAATGTCCAAGCCTTTCTCCCAAGACTTGTGCCCCAAGTAGCTGCTAACATGATTAAAACCACAAAGTTAAAAGAAATGTATTTCATTAAAAAACAAAACAAAACACCACTGACCAGAATTATATATTAGCAGCAGTTGAATTAAAAGTGATTTAAAACCAAAATGGTAAAGTACAGCATCCTCTGTTTAAAGCAGCTTCTTGTCCATCTAGAAAACTTACCTTGCCAGTTTCCTGACAAAATCTGATTCAGTAAAAAGGACTTTGCCTGCCAGTGGATGGAGCCAATAAGGAAGGAGCCAGCGTAAACTCCCTTCCTCCATCACTTGGGCATAGCTACTTGGAAGGTTTCTAACATGTGTCTTCCTGAACCAAATAGTCTGCATCTCTGAGAGTAAAGAGAGCAGAATATCCTCTTAGGAATATCTTAAAGTGTAAGCAGCCTTAGTACTTTAGATAGCCTGGACACCAAAGTGGATAATGATTTGTAGGTCATAATCACCACTTGTAGTTGTCACGAGAAACAGAATGGTCGGCAACAAAGCTGTTGTATCAAGAAGTTGAGTTCTTCCAAATGCAGGCTCCAGTCAACAATTTGCTCACAGTGTTTTAGACACAGTTCAGTTTTCAAACTTATTTCAGCCAGCCTCCTAAGACCCTTTGCTGTCCCTTTGCTTCCAAGATGTTCTTGTTCTTGTTGTTCAGTCATTCAGTTGTGTCCGACTCTTCATTACCCCATGGACCAGAGCTCACCAGGCCTTCCTATCTTCCACTGCCTCCCGGAGTTTTGTGAAATCCATACTGGTTGCATAGATGACACCTTCCAACCATCTCATTCTCTGCCATCCCCTTTTCCTTTTGCCTTCAATCTTTCCCAACATCAGGGACTTTTCCAAGGAGTCCTCTCTCCTCATGAGGTGGCCAAAGTACTGGAGCCTCAGCTTCAAAATCTGTCCTTCCAGTGAACATTCAGGGTTGATTTCTTTCAGGATGGATAGATTTGATCTCCTTGCAGTCCAGGGGACTCTCAAGACTCTCCTCCAGCACCACAGCTCAAAAGCATCAATTCTGTGGCGACTAGCCTTCTTTATAGTCCAGCTCTCACTTTCATAGATCACTACTGGAAAAACCATAGCTTTGACTATCCTGACCTTAGTTGGCAAAGTGATGTCTCTGCTCTTTAGGATGTAGTCCAGGAAATTAGGCTGCACAGCAGATCCTTTGCATATCTCAGGAACTTAGCAGACCATCTTACAAGTGGCAAAAATGATTGAATATCAAGAGAAAATACGCTTAAAGGAAAAAATGTCTGGAGGCAGGGGGAAATCGCGTAACAGAATCACTACAGAAAACGGTTGTGATTAGAGATTAATCCATTTCCAATGCATTCCTTTGGGAAATTTGTACAAAGGCAAATTTGCTTAACAGAATTTCATTTGGAATGAATTAATTCCTTTGCACAAGGTACCACTGTATTCCTATCTCAATATTAGCAGCTCCCCAGTACTCACTGATCCTGTCGTGTAGAACAATCATGGGTGAGTGCTGACAAGCTCATTTATATGATTGTTAGATTTCAGTGGTGCATCCCTAACCATTCATAAAATTCATTTGTTCATGAATTTTCATCTTGCACATGCCAATATTTACTAGATTTGCATGGTCATGGTATCTCTGCTACAGGCAAAGCTTGCAGCAGTTTCCACGGGTGTTTATACGTACAGTGCAAAAAAACAACAACATCTGCTTAGTCTTCACCTCTTGAAGATGAACATGTTATCCTTTGAACAGCCCTATAAAGTAGGCAATGCTGGAAGAAGGAGAGAGAAAGAAGGAGTGAAGAGCTCATCCAAGAATCACCTAGGTCTCCTTCTTCCACATCCATCAGTCTATTCGTGACTGTGTCACATATTTAGCAAGTTGCAATGACTGGCTAGATATGGATTGTATGCATATGGTTTATTTTTTTTATACTGCATTGGGCATAAAATGGGCAGAATTTGAGCTGATACTTCTATTAAGTAGTGATTTAATGGACACTTAAAAGTGGCTTAGTACCTTAGTAAATTATATGACATATATATGTATATTTGCATATGGAGAAGTTATATAAAGGCTATATTTATAAGATTTTTGTTGGAAAGTAAATTCCACTGGGGAAATATGGAATACATAATATTTAGGCAGAACAATGGGTTCCCCAAAGCTACTTGTAAATGTGTGCCTAATCAACAACTCAGGATCACAGAGAATGCTTTGTACAGAGTCAAGCCAATGGCCCACTGAGTCCAGTGAAGTCAATTCTTTACTGTTCTGAAACCAGACAAGTTCTGATGGATTTCAGGATAGTAAGGTGAATTTGAACAGAAATTTCTGAAAATGGTGTTCTAACTCATAATGCCTTATGAATTGATAGCCACTAAAACTCTGTGTATTCTGTCTCCATAAACTCAGAGGTCTGTCATTTACATGTCAAGGTGATTGATAAGTGGTCCCTAATAATAAAACACAGGATATGTCAGGATTTCATATTTCAGCTTTGTACTTAAACACTCTTTTGTCCTCAAGACTGGCAGGACAATTATACAGTCGTAGATACAATGTTGTAGCAATGCTAGAACAAAAAGATCTGAGTCAGAACCAACAGTTCTGGACAGGCATAGCTCCTCTCTACCGATTAATGTCTTCAATTATGACTTGGTGTGGGCCACTAAAGGAAAGCATGCCTCAAAACAAACAAACAAACAAACAAAGCTTCTTGAAAGAAAATATTTATTTTGCAGGCTTTGACACAAGAAGATCCATGCCAGATAAGAGCATTCGTTGTTCAGTAAACATCCATAAGGGAAGCAGTACTGTAATGTGTTTTTAGAGCAGTTAGTCTGAATTAGTCCAGAAAGAACACATTTGGATGAAGCCATGTGGCAAACCTTGGTGCCTACAAGGGAAGGGAGAAAAAAAAGCAGCCACATGGAGCTAGGGTGGAAATAGGCCACATTTCATTTAATATCCAAATTTAATGATAACTAGAAGGCTGGGACCCACACAAGAAAAATGCAGAGCTCCTTCAGTTGCCAAGGTCATCATGCAACATATTCAGCCGACAGGTTCATGTGAGATTGCTCCCTCTCTTTCCTTCATCTTCTTGGTAGAAGAGCCTCAAACTTACTTGAGTTCATGATCCCAGTATTTCACTGCTCACATAACTACATTGTTTCCATGAGTGACTTTGTGGAAATGAATTGGTTTCTGATCATCAGAACTGGCTCCCATTGTGAGGCTGGGTAAGGACTGTTAAAAACTCTCTTACATATTTATGGATCTCACACACCTGTAATTGCTTTTTGCCCAGCAGTCTAAACAAATGTGGTACTCTCTGATCCCTTGCTTCATTTATAGCTAACCTTTCCTGCGATTTGCATAGACAGAGCACCTGCAGCACACACCACCATGCTCACTTGAAGACACCACCTGTGTTTCTGGATGTACTGAGTCAATTCCTACCACTGCTGCTTTGATTTGTCAGGGGAATAAACTACCTGGAGATGCTGGTGAGAAGCATATTTAAAGGGAGTTACATAAATTCTTTATTTCTCCATCACAGGACTCAAAACAGAAGGACTGTTTCGAAGGTCGGCTAGCATGCAAATTGTTAAAGAGATCCAGAAACTTTATAATCAGGGTAAGTTATTATGTTGTCATAACAAAATTAGGGATGGCTTTTAAATAAGATTGATGTTGGTGAGGATGAATTGCTGCCTTTATTATACCATTGATTAGTCATAAAATTGTTTCTAGCTGGAAATATCACATTGCAAAGAGCTGTCTCAACTAATTACTTGATTAATTATATGTCTTTAACAGATTACATTTAACTGAATATGCATATTACCAAAACGTCTGTGAAGATTCTCAGTCATCCAGGTTCGTTTAACTGGGAGTTGAGTCATGGCTACTGGACTTCTTTTTTGAGAGAGAGAAACGTTTCGCTGTTCATCCAAACAGCTTCATCGGTCTGATTCAGACCAATGAAGCTGTTTGGATGAACAGCGAAACGTTTCTATCTCTCAAAAAAGAAGTCCAGTAGCCATGACTCAACTCCCAGATATTACCAAAAGCTTAATATTTTGGGTACACAGAAAGAAAGATAACATGCAGTCTATTAAACCAGGGCTAAGTAACCTTCTGGAGCTTCAATGACAGCACCTGAAGGACGGCAGCTACTCCTTGTTTGACACAAAAGTATTTTTCTTTATAAGAAGCTTTTATTGACCGAAAGGTTCCTTAAGTCCCCCAGTGGCTAATTTAAAGAACTACAAAAGTACTTGCCAGTACCGGGCGGGGGGGGGGGCACTGGAAGGCCCCCAAACATGTCACAATTGCCTTTGTGCCTCCTAGAAAACACAAGGCCATTTTTTCAGCCATTTGGGGGCATGAAAAATTTTAGGGGGCATATTTAGACATTGCTTACAGGCTGCACTTTGTCCATTTCTTATTCTTCAAGTGCCATGTCCTTGTAGAACGTTGGCGATCAGTAGCCTGAACTGGTTTCTGTCTAAGGCTATTCTAAACTGCAGACCATTGGGTTAAGTTTTTAAGCCAGAATAGTCTTCTACACCCTGGCCCATGCTTCCCATCTATTTTTCTTGCAAGATAACTTGCAGCAGATGTTTTTTTCTTATTGTGCATTATGTGTCCGAACTATTGTTCTTTACAGTATTGAGGATTTCTAACTTTTTATTCATGCACTGTAATGCAGCCACATTGGTGACTCTGGCTGTCCAAGGTATCTTCAGAATTTGTCTGTAGGTCCACATTTTGAATGCTTCGAGCTTCCTGCATAATGTGTCTGTAAGGGTCCAAGTTTCAACACCATAGAGAAGTATACAGAATACATAGGATCAAAGTATTTGAGTACAAAGTCCGATAGATAAGTCCTGGTTTGTCAAGGCTTTTCTCATTTTCTGAAAGGAATTTCTAGCTTGTTCAGTTCTACAACGAATTTCACATGAAGACTCCCAGTTATCTTTGACAAAGCATCCCAAGTATTTGTATGATAGTCTTTCAATTATATCACTGCCAATCTTAAGAAGGTTCTCTGAATCATTTTGTTTTTTACTGATAATCATCCATTTTGTCTTCTCCACTTCTGTACTAAATCCACCGTTCTATCTAATATTATGAAGAAGGCCAGCCTTAATGTCTTTCTGAATTTCCTGTTATAGTATCATACCAGAACCAAAATAAATCTAAAAAAAACAAAGGAATTGGATCCCGGAGATTACTCTGATTTTTTTTTTTTTTGCTTCAGTACCCAGCATGGTTGCTGCATGACATACATCCCTTAACTCCATTTTAGTCAATAGTAAACGCCAAACTGAAATAGTCAAAAGTGGAGCTTAATACCAATTTACTAGAAATGATGTCAGTAGAATGAGGTGGGTATCTTAATTTTTAGCCGGATGAATTAAATTGGCATCACCCTTTGCCAGGAGTGAAAGGGCTATTATTCTATAGATGCCCTGAATAGGATTTGGAGTTTTCACTGGTACAGTGCATGCTTGGATCCCAAAGGATCTCATGTGTATTCCCTATAATTTCCCTTTAAGAGGATTTCAGATAGCAAGACATTTACTTAAGGCTTTTAGTGAACCACCCTGTGTCATATGAGAAAGGCTAAGGTACATGCAAAAGCAAAGAGCAGACACACATCCTCTACATTTCTAAAGTGGTTTACTATGTATTAGGGGGTCTGTAGTTACATTACCACAAAAACAAAGATTTGGGGGCCACTTGAAAAGTGATATGATATTATATGAAGTGAAAGTCATATGATTATGTGGATCTAGAAATGAATTCATTTATTTCTTGGTTAAACTGATTAGAGTCTTGCCACTGTAACGTTTAAGAGGATCAGCAACAACTTACAAAACAAGCATAGACATTTGGTTATTTTTGAATAGCAAATCATTAGTGATGACTTAAGTGAGTAACATACTATTGCTGGTGCCATACAGAAAATATCAGAATATTTAACATTTATTTATTTTGGAAATTTGGACCAAGCTGAATAATTTGTACCCAAACCAGCTTAGACTTGAGCACTTTTAGAAATTGGTGCAGATTAAGAATTTTAGTGTGGAAATTGCATATTTATTCATGTTTATCTCTTGATTATTGCATATAACATTTGAGAAATTGCTGTTTAACAAAACAAGCACCATGAATGCCAGTGGAATTCACACAGCAGCCTGTGCATCACACGCTGTGTGTAAAGAAGATTCAGCAATATTTCAGAATTTGTTAATAAGAGGCCAAGAATCTGAGGTTCCTCTTACTGTCTGTGAAGTGTCTGTGCAGAGAAGGAGAGTCCTCACAGAGTTTTTCTCCCATATCAGAGTAAACCCAGAAGTGTACCAGGGATTGTTCAAACCATAGCCAATACAGGTATCTCCTGGGTTATTAGATTTAGTAACTGGAGAAAGACAGCTAGCATCACATCTGCTCACAGGTTAATTAGAGTATGTTCTTGACATGATAGCCTATATGTTGTTCATTCATCTATATTTTCCTATACAGGAAAACCCGTTAATTTTGATGATTATGGTGATATCCACATTCCTGCTGTCATCCTTAAGACTTTACTCAGAGAACTTCCTGAGCCTTTATTGACCTTTGACACCTATGACCAAATCCTTGGAATCACTGGTGAGGTTTGACTCGGCTATAATTTCCACTAACCCCTTAAATGACTGCCAGAAAAAAAGCATTTTCATCCCATTGATTTCTGCAGAAGAGCAAAATGTGCTCTGAATGTAATGTGTCTTGAACATATTTCTTTTACTTTGAGGGTGGGGATTTTAATTTCATTTTAAAAGCAGAATGTTCAGGATTTCAGCCATGATCCATGTGTGGAAATAAAAGTGGAATTGATTTAGACTGAGAGCATCCAGGAACTACCAGACCATTTTAAACTGCAAAGAATGTGTCCATTGGAAGTGCAAGTGTTTTTCTTTTATTGGCTGTCACCAGCAAATGTTCAGTCATAGTGGAAATTTAGGATGATGCCTCTCAAAACCAGCAGAGTAGTAATCTCATACTCTTTGGCCCCATATCACTTTGTCTGTCTGGATTATCGAAAGTACAGTATGTTTTGTATTTTTGCAGCTGTGGAAAGTAGTTTACAGGTGATCAGCTGCAAAGAAATCGTACATCAACTTCCTGAACAAAACTATGCTATCCTGAAGTTTTTGATATGTTTTCTTCACATGGTAAGTAAGATTTAAGTCATTTGCAGGCCTAACATGAGAAAAACCCGGCAGAAACATTTTCTGGCTGCAAGAACATTGGCTTATATATACTGTATATATATAATATCATTGACTATAAGCTGTGGAGATTGGGTACAACATGGAAGCCAGATCCTGGCACTGGCACTGAGTATGTGTTGTAAATTGGCCCTCCCTCAGCCTTGAATGATAAGGGAATCATTGAATGACAGGAAACGGAAACCACTTGGTGATTTGGCCATTTAATGGATCCCCCACCATGTGGCTGTAAAGAGGAGCATGGGCCCCCAAGCTGGGGCAGCCTCAGTGCCTCTTTCAAGATCTTTTAAGGCAGGGGTGTCCAAACTTTTTGCAAGGAGGGCCAGATTGGATGAGATGAAAATGTGTGGGGGCCGACCATTCAGCCACATTTGGCCCCCAGGCTGGACTTTGGACAGATCTCTATAACATGCAAGGGGTTGGGGAGGATGCTGCAGTAACGGAGCCAGGGGCAGGGTGGCTGGGCAGGTGGGTGGGGTGGTGGTGGACAGAGGCAGGGAGGGCAAGCAAAACATAAAAGTGCAAGCTGATACCTCCATCTGGTACGGGGAGGGGCCAGCAGACAGGGATGCGTGACAGGCTAAGCCGGTGGGGAGAAGAGGTCGCGGGCTGCTTGAAATGTGAAAATGGGCCACATTTGGCCCCCGGGCCTGACTTTGGACATGCCTGTTTTAAGGGGACCCTGTAGAGGGAAGTGGGTACACAATTACGGTTTTCCCTAATCTGAATTCAGACCAAGCTGCCTAATAAAGCTGTAAGTATAGCAGGTGTGTCCAAAGTTCGGCCCGGGGGCCAAATGTGGCCTGATTTAAAATTTTGAGTGGTCCTCAGCCTCTTCTCTGCCAGCTCAGCCTTCACTCATCACCGCTGTCTGGCCCTTCTCTGTGCTGGTTTGCCTGGACTCCCTGCCTCCGTCCATCCCCTCAGCCACCCGCCTTGCCTACCCGCTCCTGGCTCCGTTGCTGCGGTGTCTTCCTTACCTCCTTGCGAGGGAGGGCAGCATATGCAAGCAGTGGTGCATCTTAGGTGCGCATGGGCTGGTTCCCGGGCTGTGCAATAGCTGCTGGGCCCTTGGGCACCTTGAAACTGGAGCATTTGTGGCTGTCGCAGATGCGCATGGACCACGCCCTTTCTCCCCCTTCAGGTTGAATGGTTGGCCCCCACACATCTTCACCTCACCAAATCTGGCCCTCCTTGCAAAAAGTTTGGACACCCCTGAATTATAGCATTTGCAAAGCATACTTAACAGCACCCTAATGAAGGTAAACCTTGACCAATAGTCTTCCAATATGCCATTTATCGTTCATAGGGAGGAATGATGAGGAGGCCTCAGTGAAGTTGGCTAGGCTGGAAGCAGTTAGTGATGCTTATAAATCACAGTCTTTTAAATTCTTTTTATTTGTTTATTTTGTTACCCAAGAAAGTGTTGGTTCCAAAATTGCTGTGAGCTTATGGAATCTTAATTGCCTAAATGGCCATTTCAAACTGCTCTAGTCTAGAATACTGTACTAAAGAGCAGAACAGACTAATGACTCCAATAATAAGTGTTTTTTCACCCTGGCTTCCTAAATTAGTAAACATCCTGTGTTAATTCAAATAAAACCAAGCTGTCTTCTAAGCAGCTTAAAGAGGAGTTTCCTAGACTTTCTTATTGATTTTTGTAGGCTTTAACTCGAGTTATAAGCTGTATCTGTAAATACTGGGATATAAAAGGCAGCTGAAGTCCAAAAAGACTGAGTGTTAGCAATTTGCTGTACTGTTTCATCTATGCACAATCAATCAATCAATCAATCAATCAACCAATCAGTCAATCACATCTGCTCAGGGAGGGTAGGGTATGGATTCTGGAGCATGTACAGATGCTGCAGAAATGCCACAAATAACAGCAGCCTTTTGACAAGTTTCCTGCCTCTAAGTTAAAATGTCCATGCCCAACCTTAGCCCCTGAGTTTTTTGTAAAGTATCCCCATGTGACTGTGACCATCTTAACATCATTACAATGGTGGACTTGACAAAGCTGTTTGGATGAGCAGCGAAATGTTTCAGTCTCTCAAGAAAAAGAAGTCCAGTTGCTATGACTCAACCTCCAGATGGGCCATCATATATTTATTTCTTTTGTCAAGATTCTCATGAAAGTGTTGTGTCTGTTGTGTCATTACAGTCATGACCAACCCTTTGTGACCCCCATATCCATGGAGTTTTCTTGGCAGGAATACTGGAGTGGCTTGCCAGTCCCAACTCCAGGCACCTACAGCACCTGGTATTCCCTGGTGGTCTCCCATCCAAGTACTAGCCAGTAGCTAAGTACCCTGCTTAGCTTCTGAAATCTGGCGAGATCGGATGTGCTTAGGGCATCTAGGCAGCTCTCATGAAAGTAGCATACTGTATTATGTTCTAGCTCTAAACCATCTAGATTTTTCATGAGCTGGGCCGGACTATATCTTTTTTTTTTAAAGGACACATGAGCTGACTTTTAGACCATTGTTTCCCAACCTTGAGTAACCCAGAAACCTTCAACACTACCTGTGTTGACTAAGGTTTCTGGGAGTGGCAGTCCACGAACACCTGGGTTACCCAAGGTTGGGAACCACTGCTCTAGGCCAGTGCACAGGATGAGGAACCACCTGTCCCACTATGGAGATACACCAGGACAGTTCTAGAGTTCTCTTTCAATTGCCCTCATAACAGAGTAGAGATGGGCACGACTTGAAAAAAAAATTTTTTTCGAGTTGTCGTTAGTCGGGCCAGTCCCATTTCGGGTCGTTTCCGGTTTTCGCGAAAATTCGCAAAAATTAGTCGGTTCGTTTTTTCGTTTTTTCGTTGTCGTTAGTACTGGTTTTTTGGGGGGGTAGCGGGCTCCTGGAGGCACCTCTGTGGGGTGGGTGCCTCCTCTGGCCCACTATAAAGGGAAAGTGGGCTCCTGGAGGCACCCGTGGGTGCCTCCTGCCACTAGGAAGGGGAAGCAGGCTCCAAGAGACACCCCTCTACATGGGGGTCTCCCTTCCTCACCTGCTGCTGCTGCAAAATGCTATGCAATAGCCATATGGATATTGCATAACATAATGTGCAGACAGTGAGACCAGTGTGAGAGTGATAGGGTCATACCCGCCCTTCACAAGGCTCTGGCACCACCATGTCTCACACAGAAGGGAATTGTACTTGCTGCGTGTAGTGCAATGCAAGCAAGTAGATCTGGCTTTAAGGTGGCTTAGTGCAAGAGCTAGGGTTAGGCTAGTGACGGGTAAGGTTACGGTGGGCTAGTGGGTTGCACCTCTGGGTGCCTCTCTGACCCACTAAGAAGACAGTCTGTGACGTATGGGTACGGAGTCAAGGGTTAGGGTTAGGGCTAGGGCAGGTTTTAGGGGGCTTTTTGGCACATCCCAGAAGTCTCCATGGCCAAGTGGCCATGCGACTGGTGGGATGGCTCCAGAAATTTGCATGGTTGTCCACTCCCACATGGCTGGCCACTTGGCCAGCCCATCATTGCGCACTGCGCAGGTGTAAATAAAATAAAATAAAATAAAATCAATGGAGGACAGAGGAGGAGAGGAGAGACATTTTGTTGCAAGAAAAAACCCACTGCTACTGTGAAAAATCTGGCAGTTTATAAATTTTCGCGTGTTTCTGTTGTGCTTGTGTGTTTTTGGACCACGATTTCAAAAACAATATTGCGTTCGCCGCCCCATTTTGGATCCCCCGCCCGCACCGCATGGCATGGCGATGGCGACTCGCGAGTCCGGCTGCCCAGGACGGGGGGGAGGCGGGACCCCCCCTCCAGAAACCACCCCTCCGGTAGGTGCCCTGCGCCCTTAGTCAAGCAGGCATTTTTCCGCCTGCTTTTTTGGCCCGGGAATGGGTGGGGGGAGAGTTTAAAAGTTTTTTCCTGTGCCGTCCGTGCCGCTTGCTTGCGCTTTAATTGCGGCGGCCGGCGGCCGGCGAGACTGGGCTTTTTGCTGGCTGCGAGCCTGCGGCGAGTCCCACCAGAGCACCCGAGGACGGGGGATGAGGGGGGAGGCCGGGGACCTCCAGAAACAACCCCTCTGGTAGGTGCCCTGAGGCACGGCAGGCATTTTCCCGCCTGCTTTTCGGCCGGGAACCGGGTTTTTTTAACTTTTAAAAACTTTTTTTCTGTGCCGCGTGTGGCATCGCGCGATCTCGCGATGCAAGTAACGAGCACGACAAATCAGACCAAAATTGTTCGTTCGTCGGTTTGAGCTCGAAGTCTGGCGGAGTAATTCCCGTTACCGTTTCCGTAGAGTAACGGAACCGAGTAACGGAAACGGAAACGGGAATAACGCTAAGTCGTGCCCATCTCTATAACAGAGCCTCCTCTGCTCACACGGTACTAATCTGTGTTCTTGCACTTTCTTCTGTCATTGCTTAATACCATCACTGCAGGCTATTATCCAAATACACACCTCGTTTTGCTATTATTTTAACAATAAACCACCTTCCTCAGCATTGTGGATCTAAGTGACTTTTGTTCCAGTAATAGACATGCCGATTCACCATACTCCTAAACAGCCGAGTGCTCTCGAGGTGTTAATGAGGTGTGCAAAAGTATTTGGCAATATCTCTGGTAATTGGTTAACCGAATGTTCTGGAGTGTCCCTTATAATGTAAAATATAAACGTGAGTTGATTTCAGAACTCAAATATTTTGCCGATCCCTGCCTTTTAATCTTCAATGTCTGAGGGAGCATTTTGCATTTGGAAAGGTCGAAGTAACTGGGAGTTGAGTCATGGCTACTGAACTTCTTTTTTGAGAGATAGAAACATTTCGCTGTTCATCCAAACAGCTTCACCGGTCTGAAGTAGTTTGGGAAAGCCTGTGAAGGAAGCTGAAGTTTTCCAACTGCTTAAGCAGAAGTACAATAGCTAGGTGCAATTCAACTCACAGCAGGCATCTTTTGTTCATTGTGATGGTGTGCCAATGGTGTCAGCATCCTCACTTAAGTAGAGCTCTTGGGACAGGGAGTTTTTACATCCACTTAGAAACTGTGGATGTAGCTGGTGGGTTGTTGTTGTTTTTTCAGTACATGGTGTGATGTAGTTTTGGAATTAGTGGATTCCTGCATACATAGGCTCTTGGAAAGAACTTCATTGGCCTAAGGCCAACTGCAGCTTAACACCTGGCAGCTGTGTTTGCCAGATGATGATGATGATGATGATGATGATGATGATGATGATGATGATGATGATGATGATGATGATGAGAAGGACGGAGTAAATCAGTTCTGTTTTGGAAGCGTAGTGGTTTTGTCCCTTGAACATTTTGTTTTAATAGTGATCTGCTTGTGTTTCCTTTTCCAGGTGTCACAGGAAAGCATTTTCAACAAAATGACTGCTTCCAATCTTGCCTGTGTGTTTGGTCTGAATTTAATTTGGTCAGCCAAAGGTGTTCCTTCTTTCAACACTCTAGTGCCTATAAATCTTTTCGTTGGGCTACTGATAGATTTCTATCCTGTGATCTTCAGCTCTCGAGTTGTACCTGGTGAGCAATTGCCTTGAAAACAAACCAAGCAAAACCAAATATGCCACCGGGGAGAACATTCCAAGCAAGACGTCAGATATCCCGTCTACATTAGAAGAAATCAATTCCTAGGAAGCAGGAGGATACCGATCCTGACCATTGGTGTGTTTAGCCCCAGGTGGTGTGCTTCAATTGTCAGCAGCCCTTGAAGTGCGCTCTTTGTGGGCTCTTCCTCCTGAGATCACTTTGGAGAGACTACAGATTTGAGCCTGGGATCTCTTTCATACAGTACTGTTCCTAATCCCATGGCTGTCTGAAAATAGATGGGTAATGACCCAGAACAGGGCGCTTTTTTTATGTTGGAACCACAATGGTAGTTTTTACAAATGCCTCTCCCATGTACATATTTTAGGAAGCTGACAGAACATAGAGAAGAGTTTATATATGCTAGTGGTTGTTATGTGTCTTATGGCTGCCTGCTATGTCATTGTAATGATGGAGCCAAATCCTCTTTTCGGTCCAACTAGAACAGAACCATTGAAATAAATAGAACTCCTTGCTTAGTTAGTTATTAATATACTGTATGTCCTGCTGATTTCCATGAAGCTATTCTATGTGAGACAAAAAGTCAGTTTACCATATCCTGATTATTTATTGTTAGATTACTTTTAGCTTTCAACCCCCACCCCCCATGTAGGCAACTCTGGGATAAAAAGTTGATGCAGAACAGAATGCTATCATGTAGCATGGCGTATCTGATGGTATGAAGCTAAGTGTATGTCCAACTGACGTTTTGTTCTTAAAGAAAGTCTCCAGCTACCACTGGGGCAGGAACAGAGAGCTATGCCCAGTTAGACCTCAAAGACTTTCAGTTTAGGACTTTTCCAGGTAAGCAACAATCATTTGTTTGTAAAATCTCTCAGGTAATAGAATTGTCCACAACACACATTAAAATATGATAGTCTTGATGATGATGATGCAACATTTTTGTCATCTTTATTTTTTATTTTTATTTTGTTTCTGTCTGATATGCTAGCACAGCCTAACACAGCTACCTCTTCTAAAACTACATCTGTCTGGTAGAATTCCTGAAATGAGGAATTATGGAATTACGGCAATAGTCCAAAATATATATCCCAATATCCCATCTCTAACAGGATGTGCAAAAATTTCATAGCTAGAGTAAGTCGTGATGTGGTGTCAAATGATATCTTAGGTCAGGTCCTAAAAAGTTTTTTTGTAGTGACCCAAAGAATGCACTGTGACTCAAAAGACTGCTTGTTCAATCCACGTTACCCACCCTTTTTTAAATGACTTGGAGAAGCACTGTGTCTCATCTCTCTATGTGCAATATAAGGATAACAATCTGAGCTTAGAAAAGCTAGTTTTTAGCTACAGTGGATAAAAACTAAGTCATTGTAGTCACTACAATTCCCAGAATGTCCCAAGCAGCATGACAACGAGGGTTGGTAGTTTTTGGAATTTGCACAATTTTTTCTGTCCCCCCCTTTCTTTTCCTTTTTATCACTTTTCCAACTATTAGTAATAAGGCTGGCTTCCTTGGTGAGACTGTTGACAAGCTTACCGTGATTGTATATCAGGTTGTAGGAGAGTTGCTGTGTTTGTCTATCAAACCAAACATAACAGAATCTTGTGCCATAATAAATTAGTCTTTTAATCGCCAGACTGTTTCCTTGTCTGTTTACGAAGTACTTCCAACACACTACAGTTGCAAAATAATCCTGTAATTGGGAGAAAGGAGCATAGACATAAACTAAATTTTAAAAATACTATTTAAAATACATAACATTTATTTATTTATTTGTTTGTTTATTGTTTGTTTGTTTGTTTGTTTACTGGATTTATATACCGTCCATCTAGACAATTGGCTGTATGTGTTCACCATGCAACAAAACTTGAGTATACATTGAGGTGGGAAACTCAGGTTTTTGGTGGAAATAAGATAATGCATAGGTTTGAGATGCTGCACTGTTCTTTGCCTCCCACCCACTCCATGTTTGTTGCAGTTCCTTAAGGAAGATTCTTTGGAGACAGAAGGCATCTTGTTACCAAGGTGTTTAGAATCTGCCCGGACTTTGTTTATGCACACACACACACACACACACACACACACACACACACACACACCAATTTGTACCCTGAGAGTATTGTTTTGTGGTAGGAAATGCTAGAATTAACTGTGACATTAAATCAAGACTCATGAATTATTCAGAAGGGTTTTCAGTGAAATTCTCCTGCATGAGAAATATGTTTCAAATTTTCCCCACTCCGAGGGAAGTCCTGGAGATGTCTCCCACAGTTACTTTGATAACAGTTTCCCTTTACGAATGATGATTGCACAATTCCATCTTTTGTGCAGCGTGGCCTTAGAGAACTCATCCCTGGTTATCAAAGAGCGATTTTCAGATAATTTCCATTGCAGAAGAGAAAGTGATTACTGGAGATAATCTTCTGGAAACACACATGCTCTACTTGGGCTTAAGACAATTAAATAAAATAGAATGGTAAAATATAGAATCAAAGCATTGCTGGTAACGTTAGTGATATGCAGAAAATAAAACGGGTTAAATGTTGTAGTTGAGTGGAGCTATTGGGGGTTTAAAATTGTTTTTTATGATTTGTTTGATCTTCTGATGCCTCCAGCAAAGAATAAATAAAATGGCACACTTGGATCTTTGAAAGAAAACAAAGGTTTTTTTTTTTTACAAAAATGTTTTCTTTACAGATAGGAAAGACAAGAAACAAGACTGATAGTGTGATCCTTGTGTCTTTTTTATCTTGAGTTCACAAATAAGATAGATAGAGATTTTATTTGTTTTTTTTAAAAAAAACTGATTAATATATTACAGTGAAGATAAAAATAAACCTGTCTTAATGGATTGCTGCAGCCCACTTGGATAGATCTATGTGGTGATCTAGACTTAGAGAGCTTGTTTGGTTTCAAGACATGGGTACATGTTGAGACAGGTTTGTGGTTGTGTAAAACTACAAAGCCAGCAGTGACCAAAAGGCCAGAAAAACACTAAAATGGTCATAGGAATGGCACAATTTTGCACAGAGCCTATACAAACTGGTCCCAATAAAAGATAGCCTTCTTTTCCAGAGGCAAAGAGCTGCTTCTCTGCTTTTAAATGCAATTCATGGGCAGTTGCATATATACAGAGCTTTTGTAAAAACATTTCTACATCCAAAATCCTACATGTGCATTAAAGGCGAGCAAGCTTCCTTGAAGCTTGTGTGAGTACTTCAGAATAAACAAGCATAGAGACTCCATCTGCACAAACCTGACGGTTCCAGCCTAAAATGCAATGGCTTGTCTAGATGTAATACCCATCAAAAGGAAGGTGACTTGCACAGTGATCTCTGTTAGTGCACTCATATTTTGTAGCATACAATAGTTGGTAATACTGCTCTTCATAGGTGGAAGGTTCCCACGGCCGCAGACATGGCTGCATATGTAGGATCTCTCCATATAGTCCTGAAGAATCATCCGCTACAGAGTTGTGTGTGCCATGAACTCTGCCTTGCTCCAAAATACTAATGTTGTATCCGAGCATTTCAAATCTTTGCCAAACAACAATCAGTTGTGGGAGATGTGTGCACAGAAGCAAACTCTGACAGTGCATTCCACAGTACTTGCCTCTCTGTTGGAGAGAGCAGGGGCTGTGTTACACAACGTCTTCTCCCGCCTCAAATAACTTGTCTTTCTACATTTTCTGTTTGCATTGTTCTTTTACAAATTGGGCCACCTTACTGCTGTGTTGTCTAGGCTCTTGTTTCCTTGTTTCCTTTTCCCGATCCCTAGGAAGTGGGATCTGGTGCCCTAGTACGACCTTCGATGTGAATACCACAGAATCACATCATTGACACAGCCCTGGAATCTGTGCTTCTGGAAAGGTTTGGAGAGGCCGTCGCAGAGAGGGAGTTTCAGGATTGGGCTTTATAGTGTATACAGATCCAAATGGGGAAGAATGGGAGAGCTGTGGTATAAAATTCACAAGTCTATGAGAGCCTTGGGCCAGATGGGCAATATCCAGCTTTTTGAACACCCCATATCTTTGGTCACTGTTAGCATACATTTTCTTACAAAACTGATTTCTTCCTCGGTTTTCTTGCTGATATGTTGCCCCTTCTCTTGTTTCCTTTCTGAATTATCATATTAAGGTTAAATTACCAACCAGGACCTGAGTTGGGTGATCGAGCCAACTTGAAGAGCTTGGTGGCGCAGTGGTTAAATCCCTGTACTGCAGCTAAAACTGTGCTCACAACCTGGGGTTCAATCCCAGGTAGCCGGCTCATGGTTGACTCTGCCTTCCATCCTTCCAAGGTTGGTAAAATGAGTACCCAGCTTGCTGGGGGGGGGGGCAATGTGTAGCCTGCAAAATTAAATTGTAAACTGCCCAGAGAGTGCTTGAAGTGCTATAGGGTGGTATGTAAGCAGAACACTTTGCTTTTAGTCTTGTGGGATCTTACAGATGGGCGAAAAGGTAAGATCTTGCACCCTGGTCACTGCTTTGGCCTGAGTTATGGATTTCGGCTTAGATATGGGAACTGCCTGCTGATTCAGAGATTTGGCGCAGTTCATTTCTCAGCCAAACAACAGCCCTATGGTTTGGCACTCTGCTCCCTCCAGCGAGTGCCCACTCAGTGGCCGCACTCTGCCTCATCTCTGCCGGGTGCTGTCACCTCTTGCATGTCTGCTGGAGGGAGCAGGGTGCTCAGCCATGGGATCAGCTGTTCAGCCCAGAAATGAACTATGCCGAAGCAGCAGTTCGGGCCCTTCTCTATCTGATAGTTCAAAGCAATAGTTCATCACTGGTATAAACTCTGGGATGTTATAGTGATGGTTATTAAGTTTCTGTAGTCCCTGTTATTGCATAATTTACAAGCCAGAGAGCGCAGGAATGAGCAGTGAAGGGCAAAAATCTGCCTGGTGGTCTGATAAGGCTTTCTTGGTCATGATCTCTCTGTATTCCGATTGTTTCATCTTTTATACCTTCAATGTAGTTACCTGGACACTGGTGTAAAGTGTAACCTGTTATCTGAGAGTAATAGAGTCCATCTGGCCATGACCAGATAACTTGTTCCCAAGCTCTCACCAGAGATGCTAGGTTATACCTTGGGTCAATCCTTAGCAGCAATGACACTGATAGATACGGTGAGCCATTGCCCTCTGCTTGTAAGTTGACATCAACACCACGTGTCTCACATTCAGGACTTGCCACAGACGCCTTCTCAGCTCATTTTGCACTTAGCCTCTACCAGGCACACACCTGGATAAATTTTGCATGTAATTTGGTTAGAGTTCAGTGGGTTTTTTTGTCAGCAATTGGGAGCAGTGCCTTGCTGCCAATGTCCTCCCTCTCTCTCAGCTGTTGTTCAGTAACTTTACTATCTTTGGGAAAGATAGCGTGTTAAGCCTTGCTTTACCCCTGCAACGAATCTGCTCATGCTTAAATGTATGCCTGCCATATGTTACATAATGTTGCTGAACACACTGCAGTCCCCAGCAATGCAGATCTATCTATCTATCTATCTATCTATCTATCTATCTATCTATCTATCTATCTATCTATCTATCTATCTATCTATCTATCTATCTATCTATCACTATGGACAGGAGATCTCCAAAGTTACCTATATTCATCAACCCTGCTCAGCTCTTGAAAACTCAAGGCTGTGGCTTCCTTTGGGGAGTCAGTCCATCTCGTATTTGACCTTCTTCCTTTCCAGCTCCCTTCTGCCTTTCCAGTATTAATTGGCTTTTACAGAGAACCCTGAATTCTCCATATGTGTCCAAAGTAGGATTGCCCTCGATTCAGCATTTTGCCTGTCCGGCTTTCTGTGTCATACATAGTGATCTTAAATACAAAAAGCAAAAAAATAGAAAGAAAGAAAGAAAGAAAGAAAGAAAGAAAGAAAGAAAGAAAGAAAGAAAGAAAGAAAGAAAGAAAGAAAGAAAGAAAGAAAGAAAAAGAAAGAAAAAGGAAGGAAGGAAGGAAGGAAAGGAAAGGAAAGGAAAGAACTGTTCTGCTTATATACTGTTCCATACCACTTCAAGTAGTCTCTGAGCAGTTTACAGTTTTTAAATACAGTATGCAGGTTATGCATTGCCCCCCCCCTGCAAGCTGGGTACTCCTTTTGCCGACCTTGGAAGGATGGAAGGCTGAGTGAACCTTGAGCCTGCTACCTGGGATTGAACCCCAGGTCGTGAGCACAGTTTTACCTGCAGTACGTAGAGATGGGCACAACCAGAAAAAAAATTTTTTTGAGTTGTCGTTTTTCGGGACGGGTCCGTTTCGGGTCATTTCCGTTTTTTCGCGAACTTTTAAAAAAATTTGTCATTTCGTCGTGTCGTTTGTCGTTACCGCCGCCGCGATTTCGCACAATTTGACGTCCCAGCGAGTGGCGTCCCGCCGGTGCTAGGTGTTTTTGCGCCCTAGGTGGCAGGCGGGGTGGCGGGGTGGCATGGGCGGGCGGTGGCAGTGGCAGAGGGGAGGGGCGGGCGCACAGGCGACGGGCGTGGGTCCCGCAATGACCCAGAGCAGGCGGAAAATACTTTAAACTGACTTGCTGCACAAGACTGCATCGAATAAAGCAATTGCAATTTTTGCAAACAAAGTGGGCAGTGCACCCACAGCAGAGCTGCCGGCAGGGTATGAAAGGACCTTGGCTTGCCACCAAGCACCACACCTCCCCTCCCACTCAAACCTCCCCCCCTTTGAAGCACTATCAGAAAAGAAATCCTAACAAACTGCAGGAGAATAAAAAAGAATAAACTGCGTTGCTATTCCCCACAGCAGACAGAGAATGAAAGGAATTATTATTATTTCCTAAAAATTCAATTGAATCAATTCCCTCCCTGCCCGCCTAACTGAAATCTAAAGGCTCCGCGAAATCAAAACTAGTCTAGCACAGCAGCCAGCTACACACAGCCCTCTCTCACCCATATCCAAGCCCGGACTGCGACTCTTCTGGGAGTGCCTCGCCTTTTTATGCCCTCTTGCACATCCAGAAGTGTCAGTCAAAACCTGGCCATGCGATTGGTAGAATGGGTCCAAAAATTTGCATGGTCCCATCCCATGGCCAGCCCATCATTGTGCAGGTGTAAAAAAAATAAAAATAAAAATAAAATAAAATAAAATCAGTGTGACCTTTTACTGCTATAAAAAACCCACTGCTGCTACTGTAAAAATTCAAGCATTTAAAATAGCTAATTTTCGCATGTTTCTGTGGTACTTTGGTGGTTTTTTGGACCACGATTTCAAAAAAAATTATATATTGCGGATGCCATTTTGGATCCCCCCGCACCGCATGGCAAATGGAGACACCGAGGATGCCCCCTCCCAGCCCGGTACCAGCAGCCCAGGACAGGAGGGGGGGAAGGCTGGGGACCCCCCCCCAGAAACCACCCCTCTGGTAGGTGCCCTCAGGCAGGCATATTTTCGCCTGCTTTTTTGGCCGGGAATCGGGGTTTTTTACAAAAAACTTTTTTTCTGTGCCGCTTGGCGTTGCGCGATCACCGCGCGATGCCAGGAACGACAACAAATCAGACCCAATTTTTCTTTTTTCAGTTCGAGTTCGAGTTCTGACAGCTTAATTGTCGTTACCGTTTCAGTTACGTAACGGAAACGATATCCGAAAACGGAAACGACAATTTTGCCAAGTCGTGCCCATGTCTAAGTACAGGCCTTTAACCACTGCGCCACTGGACTCGGTAAATGGTCTTGGTTTTGATCTCCAGTGACACATCCAGGCACTTGATAAACTTTTCTAATGCCTTCATTGATGCCCTTCCTAGTTTTCTTCTGGTTTCCTGGCTGCAGTCTCCATTAAGACTGATGATGACACAATAGTATACAAAATCTCTTAACTGTTTCCGTTTCTTCATAGTCAGTGCCAAAGTTGTGTAGTTCTTCTGCACTTGTGCTTTTTGTCTTCCTAACCACTGCATACACACATTTTTCATCACATCAAATATATAAAAGACATCAAAAAACAAGAATAATATAACATAATACATTTTAAAACAAGAAAAAGAAGACAAGATATGATGGTACTTTAAAGTCAAATATGTTTCAGTGTGACCTCCCATAGATTAACATCCACCTTCATAGAAATCAGATTACTGGTCCAGTTTTTCACACAGCGAGGGACATGTTATTTTAGAAAGAGAAAATCACTGTTAGTGCTTTTGCAATCAAAGGATAGCATTTTTGAAGTGCCACCAAGCATAGAAAGTTAGCATGTATGTGAGGGAGGGAGGCTTTGTTACCACTGTTCTCCTGATGTGCTAGTTTGAGTGTAGGTTGCATGAAGGTGCATTCACCAATGATCTAGCTACTGTTGGCTGGGATTTTTTTGTTTGTTTGTTTGGCACTTCTGGGCTCTAGCAGGAAGCAAGAGGATGGATCAGCATGAATCAGCTCATTCTGCCAAAGGGCTCCCTGTCGCATTGCTGGCCATTTAGGCTGTTGTTGAGTATGTAAAACTTTCATGAGAACCACATAATTAAAGAAGTACTTAGGTAGAACCAAAACCAAAGTCAGTTTTCATATCTGTTTGGCACGCGCAGGCAGTTTTCTTCCCGTCTTTCTAATTCTTCCAGCCTCTCCTATTCTGCATGCATCAACATTTATATGTACAGTCCAGAGTACATTTCAAATATTTAAAAATCACTTCCCTAACTTCCCCACAGAAAATGTCGATCCTGTGTGCAGTTCAGAAGGTGCTCCTCACCCCACTTAACATTCCCTTTCCCACATACTTTGTGCTTAGTATGCGGCCTTGAGATAACATCTTTTTAGTAAGCAGCATTTGTGCAGTCCGATGTCTTAGTATCACTCCACCATTTAATCACCCACAAAAGCAGTTTATTGCCTCTTATTCCTCTTCTGCAAGCATTAGCCTGTTAATTAATGGGGCTATAAAAAGAAGTAGTAAAATCTACTGCGTTGCATCATGTGCCTGGTTTCAAACACATTTTCACCATGATTAGACTGTTTCCCCTTCTTTTCCACCCCTTGTGCAAAAAATATCACCTCACTGTCTGGTATCCCAGATATTAAGCCTCTGAACTGACAAAGGCAGTTGCTTCTTTTAAAAAAAAAACCCTGTGTTTTTCACCCATAAAATCACAGATCTGCTGTTTGTTGGGGCAGGAGAGAATGTAAACCTTCAAGGCAAGGAGGGGAAACTGAGATACATCACACATTTTCTACACAGATATCCTTCCTTTATGTGCATGTTTGGTTGTGTATCGACACATTCTGAGAAGTCACAAACCACCACCGCCGCCACCCAGCACTTCCTGAAGTGTTTAAAGGTGGTGAGAAAACCAGAGGTATTTTTACCTTACAATTTGTGTACATATAGACACACACATGCATGGATGGATTTTCCTCCATAAGTCATCCTTGCATATGAAATGTTTCAAGGGGGTCCCAGCTTTACAGTGGTAATCCCTAAACTGTGGGGGCTAAGTAGCCATTACATGCAAATGTGTCTAATGAAGCATGCATTTTTAATGAAAAGAAACACCAGGAGGCTATGGTTTGGAGCAAAAGGGCTGTGTGCTTAGATCACCTCCCCCCATTCAGAGTTATGCTCTTAAATTTCCCCCCTCCCATAAGAAGTAGGTTCAGCATGAATGTTGACCCATCTAAATATGCATCTGTAGTCCCCTGGTAAGGAATGCCATACCAGAGGCAGCCTCTCCCCCACTGCTATAGCTCGAGGTGCATCATAAAGATTCGGTGTTCAAGGGAATGAATGGATTCCTTTTCAGTTCCTTGATCTATATTTCTGTATCTGCAAGCACTATTGTTTGCTGCCACTTTGGGTGCCTAGGTAACTTTTAGCATCTGCCGAACATAATGTACTGTATTTAAATGTTGGCTGTTTTCTCTCCTGGCCCCTTCGCTCTTGCAACACATGAATATGGATGGCACCTAAGATGTCTTTTACACTGTGCTCTTCTGCTGTCAGCCAGTACAATTCAATACATGAATTGTGGTGCTGTGTAATTAATATTGCACTGCTCCCTCCTTTCCTCCAACAAGCCAGTGGGTTACCATTTCATTGTGGCCCTTTTAAACCATGTGAGTTTCATAGTTGAATAACTCTTCCCCAGAACAAGGAACAGTTCTTTATTTTATTTTATTTTATTTTATTTTATTTTATTTTTAAAAGAACTGCAAGAATTCCTTGCCCGTCTTGGGCACAACAAATTTTTTTGTCCATTTCCTGCTGATATTAAGAGGGTTTTCTGTTTATTTTGTCTCTTCTGAGGTTGCTTTGCATCCCTCAAGGGCATCCTTAAGAGACATTTCTGGTTACTATTTGTAGAAAACATTCAGTGTATGAACACATTGTCAACTGCACCACATCTAACCATTTTCATACTGCTGCCTTTTTTGTCTAAAAAGTGTGTTAGTGGGTGTAAATCCTAACCCTGCAGAATAAGGGTTAGCTCATTCTATGTTGGAGCTGTGTATTTAGTTGCTATGCTAATTTATCTGCTCATTTATGCTCTGTTCTCTTTCATCATGTTTTCACTCTAGTTTGCTTACATTTCCTTGGGTGGGAACAGCATTTAGTCCTGCTTCAGCCCTTTCTCTGTTCTGAGGCTTGCAGACAAATTGATCCTGATACTCAAGAGCTTGGATTCCATCAGTAGACATGGGCACGACTCGGCGAAATTGTCATTTCCGTTTTCGGTTATCATTTCCGTTACGTAACGGAAACGGTAACGATAATTAAGCCGTGAGAACTCGAACACGAACCAAAAAAAGGAAAATTTGGTCGGGTTTTTCGTTGTCGTTTGTGGCATCGCAGCGATTGCGCAATGCGAAGCACAGAAAAAGTTTTTAAAAGTTTTTTTAAAAAAAACCCGACTCCCGGCCAAAAAAGCAGGTGAAAATATGCCTGCCTGAGGCTTTGCCACCTACCAGAGGGGTGGTTTCTGGGGGGTCCCCGGCCTTTCCCCCCCTCTTCTCGTGTCCTGGGCTGCTTGCACCAGGCTGGGGGGGGGGGTCATCCTTGTCGTCTCACCATGCCATGCGGTGGGGGGGGGATCCAAAATGGCGACAGCAATTTTTCTTTTGAAATCATGGTCAAAAAACACACCAAATCACCACAGAAACATGTGAAATTTATTTATTTTAAATGCCTGAATTTTTATAGTAGCAGCAGTGGGTTTTTTAATAGCAATAAAACGTCGTATTGATTTTATTTTTATTTTATTTTATTATTATTTTAGACCTTGCCCATTTGGGCTGGGCATGGGATGGGACCATGCAAATTTTTTGAACCATTCCACCAATGGCATCGCCAGGTTTTTGACTGACACTTCTGGATCTCTCGGAGGGCATAAAAAGCTGAGACACCTTCCAGAAATCGCAGTCGGGTGTCTGGATGTGGTTGAGGGAGGAGGGCTGGCTGCTGGTGCTGGTGTGATCTGATCGAGATTGAGGAGGGAGGCTGGAGGCTTTAGGATTTAAGTTAGGCAGGGAGGGAGGGAATTGAATTTAGAAAATAATTTCTTTGATTCCCTGCAGCTTTGTCTGCTGAAGGGAATAGCAGCTTATTCTTTATTTCTTCTCTGGTGGTTTGTGAGGATTTTTTTCTGATATTGGATAAAGGGGGAGTTTTGACTGGGAGTGGGAGGTGTGGATTTATTTTAAATATATATTATATCCTACCATTTATTTTCCATTTTCCCAACTTCAATTTGCTTGCAAACACACACATTTGGACGTCATTTTTTTCTGGTCATGCCCATGTCTATCCATCAGGAAACATTCTATCATGCAGTTCAAACAAGTATGAAATTGCTCTGGTACATATTTCTGCCATCACTGAAACAGGTAACTGGTTGTGATTCTGATAAATAGGCTGTACTTGTTATATGAAATAGTATCTGAGAACTGCTGTGATGAGTGTGAACAATGCAATAACAGTTTTGCTATATGTTGTATGTATGTTGCAGATTACAGGGAAGTCGAGTTCCTGGGAAATATACCACTGCAGTATTAATGTATATTTTTGCAATAGCTGATTAGTGCAGAAAACCTAAGACTATATTTTTTTCATATTAGAAGGAAAGTTGCATTAAAAAGTTCAATTTTTATTTGAAGACGCAGCAAATATGGCAGTAAAACAACGGTGGCAAACAGTGACTAAACTGGGCATATTGCCATCAGAAGTTGGAGTAGCAACATAAAGTTTAATCTTCCCAATCCATTACAGCACTTGGCATTTCTTCTATTCTTTTGCTGGTATTCATGCAGCTCTGTATATTTCCACATTTTCTAGGGTTTCCACACATGCCCCTCTGCTGGACTAGCATTATCTAATGTGATAAGCATTATCTAACACTGGATTAGGCATTATCTAATGTGAGGGTTTAGGGATATTTGATTTTGGGAATGTCCAGTTCACATAATCTCACACACACACTTTTATTGAGCAAGAAGACTGAGACTCCATGAAAGGCGGCAAAGTTCATTGTAGGGATGAAATTAGAAAAATCAAAATGCAAGATGTACTACTTAGATACTACCCACTAGCACTTAAAGCATTCTCTAGTGCAGGCATGTCCAAACTTCGGCCCTCCAGATGTTTTGGACCACAACTCCCATAGTCCTTTGCCACTGGCAAGCTAAGAAGCTTAGAATTCTGGGAGTTGTGGTCCAAAACATCAGGAGGGCTGAAGTTTGGACATGCCTGTTCTAGTGGTTTACAATTTAATTGCCCCACCCTACCCTCGCCCCAATGAGTGAGTACTCAATTTACCAGTTTTGGCAGGATGGAAGGCTGACTTAACCTTAAGCTAGCTACCAGAGTCTGGCTAGAACTCAGGTCGTGAGCAGGTTCATGAGATACAGTACGTGCTTATTGATTCCCAAGCCTTAATGCTGCGGTTCATTTAGGGTGTGTGCAAACGCATGTGTTTACACAGCACCATCTCTCATAGATGAACTCTATGAATACTGAACCTGGTAATTTTTCTAAGAGATTTATTCATTCTAAGGAACGGCATGAAGAACCTCTTGTTCTTAAGACAAAGTACAAACAGCAGTGCTTGTGACAGGACAGGAAGCATGGTGGAAATTACGACAGGAGGCAGACACCAACGCTGTGCTAATGCTAACAAAACAAACAGCAGTAATTTCACATCTTAAATGTGTGAGCTTCTCTATTCTTTTTTCCCCAGAGTATCATAATTAACATTAAAAACCAGAATAGCAGACCCCGCCACCAAGTGAGACAGATGCTAAGAAAAAGAAGAATATTGATAGAATCAAACATAGAATCCCTTTGCAAGAACTGAATTGGTTTGGCCAGGAAGGAGTTAAAAATTCCATTGGGTCCTGACTGATGGGCTCAAAAGTTCAGTTTACCCCAGATCAGGAGCCGACTTCCCCTTTGAAGTCTTGTGTCGGGAGCCTGGTCCTAGAAATCCTGGGGGAACGTGTATTGAAAGCACTTTGGGCTTGGAGCAACACAAGTGCTCTGTGCTTTTGTGATGCCGAAATACTTTGAATATGCCTTACAACCTTATGTGCAGATTTCCTGGGGATACATTGCAAAAGTTCCCCTTTCTGAAGGACTGTATTTAAAAGGCATTCCATTATACAGTAGGTGTGAACTTTTGTTGAAATGCAATTTTCCATCTCGTATATGATATATCATCAACTTGGCAAGCCTATATCACACACACTAGATTTATAACAAAGCCACTGCTTTTCTCATTTGAAAGGCCTATTTTAAGGACCAATATTTTAGCTCCTGCAAGCCTAGATGAACTCTGAATTTAAAAAAAAAACCCAACACATGGGGCCAATCATTCTATTTCAAGATAAGCAAGATTCTTCTTTTGAATGCATGCGAGCTGTTTTAAATCAGCAGTTTGCAATTGCCATTTTCTGAATGGATGATAAAAGCTTTACTTTTAAAATATCATGACTTAAAACCATTTTGTCCAAATGACCCAAATTTGGCACAGAGGAAGAGCAGATGATGTATTTATACCTGTGCTAAATTTGACGCTGATTTGGAATCTACATTATCTTGTAGAGTGTTGATTTTCTGTGCTGCTCGATAACATAACTGCACTATTGTGCAACTGTAAATCAAAGCTTTATGGTCTCAAACTGCAACTGTTCTTTGTTCAGGACTGAACTTCCTATGTAGGATTATTTTGTTTAATTTTATTTTTTTAAATTATTCAGACTTGCCCCATCAATAGCTGAAACAGCATTTTAAAGTCATTATATACTAACTGCATCCACAAGGACCACTGAGCCCCGGTACCTCTGGCAGGCAGGTCTTAATTTGGTGACCTTTAGCCTATCTTTCTAATAATGATGCTCCGATTGACACAAATGGGAACCAACCTCTGAAGGACAGAAACCAGCATAGTTGAATGGGTTAATGATGTGAGGTTTCTGTCACACTGTTAATTAACATATGCATCCCTACCTGACAAGTATGTTACAAGTATATTATGCTGTATTGACAAGACTACCTGAACTTGCTTATGCAATTTTTGGCATTTCCAATAGTAACACAAATAAATTTCACTTTTAATCTTTCTGGGTTGCCACCTTGTATGTTGCACGACAGTGCTCAGGCTCAAAAACTGAGAGAGATTTTTCGATGTAATGACCAAAATCCCATTGCTTAGTGATGCCTGCTGATGGCAAAAGTTGTATATCCCAACAGCTTGATACTACTAATTAAAAAGTCCCCACCTGCATTTCCAGGCATGCACCAGTTTGGTGGGTTGGTGTGTGTCTGAAAATTAATTGAGAGTGAGAACTCACTCTGTGTTACTCCATTTGCAATTCACAGATGTAACTGTGCAACAGGACTAGAGCCAATCTTTTATTTCAAAATTCAAACTTAGGTAATGAAAGCTTGTAAACACATCAACTGTTTCCCAGCTGTTGACTTTTGTTTCATATTTTTTTGCTTGTGCCTACCCTGAGAAGCAAGCATCCACTATGATATATCTTAATTTGTCAAGGTCAAAAACTGTATAAGACAGAGGTTATGGGGGGGAGCACATTGTGAGAGAGTTGATGGTGTGCCGTCCGAAGTGCTGGCAGCCAAAGAGGGGCAGGGAGCATCAAAAGAGGAAATGGGGGAAGTAGAAAGGGAAAAGGAGGACACAAAGGGGAAAGAAGAAGCAGGCACGAGCGTTGGGGGGGAGGGACAACAACGGATGAGGAGAATGAAGGGATGTAGGCATCCATTGGCAAAGAGGAAGATTCGGAGGGGGAAATTTGGAAAGAGAGCGGGCCAGTCAAGGAGACGCGCGTGATAGGAGTCCAAACGGACGCTGGGATGGCAGTTGGGACAGTTGAGCCCTGGAAGTGGAAGGTGATGGTCGCTCCAGTATGGAGTGGGACCAACCCCCCGCCACAGAGGATACATTTCCCTTACCAGGTACAGCGGGAGCCTCCCTGTTGGGCACGACATCCATGTTGCGGGATGTTGTCCCCGAACCCAAGCCGAGTCTTTTAGGCATGTATGGGAGACCCCAATAACCGGAGATATTGAAGTTCAAGCCAGTTCTCAAAAGGAACCCATTTTATAATGTTCAAGTCATTGTGCAGGAGGAAGACAATAAGAATCCATTCGTTGTAAATTCTATTAATAAAAGTTTATTGGAAATTCAATTGCCTCATCTGTCAATTCAGCATCGAGAGTAAATAATCACAGAGAAGAACATGAACCCACTTGTGGGGATGAGTGTGTTGCATGATACTCGTGCTTATATGACAGGTTATATAATTATGTTTGTGCTCTGCAATGTGATTGGCTAGCTTGTTGCTGCAAGAAGCGTGTACGCACGTGATTGGATAAAGCTTTGCCACTTGAGGTGGCAGTTAAGAGAAGAAAATAAAGGGGACCTGAGGTAAAAAAGAGAGAGCTCGGGTACCACTTTTAAAAAGGTTGCTGTCTCCTGTGTTGTTCTTCTCCCGAGCCCCAGAGCCTTCTCCCATGTGTCCGGCAGGTCCAGACACCACCACAAGTGGTGACCCCGACGTGATATTGTTTGATTCGTCGCCACTTCCCATTCAGTCCTCACCGACTAGTTTGTGTTCTCCAGGTGCCTGATATTCATTCCGCTCGACGGAACTACGTGAGCAACTCCCTCTTTTCCTTTCCTATTGATATCCAAGATGGGTTCGGGACTTTCAGTAGAACAGGAGACTTATGTCAGGGAACTGCATAAGCTTTTAAATTGGAATGGTCATGATTGTTCCCGCCAAGACGTCATTGATCTTGTTAAAATTATAGATGACTATTGTCCTTGGCTTCCTCATGAAGGCACCTTTGATTTAAAGGACTGGATGCGTGTGGGAGCTAATTTGCAACGCCATCCAAAAGTTACCCCCACTCACCTTTTCACCTGGTGCAAGATCCGGTCCTGTTTGAGTGGCCTTACTCCAGCCAACATTTATTGGGCGGGCCAGATTGAGGCGACTGCAGGTCTTCCCCCTCTGCCACAAATTTTGCCGCCCAAAGGCTGTGTTCCTTCACCTAAGAACCCAGGAAGCTCAAATGCTTTGCCAGAGGTGGTCCCGATTAAACACAACCAGTTGGAATTTTCACCCCCGGCCTTACCGGATTCTGCTCCAGCCCCCCCCCCCCGCTTATGCCTCCACACTTCTTTCGCCACAAATGGCTGCACCCTACATTTCTCCGATCCGTATGGCTTTAGAAGGGGATGTTGCCGCCTTTCCAGTTCTTCAAGGTGCCCCTGCACAGGACGGCCAACCTGCTGTGCCTGACCGCTTTCAGGGATTGACTTATAAGGTGGTTAAAGATTTTGCGGTCAGCGTAAGAGAAAATGGTCCTTGTGCACCCTTCACCAGGGCGATGCTTATGAGCCTGACAACCTATTCTATCTTACCCTATGACTGCCGTTTCTTAGCCCAAGCTGTGTTTGTCCCCCTCAGACAACCTGATTTTTCTTCAAGCTTGGACTCAAGTCACAGTGGATCACATTGCCGCGCAAGGCGCTGGAGCTGCTGTCATCAATTTTGATCAGTGGATGGGTCAGGGCCAGTTCGCCCTTCCAACAACTCAGCTCGCTCTAACAGATGCCATCTTGCAAACAATTGGCACCTTGATTTTGCGGGCTTGGGCAAAAATCCCGGGGAAGGGCGAGATAACAGCGAGCGCCTTTTCTTCTATATGCCAGGGACCCAAGGAATCTTATGGCGAACTTGTGAACAGGCTCATTACGGCAGCGGAAAGGCAAATTGACAATGAGGAGGCGAGACAGCTTATTTTGAAGCAATTAGCTTATGAGAATGCTAATTAGAGATGGGCACGACTTAGCGGTATTCCCGTTTCCGTTTCCGTTACTCGGTTCCGTTACTCTACGGAAACAGTAACGGGAATTACTCCCCCAGACTTCGAGCTCGAACCGACGAACGAACAATTTTGGTCTGATTTGTCGTGCTCGTTCCTTGCATCGCGCGATGCCACGCGGCACAGAAAAAAAAGTTTTTAAAAGTTAAAAAAAACCGGTTCCCGGCCAAAAAGCAGGCGGAAAAATGCCTGCCTGCCGTGCCTCAGGGCACCTACCAGAGGGGTTGTTTCTGGAGGTCCCCCCGGCCTCCCCCCCCATCCCCCGTCCTAGTGGGCTGCTCTGTGGGACTCGCCGCAGGCTCGCAGCCAGCCAGCAAAAAGCCCAGTCTCGCCGGCCGCCGGCCGCCGCAATTAAAGCGCAAGCAAGCGGCACGGACGGCACAGGAAAAAACTTTTAAACTCTCCCCCCCCATTCCCGGGCCAAAAAAGCAGGCGGAAAAATGCCTGCTTGACTAAGGGCGCAGGGCACCTACCGGAGGGGTGGTTTCTGGAGGGGGGGGGGTCCTGCCTCCCCCCCATCCTGGGCAGCCGGACTCGCGAGTCGCCATCGCCATGCCATGCGGTGCGGGCGGGGGATCCAAAATGGGCCGGCGAACGCAATATTGTTTTTGAAATCGTGGTCCAAAAACACACAAGCACAACAGAAACACGCGAAAATTTATAAACTGCCAGATTTTTCACAGTAGCAGAGGGTTTTTTCTTGCAACAAAATGTCTCTCCTCTCCTCCTCTGTCTTCCATTGATTTTATTTTTTTTATTTTTTTTACACCTGCGCATTGGATGGGCTGGCCGAGTGGCCAGCCATGTGGGAGTGGACGACCATGCAAATTTTTGGAGCCATCCCACCAGTTGCATGGCCACTTGGCCATGGAGACTTCTGGGATGTGCCAAAAAGCCCCCTAAAACCTGCCCTAGCCCTAACCCTAACCCTTGACTCCGTACCCATACGTCACAGACTGTCTTCTTAGTGGGTCAGAGAGGCACCCAGAGGTGCAACCCACTAGCCCACCGTAACCTTACCCGTCACTAGCCTAACCCTAGCCCTTGCACTAAGCCACCTTAAAGCCAGATCTACTTGCTTGCATTGCACTACACGCAGCAAGTACACTTCCCTTCTGTGTGAGACATGGTGGTGCGAGAGCCTTGTGCAGGGAAGGCATGATTCTATCACTCTCACACTGGTCTCACTGTCTGCACATTATGTTATGCAATATCCATATGGCTATTGCATAGCATTTTGCAGCAGCAGCAGGTGAGGAAGGGAGACCCCTATGTAGAGGGGTCTCTTGGAGCCTGCTTCCCCTTCCTAGTGGGTGAGGATAGGAGGCACCCACGGGTGCCTCCAGGAGCCCACTTTCCCTTTATAGCGGGCCAGAGGAGGCACCCACCCCACAGAGGTGCCTCCAGGAGCCCGCTCCCCCCCAAAAAAACCCAGTACTAACGACAACGAAAAAACGAACCGACTAATTTTTGCGAATTTTCGCGAAAACCGGAAACGACCCGAAACGGGACTGGCCCGAGTAACGACAACTCGAAAAAATTTTTTTTCAAGTCGTGCCCATCTCTAATGCTAATGCGGATTGCAAGGCGGCATTGGCACCCATTTACCCTGATGTTAGCGCTGATCTCACTAAAATGGTCCGGGTTTGTCAAAATGTGGGGACTCAAACTCATAAAACTCAGATTTTTGCAGCCGCTAATGCCATCGTTATGCTGGCACAGGGAGCCGCGCCCCAAAATGGCGGAGAGGAAAGGCGCTGTTTTAAATGCAACAAAATGGACAATCTTCGTTCTGCCTGTCCGCAGAATGATCGCCGCCCCCAAGTGCCACCTACTAAGTGCCCTGTGTGCAAGAAAGGTTTTCATTGGGCTTCCCAGTGTCGATCCCGCCCCGGGGGCGTGGCTGGCCCTGCCCAGAAATGCGCCGAGCCGGGAAATGGGATGACGGGCTGTGCCCCGGCCCCGGAGAAAAAATAGGGCCACTCCCTCCCGATGACCACACCTGTGCCTTCAATAATGCCTCCATAGATCAAGTGTCATCTTGTCATATACATACTGTCCCACCACCAGCTATGCTCTTGCGCTCAGAAGAAACTGCGCCCCTTTTGCAACCTGGTTTAGTGTTCAATGTTAAGGTCCACTTGCAGTTAGCAATGCCCGAAGGCACCATCGGAATTGTTATGCCCCATCCGGGGGGGGGCTCTCGAGAGCATCTATGTGGTTCCTGCTGTTATTACTGACCCCCAGGCGGATTATATGTACCTGTGCGTTCGAGCTATGCGACCAGATGTTATCCACAGGGGAAATGTCGTCGCCTATGTGATCTTCATTAGAACAGAGGCCGTCCTTCCGACATCCTCCGCTCCTGGAGTTTTTCCCGTCTATTCTATTACCCCTCAAGAGCGTCCCTCCTTGCGACTCGATATGGGTGGTCATTCTGTCACAGGATTACTGGACACGGGAGCCAACCTGACGATCATAGCAACTAAGGACTGGCCTCCTGGTTGGCCTACCGTGTCCGGTCCATCTGTACATGGTGTGGGAGGTGCCTCTTTAGCAAAACGGGCAGCAAAGCCGGTCCTATTTACATCACCTTCTGGGAACACTCTTTGTCTCCAACCTCATATTCTGGATGTCCCATGTTCCCTTTGGGGACGTGATCTATTGGCTCAAGGAACTGCAGAACTTCATACAAATTTTTAGTAGGGGCCTCCGTCATACCACCTGTTGCGGCGGGAAAAATCACTTGGTTGCCTGGACCTGTCTGGGTGGATCAATGGCCGCTACCAGAACATAAGCTCCGCACGGCGGAGGCCCTTGTTCAAGAACAACTGGAGCTTGGACATGTCCAACCTTCTACGTCCTCATGGAACACTCCCATCTTTGTTATTCAAAAGATGTCAGGGAAGTGGAGGCTCCTTCAGGATCTGTGCCACGTGAATGCACGGATGGAGTTGATGGGAGCACTCCAAATGGGGCTCCCTAATCCAAATATGATTCCGCAAGAATGGCAGCTAGTCATTATTGATCTCAAGGACTGTTTTTTCAGCATTCCGCTCCATCCGGATGATAGCAAACATTTTGCATTCACGCTTCCTGTCATCAACAACAATGGACCGACACGGTGCTTCGAATGGACGACTCTTCCCCAAGGAATGGCTAATAGCCCAACCACGTGTCAACTTTTTGTTGCCTCTGCTTTGAAACATTTCCAGGACACCCATCCTCAGGTGTTACTGTATCATTATATGGATGATATTCTGTTAGCTGCCCCCACAGTCAGCGACCGGATACTTGGCTAACTGGTTGACGCTTTGACCTCCCGAGGACTCTGTGTTGCTCCAGAGAAAGTCCAACACCATTCTCCTTATCCGTACTTAGGACACCTGTTGTTGGAAACCACTTCTGCACCTGCCCTACCACAGATTGTCTTACCATCCAAGCTGACACTTGTCAAACTACAACAGATCCTTGGGAACATCAATTGGGTCTGCCCTTTTCTGCAACTAACTACAGGTCAGTTAGCACCCTTGTTCCATAGCCTTAAAGGCGCGAAACATCCTGCGGACATTATCTCTGTCACTCATGAGATGGAAACTGCCTTAGAAGCTGTGAACTCAGCCCTTCGTCAGACGGCGGTGGACCGCCTCTCCTTTACTTGCATCCATCTATCCTTGGCAGTTCTTCCTACGCCTGAGTTGCCCACAGCCATCCTTTATGCACCTTTACCATCATCAGCTATGAAAACTAAAATAGCTATCGTTGAATGGCTTCACCTGCCGAGTACACCTCCACACAATTTATATTCTATTGTGGATTCTATTTCAGATATAATCCAAAAGGGACGACGACGTTGCCTGCACTTGAGTGGCCAAGATGTGAGGGAGCTTTACGTTCCTTTCTCCCGGGAACAGGTGGAGCAGCTGTTCACCACCAGCCCCGCTTTTCAGGTGGCCTTGGCCGGCTTCACTGGATCTTTTATTTACAACTTACCGAAGGACCCCCGGTTGTCCCTCGTTCTGGGGGTTACTTATTCCTTCCAACATATGCTATCTCAGCAACCAATTCCATCTGCGGTCACTGTCTTTACTGATGGCAGTAAACATCGGGGGGTGGTAACCTGGCAGGATGCTACTGGACGATGGCAGGTCAAATTCACTTCTGAGCAATTGTCTGCACAACGCTCCGAGTTGGCAGCCGTAATGTTGGCCTTCCAACTTTTTCGGGCTTCCTCTTTCAATATCATTGTTGACACTCAGTATGTTTACAGAGCTCTTCTCTCCCTTCATAATGCATATATAACACCAGCTATTGATGATGATTTAATGTCTCTGTTTTGTCATCTTCAGCAGGAACTTTCCTCCCGCAGGCATCCTTACTTTGTCGCCCACATTAGGTCACACTCCAATCTTCCAGGCTCACTCTCCGAAGGCAACTCCAAGGCCGATGGTGCTCTTCGTTGTATAGCTTCCTTTCCTTCTCTGGTGTGTGCTGCGGTACTGGATTCCACCTTGGAAGCTCATCAGATGTTGCATTTACCTGCGACCGTGTTGCACAAGAGGTTTCGTATCCCGATGCATGATGTCAGAGACATCGTCAGCGCCTGTCCCGTTTGTGCCAGATCTCCTGTGAACAGTATCCCATTTGATGCGGTCAATCCCCGTGGTACAATTGCCAATTAAGTCTGGCAAATGGATATTACTTATATTCCTGCTCTTAGCCCTTTATCTAAACTACATGTCACAGTGGATACCTGTTCTGTGTTTATTTGGGCCACTCCACTTAAGGGCGAAAAAGCAAAGCATGTCATCCAGCATACCATGCGTTGCTTTTCTGTTATGGGCAAACCTGAGGTCATCAAGACGGACAATGGTCCCTCTTATGTATCAGCAACCTTTTCGCACTTTTGCAACTCTTGGGGTATTAAATTGAAGCATGGAATCCCATTCAATAGCACGGGGCAAGCTATTGTGGAGCGTGCTCACCTTACATTTAAAACTTTGTTACATAAACAGACAGGGGGAAAAGGGATATTACTGGCAGATGTTCCTACTGTTGTGGCCAAAGTTCTTTTTACACTTAATTTTCTGCTTACACCTCATAATAGGTCCCATACCCCAGTGGAGGCGCACTTCCGGGTAGAGGAACCGTTGCCTAGACCTTTGGTCACCTTTAGACAACCACAGGACCCTACCTGGAGGGCCCCTGTTCCGCTGATCACCTGGGGTAGGGGATACGCTGCTGTTTCTCTGGACGACAGGACCACTTGGATACCTGCTCATTGCGTTTGTCCTTTTCACCCCAAGAAAAAGGACGCTGACCCTGGGTGAAAACCTCAATATAATGACATATATGGGTTACTGGCATTCCCCGTAGTGTGGGGCTCAGGTTGTTTTGATGTTTCCTTTTCTATTTTATATTAGCTGTTGCATGTTTATGTTAGTGTATTACATTAGTGTTGCATGACTCAATGTGTTTCCTCCCCACTGACCTTGTGTCGCTCCGTCTTTGAGTCGGAGTGACGAAGACAACCTACTGACACCAGCTGTGTACTACACCTTGGAGAGCTGGCCAAATACCTACTATTATTGGGATCAAATGACGGTTCGCAGGAAATAAGCATGGTTCAGTCAAAACAATATAAAATAGAAAGGGGACATGTGGGGATGAGTGTGTTGCATGATACGCGCACTTATATGACAGGTTATATAACTATGTTTGTGCTCTGCAATGTGATTGGCTAGCTTGTTGCTGCAAGAAGCGTGTACGCACGTGATTGGATAAAGCTTTGCCACTTGAGGTGGCAGTTAAGAGAAGAAAATAAAGGGGACCTGAGGTAAAAAAGAGAGAGCTCGGGTACCACTTTTAAAAAGGTTGCTGTCTCCTGTGTTGTTCTTCTCCCGAGCCCCAGAGCCTTCTCCCATGTGTCCGGCAGGTCCAGACACCACCACACCCACTCTCACACATGTCCTAGTTTCTGGTTTCCAAACTGGAGGACTATGCAAGAGGCTTTTAAAAAAATATTCCAAGAGACAGAAGCCCATGAGACATTCAACACATTCTGCTTCTGCTTCTTCTTGCAGTAATTTACATTCTGATAGCTCTTTATGGCAAAAAACAAGATGTGATTAATATTTATTTCAAATAATTTTTATTATTGTCTGTTCATTTCCAATTATGGATTGTTGTTGTTACAAACCAGCTGGATATCGGCTACCAAGAGCTAGGAAGGCATTTGGTTCTCTCTCTCTTTCTCTCTCCCTCCCTCCTTCTCTCCTCTCCTTCTCTCCTTCCCTTCCTTCTTAAGAGGGGTTTGGTGAGCAAAGGTTAGGTCTGTTTATTGGCAGCAGGAGGTGCCAGTCCAGAAGGTCCTGCTGTAATGCTTGGGCTTAGCAGGCACCTCAGCCTACCAAATCAGAGCCAAATCGAAATCCTTGAACTTCACAGTTGGCTATCTGGTCTCCAAGCAGGTAAATCTGGAATGCAAACACCATATGGTTTGCGGTGTCCAAAGACTGCAATATTAATTTTTCTTCTGGAGTTTCATGTCTTAAACAATTGTAACCAATGACTTACATTTATTGTCTTCTGTGAAGGAATACAACTAATTCCTGACGCACTCAGAAATTTGTTTTCACTGAAATACAACAAAAGTGCAAATTCAACAAAAATCTAACCAACCTATTTGTATCAGAACTGTAAAATACATTGTTTCCTGTTTAGGCAGTTTCTCTCAGAGTGAAGGGAATTCAATAACTGATTTAAATCATGTTGATCTGTATCAGCTTGTGCCAAGCAAAATGTAATATATGAGATGTATATATTATGGTTTCTGGACAAGTGGATTTAGTATATTCATGCTGAGTTTGCAATTTTGTTGTGTCTCTGGAAGAAGAATTGCCATGTTCAAAATGTGCTGGAAATTAGCATGACAATACATTACTTACTGCATCCATACATTTCTGCATCTTTTTGCTGGATTCTTAGTGCCACATTTATAAATAGAGCTGGAAGAACTATAACTTACCTGTGATAAGCTTGATACTACATTATACTTTTATAGAAGGTTGCATTTCTACAGTTGAGAGCTGCTAGTTTTTGAGATGCAGATTCTGATAAACACCTGGATGTAAAGAGAGAGACTTGGTGATCTTTGATAAGGGATGTGTCTGTATATTTTTCTCTCCTTGTTTTCTTGTTTTTTTTAATGAGGCCTTGGCTATATTATTATTGCAGTGCTCTTACTATTAATGCTTCATTCTCTTCTGTAGAAGACCAAATCAATATTCTGTAAGACAATTCTAAAAAGGGAGGCACAGCCTAAACACAAAAAAGGTAACTTTTAAACTGGGCTTCAGAACAGCACCAGCTTTGGTACAGTTGTAACTCTTGCTCTTTGCCTGATTGTCCAGAAATGTGGACAAAAGGTTTTCAATTTATAATTTTTAAAACATATAACTTTTACCCCAAATTACCCCAGATTCAAAATATTGTATTTTTCATTCCCTCAAACAATAAGGAGAAATGTCTGTGCATCTTATGGGGCAAATAAACCCCTGACAGGAGGCTCCAGAGTGGCTGCTGTGGAGGCCTCTGAACCCGGTGCAGGTCCCAGCCCCAGCTGCAGCCCCAGTGGAGGCTTCCTGACCTGGCTGTTAAAAAAATTACCTTGCATGATTGATTTTTTTCCATAGAATAGAAGAGGGAGAGTAAACAACCCTACCAGAGACCATAGAGAAGAGAAACGGGCTAGAGAGTAACCACCTACCATGATGACCATACAGCCATGCTTCAAGATGGGCAGAATGTGAATCCAGGGGAAGGAGCTCTCCCATTCAGCCTGTCTTGAAGAGCAGCTCTATGGTAATTATGGTGGGTGTTACTCTCTAGCCTATTGCTCATCTCTGTGGTCTCTGGTAGGGCTGTTTACTCTCGGTCTTCTATTCTATGGAACAAGTCAATCATGCAAGGGAATTTTTTTTTAAACAGCCAAGTTGGGAAGCCTCCGCTGGGGCTGCAGCTGGGGCTGGGACCTGCACCGGGTCCAGAGGCCTCTGCAAGGGCCAAAGGCTTCCCAGCATGGAGACCTGGGCAGTGGTGGCATCTTGCCTTTGCATTTTACTCTCCAGCCATGCTACTCTGGGCCTCCCAAGAGTAGCATGGTTGGAGCGTAAACAGGCTGGAGATACCAGGACCACAGTATGTATGCGTGAATATATTTTTTTTACACTTACATACCTCTAAAACTAGGTGCATCTTATGGTCCAGTGTGTCTTACAGAGCGAAAAATATGGTAGCTCACATAATCCGAAAAATGCAATCTTGATTATCTCAAGAGAGAATTGGTGGTCTCGCACACTTGTAAAGAATCTAGGCAATAGGGATTGAAATATTGCCTCTCAAAGGTCTTTCAAATAGTTGAAACAGTTTTCTTGTAACACTGAGCATGCATGGTACAGGCTTGACAGGTAAATAAATGGATACATATGTTGGATGGATGGGGCAGAGCTTCAGGCCAACTAGAGTTCTCAGCTCTTATGGAATAGTTAAAAATGGTTTGCTTTAAGGAAAGTAACAGAGTGAATCCTCCAGAAAGGGGACATTTTGCCATGTGTTTTCAGATGCATACAATATTTTAAGGCATATAAATCTTCAAATACATGCAGTATTGTAAGGCAACGTATGGCTGGATAACTCAGTGGTTTAGGTATCTGACTGAGGAAGCCAGAGACCAGGAGTTCAGATCCCCGGTGGACAAACCAGGAAAACCAGCCTGCATGGCCTTGGACAAGTGGTGCAGTGCCGGAATGCCCCCAGAAGAAGGGATTGGCCAACCAATTCTGAGTACTCTCTACCTCAAGAACCCTGGAAAGGATGACCATAAATCAGAATTGATTTGACGACATGCATTTGACTAGCTGGATTGCACAGTGGTTTAGTTAAGTGGCTATGAAAAATTTGATGCCCCATTGTACCTCCTGGGAGAAGACTCAGCCGGTGTAGTCTTAGACAAACTGCACTCTCCAGAAGAAGGGAAAAGTAATCCATTCCCATGTATTCGCAATCACAACCTAGAAAATCCTAGAGAGGTTTGCCATCAATCAGAATAAAGGCACACAATTGTTACTGCTTTATTCAAAGTATTTCTGCACTTATTTGTTGTTATGTGCCATCAAGTCAGAAACAAATTACAGCAAGTTAACAACCCTGATTCAGCTATTCAAAGTTAAGTGAGATATTTCAGAAGTTGTTTAACCTTTCTACACCCCTAGTGAGTTTCTGTGGCTCAGTGGAAATTTGAACCTAGGGTACCCGAGTCCTCTTCTGTCACTGTGTCCACCCCTCCACACTGTATCTGTATCTGTTTCTTAATAACTTTACAAAAATACATAGCATGAAGTCAACCAGAGTACTGTCTTGCTGCCCGATGTGTGCTATTAAAAATCCAATAAATAAATAAATAAATAAATAAATAAATAAATAAATAAATAAATAAATAAATAAATAAAAGTTTCATCCTGAAAAAGCTTTCAGAAAAAAAATCACTCAGGAGTTCTGAGATAAGTCATCTGACATAATTTTCAAAAGGGAAATCAGTTTCAAGTCTGGTTCAGTCTGAACAATCAGGACCCAATTAGCTGATTTGCAGTTAACTTTTTAACTCTTTCCTGGCAGGCTGTTCGGATTCCTGCCTGCCAGGGGATTTTGTGCCTCTTGGTAAAAATGTGGAAGCAAGAAGAATATTCTAGGCAAAAATAAAAGAAAAATAAAACAAAAGATACAAAACATGTGGCACCTTAAAGACTAACTTTCATAGTTTAAAGTAACGTTTTGTGGACATGTCCACTTCTTCAGACATGTAGCAGCAGAATGAAGTGTACAATATAATATGTAATGGAATATATGTATATGTTTCAAATCAAATATTCATTGGCTGTTGTATGTAGGCGTATTTCCATGCAAGCCCAGTTGTAAATTCCCATAGAGACAGAGCTGTGGTGAGGGCGGAGAGGGGAGGGGGGAGAGGAAGAGGGGAGTTGTTTTTGAAGGCAGTTTGTTGCTATGTAGGTGTTGTTTTATGGCCATGTGGTAAAAACAGACACCAGTTTTTTTTTGGGGGGGGAAGAGGGGGGAGAGTGCCAAAGTTTTTACCTATTGATAGAAAGGTAAAAACTTTGCCACTCCCCCCTCTATCACCCCACCCCCTCACCCTGCTCTGAACTGGTATCTGCTTTTTACCAGATGGCCATAAAACAAGGTCACTTACTTCACCTCTCTTTTAATGGTGCATATTTTTTCAAGGCTCTAACAGTTTGTTCATATGCGTTGAATATTATACAATGGCTGAAATCATGTTCCTTTGCATAGTAAATTGCACTAGAATAGGTGCATTGAATCAGTGGAGTTTGGGTGAGTTTGTCTCTATAGAGGTTCCATTGTCTCAATTGAACTTCCTTTGGATAAGGGATGTGTGTCCCTTTTGGTTTTGCTAGACCTCTCAGCTGCTTTTGACACTATAGACCAGTGGTGGTGAACCATTGGAACTCTAGGACTACAACTCCCAGAACTCCAAGCCTAGATTGCCAATGACAAATGACTGTGGGAGTTTTGGGCCAAAACATCAGGAGTGCCAAAGGTTCGCCACCACTGCTATAGACCAGGGCTATCCAACTCTGAATGGGCCGAGGTCTACTTTTTCTGGACAAAAGTGCCTGAGGGCTACTAGACTAAAACCTCTACTTATGAATTTTATCTGTTCTGAGCATCTGGCCAGTAGGGAGAGCAGGGGACTGTGCCATGGCGCTTGAACTGCCCTGCTTGGCTGAGACAGTGGGCTGGCAGACCCAGAGCTTTGCTGGGGCAGTGGTGATCCTTGGGTTGAGGGAGATAGATCTGTTGGACAGGCCTGCTATAGACCATGTCATCCTCCTGACTTGTCTCTCTGAAATATGAATCAGGGGTACTGCGTTAAAGTGGATTGGGTCCTTCCTGCAGGAAAGAATGCAGAAAGTGGTGTTAGGTGATTCATGCTTGACACCACAGCCGCTGACCTGTGGAGATCCCCAGGGTTCTGTTCTGCCTCCTATGTTATTTAACATCTATATGAAAGCACGGGGAGAGGTTATCAGGTCTTTTGGGGTTAGGTGACACCAGTATGCTGATGATACCCAGCTCTGCCTCTCGTCACCCCTGGACTCTAAGGGAGCTACTATCTCAACTTTACATGAGTGTTTAGCTGCAGTAATGAACTGGATGAGGAAGAACAAACTGAAACTAAACCCAGAGAAGACATAGGTGCTCCTGCTCTGTCCAAAGGGAGAACAAGGGATAGGGATGCAACCTGTACTAGATGGGGTCACCCTCCAATTGAAAAATCAGGTACGCAGCTTGGGGGTGCTCTTAGACTCATTCTTGAGTTTGGATGCCCAGGTCATGGCTATGGCTAGGAGTGCATTTGCAAAATTAAGGCTAGTACAGAAGTTACGCCCCTTTCTTGAGAAACCAGCTCTGGCCACGGTGACACATGCCCTAGTGACATCCTGGCTGAACTACTGTAATGTGCTCTATGAAGGGCTCAGGAAACTTCAACAGGTCCAAAATGCAGCAGCCAGACTGGTGGCTGGGGTGGGCTACAGAAATCACATTACACCCCTATTAAAACAGCTCCACTGGCTACCAATCAACTATTGAGCACAATCCAAGGTGCTGACCTTGACCTACAAAGCACTATATAACCTGGGTCCTAGCTACCTCAAAGATCGAATCTCACAGGATGAACCGACTCGGGTGTTAAGGTCATCAGGAGAGGCCCTTCTCTCCATCCCACCACCCTCACAGGTATGTCTTGTGGGAACCCATGAAAGGGCCTTCTCGACTGCTGCGCCCAGACTCTGGAACTCCCTCCCACTAGAGGCCAGGACTGTCTCATCTCTGTTGTCCTTCCAGAAACAGGCAAAGGTCTTTCTCTTCAGGCAAGCTTTCCCTGAATGATGGACTACCATGTGTATTTTATATGAATCTATGGGTTCACTTTATGACTACTTATAACTGTGTTGCTTTAATGTAACATTGTCTATTAATGATGTAAGATGTCCCTCAATTCCTTGTTCTCAAATACCTGAACATGTCTTAATTGTACTGAACTGTATATTATCCTTCATTACTGCAAGGCACCTTGGGTCCTTTTCCAAGGAGAAAGGCGGGGTAAAAATACTCTTTATAAAGTAATAAATTTGGCTACAATTTACTTTAGTGCACTAAGTCACAACTAGATCTCTATGGGAATCAATGAAATCTACAGAAGAGTTGATTCACCCAATACATTATCCACATTCAGTGGACCTATGACAGTCTGACTTACAGTAGTATACTAAGCCTGCTTTTATATGACCCCTAAAATTCAAGGCAAACGGCTCCCAGATGCAGAGCTTAAAATTGTTTTCCCACCAGCTGTGGACTTTAAAAAAAAATTAAGCACGACCACGACCACCTAAGCGCACCCCAGTGCATTTTACAAGTACCTGGTCTCTGGAGGTAAAAAAATTTCCAATGTGGATTATAAAGCTGTGGATGCCGGGCTCTCCTCGCCTTCTGTTTGTTTTTTGTCCCTGCCGCCCCTTTAAGAGCCTGGAATCCCAGGCAGACTGAGCAGAGGTGAGCCTGCATTCTTTTCTCCCTTTTTTTTCTCCCTCTCCTCACTGCAGACAGGAGCAATGGAGTGCGGAAGGGTGGGAACACAGGAAACAGAACAAACCCCCACAATCTCTGGTCCGAATTTTAGTTGCCAGCGGATTTTAGAGGTTGTGTAAAAGCGCCCTAAGACAACAGAATTTAGCCAAAGGAAGATCAAGAAGTACTACATCTTCTTCATTGAGAATTTGAATCTTATTTGGAAAGTTAGTAAGCAGCAGGTGTAAAATTGCTTGGCATGGCAGCACTAGGGACGCCTGACAGCATGCAGCAATATTTTCTAATGCCAGCATACCAATTTCAACCCTCTCTGTGTCAAAGCCTTTAAAAAGAGATGAAAGTTTTGTCTAAATTACATAGATGAAATGGTAAGAGTGGACGAAAACACAAGCTGTAAAATCTTTATGATGAAGACCGATGATCAAAGCCCCTCTGTATTTCTACTGCTGCTCGATTTCTTTAAAAAGTACTCTCCGCACCAAGAAAAGCCTGACACAAACAATTTTTTAAAAATGTGCTGGAATATCTATGTGTTTTCAAAGTCTTGTATTTTTCAATCATGGCAATTTTAATGTAAGCAACTATGGGTTTAATGATATTCACCCTGGCTAAGTTAAAAGTAGCTCTCAGAAGCAGTCTGGTGGTTTCTGTTTACTTCCGTCTCCCCCTGGAGCCTGGGCATCACTTTGCAGGTAAGAGCAGCTGGGGCAGGTAAAAGCAGATTAAAGCAAATATCATATCTTCTGATGTGCTGGTTGCAATTAATTTCAGAAAGATGTCCCTCTTTGTAAACAGTCTGTGGAACACAGGAAGATTTGTGTGGGTTTTTTTCTTCTTCTTTAAATCTTCAGTAAGCAGAGGGGGAGCACTGGAATTGGGAAGGCTGTTCTCAAGTCCTTGCCTGTACTGTACATTGTTTCAGGCTATACTGTAACTGGGGAAGGGATGTGTGATTAAAGACCTGGGTGTCAGAGTAGCTTGCCTGATGATGTCCAGTCTCTGGTTTTACAAATTCCTTCTGTGGACAGAAGGAAACTCCGAACAGCTTAATGAGTGTACAGGTAGAAAGTGAGCTATACATTTGCACTTAGCACCAGCCCCAGCTCCAGTACATATTTAGTCACAGGCAAATAAAACAGTCACCCTCTAAGTCAGTGGTTCCCAACCTTGGGTAACCCAAGTGCTCTTGGAATGCAATTCCCAGAAGCTGTTGTGTGCACGTGTATTCTTCTGTCACCATTTAACATTATTATTATTATTATTATTATTATTATTATTATTATTATTATTATTATTATTATTATTATTATTATTATTATTATTATTATTATTATTATTATTAACCACACAGCTATCTATGCTGGATTTTATATTACAAATCACTAGTCGAACGCTTCCCAAGCATTTAGGACTCAGTGATGTATCAGCGAATTATGTGAGCAGATCCCAGTAAGGCGGCTTTCTGCAGCTGACTGATGGTGACTTTGTCAACTCCAATTTCTTCTAAATACTTGGTTAGCTCTTTAGGCACTGCACACAGCATGCCGATTACCACTGGGACCACCTGTGCCGGTTTATGCCAGAGTCTCTGAAGTTCAATTTTCAGATCCTAACCACAATATCTGGGGTATTATGCTCCAAAACCCTGTCTGTCTATATTCAGAAGTCCCAAAGTAATTTTGCATGCTAATTTTCAGTCTATTATTATTATTATTATTATTATTATTATTATTATTATTATTATTATTATTATTATTATTATTATTATTATTATTATTAGGACCAAGTGTGGTGTTTCAAATCATGGAATCTCATAGTAGTTTCTTTCAAGGCAAATAAGCATGGTTTATTGTGGTGCAAGGAATAAAGATGTTCATGCTTTTTGTTATTGACTTAAGTTACAAATTTTATATTAAACATGTAACATACTCAAACTACTTCAAAGTTTGAAAGGCAAAGACCTTTCTATTCAGGCAAGCTTTCCCTGAATGATGGACTCCCTGTTATGTGACTTTTATATGAATCTGCTATACATGATCACATAGGCTTTGTGTTTATAGACTCAATCAATCTATCTATCAATCAATTTTATAAATTATATAAATGGCATAAGAAGGTACAACAGGGACTTTTGCTTTCATGCTAACTCTGAGTTCAACTCTCTTAGCCCCCTTTAGGCAACTGATTACAAAAATGGGGATAGGCCCTGTAATATTTTGTTATAGATGCTAGATTCTTTTTTCTACTTAGCAAACATTTTCCTTCTGCTAGTTTGATAAAGTAAGTTATGCATTTCTTTGCTATAATATTTTTCCACTGACCTTCAAGTACCAGCATTATTATTGACACAATATTATTTGTCCTACAGTACATATCTAGGACTAGACACTTCAGCCAAAAGCAGAATGCAGAAGATTTAAGACTAGCACAGGTTGCACCATCCTTGGGTCCATATTCATGACATACCATGCAGGATGTTATAATGGCTCCCTCTCCACAGCGAAGACATTGGAGATTTGTTACTGCTGTTTTGTTTGTTTGTTTTGTTTCTAAAATAGGCTTAAATGACATCAAATTTTTGGCTTAAAGTTATTTATAGGCGTGAAGTGGAGACACTAAACTAGTAACTAGACATGGGCACGACTCGGCGAAATTGTTGTTTCCATTTTCGGTTATCGTTTCCGTTACGTAACGGAAACGGTAACGATAATTAAGCCGTCAGAACTCGAACTCGAACCGAAAAAAGAAAAATTTGGTTGGGTTTTTCGTTTCCGTTTGTGGCATCACAGTGATCGTGCAATGCGAAGCGCAGAAAAAGTTTTTAAAAGTTTTTTTTTAAAAAACCCCGACTCCCAGCCAAAAAAGCAGGTGAAAATATGCCTGCCTGAGGCTTTGCCACCTACCAGAGGGGTGGTTTCCGGGGGGTCCCCGGCCTTTCCCCCCCTCTTCTCCTGTCCTGGGCTGCTTGCACCAGGCTGGGGCAGGGGGGTCATCCTCCTCGTCTCGCCATGCCATGCGGTGGGGGGGGGGGTCCAAAATGGTGACCGCAATTTTTCTTTTGAAATTGTGGTAAAAAAACACACCAAATCACCACCGTAACATGTGAAATTTATTTATTTTAAATGCCTGAATTTTAATAGTAGCAGCAGTGGGTTTTTTTATAGCAATAAAACGTCATATTGATTTTATTTTATTTTATTTTATTAGACCTGCCCATTTGGGCTGGGCATGGGATGGGACCATGCAAATTTTTTGAACCATTCCACCAATGGCATCACCAGGTTTTTGACTGACACTTCTGTATGTCTCGGAGGGCATAAAAAGCCGAGGCACCTTCCAGAAATCGCAGTCGGGTGTATGGATATGGTTGAGGGAGGAGGGCTGGCTGCTGGTGCTGGTGTGATCCGATCGAGATCGAGGAGGGAGGCTGGAGGCTTTAGGATTTAAGTTAGGCAGGCAGGGAGGGAATTGAATTTAGAAAATAATTTCTTTGATTCCCTGCAGCTTTGTCTGCTGAAGGGAATAGCAGCTTATTCTTTATTTCTTCTGGCAGTTTGTGAGGATTTTTTTCTGATATTGAATAAAGGGGGAGGTTTGACTGGGAGTGAGAGGTGTGGATTTATTTTAAATATATATTATATACTACCATTTATTTTCTATTTTCCCCAACTTCAATTTGCTTGCACACACACACATTTGGGGTGCAAGCCAAGAACAGAACCTCTATCCTAAGTTATATCCTAACTGCCCACTCGCCCGTCTGCCTGCGCCACCCCCCGCCTGCGGCCCGCCCCCCCGCCCGCCCGCTACCTAGGGCGCAAAAACACCTAGCGCCGCCCTGATTGCGGGACGCCCCTATGCTCTGGGAAGTCAAATTGTGCTAAATCGCGGTGGAAACGACAAACGACAAACGGAAATGACAAATTTTTGATAAATTTTCACGACAAACGGAAACGACACGAAACGGACAAGTTCCGACAAGTGAAAACTTGAAACCTCATTCTTTCTGGTTGTGCCCATGTCTACTATTAACAGAAGAGGCCATAAGATTATCAAGGTTCCTTTCCTTATATGAAAGCCACTCATACGGAAGATGGATGGATGGGATGGTGACACAGTCACAACAGCCTGAAATAGAATGGATGTCTAGAAGTATGTGACGGTAGCATGGGATGTAGAAGTTAGGGGGAAGATACATGGATTGACTCATCTTCCAAGATGGAAGTACTAATCATTAAGTCTATCTCTCTTGCTTTCAGCAGGCAGATATTTATAAAAATTCAAAGCTTTCTCCTAATGAATTTTACAGAATTTTAAAGAACCTGTCTTGAGCCAGGTTCTTTCTTCTATGCTTTCTTTTTTAAAGCACATAAATTAATCAGTTGAAATAAATTAATAAATTAAGCATGCTGCCAATAAAAATGACACACATGACAGTACATGAACAAGAAAAGTCATTTTTCTGTTGCAGTTCACAGTGCTTGATCTTGCATAGTTAAACTTGTGACCTGGTTAAAATGAAAAACCCAAAGGCAACACTCAGAAATGATTGAAACACGTTGGATGCATATCTTACAAAACCAAACCACGAGACTAGTTCAGTTAACAGTGGCTAAGCATTATTGACTTTGATGAATCTACTTTAGATGCCACGCAAGCAAATATACACTGGCGACACATAGGATATTAAGGGGAATGTGTATTCCCTCTTATTAAACCGTTTTCCCTTCCACAATCTGACTTGCACACAAAAAGACTTTTACAGAAGTGCATATTCCATGTCATAAACATATGTTCTTTCTGCCATGCCTTAGAAATGAGTCTTAAATAAATCTTGTGGCTACTTTCTGATGATGAAGCCAAATACACGCAAGATGAAAAAACACAAACAGATCTCTTTCACCACTTGAGGCAGCACCTGCTGATATCATGAAGTTTAACCTTGTCCTTGATTAGAGTGTGATCAGAACTTGGAATGAGGCTGCTGTGCCTTTTCATGGATGCACTTGCAATTCCCATGCATGTTGGTACTGTGAGTTAATCCCATAACTTTTTCAGTTTTGATTTGTACCTGCCTTTAATGTGAACTGCCCAGAGTTCCAGCTTTAGGTAGGTAGGTAGGTAGGTTTATTTAAAAATCATCTGCATCAACAGAAATAGAAGCCATGGAATTTTCACAGGTGTTTCAAGATTATTGCATTTTCTGTGCTACTTTGTACATACTGTACCATTATTTCACAAGAATAATAGATTTGCTAGTGTTCAAATCCCAAGAGCAGACACCTTGATAGTTGAATCCAGTTGTTTTAAGCAGAGGGCAAACATACATTCTATTGTGGACAAACTCCCGGTGGTAATGAATCAAGCATAAAACAGCTTATTCCAATCTTCCATCTCAATGTATTGACTTTTCTTGGAGCCAACTATTCTTTCCTAGCTCCTTCGGATATGGCACAGAATTTAGTGTTCTAGACCAAAAGCTCTCGTAAGCAGGAGATAAATGTTGTACAGCAATTCCTGAGTTGCAGTTCTTCATTAGAAGGCAGTTTATCCATGAACTCGCTGATTGGTTTTAAGAAAACCTATGCAATCCTGTCCCTGCCCTTCCAACCCATCTGATTTATTAGAATAGTACTACTAGCCTAGTGATGTACTTTGATGAGCCACAAAAAGAACTACAATATTTTCTGGTGAGACAATGTAGTAACATTGGGCATCAGTAAAAGAGCCTTTACAGCCTAATCATGTGATTGGCCTTTGCCACTAACTTGATTGTTCACGTTCTTTCCCCATCTTTGGCTTCTTCTCTCCCTCTCCAGGGTGACCTCTGATCAAACAACAAGTATGACACATTTCCATGCGCTGAAGACTCAATTCCACCCACCTTTTAAATCCCTTTGACTGTAAATACAAATGTTAAGTATACGTAAAGATACCCTTTTTCTATCATACATGCTTCTCGGGTGATTTTATCATCCCACGTGCTAGTCTTGGTGTAAAAGAAACCAAAAGAAGTGGGGCAGGCCAAGACTAAGCTGATCTTCCCAATTTTTGTGCTGCCCCCCTCCATCTCATAACTAATAACCAACATTTCTCTGGCAAGGGCTAATTTTGCTGGGTTGCTGAAAATTAATTGCATAACTGGGATGGCAAAACTAAACACTGAAGAGGGCAACACCGGGCTGCATGCTGACCATACTCGCATGGTGGAAGGCTGAGCACAAACCACAAGGGAAAGCATGTGTGTTGTTGGATTCGTGCTTCATGAGGGCTAGTGGATTGCAGGGGTTGGTCTTGGAAAAAAGAAACATGGAGCAGGGACTACAAGAAGCATAAAGAAAATAGTTGCATGTTGGCATGGGCCATGTCTGGAAATATTACATATACAGTAGTGATCACACACATTTTAAATCTGTCAGTCAAGTTTAATTCATCATAAAGAAGTAAACTACATTGGTATATTTAAGACAAACACTTTGATTTCTATGCACACTATCCACGGGACAGTCTTTTTTTCCGAAAATAACTACTTTTTACCAGTCCCAGAAAAAAACATCTCTCCAGAAAGCCTTCATTGTTAAACCAGCTTTCTGTACTGTTCCCTTTTCTTTTTAAAACCCATTTGAGGAGAAAAAGAACCATTAAACCTGAAAACATTTACATTGCAAGCCACATTTGAATGCATAAATTGGCGTACAATAACCAATGTATCACAACTGTATTTTACTTAGTTCATTTTTGTTCATTGATAAAAGAATATAAAAATCTTGTTCAACAGAGTGTTAAGTGTATTAAAATAGATCTGTATAGTACTGCACAGTTTCTCCCGGAGTTGTGAAAATGGTTGAAGGGATTGTGTGCTGCCTAGTGATGGGCAACTCGCAATCAATCAAAGGGTCAAAGCCTTTGATGTTTCGGCACCATGTGATAGACTAATGTGACAAGCTTCACCTGTGGCATACAGAAAAATGGGTTCTCTTTGACCTATGTAAATACAGGAGTGTCATTTAGGGAGAGGAAGAAGGGGTACCTTATACTCCTTGCCCTTCCTTACCATTTTTCATCATGTGTGAGTACTTCTCAGTAGTACTTATTTCTGGCTAACTCACTAGTTTTAACAGGCTGAACCAAAGAATTAAATGGGTTAGCGTTTTAGTTATGCATGCCAAAGGCACAAATCCCTTGGCTTAAAGCAACAAAAGATGTTAGTGCGGCTAACGCTGATATGCTTATGAACGATTCAAGAAGAAGGCTGAACAAATACTGTTAAAATACTTTGCAATTCTATACACACTTACCTGGTAGTAAGAAGAGTTCTTACTTTCCAGTAGACAGATGTAGGACTGCAATGTTCATTTTTATTAGATCTAAGACCCAAACCTTTACATCTTATGTTAAACCTCTACTCCAACCCCTGTAATTTTAAATGATGCTCCTTCTTGATGATGTTCCTCTTTTACCGGGGAAGAAAACAGAATCAGAGAATGGCAAAGCTATCCTGAATAGAATCTTTGTTTGCCCATCACTAACATCTGAGGTAGGCCTCAGGGTTCTAACACAGGCCATTTGACCTATGATAGGGCCAGACTGACCCTTGTATCAGGAAGACTAGCTACAGAAAAAAATATCAAATGAAATAATACTGGTTTATTAGCATCTTCTAAGGCTGACCATGCTCAATGTTTCGTGTGTGGTCAAACTGAACAAAATTAAGTGCTGATTTTTTCAGACAAACTAACTCAAAATTCGCCAGTCCATTTCCCCCTCAAAACTCCTGATTTATCCAATAAAAAACCCTTGAGGCAGTTTATTTCCTGTACTACGTAGCAGATAATTCTGCAAGGAAAATAAAGAAAAGGAAGGAAGGAAATGATTTGTTTTTCTATTCCCTACACTACAATAAAACTGCAGTACAAAAATGTAAATTTTTGGCATTTCATTTGTACTGTCTTAACAGGAAAAAAAGCAGCAACAAATATTATTTGCTTTCTTTGTTTTTCTAAAAAAATCGAACCCTCGAAAACAATAAAGATCCATCCTGCTGAAGATAACTGCCACTATTATGGTTTATGTTAAACCTTACACAAGAAACTCCATGAGAAAAATACATCAATAGCAAAATAAGTTGAAAGGACCTGCAAAAATTAAGGGGTTTTACAGGCATACCTCTTTAAATACTTTAGAATGCATATACAGAAGCATCAGCATGAAAATACCTCAATATTTCACTAGAAATGCTAATTTCATACATTTTTATTTAAATATCTGCAATTCTCAACTATAATACTGAAAAAAATTGATTTTGAAGGCTCTGTGAGTGTCTCACAAATGTCATTCTTTTCAAACAGCCCCGTATACAGCTCAACCTGAATCAATGCCAACATACCGTGTTTATTTTTTTAAAAAAACTCAGAAACCCATGCTGAGTTCCAAGCCATTTACTTTTTAATGTCACCAATTTCCCTTTCAGCTCTTCTTCTAACGCCTACCTTGCATACTAGCTTACTAACTCTTTGTATTTAAAACTATTTTTTTTCCTTCCAAAGGAGAACATTTTAAAACCATGTGCCCTCCGAGAAAGGATACGCCATTCCACCACCGCCACATGGGCCAACATATGCTGCTTCATTTTCCCTTATTCATTAAATACATTAAGGCCAACACAATAGAAAAAAGAAAAAGAAAAAAGAAAAAGAAGGAGAAAAGAATATCCTTAAGTACTGAAGATCTCAGCAATAGAAAACTCCACCCAGTCCTTTGCTTCGTGGAAAGCAGCTATGACACTGAGCTACAAAATGGACTGGATTATTTTTTCCAATGTCCTGGTATAATTTAAAAAAAGGACCAACACAGTCTTTTCCCCACTTGTCCTTCTTGATGCCGTTGCAGTATTTCCTCCTGTATGGTATATGTGTTTTGCATGTCTCAAGAGTTCGTTTTTTTTCTCTTCTCTTCTTTTTCTTTTTAAAAGAACAACATTTTTTTTTAACTCCAGGCAGCTTCTGTCAGTTGTTACCCTGTGTTGGCTGCAAGGCTTTGTGTATGGCAGCAGCTGAGGCAGAAGACGGTTTGATCCAGGGGACAGTGAGCAGGGAGGAGGTGGTGGTGGTTGTCATGGTAACCTGAATCATCTGCTCATTCTGTATCAGTCTAATGAGAGTTTTGAGGCGTTCCAAAGACGACTGGACCCCTTTCTGCTGGGCCAATAAGCTGTTTTTTAGCTCTAAGTGCTTCTGTCAAATAAAGAGATGGAAAGAAGAAGAACACAACGTGGTGGGTGCTGGTGTCAAAACACTTGTATTACAAATAGGGTTTTTTTTTTTGGGGGGGCATGTTCAACTAAATTAGTTTCGCCACAACACCCTTTAAGCATCCTGCTGAAATCGCTATCAGGTTGGTGAAATGGCACAGTTCATCCAGCCCTTCTTTTTCCCCCTGTTCCAGCCTGAACGGTTGCGTCTGTAGGTGGAAGGCACTAGGTGGGGGCACTTCTAGTCAAAAGCACCCTCTAATCTAAATCACGGTGCAAGACACAAAGGGGGTGCTGGAATCCAAGGAAAAGCATAATTAATTCTACACATCCAAGGATATTTTTTCAAAAGACATGTGTTTCTACCCCCTCCCCAATTCTTGATGACAAGCCACTATTGAAAACAAAGGGACTTTCAAAAGTGGATTGTGCTGTGGCATTTGTGTGTGTGTGTGTGTGTGTGTGTGTGTGTGTGTGTGTGTGTGTGTGTGTGTGTGTGTGTGTGTGTGTGTGTGTGTGTGTGTGTGTGTGTGAAGAGATGGGCACAAATAAAAAAAATGGCGTTTCGTTTGTCGTTTAGGGGGTCCGTTTCGGTTCGTTTCGGTTTTTCGTGAATTTTTGCAAAAAATTCATTTTCGTTTTCATTCGTTTTGTTACCGTTTCGTTACCATTTATTTCAATTTTTTGTGATTTTTTTTAGCTTTTAAAGCAGTTCAATGTATTGCCGTAACGAAAATGAAACGGACGACAAAATTTCTGGTGTTTCTGTTCATTTCGTTTCATTTTAGAGATAAAATTCGTTTGTCGTTTCGTTGCGTAACAAAATGAAAAAACGGAAACGGAAATGAAAAATTGTTCATTTCATGCCCATCTCTAAAGCCCAGCACATTTCCAGTGGTCGTACATAAATAGCAATGGACCTCCAGGACCATGCAACATGTACTGGATGGTGCAGATTACATATGTATTTGGACCACTTCCATTAAGGCAAAGCTGGATGACCTTAAGGTATGTATGCACTTGGTCTTCATAGGCCAAATGGATGGGGGGAGCTAACCCTCCCTCAAGTCTGTGGGAATCTTGCTTGTTGTAGGGTTATTACCATATGAGAGTTGCCACTAAAATTTTATTTTTCATTTCCCTGATTTTTCCCTGACCAACATTTGTCATTGACCAAAAATAACACCAAGGTATGAACTTCAATTCAAGTAAACATGGAATGCTAACAAATAACATAACATATTTCTTATTGTTTTAAATGTACACTAAAAATTAAATAAGCATTCTATCTAAAATGGTTTCTGTGCAGTCACATGACAAAACTTAGTTTTGAAATTGCGATAATAATCAACTTAGAAATTATGTATTTTAATCACAATTTCCTTAACTTTCTCTGACCAATTTCCCATTCCTTGATCTTCCAAAAAGTGGCAACCCTGATATGCACAGAGCCAAAAATACCAAATTTGGAACTGCACAGGGCTTGTTCGTGCAGTAGATAGGAGAACGGTGTATTCTTCGGAGCCCTCAGTCTGTCCTGAAGGGAGGGGTGAAGAGGTCTCAGGTTGTTTCATTCTTTTTAGGGTAAACTATGCATAGAAACAATCTCCAAAAAACACCCTTCTCATGTTGAGAGGTTATTTTTCTGAACACTGAAAGCAGAGGTGGCTTAACCAATACTTTAACCATTGTGACGTGATAGCTGCTTTTTCAGCACCCCTCTTTCCCCTTAACATTCCTTTGACTCTGTGTGTGCCAGTAGGTGTGTAAAACAGACAATATTTTCAGTGATATGCCTTTTGTGTCGGTCAGCGTAACACATGGATTATAAGAATAATTCCAGGGGCTATTTCTGCCACGGTCCTAACAAGAGAAGCAGGTGTGCATTAATGGATTTGTTGAAATGTGGGTGAAATGAAACAAACTTATTGTCAATTTTTTCTTCTCTTGCAAGGACAGTATCCGTTCATCTTAAATATAAAACCAGAATATCCTTTTATACAAATGCAAAAATCTAAGTCATAACCTCCCACAATTTTATGTCAATAACTTATATTTCATTTTGTACTTCAATAAAACAGCTTATGTTGTAATATTACAAAGTGCACAGGGCTCATTGCCCTATCAGTCTCTATGTTTCCCACTTAATTCAATTTCCATTTAATTTAATTCTGCATTTCATTGAATCTAGTCTCTCAATTGCTGTATTCTAATTTAATCAAAACTTTAGGCCATATAGTAGCATGATATTTTTGATTGCTTTTCTCAGTTTAAACTTTTATATTGAACTGTGTTGCTACAGTCATTTAAAGAATGAATGAATAATTTAATTATAGTAGCTGCCTAACATAACATGATGTGATGTAACGTAACTTTATATATGGGCATGCTACTTTCACTGACTCCAGATGGAACTGAGTAAAGCAGAGTCATTTATTCACAAAAGGAAAAGGGAACCCATTTTACAGTGATAATTTGATACTGTAGTCAGAATAATGAGGATTCCCCACAATCCAATGTAGTGAACGGGCTCAAGGGCAATTAATTGTGCTGGACTGCAGAGATATCCGCAACAGAACCACTTGTTACCCTCTGAATTCATATTTTTCTGGAATGTAAATAAATATTCAGATTAATTTATGTATAATATATTAAAATATAAATTAATCTTGCTTTCTGGAGCTAACCACTTTGGGAGAATAATACACCAGCCAGGGGCTATACCTTCATTGCATTATTTAGAAGGCGTTCTTTTTCTTCAAGCTGCCTGTGTTCTCCCCTTAGTTCACTGCTTCTCTTTAACAATTTCCTCTTCTCCTCTTCTTTGACTGTGAAACAAAGACAACAAATCAGGTGACATATGACATGGTGAAGGATGAGGAGCAGCAGCCGCAGCAAGGGTGGCAAGGCTGGTGCCACTGTGCACGGATCTAGTCTTGTACCCTAACCATCACTCTCTCACTGCACCCCTGAGAGAAAGCTGCCTCCTCTCTTGGCCTGGCCTGGCCCGGATGGGCATGGTGCGCTGCAAGTGAGGGAAGGAGGGAGCAAGGGCTGGGAAGGAGGAAGGGGAGGCAGGAAGGCCTGCCCAAAGCCACCTGCAGCCTGCTCACTGGCAGAGTCCAGCCAGGCTGCGGTGTTCGGTTGGCTCGCCTGCCTGCCCATCACCAACCAGGGACAAATGCAGCCCCACAAGCCTCCCAGGAACCAAGCCTGGGCCACTATTGGCCTTCCCTTCCCTTCTCTTCTTTCTCCAGCACCTCCTCCTCGCTGGTCTCTAATCTTGTGGTGGCGGCAGAGGCCTCAGGCTCTGGCCATGGCTGGGCTCCCTCCTCCATTCCCTCGCTCCACGTAGCGAGGCAGCAGCTCACAGGGGGCTGACTGGGCGGGAAGTAGCTCTGTTTCCTCCTCGGTCACCTGCCATCCATCCCTCTGTCGGTCCACTGCTGTGGCTACTCCGGCATGGAAGGCTGGCTGACGCTGCCTCCGCCTGTCCCTTCCTTCCTCACAACCACAATAACAGGTGGCGGCAACACATGGAAGGCAGGAGGGCGGGGTGGAGGAGCAGCAGGGGCAGGGCCTTGTGGCCATGGATGGAGTGGAAGATTTTGCCGCAGCCCTCTCATTTTAAATTGCTCCGCTCAGCTGCAGCCAGTGACCCGACCATCTGGGCGGCTGGTGGGGGGGGGAGTGTGGGAACTTGCCCTGCCCCACTAGCCAGTGTGCTGATCATCTGGGCAGTGGGTGGGGGGAGTGGGGGAAGCGACATAGCCCACTGCTTTGAACTGCCTCAGCAAGAGAAGCAGCTGCAGAGGCTTGCTTGCTCACAAAGCAGGGGGGTAGGGGGGGGTCTGCAATTGATCCTGGGGACCGGATTCAGGCCTCCAGGCTTTAGTTTAAGGACCCCTGTTATAGTGGTAAATGAAAAATTGAATTCATCTCCAATGCAAGTTATGAAAAGAAAATGATCTGGCTGTTTCTGAGCTTGTGAGTTCGTTCCAATTTGGACAATAAGGACCATGCGAGAAGAATAACTGACAAACTTTCATGCAGTTAAGTCACTCCAATACCTACCTGTTTTATGAGTAACGTAGGATTGAACAATAGCCAGAGTTCCAGCCCATGGCATGTTTTCCTCTTTCTTTAACACCTACAGAATGCAGGGAATGACACATGAATACCTCAAAGAAGACACACAAATATCAGAAGGCATATTACATATGGTTTTCACCCCCAAAATGTTTTTACCTTCATTCTAAGGATAACTACAGTCTTTTTTAAAAAGAAAAAGTCTTTTCAGAAGGACAGCTATTATTACTATTACTATAATTATTGTTCCTTATAAAGCCCCAAATTGCCATCTGTCTTTGACATGGAAGAAACCTTTTGTTCTCAAGGGCTGTGACAATGAAGCATAACCTCTGGCAGGTTCTCCCAAGCTGGGAAGGCTTCAACTAAGGTACCAACAGCAGGCTGCATATCCACTACCCATAGGCACAGCAAATATAAATATGATCCCACTGTGGAAGAGCTGCATCTGTGATACCACCCACACTCCTGAAATCACAGATCTTGATGGTATTGTCATCGCCATCATCATCATCAACAGCAACATGATGCATACAGTTCATCAGCACATTCTCACATAGTTTATTAAATAAAAAATTCAACTTATCAAAGGCTGGCCTGAAATAAACCAGTTGTGGCCTGTTCTGCTTCTCAGAACAGACAGCAGAAGGAATGAGACCAGAACAATAGTCTGAAAACTAAAAGGACCAAATTCACTAACATTTATGTCTGTGAAACCAATGTGACAAACTGGTGATTTCCGAGTCTTAAGTCAATTAGCTTTTAACCACACAATACTTTTTGTGAACCTGGCCAAATGTCCATCTATATGTGACACAATCCCTAGATCTAGATCTTTTTAGCATACAGTAGTTATGGGATATATTAGCTTACCTTTTCTTGGCACTTGGGGCATACCCAGACTCCTTTGGGGACAGTCTTCAAGGGAGGATCCAAGCAGTTGAGGTGATAGACTCTCGGGCATGTTCCACAGGGTTGCAAATTGGCACCCTGCTTGCATGCTGAACAGTAATCCTCATGACTGACATTCTGAAAGAGGAAAAGAATAAGGAGATTGTTAACTCCAGATAATCTTCTGAAGGAGTTCTTCATAAGTAGATATCAATTATATAAAACTACAGAGTGTATTTGCACACATTTCTGTTTTCAAACCAAGGTTCAGTGTATGAGCACCAGCACTTCAACTACTGCATACTGTAGGGGACCACATAAAGTCTTGGTGATGGGAGTCAACATTCTGAGGGGGAAAACAACAATCCTTTACCTAAGATATTAGATGATGACTTGATATCTTATTCCACTGACAATATTATCCTGTAAGGGGTGGGGGAAAATACACCTTGTAGGAGGTGATATGATTGTTAAGAATACAGTACAGCAAAATAAGAGGTACACGGTAACCTTGTCTAGTGAGAGATGTGGATACCACATACCCTCTAGATAGGGTGGTAGGTCACTACTTGGGAAAAGGCAGTGGTCATGGTTTATGTCCATTTTCATGCAAATCCGTGGTCCTAGGAGTAAAATTTAGCTTGCTGGTTGGGGAGATCCAAGATCTTCATGTAAACCTTCTAAGGTATAGTAATTTGCTCCATGCCTTGTGGTGTTGGAAGAAGGGGGTTTGTTGCACATCAAAAAAAGATCTTGAGAACACTGGTATTGCACAGAAGATACAAGTTCTGCCTCAAGCAAAAGAGAATCAGATTGCGGGTGATTAATATGAAAAAAAATCAGGGTACAGCTCTCAAATTGAACTCTGGGGAAAAGGACTGGAGAGCACTTGGTTTAGGACAGATAATATTTAGGAGTTAAGGGTGTATATTTTCCAATTTATTCAAACAGGATGGGATTGTTCTTGGTACTGAGGATTCAGTATGGTCAGTTAGAAGAGCTAACAAGCTACATGGGAAAATGCACATCCCAGAAACATTCACAAAAAAGTCATAATGTAAAGGTTTATATATGATAAACCAGGATGGAAGAACAGGGATCTTACTGCTAAACAAGAATGTAGATAACATGGGTATAACATAAACTTCCTGGAATTGAGAGGGTTATTGGAACAGGGTGATCCCAGGACATACATGCTATGGAAAAGACAGAGAATACCATACTGTGTCCAGTGTAACTCACAGCATGGTATCTGCAAATAGAAGCAATCTCTTACTAACTTTTCAGATTTCTTTGAGTACCAACTAGCATGTAAATAGGAGTGATATGGTTGACACTGTAGACTTGGACTTTCAAAAGGTTTTTCACAAAGACCCTCAAACAAAGCCACACACCAAACCCCCAGTAAGTTTAAGGTAAAGGTAAAGGTGCCCCCTGCACAAGCGTGCTAGTCGTGTCTGACTCTAGGAACACTGTTTACCTTCTTGCCTTTTATGGCAGTACCTATTTATCTATTTATTTACATGCTTTTGAACTGCTAGGTTAGCAGGAGCTGGGACTAACAACAGGAGTTCACTCCACTGCATGGCACCCAGGATTTGAACCACTGAGCTGCCGACTTTGCAGCCAATAGTTTTCAGTACTCTAGCCTGCTGAGCCACCAGATCTCACATCCAGTAAAATTAGCTTTTTTTCAAAAAAAAAAAGGAAAGCAATCAGTAAGTCTCTGGAGTATCAGCTGGTTAAACAATAGGAAACAAAGAGTTGAAGCAACTTGTTTTCAGAACAATGGAGGAATCTATTGTTTCAGATTTAGGGTGAAGAGTGAGGTGCACAAAGGGTGGTGGAGTCTCCTTCTTTGCAGGTTTTTAAGCAGAGGCTGGATGGCCATCTGTCGGAAATACTGTGATGGGCTTCCTGCATGGCAGGGGGTTGGACTAGATGGCCCTTGAGGTCTCTTCCAACTCTATGATTCTATGAGATACTTCTGACTTATTCGGGAGGTAAAGAAAAACAAAGCATGCCTACATGGAGAATTTTTCTAACACTGGGTAAGTGGATAGCAAATACAGTAAGCACAAGTAAATGTATGCTATGTATACTTTTGGGCAACAAATCTTAACAGAAACTAACTGGGATGAGATCTTGGAGTCACTCACAATAGATTGTGTGGCAGTTGTGAGAAGCAAACTGCATGCTAAGAATTGTTAGGAAATGGAACAAAAAGAGAATTGCCTGTATCATGATGCCCTTATATAATCGTTTGGAAGGGAAGAGTGAATTGGTATCTTTAGGCCACTATAAAATCATAAACATAAGCAAGCTTTTGACCTTTCATATTTGACCTTTTATCATTATACAAATCTCAAGTGCAACCACACATAGAATAGTGTGCATATTCCATCCCATTCCATTTTTTTTTATTCAGAGTGCATACTGGAAAGCTGGAAAAGTGAGGCGAGAACAGTCAAAATGATCAGAGACGGAATATCTTCCCTAAGATATAAACTACACTACGCTATTTAGGATGCTCCCTTAATGGAAGAAAGGCAGAATATAAATAAAATAAAAATCAACAACAAAAAGGTGGGTCAGAGGGTGCATCACAGAAGTACCTCAACAAATGCATGTAGACAAAAACATTCTTTCTTTCCCACCTAATACAAGAATGTGTGATTATCTAATGAAACCAACTGACAGCAGATTCAGGACAGACTAGAGAGAGATGCCACAGGATGTGGTCATGGCCACTGACTCAGAGTGCTGTAAAAATGTATTAAACCAATGCACAGAAAATGAGCCAACAGCTATTAGTCATAATAGCCTCCAGGTTCAAAGGCTGTATGCTACTGAATAACAATGACTAGGAAGCAATAATTTGTGAGAACTACTGCCTTCATGCCCTACTTGTGGGCTGCTCAGCGGCGTGTGAGAGGTGCAGAATGCAAGACATCAGTCTGACCCAGCTCTCCTTATTTTCACGTATCCTTATTGCTGAAGGCTGATGTTTGTCCATAACATGCTGTATTCATTTAATCGGCAGTAATCTGTACTGCATGGATGTAAAAGCAAATAGGTGTTTGTCTTTCCACTATGCCCAAGGACAAAAAAGCAAAATGCATTAATTCAAAATGAACAACACTACCTGTACTGGATGAAATGCTGCAAAATGAATGACAAGGAATCTTAATGACTGTGTATGTGCTTTCCTATGTGTCTTTCTCACTTGACAGAGATGTTACACCTACAGCAGTTGCTGACCATTCTAGTAACCCACTGTGACGTTTTAAGAGGTTCCTAGATTATTCATAAAATACAAAATGTATTATAAATGGGCACAATATTCAACCAGAACTGGCACTAGGAAACTTGGACTAATTGTGGTAAACAGTAGTTATTATTGCATATGCCACACCTTAAGAAATACTGTTTGTTGGGAAGATAAGTTAGTTCTGCTTATCAATAGGAAGTGTAAATCTATTTAACTAAATGTGATTTTTCCATGTTAATTTTGTCTGAAACATACTGGTTTAAACCCTGTTGCATATGGCAATGGTGGTGATACAATGTGCTCTGCGCATATAGCAATGTTGATGGCATAATGATCACAGCAAATCATCACTGATTCAAGTTTTTCTTTGGTGATTTTAGGGAGCATGCAACTGGGTCGCATGGTGTACAAGTCACAAACCCACACACCCTTCACCTTTAGTCATGTGCAGCTGCACAACAGGATCCCAGCCACTGACGGGATGTAAACAGTGAATGTGCATCAAGTTAGAAGATCATAAGTATGGGATGAAAAACTAAAATGCTTTTTTATATTTTGAGAAATTAATACATATGGTTGTGACTCTACTAGAGCTCATGGCCTACATTTTTCTGTAGGTTGTTTGTTTCAAAGTCAAAACAGCAACAAGAATAATAATAAGTATTTGTGAGGCAGCAAATGAGCCATTTCTATATAATAGCATCTGAAATGGGCAAGACTCTATTTAGCAGATTGTGCTATCAAAGTATCCCCCCCACACACACACACCATGCTTAAGTTTTATGTTACTGATCACAGATTTTTATGTCATCTGTTACAACACCTCTCTTGAGTTTTCAGCAACACTTGGGAAGAAGGAAATTGCAGCCATGATGAATGCAAGTGCAACAAACTGGGAAGCAAAAATGTTTTTGACAACAATTCAAACTGCTAATATTAACTACTTTTGGACAATTAAAAGAGCTTTAATAAGCTTTGCAGATCACTGCAATCTATTTTAGTGGGTTTTGCAGGGGAGAAAAGATGAATATTTCACATTTTAAAAACATATTTCATGAAATATTAGAAGGAAATTACTGGATGGTGGTATAAGATTCATCAAGCCTACAGACCTACACAGTTTCGTACTCACAACAAAGAGTCTGGATAATAATTGTTCAGCAGATCTAGCTGTACTGCATACTGATTTTTGATAATCTAGTACAGTATCTCTTTCCTAAGTTATTTACCAAAAATATAGTTAATGCACTAACAGCAGGAATAGATTTTGAGCAGAGTTTCATGAACTTCTTCCATGCTGAAAGAATCAATTTGACCATACTGCACTGAATTAATGCATAAATGGGATCGCCCTGTTTGTTCTGTTTCTGTACTGGAACGAAGAGACATACTATGGTAACCAGGAAGACAGACACAGAACAGACAGTTTGAATGTTCTGTTCTATGTGTGATGCAGAAGGAAAAGAGTGTGGGACCTGGGACAATTTCCCACTATTTCTGCATTACTATTACGGAATGAAATGCAGGGATTTTCAGTAAGGCACACGAAGGGGCAAGGTTCCTGCCAGAAGCCACTCAGCTCTGTTCCAAGTGTGACTCTGGTGCAGGTGTAAATCCTATACATATGTGAGTTACAGAGACCAGAAAGAAGATTCTTGGTTCTCCCACCACCACCCTGGGGGCAATGACATATTACTTAGGCACAGATTAAGCAGGCAGTATTAATTGTGAGGGTTGGGAAACATACCTTCCAACAGGGATCCTCGTTGGCTAGGCATTATGAAAGAAGGTCAGAAGACAGGTTAGTAATGGAGAGTGTAAACTCTTAGCTTACTTGGATTACTGTTAGCCAGGGACAAAACAATACCATTGTCTAGGGAAAGGTTATAGCTGTTAAGGAAATGTCTGCCCAAGAAGCCCTCTTTGAGCGACACCCAATTTAGTTATTCTGTAATCCTTGTGTATACTTTTTATTTACACAACACACCCAGTCACACTCATAAGCCTTTACACAGACACCCCAGTAACCAATGGAATATGTACTCTAGTGTTCCCTCGCCCTTTCGCAGTTCATATACTGCGGTCCTGGTATATCGCGGGACCGCAGTATATGAAAGGCAAGGCCCCCTGGCGTAAACTGGATGGGCTTGTTTCAGGCCTCCTGTACTTACCCTAGGCCTGGCACTGCCACGAACGGGCCTCCGATGGACTTCCCGGGCCTGTCGGAGGCCCCAAAAGTGCTTTCTAGCGAACTGGAAGTGACTTCCGGATAGCTGAAAACCACTTCTGAGGCCTCTGACAGGCCATTGGAGGCCCATTTGGGGCAGTGCCAGGCCTCAGGTAAGTCTAGGGGGGCCCCAGACAGGTCCCCCCAATCTGACCCGACCCAGTATCTGCATATTTTCAATTATCACGTGTCGGGTCAGGTCCCTAAACCCTGCAATAGGCGGGGGTTACTGTAATTTGTCACCAAGGTTTGTGCAAGATCAGAGAAGAGCAAGTTGGTTGAGCTGTACAAAATGAAAGGATATGGATCTAATAAGAGAGGAACATCAGAACAGTAACATAATTTGTCTATTTTTTCAAGAACATTAATAACACTTTAATTAATAGTGTTTTTACTAAGGGAGATTGTACATATAATTAAACTGAGTTATCAGTGGTGAAATGAAATGAAGGGTTTACAGAAAGCTAAACAGCACAACAAAAATGGTGCTACGTATTAATAATCCAGGCATTATCTGTGCAGTTATTTTTAAATCTACAATGCATTCCAAGGTTTTTTTCCCCCTTGTTTGATTTTTAAAGCCAATCTTCCTGCCTGCCTGTCAAAATTCTTTCTAATTTCATGCAAAATCTCAAATATAAAAACAACAATTTACATATTCTTGTCTGTCTTTGTTTATATCAGTTTGGAGCAATTTGAAACAATGGCCGTTTATAAAATATAGATTACGTTCAAACATATTTAAAATGTTAAAACAATTAGACTGTTTTGATTTAGAAGCAGGCTATTTCAAGAGCATCGTCTCAGCCATTTACTAGATGTTTTTAAGATACATATGGTGGGGCATATATTGCATGTACATAAATGCTATACTGATTCAATTTCTCCACAATCACATAATGTTTTTGCAGTATTGAAGTAGCCCAATTTTGCTTGATTATTCTTGGGTGTTCTGGCTCCCATTTTTCTGGCATAAAATCTTGGAAGTGAAGAATGCATGGATATTGCGCAGTACAATGTTCATTTTAATTTCCTGGACATTTTCATTTTGGTCATTTGTTCATGTCAAAAAATATTATTACAAAATAAAGCAAGAGTTAGTGATGCCAGGGCAAGGGCTATGACATAAGATACAACAGCAAATTGCTGCTAGTTAAAATCTAGTTAGCAAGTCATAGCTAGTATCCCTTGATGCTGGCCAATCCTGTGGGTTGGTATGCAAAAAGGGAGATTAAGTGGTAATTTACTAACTAGAGCTGGGGTTTACATCGCCTGCCAAGAGAATTCTGGTCAGCAGCCTTCGGGGGCCAGACATTTACATAGGCAGTATAATAAAATACACAGTAATGCAGTGTATGAAGATAATATGCTCATATATTTGAGCTCTAAAATATTTCTCCCCAGGAGGGATTCTATGCTATTGAACCATCCATATTTAATCAACTGAATTTTCCTCCTTTCTCCAAATTATGCTTTCACAAGATTCTACCACTTTTATTTTTATTAATGATGTTTTACAACTCATGCCCCACTACAGAACCTGATTGACTAGAATGACTTCATCAAAAATGTTAAGTACCACTTCATATATCCACTCCAATTTGAAGAGCTTACCTCTTGTGGACAGGAACATAGGATTATTCAGATAATTCGATGCAAGGCGTTTCCGCTGCAGAATAAAACAAATCCACATAATAATATGACTAACATTATTTGAAAAAGAAATCTTCTATTAGCCTCTAAGTATAAGCGAGAGATTGTGATCAGGAGCAGTAACATGTGCATGCCTATGAAAAATTTATCAGCCACTCTTCAGAAATGCAGCATGGTCTGGAAAAAGTGTTGAACTAGGACTTAGAAGTCATGGGTTCAAACCACTGTGCTCAAGCACAGAATCTCTTTGCATGGAAGCTAAGGGAAACTACTCTTTCAACATCTCATTTACATAAAAATGTATTAGGGTCACTATAGGTCAGAAACAACTTCAGAGCAGTTAAAAAGAATTTGTGAAATGCACATTCTACATCACAGCATTGGGGGAGACCCTATATTCGTATAAATGCAGGATCTCCCATTGCAATCAATATATTCTGTGGGCAATGGAGAGGGCGAGTAGAGGAGCATGCAATATAAAACTCTGACCTCAGTCTTGGCAGATGCAAAGCACCATGGAATAAAAATTATGAAGAGGCCATACAAAAGACTGAAGCATCAGCCACCAGGACAGCATAGAAACCAGTACCGTAATACCTTGGTTTAAGAGTAACTTGGTTTAAGAGCATTTTGCAAGACAAACAATCATTTATTCTAAATTTTGCCTTGATCAACAAGCCATGTCTTGATATACAGTCACTGGAGCAGGTCACGTGATCACAAGTGAGCCAATGGTGGCTCTCTCTCCGTCCCGTCCCCTGCTGGATTGGGGGTGATTGTCTGGAACATTCTGTCTCAGGCAGCCTTCAAACCAGAGGAAGGAGAGAGGAATAAAGTTCTCCCTTGTACTATCCAGGAACATTTTCAAAGGGGAGTGCAGATTAGGGTTTTATTTTTCTTTATATTTTTTATTTAATTTTGTTTTCAATATTCTTTACATTCTTTCTTATTTTTTCTAACCATATCCAGTTATGGGGCAGCTAGTCAAAGTACAAATTGCACTTTAATATTGTCACATTAAAAATACAGAGTAAAATTTAGTTGTTAGTCTCAAGCGGAACAGATTCCACAGACAGGTACCTAAACCACGGTGTGGATGTGGACTTCTAGCCAACTTCTTTTGAGAGTTTTGGCATTTTGTGTTTTCAGTATATTGTCTATGGGACCGCAGAATGAATTATCTGAGTTTCCATGATTTCTTATGGGGAAATTTGCTTTTATTTTTATTTATTTATTTATTTATTTATTTATTTTGAGTATTTGCACCCCCCCTTTCTCCTTGGAAAATGACCCAAGGCAGCTTTCAGTAAGGAGAGACTGTACAGTCCATTATAATTAAGACACAATCAGTTTGAGAAACAGGGTATTGAGAGGCATCTTACAGCATTATAAGGCAATGTTAAAGCTGAGTGTTTATAACATAGTGTCAATGCAATCACACAAAAAGAGCCTCAATAAAGTAACCAGCTTGGGGGAACCCAATCTGCACCAAAGTTGGAAGCATAGAAGAGCAGAACCAAACGAGGCTTCTCTGCAAGTTTGGTATCTCCAGGTACCTGGGGGGGACTTTTCTGGGGGTGTGCTCTTTGTGGGTGCATAATTTGGACACCAGAAATCCAATCTTCCCCAATCCTAGAGAGATCGCAGAGGAGAATCAGGGAAAATCCCTCTACAAATATGGTGTCTCTAGGTGCACTGATGGCCATTATGTAGCCCAACAAATCAACAAATTAAAAATGATGAAAAATTCATCAATTCTTATTTGTTGGGGTATCCATCCATACAAATAAAAATAGGTGAATTAGCAATTTTTAATCCATGCCCATCTGTAATTCTCAGTAGTAAGAATGTTTTGGTTTACAGGCATGTTTCTGGAACAAATTTTGCTCCTAAACCAAAGTATTACTGTACTTAAATAAACTGGTAAGCAACTTTTCGATTCCCATCACTTATGGAAGGCTGATCACTGCAGAATATTCCTTTTCATTCTGCCCGGATAACCTAGGAAGCTATGCACCAAGTAGAGGAAGCACATGTTGCAGATTTCCCATATCAGTTTCTCCTTTCCCCACACTTGAACCACCACCACCAGCAGCTTCTAACTGCAGAGCTGAAGCTAGAAAAAATCAGCTCCATCAGTCGTGGTGACACACAATGTTTTAGACCACAACTGCCAGAATTCCAAGTTTGTGTTGCCAATGACAAAGGACTGTGGGAGTTGTGGTCCAAAACATCTGGAGGGCTGAAGGTTCACCACCACTGAGCTACATGGTGCAAGGCTTCTCACTCTCTATTTAGGAAAGCTGTACTAGGCCCCATGTCAGTTTAAGAAAGATGCTTTAGTTCATCAGAAGACACTGTTTAACTTAAAATTAACTTTCTGCTTGTCAGACGTTGAATAGGATACTGGTCTAACAAACCAATTATGACATAAGCCCCCTTTTTTGCCAGATGCATTGGTAGAGTTATCTCCATGCGTGGGTATAGCAACAAAGAAAGGCAGGAAAGGCACCATAAAGTTTTTAATGTTTATCTGGAAATTAAAAGAAGATTTACAAGCATATTCAAAGTCTGGAAATCCAAATTTTCTAACTCCTTTCCTAGATATTGCATATTCCCATATATCAGAAGCATAGAAACAGAAAGTATATATGTTTCGCATTTCTTTACGAAATCTGAAATAGACAAGATTAACTTTACACTACAGACAGTTACTCATTTCACAAAGCAGGACTGTATCTCAAAGAAGCACATTGCTAGTGCATCAATCAGCTGTAATAGCTGCTGTTATACTAGGATGTTAATACATAAATCAATGTACAGTAGTGTAAAACTAGAGTCACAACATAAATGTAGCAAGGTTATCTTAGATTCCAGTTCCTTGGGATATGAGAACCCCACCAAGGCCTTTCGTAAACCAGAGGAGAGATCTTCATTCCCACTCCCATCCATCCAATCTTCATGATCCAGAACACTGTCATCAGCAAACTCATGTGCTGTGTTTCTGAGTCTTGGGATACATGAAATAGGAATTAGGCTCCTCAGGAAAAACCTGTCCCAGGTCTCCTAAGAGCTATAATGTGTCATCCCAATGTATACCAGCATTGCATGTGCCTACACTTGGGCAGAAGACATCATTCAACTGGAAATTAACATTTACCAACATGAGCCCTTTTTTCTTTTCACTAAATCCCAATAAAAAAGAGCACAGTCCTTCCCTCACATCTCCAGAGAGACTAAATTAGCTTGAATTCTGGATAGCAAATGTCAGTGTGAACACAAAGGGCTAATGTTAAAGTGCTCTTCTATTTGACAATTCAAGCCAGTTGTAAACTGCCCAGAGTGACCTTGCTGCCAGATAGGCAGTATAAAAGTTAATAAATAAATAAATAAATAAATAAGCAAGCATTTGCTACACATATAAATCTAAAAGAAAACAACTCAACTAGCATTGTTATCAATATGGCAGAATACGTAAAGAGATATACAGTGGTACCTCTTAAAACCAATTTAATTCGTTCTACGGGTGAATTTGTTTTATAAAAATTTTCCCATAGGAATGCATTGGGAATGGATTAATCCATTCCGGAGGCTAGAATAAAGACAAAAACAACCATTTATTTTTCTGGAGTACATGCAGAACGGTTTTTCATCATGCGAAGCATCCCATAGGCAATTTTTTTGTCAAGTGAAATTTTTTTTCTTCCTACGACTTTTTTGTCTTAAGAGGCATTTGTTTTAAGAGGTACCACTGTACTGTGCCCTTTTACCGGGGGTGGGGTGGGGGGCAACCAGCCAGAAACATGCTTACCTCTGTTTCCAAGAGTCCACTGTAGGCTGGATTGGCAGTACTTCGTCTCTTCCTTTCCTGGCGTTTGCTTTGGATTTCTATAAACAGTTAAATAAGTATTGTATATATGTGTGTGTAATCATTTGAAAAGAAAATGTTTAGAAGTAACGTATTTGGCCAGACAATGGCTTCTTAGGTCAAATTCTACCTAAAACTAATTTCCAGTGTTTGGATTGACTGCAGCAGTCCTGGTAGCATTATGGCCTAAGTGTGTCAGGAATCCACACATGATGACAAAAATATATGCTCATGAACTATTAGGCAAATTCAAACACAACAATGGATATACTGAAATTTCATACTAAGGACACTACAACTTTGATTGCAAGATACTGAAGAGCAGAGCAGAGAAAGCCATTGCTGCCATGCACTGCGTGTCAGCACCAGCCATACCATGGTTGGCTGCTACTGGAAAGAGGATGAAGAATTCCCTGCTCTTTATTCCAATCTGGCATGGCCACATTAACATTCTTAAGAATAATAGGAAATTTCAGTCCCATACAAATGTGTGTCATCTTTTCAAAAACAAATAATGGCCCAAATCCTGCTGCTTGTAGAAGACAAATTGCATAACTTGTGGTGGTTTCACACTGGCAATTAATGATTAATTAATGGACTAATGGATGTTCACATGTTTACCAAGTAACCAGGTGAGTGGGTTCCCAAAAATCCAGGTGATTTGTTAATTCCCAGCAAGAAGCCACCTCACCAATAAGCTGCTATCATCTGCAGTACATTACACAAATCTTTTACAAACACCAATATGGTTGTGACTTATATGTGCTTATTTTGACTCAGGACGACAAGGTCATAACTAAAATCTTAGCACTCAAGCCATTGAAAACAGAAGTCTGTATAGCACATGTGTGTGTGTGTGTTGTGTCGTAACTTCTTATTATTGATTTATCCCTTATGGATTGGCTGAAATTCTGTTTGTTCAGGTCCATGTACACAAGGCTAATGACATCATCACCCACAGCCTTTTATCATGAATTAAAAGTTTCCTATTCCCCCCCCCCCACACATTTCTGAGACTCCGTCATGATTCCTTTCATCCTGGGAAGACTTTAAAGCCTGGAAGTTACCACAGGAAACTTAACTAGTGATATGAGGCTAAGCCTTGCACATGCTGAACTGTGCCAAAACCCATATTTGCCCAAGGTAATGGATGGAAGGAGCACTTATAGAGAAGAAGTACCTGATACAATAGGTGCTTAATCCCTCCATGCCCACTAGCTTCTTCCAAGGAAATGCCACACAGCCTCAAGCCATTTCCCCCTCAGGTGGGCAGATATTGTATGTCTGCTTTCAAAATGACTGGGGGGTGGTGGAATTTATTAAAAAGGGAGAAGCAATGGGATCCCGCCTCCACTAGCAGTGAATGGGCAAAGGATTAAGCACTTGCTCCTGTATTCTAGGGCACACACCTGCATTATTTACCTTATCAGTGGAATAGGTAGGGCTTGAAATCTCATGCTTCCTTTCCATTACACAGTGTCCTCTCAACCCATTTTGCAAAATAAGCATTAGCTTAAAAATTGGAAAGGTTTCCATGAGATAAGGAAAGTCTCAATTTTCCTCCTCCAAAAATAGTGATATTTTCTGCTTTCTCTCCATCTTTCTAATGATAACTGTCTGAGAACTAGAATGTTTTTGTATTTTAACAATATTAGCTATTACCAATCCAGTTCCTTTCTTTTTCTTCTTCTGGTGAGTTAAACCTTTTAAAAATTGTTGTTAAACTTTTACTCATCAAGGCATGAAATGATTTTTTTTAAAAAAATATGAACATAAAAATCAGAGGCTTTTGGTTAGCAACAAGCTTAACTTTTTTAAAAATATATTCTCTACTAACATATAGAGATGGGCACAAAACGACCATTTTTTCATTACCATTCTCCGTTATTCGTTCTGTTACGTAACAGTACGAATAACGACCGTTGTGATGGGACAGGCTCGAACCGAACAGAACCAAGAAAAATTTCTTTGGTTCTGTTCGTTTCCGCTACTGGCGTCACACGCAATGAAAAATGTAGCAGTGGAGGGCGGTGAGGGGGGGCTTGGATCCCACCTCTGCGCGTGGAGGCGGGATCCCAGCCCCCTGTCCAGCCATCTCCAATTGGTGAATGACAGCCCACCGGGAGGGTGGTGAGGGGGCTGGGCCTGGCAGAGCCTCTTTGTCCCCTCCCCGCCGGAGCCGACGCGAGACTTTGCCAGTCTCACGAGAAGAGGTGGGATCCGAGCCCTTATGAGGGCTGGGCTCCAGGATCTCGGCCTCTTCTTTGGCACTTGGCAGGCTTTGGAGGGGAGGACATTGGAGCTCGGCTGCACCCGGTGCCATCTTGGCCACATGGTGAAGCGGCGATGGTGCAGCTGGCTCGGAAGCAGGAGCGGAGGGCATCGTTGGAGCACGGGGGGAGTGCAGCAGGTCTAGGCCCGGCGGGGTGCGTGGCGGCGGTCTGCTGGGGCGGTGGCTCCCGGGGCGGAGTGGTTCCTGGGAAGAAGGGCCCCAGTTAGGGCAGCGCTGCATGGGGCTCTGGGGTAGCGACCTGATGGGGGTGGCGGATGGAGTGGCGGATCGGTCCTTGGGGAGGGGGTCCAAGGGAGGGCGGCACTCAGCGGTGCTCCAGGGGTGGCAGCCTTTTGGGGGGTGGTAACCGGAGCAGCACCCGGCTCCGCGAGGGCTCCCTATGGCCGCGGGAACGCTCTCCTGGCCCTCATGCCTCCGGCTCCGGTGGCGCCTGGCCCTGGGGGGGGGGGCTCCCTGCGGCCATAGCTTGCCACACCTGAGAAACAAAGAAATGGAAACGAAGCAGGCCCCGGGCGCCCGAAAAAAGGAAATGGAACGAAGCGGGCCCCAGGGCCCAAATAACAAACATGAAACGCCATTTTGGCATTTCGTGCCCATCTCTACTAACATAGAATAAGTTTTGAAGTATAATGTTTACCCATACTGTATTCTTCACATACTAGGAAACCTGACAGATATTTTCGTGAGTGGTTTGTCATCCAAGCCTTCAAATTCTGAACAAGGCAGAACCACCTTGTGAGACCATGAAGCTACCCAAGATACTGTACAAGAGAATAATAAAACCCAAATTGCACAGTACACTGAATATGTTATCATGGTTAATGTGTTTGGGTAACATTGTGTAATATGATTATTTTAACTTTTCACCCTTTTTTCTTCAAAGCTTTCAGTTTTGTCTTAGTGAAAAACAGTGGCTGTGTTTCCCTTAGGACGTGCCAACCATGATATACATATTTTATTTTGGCTTCTCTAGTGAAACATGCCAGAAAACAGTATAAACTGTACAACACATACTTGAGATCACATTGTTAGGTCCTACAACCCTAGTTTAAATAATAAGATTTCACATTTCCAAACTACCTTTATAATATCTGTGGAATTCCCCCCCCCCCGTCAAATATCTTCTAAAATAATATATTTTCATAGTAATGGAATCATTCTTACCTTCCAAATATTCTGTTGTAACCAAGCCTAATGCTACCATAAAGGCAATTTTCTAGAGAGAGAAAAAGGGGAAAGGTGACTTTAATTCTGTATTCTCTGATGACTAGTATAAGAATCCCAGCAATGTCAGAGTCATTTACAATTTTGACATCTGAGCAAGATTCCAATAGCACGAGTTCTGTAATAACTGAAGGCCTCTGTGGTAAGAAACTCCTAAATATGCAATCTTCTGGAATTGGGCAAACACAGACATATGAATGCATACATATTTATTTTCTCACACAAAGGTTTGCACTGTACTTCATTATACTTATCAATTTTCCATTTCTACATTTAAAAGCAGAATAGATTATCAGTTACGTTTTCTCTCTCCCCCCCTCTCACTCTCTCTTTTTCAGTGGATAGTACACTTCCAAAAGTATTCAGTGGGAACACTGTGAAGAATTGGTTAGAAGGGGTATATTGACCTCGCGTGTTGAGTCTGCTGCTTTTTTGAACAATACGCATGGGCAGAGTGGCTGAAATATCTATGATAGTGATGGCAAACCTTTTAGAAACCGAGTGCCCCAACTGCAATTCAAAACCCACTATTTTTTTTTGCAAAGTGCCAATACAGTAATTTAAACTGAATACCGGTGGCTATGAAGGGGCAATGTCGGGTGCCCACAGAAAGGGCTCTGAGTGCCACCTTTGGCACCCGTGCCATAGATTCGCCATCACTGATCTATGATATTCAGGTACATTAACTAGGATAGTGATTTATAGGCTGCTGCACCTTCCCCCCCCTCCCCTGGGAAGACAGCAGCCCCACATCTTACCTCCCCCTTATATTCTAGTAAGCAAAACCCCAAACCAAAACTAGTAATGTAGTATCATCATACTTTGATTTCCATCCACTCCAAACAACAGCTACTGGTAGTAACACGGAGCAAGTTAAGAGATCTGAAATCTCAAATGGCATCCATAGTTAGAGGGGGGGAAACATGGACTGCTATTCTGGGTGACAAAATGATGTCTTTTAAATTGAGTTGAATCCTTTGCAAAAAATAATCTTATTGGACAGCACTGACAATATGGATGCCCCTTCTAGGCTCCTGGGAAGGAGATACACAATGAAATAAGGCATTCTCAGAAATTCAGAATTGTGCAACTTGTATACCTTGAAAAACTGTATCACGTTGGGTGCTGCATCTCACCATGGAATCTTGCAACCGTCAGACTTTTTACTGAAATGTCTACATTGCTTGCTTTTCTGTTGGCACCCTCCATTAATACAAGCTACTTGTATCTTATTTTTTTCTTTTACTTTTTTCTTGGAAAAACCAGCCCACTTGATCAGTTTTTAAGCATTACTTTGTGCACTAAGGGTGTCAATAAATGCCTTAAGAAATCACCAGTGTATCTCTCTTTGCATAATTCAATAAGGCTTTTAAAAAAATCCTTCTAATTATATGTTCTAGTTGTCGTTACATGCATTTACGCTAATTACACAGTTAGTTCTAATTACACTAATTGCATAAATGCATGTTAATCAACTAAGCTTACTCAAAGAACAAAATAAATTAACCCAAAGCCTATGTACTCAATGGTAAGGCTCTAATGTATACTTGTTTCTCCAGCACACTTAAAAAACCAGGAAGACAGTGGTAGACCTCTTGTTTAGGCCACAAGTCTTCACAGCCTTATAACCATATGGTTCTTCCACCATAAACTGTATTCATGTTTAGTCGTTTAGTTTTATTTTAATAAGCAGAAGACAAGAGAACCTAACTTGAAAATGGAACTTTCATCTTAAAATAGCTTTGTAATCTTGGACTGAATTTTGCAATAGCACTTCAGAATAATATTTCAGGAGGGTCAGGAACTATGGATACTTTTTAAAAAGTAAAAAAAGCAACAGATTGGTGATCCATATATAATAATACAGGCATTCCAAATTAGAGGAAATAAGGACAAATATGAAAGAAATTGGTTGTCTAGCTAAAATATCAATACAAAATATGTTTGCATTCACATATGTGGATGAAGGTGAGAATTATTATGACAGGACGAGATTTACAACGGCTGTATTTGTTTAGTCACACAGTGGTATTACAGCATTATTATATAATTACTATGCAAATCCTCCAGTCTCACACACGGCGTTTATAATGAAAAGTGTGTGTATATGACCAGTTATTCCAAGATAACAGCCACTTCACTTACTGCATCACCGGTTTTGCTGACAGAAATAACAAGAAAAGAAATCTCCAGATTTATAAGCTTTGAAATTGACAGTGAGCAACCACATCACAAAACACGTAAAGGAGGTCATCTTTTGAAAGGCAGAGATCAGTAAGGTGAGCAGATCATTCACTAACTCACCTCCAGTTCTGCTTGCAATAGAGGGTTGTGATTCATCTAAATTATAGTAGCTTTAGCATAGAGCCACAACTGTGACACTGTAACATCTTTCTATAAAATTGAGGGCTGGGATGCTGTTCATACAACAATCATAGTTTGAGCATTATGATATTTATATAACATGTACAAAGAATGACCCTAGATATTCGTTGTTCAATCATAACTGGACTGTTGGAAGGAGGATCTTTCATTGCATATAAGCACCAATCAAGACAACAGAGAGATCCATATTACTGGGCGAAGAAATCTTCGTGAAAAAGAAAGCCTTTTGATACATCCATACATTTTTTTTTACAGTTTCTATTATCCATTTTCATCCCCAGAATAGTTTTCTTGCACATTTGAATAAAGTGGTTAAGAAAGCAAGCAGAAAACCTCCTTATTAGATACAGAAACAATGCTGAGAGTCTGTATGCCACAAGCATACTGAAAGATCTAGCATGGAGCTGCTGTAAGCATCTGTAGAATTGGAGGATGCATCAAACAGTCGCATAAGAAAGCAGGCAACGGCTGAAATCCTGCTGCTTAGTGCAATAAGTCGCAGTTGAATGGACCCAATGAATCAGTGGGATTTGGTGAATCAAGCCCCCTATAAATTCCATCAAAGTGTTCTGTTTATATACCGCCCTGTACCACTTCAAGTAGTCTCTGGGCGGTTTTACAGTTTTTAATTACAGTATGTGGGCTACCCCCCCCCCCCCAGCAGCTTGGTACTCATTTTACTGACCTCAGAAGGATGGAAGGCTGAGTCAACCATGTGCCTGCTACCTGGGACTGAACCCTAGCTCGTGAGCACAGTTTTAGCTGCAGTACCAGCATTTAACTACTGTGCCATGGGGCTCTTGTAATGGACCATCTAAGACCAACTTTGATGGTCCCACACTAGTCACAATTTGTATACTGAATCAATGGAATTTACTGAAGACTTGATTCACTGAATTTCAACTGATTTAATGGGCCTACTCTAGTGCAACTTACTTCATTGAACAACAGGATTTCTAGCAATATTTTACAAGTCAGATTAACCTTTATTGATGATGTCATATAAATTCACCAAAAATAAAATGGTTCACACCTCATTTGTGCTTTGAACTTACTAGCTATCAATCCTCCCTGAGGAAGACAGACTGGCCCCTTCTTTACTTAGCTTGCAGCGTGCTGTTGAAATGTTTATTATACAAGGCTTTCAAGTGATTTTGGAACAAGGATAGAATACTAATGTAAACCAAGTGCTTTGAAAATGCAGAAAGCTCTTAGATACTATGTAGGATAAAAGGGAAGATGCAGAAAAAAAGACTATCAAGATTCTTACCAAGATGGGAAGGAAGTGTGTATTGCAATTGTTATTGTAGTTCATACTTTTAAATAAATCACAAAACGTACTTTCAAATTAATGCAATTTTGCTAGATATGAATAATAAATGTAATAACTTGAGTTTTGGGGCAAGACTATATGTGAATTGTTTTGTACTTATAGATACATAGTGTATACATGCAGGAAGTACAAGCTGCTGGAAGTGTTAGAAGTAGCCACACTTAAGGCTATTGGGGAGGATGAAGTATACACTGACAGAACTCTTGAGCAGCAGCCACAGCAGTCAATGGAGGCACTGGAGTTGGGAGAGAAATAGGAGAAGGCAGAAGATTCAAATGACAAGCCGAGAGTAACCACTGTGGAAGAAGGGCCATGGAAAAGAGCCACAGGAGCAAAAGCAGGGGGAACACTATTGACACCAGTGGAACTGCAAAACTGCTTCCAGGTTCTTGATGAGGAGTCTGGCAGACAACAAGGAGACAAAGCCAGAGAAGAGACTTTCAAGAGTCTATGAGAGGGACTGAAACTCAGCCAAGCAGAAGGAGTGAACCCACTCCATACAAAAAAGATGAAAAGAAGAGTATTTGTAACAGAAGACTGTGCAGCATTGAAACTGACATATGCCAGGAAGATCCATGGATGGACCAATTATGCTGTCTCCCTGGAGCACAGATTAGGGATGTGACAGAAGGGTTGCCATCGCTCATAAAACCCACAGATACATATCCCTTCCTTTTCATCCATGTGAGATCAGCCAAGAGCAACTTCCAAGAAATCACATCAGACTTTCAAACTCTGGGGAGGAAACTCAAGAACTCTGGGGCCCAGATAGTCTTCTCATCCATCCCACCGGTACTAGGAAAAGAAAGAGAAAGGTAATGGAAATACATGAGGGGGATGACTGGCTATGAATGTGGTGTCAACGTGAAAGATTTGATTTTGGGGACCACGGGCTAAGTTTCCTGGAAAACTGGATTAGTAGCAAGAGACGGCTTGCATCTCTCAAAGACTGGGAAGGATGTGTTTGGCCACAGCATGAAGAACTTCATTAGGAGGGCTTTAAACGTAATTAGATGCAGGAGGGAGAAACAAGCACAGAGGTAAGGACAAAGGATTATGCACAATAAGAGGAACAGACTGAACAGTTCTAATGCGGGGTCAATAATAACATCAATGTTAATAATATTCAAAAAATGTACAAAGAAAATCAGGACTAGAGACGGGCACGAAATGGAAATATAGCTTTTCATTTTGTTTCATTTCATTTCAGTCTTCATTCCATTTTGTTTCATTAGTAATGGATTTTTAAAAAGAACTTTCATCAGGAAATGAAATTATTTGTAAGGCTATAAATAATGGGGAGCTTTCCTTTAAAAAAAATTAACAGGGAGCCTACTGCCCTAAATCAAAGACCCTTTCAAACAAAGAACCCTCTGTAAACAAGCATGAAGCCTAAGGGAACACATAAGCAGTACACTTTTGCTGCACGGAGAGACTGGAGATAAGCTCAATAGCTCATCAGGGTGAGGAAGGAAAATATATACAAATAACCTCCACAGTCCTGCTTAATCAGGAAAATGTGGTCTATCCAAGAAATTCCAGAATGCAGGATATGCAACAACAGACTCAAACTACAGGAATTTGGTTGATCATGAGGAAAAAACTTCCTAAGTGCTAGAGCGGTACAGCAATGGAACCCATTACTCCAAGAGGTGGTGAGTAGAGATGGGCACGAAACAAAAAAATTTTTGTTCCATTATTCATAATGAAACAAATAATGAAAATTGTGATGAAATTGGATCGAACAGAACAGAACCACGAAAATTAGGTTCGTTACGTTTCATTTTCGTTAATGGTGACGTGCAATGAAATGAGCTGTTTTTAAATGCCAGAAAATGTCCTGAATATCCGTAAAAACCCAGCAATAATTATTTATTCTGCCTGATAATACCTACCAGGGGGGTTGAGGTCCTTAAAATGTGCATTTATTTCTTTTCTCAGATTGCTGTATTTTTTTTTCCTTTAAGGGGATTTTGGGGACATCGACCGAAAATGGCTCCCAGATGCCTAATATTGATTTCTTGGGTATTAAAACACCCTGGACATCCGTAAAAACACAGTGATAATTATTTGAAATTATTACCTACCAGGGGGTTGCGGTCTTTAAAACGTTTGTTTTTGTCTTTCTCCCATCATGATGTATTTTGTCTTTTCCCTTTAAGGATGACACAAAATGGATTCCAGCCACAAGATGGATGCAAGCCATGTGATGGGATCATGTAAATTCTTGGACAATTTCAACCAATAGCATGCCAGGTTGAAGACTGGGTAGGTGTGGCAGCCACAGAGGGCATAAAAAGCTTTGGCAGCCCCCGTCTGCTGGCAGCAGTATGCGGTGGGAGTTAGGGTGGGATTGCTGTCTCTGTGACCCAGGCAGGTGTGTGTCTCCGTGTTCCTGCTGGCTGCAGCCTGGCTCTTAGGGGAGAGAAAGAAGAGATTTCTCTTGCAGCCTCCCTGTGTGCGTGCATACCTCTCAGTGAGTACCCTCCCCTGCCCTGCTGTGCAGTCACTCTGCGGCTGCCTTACACACTGGGCAATGCCCACCGCTGCCTTTGCAGCCTCCCTGCGTACCTAGTCTATACTGTGTCTCTGCCAGCATCATTTTTTTAGTGTTTTCCCTCTGGTCTGGGGTGTTGGGGGACATCCGTGCGCAGAAATGCTTTAAGTCGCGCAAAAAGCGGGTAAAAACAAAAAACGAAAAAACGAAATGAAAATTTTTGAAAAAAAAATCATGAAAAATGAAAATGAACCGAAATGGACCTACAACGAAAAACCAAAATGTTATTTTTTTTATTCGTGCCCATCTCTAGTGCTGAGTTCTCCAACACTGGAGGCACTCAAGAGAAATGTAGAAAACCACCATGCCAGGTATCCTATGACTTGTATTCCTACTTTGAGCAGAGGGTTGGACTCAAAGGCCTTGTAGGCCCCTTCTAACTTCATGATTCTCTGATAGGTACAATGAGAGCAAGTCTATTCTGCCCAGACATTATTCCAAAGAATACAATTTATCATATTTAACTTAGGTAAAAACACAATAGTGCTGAGTTTCCCTGTCTCCTGGACTTCACTAAAATATTCTTTAGTATCTCATAATATTAGTTCCCGCTTTATTACTTGCATTTATATCAAAGAACAAGTATTTCCAATAACATTTTGAGTTATATTGTTTAAGACTACTTCTTAAAGCTTATTGGTCTCAGAATTATGTCCTCATACAAGCTTATTAGCTGTGTAAATTTTACAATATGTTTGAAGTGAACACCGAAAAATAAAATTAAATAATGACTTTGTAGAATATTTTTGCAGAGAAATTCATAGGAATAGGAATAGGAATAGGAATGCAATTTATTGTCATTGTATAAATACAACGAGATTAAAAGTGCCATCCAGTCAGTCATTCACACAACCCAGCATAAAAATCCAAGACGTAAAATCTACAATTTAAAAACAACCCATCCATACACATACTCCAACATTCACATGCCAAAACATCACTTACACTCATTTAAAACTGACATAAAAACCAAACACACCCACATCCCTACACTCTTTCACCTAGCAACATTCCTACACAATCCATAAAAACTACAATTTAAAAAACAACAACAGCCATACACCCCTACGATACATATGTAACACATTCAACACCAATATTACCCGTCAACTTAATTTTTAACAGAATTTAGCATGGATAATGCTATTGGGTAAAAACTATTTTTGGATCTTTCCGTCATGCTTTAGTCAACTGTAAACAACGGACAGCTTCACAAGGAAAATGTGACAGGGCCACAGTTCCTATATTTTCAAAGCTTTTGCTCACTGAATCAATCTTAAGATGTGCAGAAAAAGCAGTTGATAAAACAGGCTGAGGTTTCATTTCTAAGACAATTTTAAGTCCTTTTATCTATCTCAGTGGTTTGCAAAAATAGAAGACTCTAGGGGTGACCAATGAAAGAGTGTATATAAACCCATCTTATTTCACTTCACTGCTGACATAAGCTATTGACTTAAACAGAAGTAGGTAGATACTGATCCATTTTATGGATTAGTTATTATACATTTTGAAGCTATCTTTTCCTGGTACTGCGTATATCCATATGATAAATGTAAAGGTTGGTCGTATAGCATCAAACCGACATCTCACTGCTTTGTTAGGACACTGGTGTAATATAGTAGACAAGGTAAGCTGGGCTTAAGGCTATCAAGCAAAGCTTGACTCCAAGAAGAGGAAACACACTGTGAGGGAAAGGATGTTCACTCTTATAACTAGGGGACATGCAGCACTAACTTTGCGTTTATCCTTTTCTATGGCTATCTTGACTAGTAGACAAATAAAGGCTAGTCTAAAATAAAAGCAAAATATTTAACAAGTTCCCCGTTCAAAAAAATGCACCAATGTATACACTTAGCCTGTAGACTAACTTTGTCATTTTAGAGTTTTTCAGTGCATATTAAGTATATATTACATTTGAAAATAAAATAAGTTTTATTTCATTAACCTCTGGATTTTCTTCTTTTTTCTTTTTGGTAGCAGGCGGTCCCTGAGTTGAGTCTTCAGGAGGTTTCTTTATCTCCACTTTATTTTCTGTTTGAGTTTGAACTTTAGGTTGAATGATGATGACCTGTAAAATAAACGTGCATGAAGGAAAAAGAAGAAATGAACATGAGGTGATTAATGTTTCCTTTTTCTCAATCAGAGGTGAATAAGTCAACTATGATCTTGTGAAGAGGCAACAGAATCATACAGTAGGCATCTTAAATTCATGATGTATTCAGATCAGAACCGCTATATAGACTATAAAGGAAAAAGGAATTATTCATGTTCATCATTTCAGTGACTTTATTTGGCCCGTCTTAGAGGCAAGTTGGCACCTACAGCAACATGGATGTTGTCGAAAACATGATCCTGGAAAAGGAATGGTAAAATAAGTTGCTTTTAAAATCCAGTTTCTCCTCCTTTTTCATACATTCATCTAGTCCACAAACTATGTCCTCCTGGCATGGTACAAAATAATATGCATATCAACTTTGCCTTCTGTCAGTTTATTCCAAAATGAACCAGTAACACTTATGTGTGAATAAGAGTACACAAAACTGCACATTTTCTCTTCTTGAGAATAATATTCATTTCAGCCTACTTTTTACCCCTTTACTATAAAACTGAATCAATGAAGATTATTTGCAGGGAAAGGTGCAAGACAATTATTGCCTCTTGAAAACTAATACTTTGTATATTAAACACACACACACACAAAGAGAGAGAGAGAGAGAGAGGGGGGAGAGAGAGAGGGAGGGAGGGAGGGAGGTTTCTGGACTATAAATTGTTATTGTTTCCTAAATACAACTGCTAGGAGAGGTCAGAGTTACGGGGTAAGATGTAATCAATACATAGGTGAAACTCAGCTCTATTTTTCTTTTCCCTTAGATTCAAGGTGGAAGAATTCAAGTTCACAACCCACTCCAAAGATAAAAGCAAAGCTAAATAAAAAGAAAAAAAAAGAAAAAAATGCTATCTCAATAAAATGAGACACACAGCCAAGAAAGGGGTAGAGCCTGGAAAAATTTACTTTCTTGGGCCACAAAGAACTGCCCATACTAGCTGGGTATTCTGTGGGTTATAGTCCAAAAGCATCACTTTCCCCACAGTTCTTCTCTATGGAGTTACAATTCCCGTGTAAGATAAAGCTTATAGCTTTGCTCAAGTGCTGCCATGCCCATGAGGGCATTTCATTGGCTTTATCAAGGCAGGAGCACTCCTTGATAAGCATTTTGCACTCTCCCCCTCTGACAGCTGCCTACTCAAAGGGGGCTTCCCCATCCTACCTCCTTGCATGAGAGGGTGGCCCTTGGAGGCATCTGAGTGCTGTGATTGGTGAGTGGGCAGTCACACTGAGGAAGCAGGGAGGAAAGTGTGCTTCACACAGAGGAGGAGGGAGAAGGGAGTGCATGGCACCTGCAGAACACCTGTGGATGCACCACACCAAACAGGGGTGAACCACTGAACAGCAGTTGATGCCCATCTTTAATCCAGAGTTTAACAATTGGGCTTCCTACTCTTACTGCTACTGGACCATTGCCACCTGGCAGTCCTTATGGGGCAACGGTGGCTAAAAACAATACAGAACCTTGAATTCTACATAGAGATTTGTTCTAATTAGCTGTGGTTTGGGCTGTACAATTCTGGTTGGTCTCTGATCACTTATCCTCAGATATTTCAGGTAAAACATAGTGCAGGACATTCTGCAAAACATTCTTACTTATAATTAGTAGCTATATAGTAGACAAAAGGGATCTTACACAGTTTCCACATTCTTGAATACTTCCACAGAACTTTCTGGATTCTAGCTAGAGGCAAAATACACTCTAGGAAATGACACTAAAGACATCCTACTCATGCTAAAACTGCCCCAAGAACTGAAATCCCAGAGTAGAACCTACCTTACTGTCAGCACTGATGAGGAGTGGTTGTACTTTAATGCTGTCATTAACCACTGAGACAGCGGCACTGGTGCTGATAGGACTCGCAGTGTTGGGAGATGTGGAGATGATGGCATAGGCCACACCTGCACTGCTCAGGGAGGGTGGGATAGCTGTAGGCTCACTGACACTTTGTATTTGGCTATTGGGCGTCTGCACATGGCTAACAGTATTATTGGCAGTGGGAAGGGCCGGGGTGGGATTTTTGATGCTGACGACTGTTGCCTTTTGGAACGTCGAAGGTTGTTTGGAAGGTTGGTCTCTGCATGGAGAAATCGGGAGGCTTTCTGGAATCAGGGTCTTTGGCCTAACCTGGAGGAAGAAGAGAAGAGGCTATTCAACATGTGTCAGAAATAAAGCAATACATATCCAATAGAGCAGAAAAAGCCATGGCCATTTGAGAAACAGTATCGTTCTTGGGGATTTCCTGGTACATTTTTTTTCTGAACCAGATGCAGTGAGAGATCTGCAACAGCACCAGTCATTAATTTGTGGACTTCAAAGCAGCAGCATGGGGGCAGTGCTAGAAGGAAAGAGTTATTGAACACTTGCACCCTGTCTACAATTTAAAGCCCCACCTCTCAAGTTTGAAACTAGTCGCCTCACAGGTAAAGGCAACAATAATATGAGACTGGTACCAATGATGGCATGATCTGAATGCTCAAGAGGCAGTAATCTTCTGGGTCTAAGCAGGTCTGGATCTGACAAATTGGGACCATATGGATGGCCACAAGGATGATCAGGAGGGCTGGAAACCAACCCTTATGAGGAAAGACTGAAAGAATTGGGGATGTTTAGCATAGAGAAAAGACTGAGGAGAGATTGGATAGCACTTCTCAAATATCTGAAGGGGCAGGAGGGGCAGGCTCTCTTCTCCATCATCTCAAAGTGCAGGATGCACAACAATGCATTAAAGTTATATGAGCCAGCTTTTGGCTGAATAATAGGAAAAACTTTCTAACTGTTAGAACAGTACAGCAATGGAATCAGTTATCTTGAGAGGTGGTGAGTGCTCCAACACTGAAGGCATTCAAAAGAAATTTAGACAACCATCTGGCAGAGATCCTTTGATTAGTATTCCTACATCGAGCAGAAGGTTTGGACATGATGGCCTTGTAGGTCCCTTCCAACTTCACTCTTCTATGATTCTTTAACAGAAAACCTACTATTCCTGTTTTTGCTGGTTAACAAGACCTGTGTATGCATCCGGCAGAATTAGAGACTCCAGACTCCATGGATGGTAACAAATCAGATACATATTTGCAGGTTTGAATTCCTTTGACTGATCTTATGAAGTGGCCCTACGATTTTCCATTCTCATACTCTACCCTGTGTCAAGTCACTATGTTAGGTAGCTCTTAAGCCCAGAACCTTGAGTAACGAACAAGCAAGGAACTTTCTATTATTTTTGTCATGGTCTTCTAAAGTGTTGACAAAGTGCGCACTGCTTTGAAGATGAACAGATATGTACTAGATTTCACATTTGGTAGGTCAGCTGCTTTGCAGACTGCTAGTCAGAGTTCTTTTAACAGAAGAGGCCTTCCTAGAACAGAAGGAAAAGATGGTTTTCTCAAAATTTGAGAAGCAGCCAAGTAACAGCCTGCATTGTACAAATGAGATATTAAAAAGAAGGTCTCTGAAGACTGAATTCACATGATTTGGTACCTTCCACTGGTGCAATTAATGCCATCCTGCCAACATGGCTCTAAGTTAACAGTGTGTTAAGCACTGCCTCAAGATTAAGCATAAATAATGTAATGTGCTGCATGCTTAACTCAACTTCTGTTCCTTCCATTCAAGTTGCCACACATGCACTTGTCACTTTCTGCACTCCCATTCTTTGGCAATAAAGCTCTCGAGGCCTGTCATTTCCCAATAATCTGGTATTGAAAGCAGCCATCTGCGTCATTACCCCCACAGGCTTTGCATTTCAGTGAGCAAAAGCAGCTTTAAACCACGGAAGCATGAATAAAATAAGCAAAACAAAGCTTATCTGTAGCCTAGTATGTATACGGCCCTTGTACAGCTTGATGGCATTTTGCTGTGGTCAAATACACAATGGCAGGGAAGAGATTTCAGTTACCCCCTCCCAGTTCTCCCAACAGTTTCTGCACAGTAAAATAAGAAAATGCCATGAAAACCAATGTGCTGTACTTTTGCATTCAATGTATATTTATCCCTGACTTCAAAGTCTACCTTCCTGGCCTTTGTGGACGTATTCCTGCCATCGGCGTTTACTCCTTCAACTCTGCTGTCCTAAAAACCTTGCAAATATCTCTCTGAAATGATCTTGCTAATTCTCTTATCGTGCTATTTCTTCATAAGACCATGACTTATTTCCTGAACCTAAAGACTATACAGTACCTTGCATAAAGGAGTTAATTTGTTCCAAATGAAATAATGTAAAGCTAATTTTTCTTTATAAAAAATTCCCATAGGAATGCATTGAAAACAGAGTAATCCCTAATCGCGACCATTTTATGCTGTATGGATTTGCCCCATAGGTGATTCTGTTAAGCAAATCTCCCCTATCTCCGGAATTTTTTATGTTGTACAGATTTTATGTTATACAAACTGTTTGTTATACGATGGTCCACTGTACTGTTACAGCCCCATCTCCACTTTTACTGTGCAGACTTTGGTTTAACCCCTGAAATCTCACCTTCAACTTTAATTAAAGGTCCCCCCCGCACATGTGTGCTAGTCGTGCCCGACTCTAGATGTGGTGCTCATCTCGGTATTCAAGCCAAAGAGCCATTGTTGTGAAAGTCTGTGGCCATGGGTCCACCATTGCTGCAAGGAAACATTGTTTTACCTTCCTGCTTTTTATGGCGGTACCTATTTATCTACTTGCATTTTACATGTTTTCGAACTGTTAGGTTGGCAGGAGCTAGGGTTAACAGTGGGAGCTCACTCCACTGTGTGGCACCCGGGATTCAAACTGCTGAGCTGCCGACTTTGTAGCAGACAGTTTTCAGTGCTCTAGCCCTCTGAGCCACCATATCCCCCCTCAAATTTAATTACAATTGCATTAGTTACTGTGTTTGACACCTTTGCTCCTTTTACTCCCTCCTTCCCTTTCCTACCTTCTTCATCTCTCCCATTGGCATTTAGACTCTTAAGCTTCCTGGAGTCCAAAATCTATCATTTTGTGAAGGTCTCTAAATTGTCATATACTGTTGACTGTGCTGGATAAAAAATAACGACAATGGAAAAAAGAAGTTGTGCATTCAGCAAAGGGGTTGTACAATTGAACTGTGGCATTGCAAGAATGCAACCAGACAGCCTTAGTCTTTGGATCCCCTGCCTCTGTATGGGATGGCATGACTTAAGCATCTCATTACTGATAATTAGCTATTCATTCTGTACTAAGATGCAATTAGAGCAGAGCAAAAGAAATGCGGCAGCTATATTCCACTTACATACTTGTATCATAGCTTGCTTTAAGGCTTGTAACACACCATGCTTCACTTTATCATTTATACATAAATCAATGTTTATACAGTACTGCACAATGCCACACCAAGTGTTACTCCATGTGAAGGGCTGGGCTAAGTCAATACTGGATTTTTCCTGCCCCCTTGTGACACTTCTGCAGAACTGCATAATCTTTGTGTGCTTCGGCTTCATCTGTTCTGAAACTTAACATGAAAGTGAACTCATGTTTTCAAATACTGTAATAAATAATACTCTTCCACCTGTGCTCCCGGCATGAGTAAAAGAAACAAACAGTTGCCTACCACCAGAGGACAAGGGAAGCAAACTAACCAGAGAACATAAAAGATTCTGCTCTCCAACATACTGCTTTAAATCCTCACCCTCTACATGCTAATGCAAAATATTAGGCAAAATCATTAAAGTAGACAACTAAAGGATTAAAGTTATTTTTTAAATTCCCAGAAGAAATGCTTCATCAGTACATACTTCAGAAACATGCTACATAATGATAAACATATAAAGTACATTTTAGGAGCAACAGCTAGTGATTAATTAATTATGTAAGGTTTATATGCTTGTGTAGATCATACCTACACAAGACACAAATATCCTTTGACTTTTATTATTTTATTTAGTAAAACTATATTAAGACCTCTTTTTATCACAAAAGATAATTTTTAAAATAAGAAAATAAATCAATAGTGATGGCTAACAATTGTTCCCAATAGTTACTATCTGAAACAGAGGGCCCTCTGTAAGTAGGGTCCCACTATATAACCTCCGGTAACCAACCTGTGGGGATGGATGGGGAGATACCACCGCTAATGATATTAAGTGGCAGTATCCATGAAGCATATTAAGCTTCAGAATGGTCAAGCTGCTGAGTAATCAATAGGCTTGCATTTGCTCCCCTCCTCCCCATGGTAATCATTTTCCGTCAAGGCATATTCGGTCCCGTACCTTAAGAAGACCTAGGGAATCCAGAAAATCTGATTCTTCTAAGAGAGTCTGCAATAGAACTGTGAACTTGCCCACAAAGGGTTTGAAACTAGGCAGAAATTTGTTCAAAATATTAATATCATTCTTCTTCTCTGCATCCAGAGTGGGTTCTTTGGGAACAGACATGCTAACAGAAGATATGTTGCCTTGAGGTATACAATGATGCAGATGCCACATTCACGTTGCTTTGGTCCAAACAATCTTGGTTGCCTTAAACAAGCCACAGTGAGCAAGGATTTGGACCACATGGTCATACAGACAGGTGGAAGTGCCCTTCCCAACCTCAAGCCACAGTGGTAGAAACTGGTCCTAGAAAACAGGACCAAGGGCAAATCTCACTCAGAAGTAGTATAGAATAACTTTCTAATTGTCACAGAGGCACATAGTGTTTTCATATCCAAGTCTCTCAGAAACAAATAACACCCTGGAATTCTTGATTAGTATGTAAGGTTGCTTTGCCTACTTATATTTATACAGTGCCATTGAGGCACCTATTATTTTACAGATTTTTCAAAAACGAAAAGAGAGAGAGAGAGACTAATCACATGCCATTCCTGGACTGTACAAATGAGATTGATGGTTGATATAGCGCTATAGTGGATAGATCAATGGACTAGGATTCAGGAGCCCTAAGTTCAAATCACTGCCCAGTAATGGCAACTCAACTGGGGTTGTGGAACTGGAAGAGCTACTTCTTCAATATCTCACTTGCCCTATCAGGATCACTATAAGTTGTTTCAACTTGATGCCACACAGCAACAATAAGAGCCATACGTAACACAAATTAGGTGGCATCTGTATATGCATGAGGAAGGCATCATAAGAACCAAGTAGAAAAGAGTAAGGCATGGATGATTTTGCAGCTAGTGAATATCACACAATAATGGTAAGCTTGCTTTTCTGAAAAAAAAAAGGTAAAATATTTCCATAGTGCAGTATATGACAACTGTCAAACCTCTCAAATGTGTATATGTATAATGATATAAAATTCTGGGTGCTGTTGTCCAATTTGTTTTGATGCTACAAAAGCAGAAAATGTTCAGAAATTTAACAATATCTACCTTGATGCTCAGCAGAAAACTGCTTCCCAAGCAAGGTTTTTCTATACAAAAGGAATACAGCTACCCAGATGTGCGTCTGTGCTTGTTTTGTGCAGATACAGATCTGTGTGCACTCACAAATGTCTGTGCCAAACAGATGAACAGAATTCACATCACCGCCTGAACAACTTGAAGCCTACAACCACTGCTGACTCCGTGTGGTAGTTCATTTCCAAGGGAAAACAAAGCAATTCTTCTTCCTCAAAGCAATATTGGATGTTTTGAGATAAGGGTATGCATACTTCATATCAAGTCTTAGGATTGTAGCTTGCTTCCTGAGAAAGATTAAGTACAACCTTAGAGACACAGAAGAGAAATCAGTGTCTTTTTAAGGAGAACATGGGTATCTGTCTCTCTCTTTCCCTCATTCTCCCTGTCTGTCTCCACTCTGTGGTAAATCCATATGCCTAAAGCTAGGTATGGAAAATGACTGCAGAATACATATGACTTCAGATGACAGTTTGATTACTTATATAAAAGCATTATCGGCAGAAACATACTTAAGCATGCTTAAAAAAAACATAAAACAAGAACGGATCCTCCTTGTATTTAGTAGCTGTACCTATTGAGCCAGCCACAGCAAGGGAACTGAGATGCACAAGGTTTTCAGTATGGTAGCCTGTGCCCAAGTGGTCCAGTAACTGGGCTTCTATCAACTTCCTTCCCAACTCTAAGCTCCAGCATCAAGGATCTTACTGCTGAAGGCAGAGCTGCTGATGTAGGCCAGCAGTATTTGCCAAACCTATGTAGCCTTGGTTTTTCTACCCCAGTCTTTGTCTTCCATGTGAACCAATTACCCATCCTTCAGTATCACTCTTTGGTTTCAGCTTTTCTTTTGGCTGGTTGCCATTAGCCTTCCATCTGTCAGCATGGGTTTAAAATTATGCTTCTTCATCACCCTATCACTCTTAAGAACTTTTTACAGCTACTTCATTTAGTGTACCTGTTTCCTTCAGTGGTGCTTTCCATTTTATTTGTTCCTACAGAAACCTAAGTTTCCTAGATAAAAATAATGCAAACACCAGCTACATCCCACTACAGAAGATTCAGGTAAGAACATTTGACTTGAAATTTCCCATTATTGATCTTCTACACAGAAAAACTTACATTTAGATAAGCGTTTCTGCCTTGCCTGCTTTACTCTCATGTTGTGCTACATCCACTATGCTAACTGAGATTCATATTACATTTGAATACCAAAAACTAAAGGAAGGAAGGAAGGAAGGAAGGAAGGAAGGAAGGAAGGAAGGAAGGAAGGAAGGAAGGAAGGAAGGAAGGAAGGAAATAAGAATTCAAACAAACACAAAAATGGCTGTGCTGGAATATATTCCACTAATCCTGAGTGCTATTTGCTCAGAACAAAATTTTTCAGCTTTGTGAACTCATTTGTGGTCTTAAATGAAAAAACATCATATTTATTTTCAAGCTTCCCTACTAGAAGGCATTTTTACCATAGATGATCATTGACTGGCTATGTTAAAATCTGACAGTACCAACATGTAATCTGACATCAGTATCAGGAGCTGGCCCAAGAAATACCCTTGGGGTGGACTCTAGGAGAGATGCTGTTTCAATGACAGGTAGAATAAACAGGAAAAACATTTTATTCTGAATAATTCTTCCTCTTCTCCACTTCTTCAAAATATACTCAAGTGCTTTATTTATTATCCACAGTTTTTAAAAAATCAAATTGATTTAAATAACTATTTATTTATTTTTAAAGTGTGTAATATACTTCTGTGGGAGGCAAGAATTCCTCTATCTAAACTTTCAGAACAAGATTCCTTAAATAGACCATGTATGGGTTCAAAGGTTAATGCAATCATCCTGAATAGGAAGGAAGGAAGGAAGGAAGGAGGAAGGAAGGAAGGAAGGAAGGAAGGAAGGAAGATGCAACATTAAACAACATAAATTTTCCAAAATGCCTTTCTAAATCTGAAATAGATCTCTGACTAGCAGAAATAGACAACAGTCATGTTTTTGTACTGTATACTAGTGCAGTATTTTAACTGGAAGTTCTAAGAGAGAACTACAGTACTACAGTTTGCATTGCCTGTAGATGTTATGACTCCAAGCCTTATTAACCGAGCAGTTGGTTTTACTATTTTATTGAACTTACTATAATATTATTGTATTTTGATTTCTATTATTTTAAGTGTTTTGTAAACTATCCAGGGTCTTGATTTTAGGAGAAAGGCAATAAAATAAATAAGCAAGCAAGAAAGCACATTCAGGTTCCTTCAAAACCTGCAAAATGGAATTGTTTATTTGAAGATAAGCAGATCCTGTCATCCTAAACTAATCATTGCAAAAGCTCTTGCTCATTCTCTAAAAACTAAATTTTAATCTTGATTAGTCCTTGCTTCTAATTATTTTTGACTTTGCTAACTTATGACTCATTTATGCTGGCAAGAGTGGAAGTGGCTGTCTGCTCGTAAACTGCAGAATGTCCAACATACTTTATAAATAGCTTGAAAAAATCCTCACAAATAAGTGGCAGCAAATCAATTTCTATTATTTCTATTATTAGAGATTTTGCACTCCTTAAAACTGGCACCCAATGAATGAGCAAGCTTGTTTCTGTTTGCAGTTTTATAATATTCTTCTGATAATATCTATTACTAGGTGGGAAATGAAAGCTCTCTGATATAGCTACCTATCTTTTACATCAGTTATTTTATGAAGTGTATTGTATTAAAAGTGTCTAGTTATATCCATTTGAATGATATTCAAATCTGATATTCATTTTTTACACAGCCAAACTGAGCTTTACAATGCACAGGTCTCTTAAAAGAATCAACATTAAAAGAAGAAGATTCTGTATCTGCTACATGTGTGAGGTGGTCTTGTCTTAAGGCTCTGAAGGCAAAATATACACCATATATTTTAAAAAATGACACAAGGTATTAGCCATATAATATATGAAATATTCTAAAAAATAAATTAACAAAACATACATGACTAAATGTAATTTCAATGTAATTATCACAAAACACCATAAGTGTGGCTTTCTTACTTTGGCATAACCCAGTCATGTCCAAAGTCAGGCCCGGGGGCCCAATGTGGCCTGTTTTCAAATTTCAAGTGTCCCGCGGCCTCTTCTCCCCACCGGCTCAGCCTGTCATGCATCCCCACCAGCTGGCTCCTCCCCATGTCAGGTGGAGATGTCAGCTTGGAGTTTTATGGTTTGCCTGCCCTCCCTGCCTCTGCCCATCCCCCCAGCCACCTGCCCAGCCTACCCACCCCTGGTTGCATTGCTGTAGTGTGCTCCCCACCTCCTTGCATGTTACACAGCAATGGTGGTGAACCTTCAGCACTCCAGATGTTTTGGGCCACAACTCCCACAGTCCTTTACCATTGGCAATCTAGGCTCAGAATTCTGGGAGTTGTGGTCCAAAAACATCTGGAGTGCCAAAGGTTTGTCACCACTGTTATAGAGACTTGTCCAAAGTCTGGCTGGGGGCCAAATGGTCGGCCTCCACACATTTTCACCTCACCAAATCTGGCCCTCCTTGCAAAAAGTTTGGACACCCCTGGCATAACCCAACCAAGATACATTCTCCTTGTCTCTGAGGATAATTAATGTGCACCAAAGTATGGAAAAGTGATTTTTCTGAACTCCAGAAAAGAAGTAGCATTACTTTTAGAATGTAAATAAAATTTAAGTGACAGTTCTTCAGTTATGGAATTGGAATTAGGATATAAATTGGGGTAAGCACAAAAACCAAAATAGTTGGGTAATACAGACATGAGACAAAACAGCTTTCTTGCCCCTGTCCAGGAATAGGTGAATCCAGCAGTCCTATCAGCTAAATGATCATCACTCCAATTGATTGGATATAGAGGAGGAAGAGCATTCTTGCAACTCAACTTAGCCCCTCCTTTGCCTTGGAACAAGAAATGCTCACTATCAATTGGGAATGTGGAAGCTCATTAGTGTCTGCAGTTCCTCACCCTCCTCAGGATATGAACACAGCAGCCTACTGACATGGACCAGGAGGTATTTCCAAATTTTTGAAGACCAATCCCATGGTACACATTGAACTGGAGTGGTCTCTTGGTATCTAAAGAAATACTTTCTAGTCCAAATACCAATGCACAAAACCAAGCAATAAAATTAGACAACAAATGAAAACAGGTATTTTTTTTTACCTGAGGTAGCACTGCTGGTCGTTGTCCTGCCAACCTCTGCAAGGAGCTGACCTGAGGGACTTTAATCGGCACGGCAGTAATGGTTCCCAAAGCCTGTCAGGAAAAACAGCACCATATAGAATTTCAGGATCTGAAATGCTGTTATCTCATAGAAAAATAAATAAATAAATGAGCTATCACACTACTCCTTTGTCCCTGTTACACCTTATAGCAGGTAAAAAGCTTGTCCTAGGGCAAAGAGACTTGTTGAGGGCTCTCACATTCTCACTTGGGTAAGTACAGTATTTCACTTTACAGGTTTAGATCATGTGTTCTGACCCATCACCTAACGGTTAACCTACCTTACAATAGTCTTGGGAAGAAAAAACAAAATGAAGCCTGTGTACATAACTTTAAGCACCCTGCTACAAGAGCAAGATATGATAGAGATAAAGCAGGTGCAATTAAGTGAGCTTGCATTTTAAAAAGCCTTCAGACAAAGAATGCAATTTTAAAACATAATTAATTAATTAAGGCACAAGTGATTAATTACAAATTCATCATAGGGATGTTGTAGTGTGAATTTTGAATTCCCGGTAGAATTGTTTCACACAAGATGAGTTTCTACATGGGGATACTTTCTGAATTGAAACCTGTGCAGTCATCCAATGCACCAATGGACATGTCTACTTCAGTGTTTGTCCCAAGAAATCCAATTTTAATTTGTACATGTGATGCGTAAAGGTGGCATGTGTGTGTGTGTTGTGTCATTTCAGTCATGACTGATTCTGTGACCCCATGTCCATGGAGTTTTCTTGGCAGGAATACTGGAGTAGCTTGCCAGATCCTACTCCAGGGGCCTACAGCACCTGGTATTCCCTGGTGATCGTCCATCCAAGTACTAACCAGGGCCAACCATGCTTAGCTTCCGAAATCAAGTGAAATTGGATGCGCTTAGGGCATCTAGGCAACTCTAAAGTGGCATAACAGACTGAAAACCACTTGCCAATTGTGACCGACTACTTGCAATGCCCAACACAAAAGTAAGATACAGGTAGGAAATGTACTGCATGCTGCAGACGTAAGAGACACACATTGTCCCCATCCCCAATTTCATATCAGAGGAGAAACAACAACAATATTTAATAGTTAATATCAAAGTTAACAACATACTTTATATAAAAATAAAGCTACCTAAGCTCCTATTGCCTGCCTTTCCCCACACCACATTGCTTCATCTGACAAAAGATAAAATAGTTTACTCAGCTGTGAGTTATCCGTTTCAGCTATGGGTTTGTTCTATAAAGCAGGAAAAGATTTAAAGAAGAAATAACACACAGAAACCACTGACAATAAGAAGGGGAGTTGAGGAGAATGGGAGCAAAGCAGCCAGACAGATTCTTTGTATTGCTAAATTCATTTCTCTTGGTATCTGTGGACTAGGAGTTTTGGCTGTGTTTTCCAATGAAGCTATCATTAGTCCTGTCACCTACACTCTTAGAAAATGCTGTCAATTTATTTCCCTGAAGAAGTTCAGACTACTGCAGCTGCCTCTTAGGAGAATGAAAACAAATTATGGCATTCTTCAGCTATGAAATTTTTAGTGCCAAAGAAAGTGTTCAACAGTTACCTGCCTCTTAATATTAATGATCCCTTGTTTTAATATTTAAAAGGAATGCAATCTCAAATCTTATTTTTGAAAGATAAACTGCAATAGGTGGAAAATCTCCAACTTTCTATATTTTTATTGGCATCTACCTGCAGTCAATTGTACAATTATCTATAATATAAGTAACATTTGGTAATAGACATTTGCCTAGTGAACTCTACATAAAAATCACATTTATTGATGGAGTGGACATTTGTAAAAAGTACTTTGTTTATTTTGGTTATCTGCTTTGCTCTGAGGCAGAAATATGGGAACTGGGAAATCATATGTGCTTATCATTAGCTATAGAATGAAACTGTTTTCTGTTTTTAAACACATCAACCAGAGAAACATAAAAGGGTGAAAAACAGGAGGTATATATATATAGCAGTAGATTGGTGAAACCCAACCAAATAACACAGTTTCATATCTCACTGATTTAAATCTGAGCAAGTTAAACATGTGTCTAACTCTTTTTTCTATCCCTGGAGTAAATGGAACTTACAAGGCAATCAAAGTTAGAAACTCCTCTAAAAAATGAATAAACTAGATCCTCTGTTTTGGATAACTAATGTAGTCAAAGCACTTACTATTGTAATATCCATGGGGTATGCTCCCTCAGTCTACTACTCCCCTTTGTGGTTGGTTTGTTTTTTTGGACAAGCTGGATTTATTATGTAGGCTGAGATTTAGTACTTCACTTTCCCCCCCAAAATAAATCACTTGTCAGCATACTACTAGCGTTAAATAAATTATTAACATGAAGAACAGGGAGTTCAGATACTGAGTTACTTTCCCATAAGAATTCCAAAGCACGTTGCTGCAACATGTTAGCTTAAGTCCCTTCATTTTACTGAGGAAGCAATGAACATTCAATATGTAGATAGAAAAAAAAGCAACAGAGTTGAGATGAAAGGCCAGAATTACCAATTCATTGCCACAGCATATTCTGGTAGTGAAGGAGCCCACAATAATTAAATGTTATGCTAAAAACTATATGCCAGCATAATTCTGCTAGTGAAGATAAAGCTAGCTAAAGCCTTACAAGACTACAAGGTCCAGACCAGTTTTCCCCCCATACATCTAAAACACTTGATTTCCCACTTTGGAAAAAAATTGCTACAGTGGTATCATTTTTACTCAGCACATCTAACAGCATAATGACAATGCAGAGAAGGAAGTAAACAAGAAAAGGTGGTGGTGGTGGAATCATTCTGAAAGGGCATATATGTGGAGAGGTGGTAGCCTAGTAAGAAGGATGACCTTGCATGCCACTGCATGTGAATGTGTACATACATCTTTTGGGCTGGTGGTTAATATGTCTAAAACATACATATTTTCCCACCACGCCTCTGTATTTATTATTCAAGATACCCTTCCAAAAATGTACAATGGAAGCAACGTCCCCCAAACTATGTTATTTAACAACACAAACTTGTTTATCTAACAAAACAAAGTATGGGAAAGAAATGGAGGGAGAGAAGAAGGGAGCAGGTGAATGAGGAGGGCAGAAACCTTGGTTGGAGAAAAGCCCAGGAGCTGGTCTGACCTAAAAGAGATTCTCCACTTAGCTGCTCAGTAAAGTCTACACTGAGTTAGACCACTGTCCTGTTGCTCCAAAATTGCATGTGCATCAAGGACCAGAATAGACCTAGCACAGTTTCTGTTTCAAGATAGCTAAAGCTAAGCCAGGCAAGGAAGGACCTGGGACAGCTTCTAACGACAAATGAATACAAATGAATTCCTATCAACAAACATCTAATTTCAGAGCAGCCCTCAAACAGGAAAGTAGTTAGGTTTCAATGTCCTGTCTGTGCAGCAAGTTGCACAGAATGTGGAAAGCAGAAATGAGGAGACAGCCACTGCTGCTGTGAGGTCTGTTGTTGCAACTTTTTCTGCTGGAAACATGTGTGAAAAGGGTTGGAAGCACACATGAAAAGTGTATAGTGTAGGTATTTCCCCCCCACATGCAACTTGAATGACGATAGTTATTTCCCACAAATTGATCATCTCGTCTTTCCCATGCACCCTACCCCCATTCTGCCACTGCTGTCCATTTCTGAGAAAAGGCTCTCCCCCTCCCTTTCCATTTGTCAAAAGAGCAAACTGGTGCACATTCTTATGAACATTTAATTAACAAGCTGAAAAGACATTTTTCTGGCAATGCCTGACCTTTAAGCACTTTGTATGAATTTATTGATACCAGCAGAAACAATAATTTAAAAGGTTATTTTATGGCCACAGAATAGTTTATAGCAGCACTTTTGTCAAGATAAATGAGTTTCTTATTACTACGTTTATGGTGCTAAGCATTTTAATAAAAAGGACCATAAAAGTCAAATGATAACTTCAAATCTCTTCTCTATCTACAGTCTACATGCAGTCAGTGATGACCCACAAGAATGTCTACATTGCTGTGCACTTTAAAGATAGAACAAGGAACTGGTAATAGAGGGTAGAATGAAACCATCAGAAGCTTCCCCAGCAGAAGCAATATGAGAATGGTGGATATCAAAATGAGAAAGTGTAAAATAGCATATTTTGAGATGAGGGATTTAACAAGTACTTATGGGTTTTCTAAACACAGGCATATCCCATGCTGAGACAGAGGCTTCAGTCTTCCCTAGAAATACTGGCCCAAATCCTGGTGGGAAAACCATGTGCCCACGGGCAATCACCCAACACTTTCCTCCTCCTCATGTCATGTGACATCTGTTCCACCACACCACACACTGCTTCTTCCCTGACCAGAGAACGCTGAGGAGGATGCTGGACTTCTGGCAGCAGACGTAGGCTCACAGGCACAACCGCCTATTTACACAGCGTGGAACCCAACTGTTTTTAAATATACACATTAAGAAAAAAAGAAACACATTTCACTTTTCTTCCACTCCAGAGCCCTAGAGTGGTGAAAAGATTGGAATGGGCACTAATGTTGTTTTGGCAAAGTCCAGAAATGTACCTTATGCCACGTCAGAGCACTCATTCACAGAGATCATTATCACTGGCATGGACTGGCAGAGGCATGCCAGGATTTGAGGCAGTTTTACAAGCCCTGCCAGATCTTGCCGGTGTTTGGAACGGGGGCTTCTTATGGGCAATGCATGTCCTCTACTGCCTCTCCTCCTTTGAAGTCAGCAAGTTCTTTCAGGTTTTACCCTGCGGGATAGGTTCTGAGTAAATCTGAGGGTGAACTCGATGTGTGTTTCGTGAAATGACAGGTTAGCTCAACTAAGAACAGAGAAGTATTATACAGGACTCTTAATGGTGTATAACACATTTCTATTAGCAAAACACACTTTGGAATATAGTGTCCATGATGAGATGTTTCAACATAACTACATAGTTGTTACTTTGCAGCTGATACTACATCACACACTCAAAATAATCCAAGTAGATACCCTAACATCATAAACTGAGGATCACGGAAAGGCAATCAAATATCAGCTATCTATATAAATCCTATAAGGAGATTTTAAGTTGTAGTCAGAAAGGGAACACATACAAGGCTGTAGGTATTGCTGTATCTGGCAACAGCACAAGGAACAAGAAAGCAGACCATACCTCTATACTTTTGCCACAGATACACAGCTTTTGGGCATAAATAGTGCAGCGACAAAACTACATGTGATTACACAATCTTATTTTGATAAAAGTCTTTGGCACCTTCCATGACACAACAAAGGCAGCTATTACATCATTATTCAAGCCATTTCCTATGGACTAGAACCAGCACACCACCCAGATCACAATCATGATATAATAGCTAAAAGAAGCAAAATGGAAAATCAGGTAAGCCTACTATGCACTACACAAAAGAATTTATGAAAATAACCAAAGGCTGGGCAAAATATAGAAAGAAAAGACTGATAAAAGAGAAGAGCAACTTGAGAAAAAGCAGAGAAAGAGATCTACCTGAAGTGTGCACTACAAGATCCCGATGGAGAAAGAGTGGCTGGTCACAAGAAAGATAAATGCTATCTGTTCACATATTTAAAGCAAACTGTTTCTACTTTGCAACACTGGAAAGAAATACATGACAGACAAACCCTGATCTCCTGCCTCCAGTTCAGTCAGAAGTGAGGCATGTGAGCAAGAAAATTACAGGCGGTAGAACTTTAGTCAAGGCAAAACATCTGAAGGCCAGTGGAGAGAAACTTGGGACAAATCTTGCAGAGCAATTAAATCTAACAACATTTCTTTGACTTAATGCCTAGAAGTCTTTTCATCAATAGTAAGAACAAATACTGATGGGCAAATATGTTGCAGTTATTGGTTTCTTGTGCACTTATCAAATGTTTACAAGGTCCTTGCTCATTTTATCTTGAAACACATTATCATGGACCTTACACAGTCCATGGGCATTGCCATCAAAAAGGGGACCTGAGAACAGCAAACCTCACTCAGTCTGGACCCTTTCTCGTAGTTGAACTCCCTCACTCTATGAATTACAAGTCTAGATACTCTGCACTTGAGGAAGGAATGCCAGACATACAAAACGGAATTCCCAAATATTATATCTGGCACTAGATACTTGGTAGTTCATTTCCAGTCAAAAAAGTTTACTGCATCAGAATAAGGAGCCCAATCTGCTGAAAAGAAGAACTGCAATCACAATTTGCTTCTAAAGAAAGACAAACTCATTCGGAAAAATAAACTTGAGTGTTATATCAGGCAAAAGGAAAATTTATTTATTTATTTATTTATTTATTTATTTATTTACCGCCCTCTTCCGGAGGAACTACGGGTGGTCTACAGCAGTCATATAGAAAAGGAAAAATGAATACGACAAAAACCATTGTGGCATTGTGATCTTAGAGACTTAACACCTTTGTTTTGGCATGGGCTGTTGTGGACACTGCCATGAAAGGCCAAGCTTGAGTATTTTCAAAGGAGTATGCTCAATTTCTATTTACTAAACCATCTGGGACAAAGTTCATTCACTAGGGAATCAGGAATGCAGGCAGCATGACTAGCAACTCCACAGATTAGCACAATGGCTTATGCAGCTGGATCTTTAAGTACATAAATATTGAACTGGATCCTAGGTTAGGAGACTGGGTGGGATGGTGGTTTTGCATTTTCCTAGAGAGAGAAAAAGATACTGAAATGTGAGCATATGTCGTATCGCCAAGGAATAATGACTAGAGATGGGCACGGAACGAACATTTTTTCGTTTCCATTACCGTTTGTCATTTCCGTTACGTAACAAAACGACAAACGAAAATTGTGATGAAAATGAAACGAAACGAACAGAACCATGAAAATTGTGGTCGTTACGTTTTGTTTCCGTTAATGGCGACACACAATGAAATGAGCTGTTTTAAATGTTAAAAAACGCCCTGGACATCCGTAAAAACACAGCGATAATTATTTATATTGTCTGATAATACCTACCAGGGGGGTTGGGGTCCTTAAAATGTTTGTTTTTGTCTTCTCCCATCACAATGAATTTTCTTTTCCCTTTAAAATGGATGTCGCCACCAGCCACAAAATGGCGGCAAGCCACGTGATGTGGATTCATGTTCAACCAATAGCATGCCCAGGTTGCAGACTGGGCGGGCAGGTCTGGCAGCCACAGAGGGCATGAAAAGCTCTGGCTGCCCCCGTCCTCCTTGCAGTCTCTGGTGGGAGTTAGGGTGGGATTGCTGTCTCTGCGACTCTAGCTTCAGTCCTGCAGCCTCCCTGTGTGCATGCATGCTGCGTACCTCTCGGTGAGTACCCTCCCCTGCCCCACAGTGCAGTCACTCTGTGGCTTCCTTGCACCCTGGGCAACGCCCGCCGCTGCCTTTGCAGCCTCCCTGCGTACCTAGTCTATACTGTGTCTCTGCCAGCATCCATTTTTTTTTAGTGTTTTCCGTCTGGTCTGGGGCATTGGGGGATGCATGCGCACGGAAATGCTTTAAAAATCGCGCAAAAAGCGGGTAGAAACGACAAACGAAAAAATGAAAAACGGTAATGAAATTGTTCAAAAAATTCACGACAAACAGAAACGAACCGAAACAGACCTCTCAACGACAAACGAAAAACCGAAACACAATTTTTCTGTTTCGTGCCCATGTCTAATAATGACTGATGAATCAGACTTAGAGATACAGTGCCTGTGACCATTTATTTGTTTGTTACAGGAAATTAACTTGTTCATAGCTATTCAAATACCAATAATATTACAAAAGTATTGGTTGCTGTAACAGAAGTTTTCCTTACAACAGCTGATATGGTTTTTAATCTAGGAAGAACAAAAATCCTGTAAAATATGAAGACAACTTGTTTTAGAATATTGCAAAGAAAAAAATCTTTCTAGGTTTTCTAGCTCATTCAACAGTAATTTGAGAATAAGTATATTCTAATTTATTAGTACTGATTCTCTTGTTCCTACAGCCACTAAAGGAAAATTCCCAATTATGGCTGAAGGCAACACTAAAACTAATTCTGGTTACTTTAACTAGCAGCTAATAGCCCATTTCAAGGAAGAAGCAGTGAAGTGGAACAGCACTGAGAAAACTGCACAAATAATAATCAGTAATGGTGTAAAAAAAATTAAAGCAACAATATGTTACCGGTTTTCACAAAGAAAGGTCTAATGGGCTAGCTTGTCCCAAACGTTTTCATTATTAGTATTAGAGAATATATTCAAATTAGCTTTCTCTGAGGTTGTGACCCTATAAGAAAATAATCAAATGATTAAAATTATCTCAAGTAAAACTACAGTCTTATGTTCGTTCTGCTTCAGAACAGCTATCTTTGCAGTAAAAACTTCTGTTATAAACAGAAACCACAGCTAACCTTTCCCCAGAAACACGTATGCACCTGCAAAATCAAACACTGTTTCCTGTTGCAAATAAGCCACTAAAGCTATTTTAAAGAAATGTTTTTTGTCTGTTACACGTTCAATATTGGCAACAGAATGGATTGTTAATGTGGTAGTAACAGGGGAACAGATTACTATGGCAACAGCAAAGATGAAAATTCTTAAGCTGAATGGATATTCACTGAAGTAATTGGAGGGGGGGTGTTGTGTGTGTTTTTAAACTCACTCTACATTCATGTTGCAATGAATGCAGCATTCAACCTTGAGCTTGCTTTATATAAATGCCAAGTGCTAAATGCAACCTTTAAATATAATCTGACTTTTAGAGAGGGAAAACTTCTGGAATGTGTGCTCACTGTTCATCCTTTGTTTCTAAAGCTTTCTCCTCTGCAAGCACTGCCAGAACATCTATTTTTATATACCACAGAAGAAAAACATATATTTCCATGCAGAAACACATATTTCCCCCTACTTTTGTCCCAAGTACATTTTTTCTTATGATTTTGTGAGTATAGTTTCTAAGTAAAATATCAAGGAATTCATGAAGGTCTAATAATTATTCCCAACTAAAAGTAAGGTTTCATCTGTTCTGCTTTTAAAAATGGCCAATTATTAACACTTAAGACCTGATTAGGATATAGGACATGCTTTCAAAATTAGATGAAAGACACACACAGAGAGAGAGACACAAGCAATCTGCATCAAACGTTGTTGAAATTGCTTCATTTTTGCATTTTGTATCAGAAGGACTCCTACTACTAAACATATATCTTCATCAGCCACAATGCTCCATTCTAAGCAGTGAAGAGGCTGTTCTTTCATCTTATTTTTTAATCACATTGCTATAAGAGTAAAGCCATTATGTGGGGTTCTATAGGTGGCTCTCAAAATAAATACAACAAAATGGAGCTACAGTGTTTATACAGTGGCAAGTAAAGTCCCATAAATCTGGACTACATCTGAAGCCTACTGTGAAAGATAGCTAAAACCATGTGGTGTATCCCTTAGAGCAGTGGTCCCCAACCCCCGGGCCGCGGACCGGTGCCGGTCCGTGGACCGGTTGGCACCGGGCCGCCTGGGGAGGCTGGGGAGGCTCCTCCCCTTTTCCTACGCCGCCCTCCTCCTCCTCCTCTTCTCTCCCGCGGGCAGCCGGAGGAGGAGTCGCCGCTGCCGGGCACGGCGCACGGGCGGGGTGGGGGGGAGCCCGGGGCTCCTGGGCGGGCGGGCCCCGCCTCCTCTTCCTGTTGGCGGCTGGAGGCAAGCGGCGGCGCAGAGGTGCCCCAACCGAGGCGGGCCGCAGCGGCCACGACCGCGGCCACGGCAGCCGCCCGGGTTCGGCTGTGGCTCCGCGGCCGGCGGCAGCGGGGGCGCCCCGGCGGCCGGCAGCGGGGGCGCCCCGCCGCCGCCGCAGCCGGCTCGGCGGTCCCGGTGGCGCCCTCGGGCCGGAGACGCCACCCCCACCGGCCTCCCTCCCCTCCCCCCTCCCGCTCGCCCGCCCGAAGGCCGCAGCCGGAGGCAAGCGGCGGCGCAGAGGTGCCCCACCGAGGCGGGCGGCGGCGGCGGCCGCGGGGCGCCCCCGCCGCCGGCCGCGGAGCCACAGCCGAACCTGGGCGGCTGCCGTGGCCGCGGTCGTGGCCGCCGCGGCCCGCCTCGGTTGGGGCACCTCTGCGCCGCCGCTTGCCTCCGGCCGCCGACAGGAAGAGGAGGCGGGGGCCCGCCCGCCCAGGAGCCCCGGGCTCCCCCCCGCCCGTGCGCGCGGGGGGAGCGCACGCCGCCGCCGCCGCCGCCGCCGCTCCTGTGGCCCCCCCAAGGTACACACGCCAACCCCCCCCGCACTTCCTCCTCCCCCTCCTCCCTCCCCCCATCCCCCGCCCCCCCCCTCCCCCCCCTCCCCTGCCCCCCCACCCCCTCCCCTGCCCCCCCACCCCCCCTCCCCACCCCCACCCCCGGGCCACGGGAAAATAATCAAACAAATAACGGTCCGTGGAGACAAAAAGGTTGGGGAGCACTGCCTTAGAGCAGGGGTCCTCAACCTAAGGCCCCGGGGCCGGATGCAGCCCCCCAAGGTCCTGAATCCGGCCCCTGGGACCAATTGCAACCCCCCACCTACCCCCTGTTTTGTGAGCAAGCCAGCCTCCGCAGCTGCTTTTGGACTGTAATCCGGCCCCTAGTGGTATCTGGGTGGTGGTGGACTGGCCCACTGTTTGAAAACTTTGAGGACCCCTGCCTTAGAGTACCAAATTCAAGACAGCTTGGAAATTGGACTGTTATGCAGTTTAAAATCAACAAGGCTACATACTTTTAGATATGCACTCACAGGGACATCTCTTGTTGATGTATGGCACAAGAAATCCACTGCTCCAGCAAAGTGGGCAGGCTAGGAAGTACTCAAAGCAGCAACTCAAGAGTAGACTGCACACCCAGTAAACAAACAGGAAAGCCACAGCCAACAGAGTAGACCAATGGTTCCCAACCTCAGGTCCCCAGATGTTCTTAGACTGAAATTTTCAGAAGCCCTCCGTCATTCTTTTATTTTTAACGCCATGGTCTGTTTGGTTTGCATTGTAATAGTGGTGTGGTGGTGTGAATTCTAACTTGATTGTTAATTAAATAGCTTTTTTTGCTCCTCCTCTTTTATGCAGAGGTGATGTATAAGATAATTGCCCAATATCCCAGGAACTTTCACACTTGCTCTGCTGATAATTCTATTACTGAAGACTGGATGACAATAAAAGATCAAGAAAAGTGCAATGAACACAGTTATTATCGACCAGTCACATGCCTTCCAACAATGTTCAAGCTATTCACAAGGGTACTGACAAGACCAATATATAATTATTTAGTTGAAAATTCCCTACACACAACTGAATAGAAAAGGAACTTTAAAAGTCAAGAGGCACTGAACATCAGCTGCTAACTGACAAACTCGTGCTAAAATAATTTTTAAAAGAAAGAAAAATCTTAATATGATTTACATCTGGATCACCATCTCCTGCTCAGGCCAAGGAGGCAACCTGAGAAGCAAAAAACACAGCAACTACGGTGGACTGCAAAGTTTCACCAGCCTAAAATATTTGGGATTTGTTAAAATATTCAGAAGTTACTCAATAAATATATGGAAAGATGGAAAATTGCTTTAATGACTTATGGTGATGAAATTGGTGATGTTAGCACTAAACATGGAATATTTCAAGGGGAATCTTTGTCACCATTACTGTTTAATCCCCCTGTCTATAATTCTACATAAAACTGGATTGGGCTATCATATGTCAGATAAAGCAGGGGGGGAATCATTTGTTATACAATCACTGCTAAATGCAGTTTGATTTTAGCAAATATATTCACATGAAATTTGGACTATACAACATTATTTTCTTTTTTTTTTTTTTTTAAAAAAAACCCAACAACCTGGGTGGAATATAGCCAAAGAATAGCAATATCATAAAATCATTATTTTATTTATTTATTTATTTTTGTATTTATATCCCGCTTATCTACTACATGTAGTACTCTAAGCGGCTAACAAGGGCAATTAATGCCGAGTCAAATACAATAGAATACATAGAAAACATCACATATAATTATCAAGTGATGAAAACTATAAATAGCTTGGAATACTACAAAGTTAAAAATGTGACACAAAGTTAAAAATGTGACACAAAGGGAACACATAGAAAGACTACAGAAAATTTCATTAAATAGTGAGAATATAATCAAAGCCATAAATAGATGGGCAGTTTTATTAATTAGATATTCAGTTGGAATAATAGATTGGACCTTAAGTGAATTAGAAAAACTGGATTTAAAAATGCAAATTAATGATCATGCAAAATCCAAAAATAAAAAAACCCCTGAAGATTATGGATTAGTACAAATATTTTAAAAGCAGAGACAAATTACTTTAAGACTTTTAAAAACCACTAAACAACCATGCTGCGATGTCCTGCCAATAGGTAAAAAGATTTTTACGTATTTTATTGCATTTTGATTATATATACCGGTATGTCTCCAGCTTGAAATAAATTGACCATAAATTCTAACAAGCAAGAAAAAAGGCAGAAGGGCTGTTCACTAATGCATTAGAGACCATGCTTTTAACCAACATTTTAAGAAGTCTAATAAAAAAAATCCAAGAGCTTACTGACCATTTTCTTTCAGAAACCAAGCTTTTATAGATTCTGCTAAACATCTGCAACCTCCTGAACATTATTCTACAAGAAGCAGTTTTGTTTAAAAAGGGAAAGAAGGAAATGCTATGAAGAAAGTCTTTTTCATTCCATCTAGTGAATGTATTGATCTGTGAAAGGGAAAGTCCAGAGCATGTTAGATTAAATGGTTTTAAATTGGAAGAGGTTGTTGGGGGTTACTGGAATACAGAAATCAGTTTAGCCAAATGTAACTAAAAAAGGAACATAGTAAAATCCAACCAGATTGTTTTCCTAACTTTACTTTTTCTTCCCAGGAACATAACCTAAAAAAAATGCCAACTGTTTTTAATAAGCAAGATTGAGAATTTTACATTTTGTTATTACAGCTCCCTGAATCCTCAACAGGGCACAACCACCAGACATGTTGGTCTGGAGATTCTGAGACTTAGGCTTCTAGTCTAAAAGCTTAACTTTTCCTAGTTCAGCTTAATAACCCACTCAAAGTAAATGACTAAATCTAATAGGGACAGCTTTTCCTCACCCACTGCCTCTTGTCATTCTTTTTTCCAGATGTCCCTGCTGTAGGCCTGGAGCATTACCCCGACATACCTGCAGGTTCCCATTATGCTCTGATCTCTACCTTCTTAGCAGTTGAAAATAGTATAACCCAGTAATACTGAGACCTATTTTTCCACTCAGCTTATATGTAGCATTTCTTTCCTAGCTCCATCAAGTGCTCAACTGCAATGGACTCACTGCCAAGACAACCCAGAGGAATCAATTAACAAACTGGACATTATACTAGAAAACTGGACATCTACCGAATAGCAGAACTATCACACCAAGGATTTCATACTAGAACAACCCTGCTAATTCCTACTAAGTGCATAAGAAAATTATTTTGAAGTACGTCCATGCCAACTAAGTCATGTCACTACTAGAAAATCCTACAAATATGCTTCCAGAAGTTGGCAAAATTACCTTTTCAAATGACATGTCCCAGAATATCTCAGCTAAAACACCTGTACCTAGAAAATGCAGTTTGCCATCCCTAATAATCTCTTTCTTACACATATCTTGCATATGCATGACAATAAAATTCTATTCTATTCTATTCTATTCTATTCTATTCTATTCCAATCTATTCTATTCTATTCTATTCTATCTCACAAAACACAGTGGGAACAAGTATGAACAGAGTCCCTTAAACGTTAGATATCAGTGTTGACCCTTTGGGCTGAGGCCAGGTCTTCTGGCATAAAAACAACTGCAGCACAACTCCCTTCTGATTTATAAAAGTAGAACAGGTGAAATACTGAGATATCAAGAATGAGCTCCCCCCCCCTCCCCAATATGTACCAAGAAAGAGGCAAGTGGACTATCAATGGAGACATGACAAGAATGCAAGCACTGGGTAATTTCTTTCCTTTTTATTTGATCTAATTAGCTTTACCTAGTGGACTTTTCTAAATTTCATGCCGAGCCCCAAATAAAATGCATGGGTCTTCTACACCAGCCCTCCCCCTTCCCTGGCCAAGAAGGGGCCATTAGCCTCAAAGAGCCACATGGAGAGGGGGTGTGAAAGTGTGTATGCGAGCCATGATATGTTGTTTGAAGGACTGGTGGGACAAGAAAAACATCACCCTTTACATCAGATGCAGCCTCAGAACATCTAAGCTCCGGGCCTCAACTAAGAAACTACCTGGCATTTCCCCCATCTTGCCAAGGATTTTACATCCAAGAAATAACTCCTGGCAACTCTGTCTTTTGCCATGTTTTAACCTTTTGGTACAGCTCTGAGAAAGAGGGTTTTGCCCACAAAATATTAGCAACTTTTTGTTATTTTTCTAGTAGACTAAAGGTATCACCGGTTCTATTTTTGTATTTGGTATTTGTGATGGCTACATGACTCAACTTGTTTTGCTTCTGATTTATGAAATATTTTTTCAGATGTTTATATTGCACTTCATCAAAGTGTACTGCATCCAAGGGTACTGAAGGAACTGACCAAAGAACTCTCAGAACCACTGTCCGTTGTTTTCTTGAAATTATGCAAAATGGGTGAGGCACCAGATGATTAGAGAAGGGCTAATGTCCCTATCTTCAAAAAGGGAGGACATGAGAACTACAGACCAGACAGCCTGATAGCCACCCTAGGAAAAATATTGGAGCAAATTATAAAGCAATCACTATTAATCTAAAACACAAAACAGTAATAAATAGACACCAAGAAGGATTTGTCGAGAACAAATCCTGCCATACTAATCTGATTTCAGTTTTTGATTTGGTAACCTGCCTGATGGACAGAGCGAAAGCTGTAGACATAGTATATATTGACTTCAGCAAAGTGTTTGACAAAGTGAGCATGATATTCTGATTAGCAAGCTAGGTGTGGGATGGATGGAAAAACTGTCAGGTGGATACACAGCTGGCTACAGAAATATACTCAGGGTGATGATTAATGGCTCCTCAAACTTGGGGGGGGCACAAGTGTGGTAGCCTAGGGCTCAATTCTGGACTCAGTGCTCTTCAATATTTTATTAATTACCTGGATCAGGGTGTGGTTGTGGGTGTGCAGCAAATACTAATCTAATTTGTGGATGACATAAAATTGGATAGAACAGCTAATACCCTGGATGACAGAAACAGAATTCAAAAGGATCTAGATAGACTTGAGCACTGAGCTGAAAACAACAGAATGTAACTTATCAGGGATAAATGCAAAGTGCTGCACTTTTTGATTTGTCCGGGGATTGTTGAAATCACAGCCAGATATGTAGCAGATAGATTGTACCTGAGTCCCCCACCTCTGTTGAGAAAGGGGGTTTCAATACGCATATGAATGGCTTCCCTGATCCCTCTCTCAAACCACTTATCTTCTCTGTCTAATATGTGTACATTCTCATCTTTGAATGAGTTCCCTTTGTCTTTCAAATGGAGATGTACTGCTGATTCTGGTCCTGAGCTGTTGCCCCTCCTGTGTTGGGCTATCCTCCTGTTTAATGGCTGTTTAGTTTCTCCAATGTAGAGGTCTGCACACTCCTCACTGCATCGGACCTATATTGCTCCTTTTGTGTTTTGGTGTCAGATCCTTTGGGTGGACGATGCAAAGTTTCGTTAGAGTTGCAAAATTTCCAGAAGTTTTGAAGCTCGGAAAAACACTGTTTTTTCTCTGTCTCCCCCTCCCGGGGAAAAAAACAGATTTTTTTGGGGGGGGAGAGAAAAAATGCTACATTACCACTCCCCTGTTTTACAGCTTGAAAGTCATTCTGTTATTTTAGGAACATAAAATATAACTATGGAGAATTTGGCTTGGCATAAAATTATGACAACTAGCATATTAAATTATAGTATATCCAAACTTTTATTATAAACAGAATTTACTTTTTAAATAATATTTATTGGTAATTGTAACAAATGGAGTAACAATCTCCTGAACTGTGGAACAAACAAACAAAACAATGTTTAAAAATCCAGAATTAACAATTATTCATACAGTCACCACCCGCCATTTTGCGGTTCAGGTACTGCGGTCCCACTATATCACAGGATCGCAGTACCTGCACCGCTGGTGGGGCGGGGAGGCAATCAGGTCGCTTTCCACCCCCCACCCCCTCCGAGAAGCCTTGGAGCTGCCAGGGAGGGTGACAGGGAGCCATCACATGGCTCCCCGCCATCCCCCCGACCCCCTCCGATCGCTCACCACCCACCCGCCCTTCCCTGGGGGTTGCAGGCGTGCAGGGAGCGGTCTTTGGAAAGGGCTCCAGCTGTGGAAGCAAGCGCTTGTATCTGCAGCCGAAGCCGTCTCCAAGGATCGCTTTCCGCCCACCCACCTGCCCTCCCCTGGGGTAGCGGGCATACGGGGAGCGATGTTGGGGGATGGGATCCCCCATGTCGCCGCCGCGTGCTGCTCCGAGGCGGCTCTGCGCAGCACCCAGCAGCAGCGGAGGGGGTTCCGAACCCCCAATGCCGCTGCCGCACTCTGCTGGGGGTGGCCCCTCACCCCCCAGGCCCCACCCGACCCACATCCACATATCACAGATTTTCAGCCATTGTGGGTCGGGTGGGTCCCTAACCCCCGCGATCGGCGAGGGATTACTGTATTTCCTCTTCACAGTATTAAATAAAGACAAAAAAAACCCTCATTCTCATAAAAGAGAATTGAAGGGGGATGTATAAAAGGGAGTGGTGGTGAAGAGGACAGAACAGAACCAAACATACCCATCTACTTGCAAAAAGAAAAGTGAAACCTTTTTCTTGTGACAATATCAGCACCTCTTAAGGAAGAAGTGCATCTTGTTCTTGCACTGGAAAGATCAGTTTGTAACCTAGGACTTTCTTGTCCTCAGTGCACAGAAATTAGACTAATCTGATACTATGCATATTTTTGAACACTCTTTCTTAAAATATTTTATTCATCATGTTAAAATCATGTTTCAAATTTTTCAGATAAAAAACAAAAAGACTTCAGGAAAAAAAAACAAAAAAATGTTTTTTTCCTCCCGAATTAGTCCATTTTTTCCCGGGCTTTCACATCTCTATTCTGCCTTAATATGTTTGTGGGTTTTCCTAAGCAGCACAGGTCTAACCTAAACAACCTGCCCACAATATTTACTTTTATTGTACTGTTTAAATGAGTTAATTGCATGTTAAATAATTTTTGTTACATAATATGATGTTTTATTTACTTTTTGTATCTGATTCTGACTTGATTTAGAATGTTATGTATTTTTTCCTTATGTTATGTATTTTATGGTCATGTATTTCATTGTTGTTAGCTGCCCAGGGTGGCAGTATGGCCAGATGGGTGGGACAAAAATATAGTTACTAATAATTATAATAATCCAAAATGCAGGATACACAACAGTGGGCTAAAGTTTCAGAAAGCCAGATTTTTGCTTATACTGTATCAGTAAAATTGTCCTAACTGAGAGAACTGTACAGCAATGGAACCAATTAGCTGAAGAGTGCTCCAACGTTGGAGGTATTCAAGAGAAATTTAGGCAACCATCTGGCAGATAGCCTATTATTTGTTTTCTATCCTTGAGCACGGGTTGGACTCAATGGCCTTGTAGTCCTCCTTCCAACTCAATTATTCTATGCTTCTATACGATTTCTCCAAGGCAATTCCAAAACAGTAGTAACAATTACAAGAGGAGGTATCACTGTACTATGGAGCTCTTCCTTCATGACCCACGGCTTCTTGTGTCATTTATCACAATGTTTATTTTATTATACTAATCACTACAATCTTGTTTATCATTCATTTTTCCAGTTGCTCATTTTGGAGAGATCATTTGTTGCTGTTGATGAAATAAGTAGGGCATACGAGAATAAGATAAACTACAATGATATTCACCAGCATAATGTATTCTGTATTTTCATTGCCGTCTACAAGCAGATTTATTTGCATAAATCAGTTTTGATTGGATTTATGGTGAAGCAGCACAGACATAATATTTTATATTTCTAATGACAATATTGCAAACCAAAGATAGCTAACCCTCAACATTAATAAGTGTTAATAAATATGAACTACCATACATATCACATATCCTGCAAAATGAAACCAGTTTATTATTATACAATGGTGAAATCAATTTCCCTTATTATATTGTAAGATATTCCTAGCCATTTTGGCAGAAAACATCAGCCTCCTGAATTGACACCAGACAGAAGTATCTGAAATTACATGTTCTTAAGAATTGTTTATCTCTTCCCGTTTTTTTTCTGTTTGTGCCATTTAAAAAACCAGCCCCCGATTCAGAGAGCCAGAAAATGTGGTAAGAGGACCATAGAACGGCAGATGACCAAGCAGGCATCATTCCAAGGCCTCCTAGCAGGCCAGAGGGGTCATTTTATCTCTGAATCTACTATAGATGCTGTACCAAGGATAGGCAGGTGTAACAAATAAATGTACAGCCCTTCTTTATTCCATTGTGTGTTGTCTTCCTAACCCCCCCCCCCGTGCCCATCATCACTGCTACAAAGTGTGGCAGAAATGTGGGTGCCAGACTTGCCCACATGCCTAGATCTTCTAGATGAGGAACAGAGAAGGGTCTACAGGATATCAATGTAAGAAACAAAGAAATACATTGATAAAGGGGAGAAGCTACTGGTTCTGTTCATGTCCATCCATTGTTTTAACTCAAAACTGCACCAAAAATGTTCTGCTATAATGTTCTGAAAAATAGTTTTTCAACTTGCAATTAAGTGACAATTGAGTCCATCTGAGGACCGGAGCTAACTTGGAAGTTGGCCTTGAGAGGAAGGTTTAATGTCCAAGGTCACAAAAGCAGAGCATAGATGCATGGAGAAGAAGAAAAGCATTATGTCATGTGGTATGAAAAATGGGAACATGATTGGAAAGACTATATATCCTGTGCATGAGGCAGTGTATTCTTGCTGCTAGCTGGGGATGCTGTTAGCCCAGGTTGCTGTTATGCAAGTGGTGCTTTGAGACAAGGCTGTTTAGTCAGGGTGTTGGGGCTGTTTATCCAGTGATGTGGAGTCTTTGCTGTAAGCTGATGTACTGACTCTGATGGAGACGATGAGTAGCTGAAGTCCTTATGCTACTGGACGTAAGTCAGAAGACTATTGGAACCTGTGAAGTGTAAATATTGTAAATAGACTGCAATAGAAAACCAGCAACTGAGTCTGTGGTCTTTTTGTCTCTGCTACTGACTTGCTGTTTCTGGGCACTGAGGTTAACCTTTCAACGACCTGACAGGATTATACATACCTGTATTTTCACGGGATAACCATGTTGTTTTACTGCAGCAACAAAGAGTTGCATGGCATCTTGTCTGCAAAAGCTTGTGCTATAATAAACCTGTTAATCTTAAAGTGGCACAAACTTTTTTTATTTTATGTCATAGCTAGTTAGCACCACATAGCCTTGAGACAGATATACGCACAGGTGAAGGTCTGGCAAGTCCACTCTCTCTTTTGATTATTTATTATTAATTTATTATAATTTTATATATTTGTATACCATCCATCTTCCTAGAGGAACTCCAGGCGGTTCACAGCAAACACACACACACACACACACACACACACACACACACACGCGTGTGTGTGTGTGTGTGTGTGTGTGTGTGTGTGTGTGTGTGTGTGTGTGTGTGTGTGTGTGTGTGTGTGTGTGTGTGTGAGATTATCAGTCATGAAGCTCTTTGGATGAGCAGGGAAACATTTCTATCTTTCAAGAAAATTAAGTCCAGTTGCCATGACTCAGCTTCCAGATCCAAATATGTATAAAATACATCATCCAAAATAATATACAATAAAAACAAAACACAACAAATACTAATAAAAATCTGATCAAAATTATGTTTGGGGTAAGGATCTACCTCTCTAGCCTCAAAACTTCACATTCAGCTGCTTCTTCCAACGTCACTGGTTTATTGAACATATCAGGGGGTAACTTCATCTCTCTTCTTTCCTGCTCATTATCATCTATCTTTGGAGTTAAATAACCATATCATCAATAGTTATCTTATGGTTCCAAGAAACTTGTAACAGGCAACAAATCATCAGTGCTACAGAAGGCAGGTACTGGTTTGGAAAGGATGCCAGAAAACTGGTAAAGTACTTAACTTTCCTATGTGGTGGGAATGTGAGAATGTGATGAAGTTCCGACAAAAGTTTTTTATGGAAATAAAAGAAATAATTACCATAACCAAAATGTAAAATTTATATCCCCAAATAGCAAATACTTGACAAAGAATAATATAATTGGACAACCAGAGAACTTATCTCCAGTTTATTAACAGCAGCAAGATAATGATAGCCATGTATTGGAAAATGAAGCATGATTTTCAATTGACTGAATGGTATGGGTTACAGGTATTACTGATAAACTAATTGTAATATAAAAGTAAAGAAAGAAGTGTGAAAAACATATATTTTGCAGATATTGGGGGGGGGGATTACTGACTACGTGTTAATAAAGGGGAAGGGGCACTGCCCAAGAGTCATTATAATCTTGGAATGGTGAGGGGAACCCATGAAGGGAAGAGAGCTGGCTGCATCTCCAATGGTCCCAGTACAGAGGTAACGTTGTCATACTTTTAAAAAAAGTTTTACATGTAAAAATGTCTTTTGCTTATATTTACTTTTTAAAGTCTGGATTGTGTAGTGTAATACTGTATATGTTTATTAAAAATTAGGTATCTGGTGAAATGTTTTCTGAACCAAATCAAAACTTTCTTTGGGTCTATTTTGACAGATACATAAACAATGCACAGTAAATCCACTTGGGCTCTAGTTCTGAATGATATACCATGTGTTCATTTTTCAAAACATAGTAGCATATTTTCCAACCAATCTGATCACTGGAATCTCTTCCAGTAACAAAAACAAAACAAAAAATAAAAACAAAAACATAAATGTTTGGCACCTTAAAGACTAACATATTTATGTCAGAAGTGAATTCAATGGGGGAAAATAAGCAACTTCCTGAAGAACAATTTTCAAGTTTAATAAACCATATGCCATAGACCATGTCAAGTTTTAAAAGTTTAAAAACACATTTGTGCAAAGTCTGCTAAACAGTACATTTAGCCTTGCCTATCTGAGAAGGCTAAATACTTCAGACACCATTTCTGAAGGAATCACTTCTTTACTGTTGCATATTTGGGTGCAACAGAAAAACATCAAAAACTCCAGCCAACTTTCCTTTGCAAAATATTAACATTGCTACCATTTAATGTGTCTGCAGTGGTACAGCTTAAGTTGTGGCTTCCCACCTTTCCAAATACTGTAACTAACTAACTAACTAACTAACTAACTAACTAACTAACTAACTAACTAACTAACTAACTAACTAACTAACTAACTCTGTTTATGCTTCACAGTTACATTTTTAGGGCATTAAAACTCACACATAGATATTGAACTACATAGGGTCTGGCACCCCTAACCCCTGAACTGTTGAATGAAGTGTAGTGTGCAGTCTTCTGACCACATTAGAATGAAGATTTGGTTGCAGAAAGAAAAAGTATCACTGCGGAACTAACTTTATGAACGTAGAATCAATGCAGCATTCTGCAAATTAGATTTCCATTTTGTCCGTTCTCAAACTAACAGAAGCAATTTGGATCGTTCAGAAAGTTAAATAACAAGCTATAAAAAGGGTAACAATGAAGGCTTGATGCACAACCTGAATTCAACAACACACGCTGTAACTGTAATGCATGCTGCTGCAAAAAAGACATAACACAGGGGAAAGCTTCTTTGCCCTCAAGAAAGTGTTGGGAAGGAAACTGATGAAGAGAACCAGACATTCCCTTCCACATCCATCCTTTGCAGCTCCATCCTATTCAAGGAAGGGTTTACCCCCAGCGCAAGTTCCCAGCAAATCTCTTCTGTACAGAGCACTAAGGTGATTGGTGGGAATGAGGGAGGAGGAGACTGAGGGGACCTGGACGGCTACTATTTTGGAAGCATGTGACCCTGAAATTATTCCTGCCTCTCCAGCTGCATTGTCCCCACCAGCTGGTAGGACTAGTAGTGATGACAAGTTAGCAATCTGCATTACAAACATGAAGTCTAAAACTGATCCTCTCAAGCAGTCCATCATCTGGAAGCATTTTACCCATGTGCAACAGCTGCTCACATGGTTGAGTGCATGCACTGCAAGAAGGTGCTCAAGCATGGAAGTTCTAGATAGCCAGATAGTCTGAATTTTCAAAATGCTGAATCCAAAGGCTTGTAATTCCAAGTTCTGAATCTCAATATTGGTGCTAGTGCACTGTTTAAATGAAGTACCACAGTTTCCCCTTTCATGCTTGCGTTCTCTTAAGCAGGCTTAAGAAGCAAATACAGTGGTGCCTTGTGTAAAGGAATTCATTTGTTCCAAATGAAATTATGTTAAGCAAAATTCCCTTTATACAAATTTCCCATAGGAATGTATTGAAAACGGAGTAATCCCTAATCGCAACCATTTTTATGTTGCACAGATTCGCCCTATAGATGATTCTGTTAAGCAAATTTCCCCTATCTCCAGAATTTGTTATGTTGTTCAGATTTTATGTTATACGAACCATTTGTTATACAAGGGTCCACTGTATATCTTAACAGTTAGCAATTTGTCGAAGACAGTTGCTTATTTTCAGAGAGCGTTGGGCAGAGTTCCAAGGTTAGTCACCTGAACCAATGGTGGTGTTGTTATTTTGATGGGCCGCTTGCCAAACACTAAGGCTAATTATCTGAACACGAGAAATGTCTCAGTCTTGACAATGCAAGGCATGATTAATTTAGGCATTAGGATATCTATTACCAGGAACACCCCTGATAAACGAACTCTGGTTTACACTGTTTATCAAAACAATCTTTAGCTTTAATCCTATTAGTGCCTTTACTGACCTCTTCTCTTAAGAAAGATCCACTGCCTGTTTTTAACATACTCTACTCACTATTACAGGTGGATCGGGGCCAGATAATAAAAAAAAATTAAGGATATTCTCAAGAGATAGGAACAAATAAGAGTAAGAATGAAGGCCTCTTGAGGGTTCTTGCACAGTTCCACCATTACATCTAAAAGAGCAGTTTCAAAGGGACCTGTCAAAGATTCTGAAGTATACATTACTGACCATTCTTGCTTCTGATTCCAGTTGTTGATCGCTAACAAAATATACAGCCCTGCCCACAGATCACCTGCTTTCCCTATTTGTCCCAGAGCACTGACAAATCTTCTTTCTTCAATGATTTTGGATGTCTAAAGACAACCTCCAGGTTAGAGATCGGCAGGATATCTCTCAATGCCATTTGCAGGGAAACATAAGCAGGTGAAGACATCTGCTTGGGAGTACCCTGAAGCAAATGGTGAGCCACTGTGTGAGAAAGAATGTTGGACTGGATGGGCTGTGGCCTGTTCCAGCAAGGCTGTTCTTATCTTCTGATGACTGAAGTTCTCGCTGGAATATATCCGGGCATTACTATCAAGGAAATTCAACAGCAATTTCTCCTCCAGTCAGACCTTGATGAAGGGAGTGCCATCACTCCATTGTTCAAACATTCTTTCTGAAGGATTCTTTTAATAATCATAAAGAATGTGATGCAGCAACCACCTTTTCCTGTTCTGAAACTCTCACACAGTATACTCAAATAGTGCCTCCAAGAAATCCAACACGTACAAACACAACAGAGAGATCCTCACCATTATATCAGGGAATACAGCAGGGTAGAATGCTCACACTTTTGAAAATAATGGTCCGTGTTATTTCAGAAATATGGTATAATTTATCTTCAAGAAATTTTCATCACAGAATCAGATACTGATAACATTCTATTAACTGGTTACAATAATGGAACCCTCCCTATAGTACACCAAAGTGAGCTGGGTGTGTGTGTTTGGGGGAGCACAAGAGATTCAGGGTTTGTTTGTTTGTTTAGTTGTTTGTTTAGATGTCTTGAGCACACATCTGAGGCCATTAAATGCAATGCTTTAATTATCAAGCTTTAGACTCAAGGGCGTATCTTGGGGGGGGGTTAAGGGTGCATTTTCCCTGGGGTGCAGCAATCTGGGGGTACCTGAAGGGGGAACAGGAGGTTGTGCTCCCTCCCACCAGCAGTCCTCCTTTCCCCCTCTGAGGCCTGGCAACAGGACTCCCTCTGCCCCTCCATCACCACGCGCCAGGCGAATGGCAAAGTAAGCAGGCAGGCATGTGGGGAGTGCAGTGGCCGTAGTGCCCTCCTCCTCCTCCTCCTCCTCGCCTTACTTTGGGTCACTTTGGGAGAGGTGTAAGGTGTGTGTGCGCTACTGCATGTGCATGCATACACACACACAAACACCCATCCACCCATGACCACATGCACACACACATGCCCCATGCATGCAGGATTGGGCCCCAACTGCTGGGTGGGTACCAGGAGGGGTGCAAAAACGAACGTTGTCCCCAGGTGCTCCAAACCCTTGCTACGCCTCTGGCTAGAATGCAGGTGAATATAGAAATCAAATAGGCTACATTATTGGAAGCAGAAGATGCAGAACCTGTATTCTCACTGGCAAAACAAGACCAGGAGTTGATCATGAACTGGTAATATCCAACATTAGAGTAAACCTGGAAAAGACCAGTATAGGACCTGTAATGTGAAAATGCAATTTAAACAACATTCCTGATGAAATAGAAGTCCACATAATGAAAAATTTGCATTACTAACTTGAGTTGTCTATGAACCGGAAAAACTGTGGACCATAACAAGAGATATTATTTGGGAAGAATACAAACAAAACCAAACCACCCCAAACCAAAAACAATAACTGTGGTAAAAAGGAAAGGAAACTTAGATGAATGACAAACTTTAGTTAAAATTATGAAATGACAGGAAAATTATAAAAGAAATATAATTATTAAAATTATAAAAGACAGGAAAAGCAAGTTTAAAGGATTGCAGAAACACCGAGCAGTTTTTCAGTGATTGTCCTGTAGTGACAAGCAGAACTAATACGATAACCAGTACAAAAATAGATGAGAACAATAAAAGGGAGAAAACAAGTTATTTCCTCTCCCCCCCCCGAAGATACAAGAAATCAAAGAGAAATTTAAGCCTAGTTTAGGAATGCTAAAAGACTAGCAGGGAAGCATGCTATCTGGCCAGGAGAAAATACAGTAGGACCCCTGTATCCGCTGATTCACCATCCACTGATTCAGTTATCCATGGAAGGTGATCAGCGGTGCAAGAGCTCGCAACATCGGGAGCATAGGAGGAGGAGACCGCGCAGCTCAGGAGCTCCCACCTGCCTGGCCACTTGTAAGATCAGCGGTGGCAGCAGTGAGGAGGCTGCGGAGCTTGGGAGCTCCCACCCACCTGCTCGCTCACCCACTTGCTAGCTCAGAGGATCCTTGGCGGCAGTTCCTACCTACTCGCCTGCCCGCAAGCTCAGCAGCAGTGGCGGTGGAGGAGTGGCTGCCCATCCTCAAGCTTGGCAGCAGCGGCGGCCAAAGATGAACCCCCCACCACATGCAAGTTCAGCAGCAGCAGCGGCAGCGAATGAATGCCTGCCTGCTCACCCACCTGCAAGTTTGACGGTGGCGGAGAATGAGCACCCATCTGCGACCCTACCCACAAGCTCGGTGGCGGTGGAGGCAGTGGAGGACAAGCACCCGCTCGTCAGCCTGCAAGCTCAGTTGTGGCAATGAAGTAGGAGGCAGCCCCAGGGCCTGGGAGAGCCCGCCTGCCCTCAAGGTCAGATGTTTTGGAGGTGGCACAGAGCCATGGCAGGGTTCCCTGGGGTGCTGGCGGGCTCTCCCAGTGCTTTCACCCCTGGCGCCCTGGGATAAGAGTGTTTGCTCTTATCAGTGAATTTCATTATGGGGGGGACCAATCTCCCATGGATACAGGGGTCCTAGTGTAAAGAGGTGGAAACAGCATATTGAAGAATTATATACAGCATAAATAATCCTTTGAAGATGAATCCCATGACGAAGAACTTGCATTTCCAGAAAGTGAAGTGAATGCTCCTCTGAAAACACCAGGAAGAAATAAATTGCCAGGGATACATGAGATACTTTTTCAAGCCAAAATCCTAAACCCTAAAAATCCTTTAAAAGAATAGGCGAAGAAGTAGAAAGGCACTCCTTAATGGGCTGCTCAAACCCCAAGGCTTTCCCCACTGAGAAGAAGGCTCCAATCCATGCAGAATGTAAAGCGGAAAGGAGTCTTCAGAGCGCAGAAAAGAAAGGAAACAGTGGGGTGGAGTGGAGAAGTCAAGGAGGATTTAGACAGAAAAATACAGTATATAACAAAATGTCAAAGGAGAAGGGCACCCTGGTTTCCTAACAGAACTGATAATAATTGGATTAAGATGCAAAATGCATAACAAAAAAAATAAGATCTGTGGATTTGGTTAATTATCTACTAGTATTCAAGCTTGCTTATATGCAAGGATATATTGAAAAGTGCTTGCACCAATGTTTATTCCCCAAAACATAGATGGTACATAAAAGCAGGGATGAATATATACTCTGTACCAAACCAACAACAATATCATCATTTGTATTGGTGTACATAATAACAATATGTTACTGTTTATATTTGGGAAAATAAACAATAACAATTAATTAAAAATAGATGCAAAGGTGTTTCAATATACCCTTGTGATGCTATTTGTGGCAGGACTTTTCCTCATTTTATTAACAAAGTTCAGCAATATCAACACGGATAAATCATTTTAAAAACTTTTTTTTTATTTTGCTGTTTCAAAAAGGACTTTTTCTTATTATTTGAATAAAAATTAGCTTAAAAACAGGTCCAGCAGACAACTAAGCATGGTAATTCCTCTTCTTGCAGTAGAACAATAAAGTACTGGATCCCTTTGTAATGGAAGAAGCTTAATTACCAAAGGTACCTTTTATGCTTTTTACAGAAGATAATCAAAATGAAAACCAGTATAAACATTTTGGAAAAGCCCTGGGAGAAAGCAAGTCCATACACAGTAAGTGCCCATAGACAATGTTGGATCTACTACAACACTGATATGATGAACCTCTCCTTCACAGAGAGAGTAGCATCTCCAAACAAATGGGAGGCACCCAATCTGTAGATAGCTGGAACATTCACCTGAAGTACCTCTGCCTTGTCCAGATTCATCCTCAATCTATTGCCCCCATCCCCATTCCAGTATTGCAGCCAGGCAGCACTCAAGGGATGGGACGGCAGCCACTGCAGAAAGGTAGAAGGAGCTGTGCATCATCAGTACATTATAAAATGCAACTCTGAATCTCCAGATGACCTCTTATAGCAGTCTCATATAGATATGAAATAGCAAGAGGAAGATGATTGACCCCTGAGGGGTTTCACCATTGACAGTCCAAGGAGTAAAGACAATCTCACCTAGTTGTATTCTCTGGGAACGGTCCCACAGGAAGGACTGGAGCTAGGACAACGTCAGGCGACCAATCTCCAGTCCAAAGAGCCTCCCCAGGAAGATACTGTGGTCTACAGTCTCAAAAACTACCAAGAAATTAAGGAGAACCAGCAGGGATGTTTTACCCCTGTTTGCCTCCCTTACGGGTCATTGTCCAGGACGTGGCCTGAACCTGGGCTGGAAAGTATTGAGAGCATTGATTTCATTGTATAGTGCCTGAAGCAGGTTGGCCACCACCCTCTTCTCTAGCTTGTTTTAAAAAAGGGAAGATTGGCAATAGGATGATAGTTGTCAAGATCATATGCCACCAAGTTTGGGTTTTCCCCCCAAATGGGCCAGATAAGTGTCTCCTTTGCAGGTTTGGAGAACTCGACCCTCAAGGACCAAATTTCAGTTAATAACTATTCTTTTAATGGAGCTAGTCCAAACTTGCAGTCTTGTGTTAGCAGAACCAATCAAACTGAGGATTTCTTACTCTGATGACTCTTGACCAATGTATAAGAAAGAATTATTTTTTCTGAAAGTATAAAATAGTTATCAAAATTGGTAAAAACTACAAAAGACATACCTATCAGACAGAAGAATAGCTTTGGCAAACAACATCTCTGACATCTGGAGAACAACATATGTGAAATTTTCTCTGATCAAAGACTAGGCTGTTTTTCTTAAATCAGGGATGTAAATCATGAGCCCTGTGAACTAGAGATGACAGTTTCATTTCAGAAGGGGACTGGTTCCAAAACAAAACACACCAGCATAGCTGGCGCTCAGAACTCACCCTCTGGAACTAAATCAACCACTGTCTTACTTTGTTGTAGTTCACAATGGGTGAAAATCCAACCACGAAGTAGCCTCTGATGCATTATCTTTTCCTTTCCTCGGCACTGGCCAGTCAGGAGCTGTGCAAGGACATGCATCATCCTGCCTCCCTGTCTGATTGATGACCAGACTAATACAGTTCTCTTTTACATCCATTTCATACTTTCTTTTCATTATGGTTTGCAAGCCACATACTCATTACTTAACATCAATCATTTTGATAGAGATGGACACAAAACGGAAAACAAAATGCTGTTTTGTTGTTTTGTTAAGCAATGAAACGTTATGAAATGAAATGTAATAAGAACATAAGAAGAGCCATGCTGGATCAGGCCAAAGGCCCATCTAGTCCAGCTTCCTGTATCTCACAGCGGCCCCACCAGATGCGTTTGGGAGCGCATGAGACTAGATATCTGTCTCCTGATACCACTCCCCTGCATCTGGCCCTTGAAGTACCCTGGTTTAAAGCCTAGAGATTACACATCTCCATCATGGTTTGTAACCCGTGATGGACTTTTCCTCTAGGAATCTGTCCAATCCCCTTTTGAAGGCACCCAGGCCAGATGCCATCACCACATCCTGTGGCAGGGAGTTCCATAGACTTACAACACGCTGGGTGAAAAAATATTTTCTTTTGTCAGTTCTTACTCTCCCAGCACTCAATTTGAGTGTATGTCCCCTAGTTCTGGTATTTTGAGAGAGGGAGAAGAGCTTCCCTCTATCCACTTTACTCATACCCTGCATTATTTTGTATGTCTCAATCATATCCCCCCTCAAGCGCCTTTTTTCCAGACTAAAGAGGCCCAATTGTTTTAGCCTTTCTTCATAAGGGAGGTGCCCCAGCCCAGTAATCATTTTAGTCGCTCTCTTCTGCACCTTTTCCAGTTCCACGATGTCTTTCTTGAGATGCGGTGACCAGAATTGTTGGCTGTTTTATTTTCAATCCCCTTTTTGATCATCCCTAGCATGGAATTGGCCTTCTTCACTGCTGCCACACAAGTGTTTCATCTTGGCCTAAACTAAACCTTTTCTTTTTGGTTCGGAATCCAAACCGGGGACCCACCGTCAGATCTCGCTTCAGGCAACAGGCACAGCCCAATCTGTCAAATCTCAAAACCAGCGGGCTGGCAGTGGTGAAAAGGGAGAGCAGAGCAGGCAGCGGGAAATTCAAAACCCTGCTCTGCTCTCCCTTCTTGCTATGGGGAGGGGGGGCAGCGGCTTCCCCAAAACAGCAGGGGTCTGAGAGGGTGAGCACTGACGTCAGTGCTCACCCTAACTGGGGAGTGATGGAGGGCGGCTTTTGAATTTCACGCTGCACCAGCACCCTCACTGATGCAGTCAGGCTGTGGGGAGGTGGCAGCAGTATTTTATGGCTCATTTCATTTTGTAATGATTTTTTTTAAAAAAATTGTTATTTACAAATTGAAATGAAATGAAATGAGCAATGAAATCAAATGAAACAAAATGGTGTTTTTCCGTTTCGGGCCCATCTCTAGATTTTCCTAATTGATTGAATCCTAATTGATTCTTGTGCAACAAAGCAGCGGGGAAAGGGTTCTACTTGCATACTGTCATAAATATAGATGCTGTAATTTATTTCATTTCAGCTCTATTGTTTCAAAACATAGTTATCATACTACGATAGATATGAAGGAAGCAAAGGCGGGTTCGTGCCTCAAAAGCAGAGTGTTTTTTAAATGATATTCTTATTTGTTCTGCAGCTGATCCCTTTATAGTTTTCTAAAGTATTTGATTTCTACCACTCAAGAATTTTAAACATCTAGGGCACTGACAGTTATTGATCCAAGCAGGAAGGTTCACCACAAAATTTAGAGATGTGGTGTCCCTACATCTCTAGTGTTCTAGCATTTGAAGATACCTAAATTTAAGTCACAGAACCCAAATGAATTAAAGCCGCCTGTCAGTTTTATCAATATAATCCAAATGTTGCACATTAGGAGGTTATCAGAAGTTATTTGCCCAAGTACAATTTATAGACTCAGCATCTAATAATCCATCACAACTTCTGCCATTTCAACTTCTGCCACAACTTCTGCCAATGCAAGTAAAAATCGGCAACTGGATTTTTTTCTAATCAGTTGATTACCTAGTCAAAAGACTCCTCAGCAAATAGATGGAAATAATTATGAAAACAACAGCACTCAAGAAAATAATACAATTTGTTACAAAAATGAATGGTACAAGAAAAGAAATAGCATTAGAGTGGGGTAGGGTAAACATTTTGAATCCAGATGTAGTGATGTATTTTCACTAATGCATACTGCTTTATTTTCATACGCATCTGAAAACCATTATCTTGACTCACAAAAGACTACCCAAAAATACACAAAACAAGGCCATCTCAGTCAAACAAAAATAACACAATTATGTAATACTTTGAATACTTGTTCCATGGCTACGTTTCAACACTTGTGAAGCTGCTGTAACTCAAACACTGCAAAGTACATACAGAGATGAAACCATAGTACTTTTCATTCATGATGCAAATGATTGATGATGATGATGATGATGATGCACCCTGTAGCATTATGACAAACACTGATTTATCATATTGTTTTCTAAAAATGCAAGTAATTAATATGGTGAGACATGTTTCCTGAATCTGTGGTCTCCCCCACCTTTTGGATTCTGTCCCATATCTTTGCTTATTGCTTTGGTGGGAGTTGCGGACAAAATACTGTATTCCTGAGGAACACATGGACTGTAAAAAACACAGAGATATTCCCTGGGGAATAGCAGCTCTCTATTAGTTGAGCCTTTCAGTCTGACTTGAACAATGACAACAATGACTGGTAAACTAAATTAAATTGCTATCACTAATTATATATTTGTTTTATTTTAAACACTCACTATTTCTGAACTTTACTTTGCTTGATTCCTATTGCTGATTACATTTGAAACTGGTGTTGATTTAATTCATCACATAGTATGATGGCCAAAATCAATGATATCCAAATACAGTGGCCTACTATTTTTGCTTTGAAACGGGTTTTAAAGAAAGGTTGAAAAAGAGGGCTTAATCTTTTCAACATACAGCATACAGATCTGTCTTCTCACATAAGCAATCAATGGGACTGTGTATGACACCTGGAAAATGGGCAAAATCAGTGGCTAAAATCCAGTCAGATTAGGTGAATCATTGTTTATAGGAGTTCCATTTATTTAATAGATCTAGTTTACATGCAATTTACTTCTGGATTCCAATCAATGTCTCACAGACAGATCCACGTCAGAAGGTAGCATTCAAGACATTTATGATCCTCAATCAATTTCTTCATTTCTTCATTATCAGCACCAAAGCTATGTAATTGTATCATCCTCATAATATTTGCCTTGTTTATGGCCAACTTTAATCTTAGTTTCGTACCTTATTTTTCTTTAATGTTCATCAGTAGTTGTTTCAAGGCACTGCTATTATCTGCCAGTAATAGGCATCATCTGCAAATCCCCAATTACTGGTGTTTCTTCCTCCAATTTTAACTCTGCTTTCATCAGAATCTAATCCATCTTTCCATATACATTCTGCTTACAAACTGAACAGACATGACAACCAAAAACACTTCTGTCTGACCACTTCACCTCCAACAGGGGGGCCACTAGTAATGACCCATGCTTAATGGGTGCTGAGAAAGGTTACAGAGATCTGACTTTTACACACACACACACACACACACACACACACACACACACACACACACACACACACACACACAGTCCATATAGGGAGCCTATTCTGACCAGGGTGAAGTAAAACTAATGTGGATGTTAAATTGGAGGCCTTCTACCAATCTTCCTCAGATTGAAGAAGCTACTTGGATGAGTAGCAAAATGTTTCCACCCAACAATAAAAGAAGTCCGGTTGTCATGACTCAACTTCCGGATTCTGTCTGATATCTTTCCTTATTCGAAACCGTACCTTCCTCCATATGCTGTTCTAACTGTAGCCTCTTGTGCAGAGTATAGGTTATGTACTGAGACAACCAAATATTGTGGCAGTCAAATGCTTTACTCTAATATATCAAGCACAAACTTGTTTTCTTATACAATTCTTGGTAAGGCCCAGGAGCATATGTGTATTTCAATATCATATTTAATACTTCTTTTTCTAAATCAACACCTGGCATTTCTTGATGCATACATCATAAAAGTCTTGGTTAGAAAATCATGAGCATGCTTATTAGGGAATTAAGTGTGGTTGTTCCATAGATAATACAGTGTTTAACAAATGCTTTCTTTAGAATTGGAATAAATATTGAGGGTTTCTAGTCTGTGGCTCCTGTTTTCTGAAATCGGTGGCATGTTTTTATTGGTTTCTCCAGCTCAAAAATAGCTCAACTGATATCCCATGTACTCCTGAGGATTAATTTTTTTCCAAGGCTTTCTATTCACTTACTAAAACACCAGTATCTTTATCACTCCTGCAGAGATCTTGAGCAGATCATTTCCCTCTTTTTTAAAAATTTATTTTTACCAGGTATTCCCATTTCTTCCAGCATCTCTAATTTAGGTTTACCTTTCTCTTTTATTTGGTTTTTTTTTCCATCTTATGGAGCTCATTTTTCCATTTTTATTCTCAGATATTTTTCTACAGTGCTTATTGTTGGCCTCGGGCTTAACACAGGCATGGCCAAACTTCGGCCCTCCTGATGTTTTGGACCACAACTCCCAGAATTCTAAGCTTAGATTGCCAATGGCAAAGGACTGTGGGAGTTGCAGTCCAAAACATCTGGAGGGCTGAAGTTTGGACATGCCTGGCTTAACAGGCCAGGGCTACCTGTTATTATAATGAAACACAGAGACACCATTCTGAAAGGAAAGGACAAGACTTTGCTAGTTACAGCAGCCAGTGCCTGGCTCAGCACTGGGATGGATCCTGCACATCAAAAGACCTGCCAACCTCTCAATGCTGCCTCACACATCAGCGGTTCACTGGGGGTTAATCCACAACATGGAGACCACACAGGTGTGCATCACTTCATGGCTCTTTGGCCCACACTCCCAAGCCAGGTATGGTGCAGCTGAAGCCCTTAGGTTTCACCTGGGGACAGTGATAGGGCTACCAATCAGCTATCGGGCACAAATCAAAGTGCTGACCTTAACCTACAAAGCACTATACAGTCTTGGCCCTAGCTACCTCAAAGATCGAATCTCACAATATGAACCGACTTAGGTGTTCAGGTCATCAGGAGAGCCCTTTCTCTCCATCCTGCTACCCTCACATGTATGCCTTGTGGGGAATATATGAAAGGGCCTATGTCCTCCCAAACTAGGCCAAAATCCACCTTGTCCCTAACTCCTCTTAACTGGATCCCTACATTTCCTGAGGTTGCAAGACTTGCCTGCAGCCTGTTAGCACTGCCTTGATCCATCCCAATTTCCAAACCAGCAGGAAAAGTTATGCCATCATGTGTGTAAGAAGCAGTGATGAGGAAGGGGAAAAACACTCAGCTACACACTCGATGAGGAACCAGAGTGTCTCCTGCTTTAAGCCAAAGGGGCAGACCAGAGCGAAAAATCTCCTCCCTCCAGTCCAAGACTGGGTGCTTAAATTTTGCAGATGTCCATATGAAAGGTCGCCGGATCAGCTGCATCCTCCTGTTGCCCACACTCCCAAGCCAAGTATGGTGGTGAAGCCCTTAGTTTCCCTACATCACCCTCTGCCAACAACACGGAGGCCCGATAAGTTGGGGGGGGGGACAATAGCTTAATTATAATATGTAGTTATGTTCTTCCTACTACTAATTCAGCAGTCAGATTGCTGACTGGGGAGGGTTACAGCAACCACATTACACCCCTATTAAAGCAGCTCCATTGGCGACCAATCAGCTATCGGGCACAAATCAAAGTGCTGACCTTAACCTACAAAGCACTATACAGTCTCGGCCCTAGCTACCTCAAAGATCGAATCTCCCAATATGAACCGACTCAGGTGTTCAGGTCATCAGGAGAGGCCTTTCTCTCCATCCTGCTACCCTCACATGTATGCCTTGTGGGAATATATGAAAGGGCCTTCTTGGCTGCTGTGCTGAGACTCTGAAACTCCCTCCTGCTGGAGGCCAGGACTGCCTCTTGGCAGGAGAAAGAAGGATGAAGGGACTGACAGGAGATGTAAAGGACTGGGAACTCACCCAGACAGAGAGAGAGGTCCTATCCAAAGGCCTAAATTTTGCCATCACACCCAAACAGGTTCCTGTTGTGGATTTCCAGATCCACACAGTGCAACCACCACCATCCAACCTCACCAGCCAAGAGAGAAGTGCTGTGACATCCCTCAGCAGGGATGAGAGCATCACAATTCTGCCTCGGACAAAGGAAGGTGCACTGTCGTCCTCAATACGGTGGACTACCACGAGAAGGTTATCACACTTTTAGATGATCAGCATACATATCCCCCACCAGCAATTCAGGTGAAGAAAGTAATCTTAAAACTCTTGAGCATGAAAACGGACTACCTACCACCGTGCCAGTTTTTTATGAATCTCCCCCTCAGACATACATGGCTGCACAGACTTTGGGTTTATAACCACTTATAACTTTGTGTTTATACTGTATCTCTCCTTGTGTGATTGCATTGACACTATGTTATCAATTGTTAGCAATAGCAATAATGTTGCCTTATAATGCTGTAAGATGCCCGTCAGTTCCCTGTTTCTCAAACTGACTGTGTCTTAATTGTAATGGACTGAATAGTCTCTCCTTACTGTAAGCCGCCTTGGGTCCTTTTCCACGGAGAAAGGTGGGGTAAAAATACTCAAAAATTAATAAATAAATAAATGGAACTCATTGAAAATGTACATTTGGGATCCTGATTCTGTCACCTATTACTTTTGCTTCTTATCTGTCTTTAACAATTAAGAATCAATTTTTGGGGTATCTCTTTTCTTTTGCCTTCGGGAAGAGTCTCTTAGCTTTCTTCCCAAATAATATAGTTGGTTCCAATCTACAGTCTTGCTACTTCACAATCAGTTCAGTTATGCGAGTTCTAAGATATTATTTAAATATTGCTTTTTAATACTTATAAATATAGCAGCTGGGTGATTTTTTTTTACACTAAAACAAAGATTAAATTAAATATAACACACCAACATTTAAGAAATCAGCAGAACCCAAGTAATTATCAAATTCAAAATAATCATGTGCATTACTGAAAAGACCCAAACATTTAATAGCTTATTTAAAAACAGCAATTGCTCTTTCACTTTAAAGCAGAGCCCAAAAATAGCACATGGAAATGTATACCATTAAAACGAAGAAATTATTCAACTCAAGAAATTAATCAACTGCATTACGGTAAATGTCTTTCAACAAGAGACACTTTTATTTGACAATTATACTGATTTGTTGTGCTCACAGACCAAGAAGCTTTCAGGCCACAATGCAAAAGGGTCTGATCCATGCCCATTGTGAACATTCCTATAATCAAGAAAGGCATAAAATAAGGAATTAGGGAGGGCTTTTTATTATTGGCTTTTTATAAAAGGCATCAGGCTATGGAGAAATGGGGCTCTAATCAGGAAAAAGATCAGCTGAGACTATCAATGTTGCCCCCAACTGCTCTAAAGAACAATGCTAAGGTGATCTAAAATTATCACTTGGCTTCCCAGTCCACACTGCCCCAGAAATTCCTCTCCTCATCTTCTCTACTCTACATTATTTTGCCCTTCAACTGCTTCCACAGTTTGTTCTCCTCTATGGCTAACCTGTGTTAACCAACCCAACATGTGGTTTTATAGATTTAATATAATAAAACTCAGAGATCAATTGGTAGTGGGACAGCTAAAAAAAATCTGTAAATAAATAAAATAAATAAACTCTTGGCATATACATACTACTCATTCTAGAATTATAGATTTGGAACCTTCATGTCTATGAGTTCAATCCATCCATTCCGTCCCCCACCTCCACTGGCATTCATGCTATTGGTGCTTTCCTAGGGGTTCTCTCTTCCACCCAATCTCATTCCACAACACTTTCCTATATAAAGGAATAAATATAAACCATCATATGCAACATATAATTAAAATAATTGTGTGCCACCAAGTCAATTCTGACTTAAAGCCACCTTTTTAGGCTGGGGGTGGGGGCGGATATAGAGTTACCCAGAAGTGGCTTAACATTCCCATCTTCAGGAAGCATCCTGAGATTGTGCAGCTTCCGCAAGGCCACACAGGCTGGCTCCTCTGGGATGCAGGGCGAGGAAGCTGAACCTCCACCCTCTGGCTCCACAGCCAGAATCTTAGCACACTCATACAACATTTAGAAAGATATAATGCCCTCCTCAGCCAAAAAGATGGTCAGAAGAATGTAGAAAAGAATGAAGAGCAGGAGAGATCTTGACTTAAAATCATAAATACTGTACATGCAGTCTTTTCACTACCTCTTACAGTAATCAAAACCTTATTTTCAGGACTCTCCTGTTTAGTTTCTTTCTCAGCTCTCCATCCCCTTCCTCTCCTTTCACTCCAATCAAGTTCATACTTATTGCAATGGTGGCAACACTACTCACTATCTCTATTAACTCCAGCACCTACACATGTCCTCCTTATCCCCCTCTTTGTCAGCACACTCCGCTGCCCAAAATATCTCAGTACTCCCAACTTTTCTCAGAAGGACAAAATGCCATTGCCAGCCACCCTGGGCGCCTGGCCAGAATACAAACACAGCAAATAAACATCAGGCCATTCGAACCACTCCAGGGCATCAGCAGTTAACCTCTCCATCATGCCCCAACAGTCTGGTATTGCCTCCTTTCTTTTTGACACAAAAGACGCTCTCTCCATGTGGTCACCACAGATGCTGGGTCCTTTTTTTTTTTAATCCAATGAACACAAACACACAACAGCAGTGAACGTCATTTTCCAGGGCACAGCACATATTTCGCAGTCTGAAAGCCTGAAGTTCAGTGCTGGCACCTCCAGTTGAAAAAGATCTTAGGTGGCAGGTTCAGGAGGAGAGACCTTTGCCAGAGACAGGCCACTGCCACTCAGAATAGGCAAGAATTCAGTCTAAGGCAGCTACAGATATCCCAAAGAAACACCCTGTACTACCAGCCCTCAGCCAAACCCTGCCACCCTCTCCCTTCTCTCGTTTTATTTATTTATTTATTTATTTATTTATTTATTTATTTATTTATCTATCTCCCGTCTTCTAACAAAACTCCAGGGGGTTTTCAATAATGCAATAAAAATAAGAGCACAACAAGAGTAAACATAATAGCAAAACAAAACAAAACAAAACATTAACTGTATCTTCCTGCGCAGCAACGATTCATGATTTATATTCCATCAAAAAGCCCGGGTTTATTTCATATCACAAAAAGCGACGGCTGATCAATAGGAAACCCTGCTTCCGACCGCCACTATCGGAAGTGGGCTCCTGGCAACGCGGCCCCAGACTGGGAAGCACCGAGGGCATCCCGGCCAGCGAGGCACGCACGGCGAGCCGGAGCAGGCATTCGCGCGGGGCTCTGGTCGGACCTTTTTCGGGTGTCCTTGGTCCTCCTCCTCCTCCCCCCTCCTCCTCCTCCTCCTCCTCCTCGGCGCGCTCACCTGGGAGGCAGGAGCTCCGGGCTCGGCGGGCGCGCGGCGGCGGCGGGCGCTGCAGCCCAGCTTGGTCTGGAGGTTGATGGGCGCCCTCTGAGGGGGCTCGGCGGCGCTGCATCCCAGGCCGCCGTTGAGGTGCGCCGTCACCATGGCCACGGGACCCTTGGCTGGAAGCACGGAGAGAGCCAGGCTCTGAGGGCTCGGACTTTGGCCGCCGACGCCACCCCCAGCACTTCCTCCTCCTCCTAATCCTCCTCCTCCTCCTCCTCCGGGCGCCTTGAGAAGCGCCGGCACCCCGGGCTGTTTGGCGTTGCTGAAGCCGCCGCCGCCGCCGCCGTGCGTCGCGGTGGTGGTGGTGCTGGTGGCGGTGGCAATACCGCCGGTGCTGCTGCTGCTGCTGCTGCTGCTGCTGCTGCCTCCGCTTAAGCCGCCTCCGCCTGCTGTCCCCGCCAGCACCGCGGCGGAGCAGCTCCGTACCGCCAGCTTCTGCAAGGGAAGAAGAGGAGCGCTCAGTCTTTCCCGCCTTTTTAAAGAGACTCCCTCCCTCCTCTCCCGCCCGCTCGGGGAGCGAAGGGCGTGAGCGGCGGCGAGGACGCGCAGAGGGTTCCCATCCAGCCGCCAAACCCGGAGGCTGACCCCTTGGGCGGGGAGGGGAGGGGCCTGCCTGGAATGGGGTCCGGAGAACGAGGGGCTCCTCCGCCTCCAACCCCCCCCCGTCCGGACGCCCTTGTCGCTCCCCCCGGGGTCGGGGGAACGGGGGGGGACGGGGGACGGGGAGGACTGGCGCTCCCCACCAGGCAGCCCCCGAACCGGCGACGGCGAGGGGGCTCACCCAAGAGGCGAGCTACTACGGACGCGGTACTCCCCCCGCACACACACACACACACCAGCAGCGCCTTTTGCGCCTTTTGCGCGGGCTTGACTCTGCTCGCCTCCTCCCTTCAGCCCCGTCCTCGGAAGTTGCAAAAGCGAGGCTGCCGGTTCGGTTCCCCCCCCCCCAGGAGCGCGCGAAGCAAACGTGAATTTCGGGGGGGGGACCCTCTCAATATTTGGAAAGGTTGCCTACATCCCCCTCCCGCTGTCACAGGAGTCTCTCCCACGAGAACTAAAGCACTAGGGGGACAGGCTGGAAAGGGCGCCAAAAGAACCTGCGGAGAAGCGGGGGCTCGGTCTGATTCCACCAAACCCCCTCCTCCGACACCCATTCCTAAAAAGGTGCATCCCTTAGCAGAGACGGTCTACTATGATCTAGCTAGATCCGTCTCGATGTGGCATTTTGGACTGTGTGGACTTAATCGGTCGTCGCCACCGACGCCTCGGCGCTGACTCTCCTCCCTTGCACCTCACCCATAGCGGTGGCTCGCTTCTCCCCTTCCCCTCATGCCAAGTGCTACAACCCAGCCCTTCCTTCCCCTGTTTGAAATACGCTCCTCAAACGGATTCAGAAAAAGCCCGATCAGAAAATAAAAAAAGAGGCCAGGATCTAGTTGAAGAGAACGGCGGCTCACCCGTGGGGGCTCTGGCGCAGCCTTGGCTCCTTTATGTGAGCTTTCTTTCAGGGGGAGTATCAGAAAAGTTCCGACTGTTGTTTAATTGTACCTGCAAACTGTTTATTTTTCCCCATGTTTCCTTCCCGGAGAAGGTGCTAACCAGTTCAATGAGATTTACTCTCAAAAAAGCGTACTACGGATTGCCATTTTCATCAGTAATTAGAAGTGCCTAAATGGGCCATGCAAGCTGCCTAGATGTCCTACATCCGATCTCCCCTGATTTCGGAAGCTAAGCAGGGTCGGCCCTGGTTAGTACTTGGATGGGAGACCCCCTGGGAATACCAGGTGGTGTAGGCGCCTGGAGTAGGAACTGGCAATCCACTCCAGTGTTCCTGCCAAGAAAACTCCATGGACTGGAGTAATGAAGAATCTACTGTAACAATGCAACAACAAGGGCCATGCAGCAAAGTACAAAACTTGGCCTTCCGCCTAAAGCAGCAACTCTGTAGCCCCAACAGTTTACACTTTCTGGAATTCTAATCTTTGCATATATCCTCACCCAACTCTTTAATGTTCTGCTGTTTAGGTTATAAATTGTACAATTCAATTTAGTGACTCTTCAGTTCCCACACACGCCACCTCCTTTTCTTGGCATGGTCATTATTATTAGGTTCTGTTAATTTGTCAGACCTTGCCACCCTGATGATATTGCATTGGAAGTAAGGGATTATTAAGCTACAAACCTCACAACATGCATAAGAACATTTGAAAAGCATCCACTTATCATATGACACAGTACTTTTAAAGTAATAGTTTATGAACTTACATTATGTACTACTAGTGACAGAAAAATAAAATCTGCTAATAAAGAATATTTGAATGTATACAGTTTTTGAAACACTGTATTATCTGTTAATGAAATGAAATTGTATTGGTGCTGTGTGATAGCCTGGACATACTGTAGCTCATTCATTCTGCCTACACTGTTCATATACATTATAGTAGGAACCCCTTTCTACTGATTCATTATCCACTGATTCAGTTATCTACGGTTGCCAGAAGAAAAAATTAAAAGCAAGTTACTGTCATAAAACAGCAGCAGTAAAGCAAGCTATTATCACAAACAGCAGCCGAAAAGCAAGCTACTGTCAGATAACAGCAGTTTTGGGGATTTTTTTTTTGGTGTTCTCTCTTATCCATGGTTTTTGTTATCCAAGGGAAGATCTGAAACCAATCCCTGAGTGTACTTACAATAAATCTCATCCATGTTTACTGAGAAATAAGTCCCACTATGTTCAGTGAACTTTACCACACAGACATTACATAACTCCAACTCTAGAAATCTCTTATAAATCAAGATGCAAAGATTTTCACAGCAATTCTAGCCAAAAGAATGTATACTTTTATAGATAAATATATTAAAGAAGATCAAACTGGTTTCATTAAGGGTAGACAAATGTTGAACACTATAAGAAGAACTCTGAATGTTCTTCATGAGATGGGAAGAGCACAAGATAAAGCATGTATTCTATCCTTAGATCTATTTAAAGCTTTTGTGTTCAATGGTCTGTGTTAAAACTTCTATTAGAGAAATGGGGTTTTGGGGGAAAATTTTAGGTGTAATAAATCAACTTTACTCAGATAGTACTTCGTCAATTATAGTCAATGATGGGATGACAGAACAGATTACTTTAGGCCGAGGAACAAGACAGGGATGTCCTTTGTCACCAGTTCTGTTTTGCATAGTTATAAAGCTATTTGCAAATGCAGTAAAGGATGATCAACTAATCAAAGGTATGGGGAAGGAGGGCAAGATTAAAATTAGTTTATTTGCGGATGATGCCTTGTTAACAATAAAAAATCCGTCAGAAAATATACCAAGAATAAAATCACATTTAAAGGAATTTGGCGAAACAACTGGGTTATGTGTAAACTGGCAAAAATCAGAAATTATGCTGTTTAATCATGATAAACAAGATATGGAGGAGATTCCCAACTATGGATTGCAAGTTTGCAAATATATGAAATATTTAGGGATACTTTTAGACAAAGATTTGCTTAAGACCAAAGAACAGAACTATATCAAATTAAAGGAAATCAGAAATAAATTACAAAATTACTCCAAGTTAAATCTATCATGGTTTGGTAGAATAGCAATGGTAAAAATGAAGATACTTCCTAAAATGCTACCCATTCAGTATACAGAAGCTGAAATTCAAGCTTATCAAGATCTCATAAATAGATATTGTAATGGTGGTAAAAAAGCAAGAATTAGTAAAAGCTTTTGGTATAGATCTCAAAAGGATGGAGGCATAGTTATACCTAACCTTAGAATCTATTATACAGCTAACCAGCTCAGTTGTGTGGGGGAAATATTATTTAAACCCGAAAAATTAATATGGTGGGAACTTGAGTCAGATGAGTTAAATGGAGATATAAATAAATACTTGTTCAGTTTCCCCCCCCCCAAAAAAGATATCCAATTAAAAACCCGCTCCGGAGTTCCCTATTAACCACTTGGAAAACGTATGGAAGGAAACTGGCACCGGAAGGATCCCCTCTCGGTTTGGTGATAGATCAGATAAATTTCCCCATGAATATGAAGAAATATGGAGAATTATTTAAAATAATGAAAGTGGCAAGATTAAAAGAGTAGATTAAAAAGATGAGAACAAAGCAGGAAATTAAGCACATACTGCAACCCAAGGATTTATCTTGGTTGAATTATGCCCAATTAGAAAGTTGGACGAAAGAATGGACAAGGAGAAATATACAACTCAGGGAATATACAAAGTTTGAGCAATTCTTGTTAACATATGAACCAGAGAAAGGAAATATAGGGAAAGGAGCAGTAGGTAAAATATATAAAATAATCCAGGATTCACTTGAGGAAAGGGAGCTAGGCACAATAAGAGAGGTTTGGAAACAAGACATAGATAAAGAAATAAATAAAGACGAATGGAAAAGAATTTGGAATTTGAGGATTTTACAATCATTATCAGAATAAAAGAAAATTACTTTAAACTAGTTTTAAGATGGTATATGACACCAGTCAGACTGAATAGAATAAACCCAAGATATTCTAAGCTCTGCTGGAGATGTGAAAAAAAGATAGGCACCTATATTCATCTTTGGTGGGAATGTGAAATAGTTGAGAAGTTTTGGCAACAGATTTTCGGTGAGACAAGAGAAATACTACAAACTGATATTAAATGTGAACCGGAAATTGCATTGTTATCATTACCACCTATTAATGAATATGATATGAAAACAAAAGAATTAATTGCAAATCTTATGACAGCAGCAAGACTGATTATAGCTAAAAATTGGAAACTGAAATTAGATTTTAAAATTGCTGACTGGTATAAGGAAGTGTGGGATATAGCTTTAAATGATAAATTGTCCTGCAATATAAAAGTTTGGCGAGGGGAAATGAGAAAGGATATTTTTTATGATATTTGGGGGAAATTTATAGATTATGTACTACTAAAAGGGAAAGGGATACAACTGACGTATAATCCAACACAGTTCTGGAGAAAAGGACCTTAAGAAGATAACTAGAAAAAAAAAGATGATGAAGAAGGAAGAAAAGATTCAAGAACACTGGATGGTCCCAGGGGGGGGTGAGGGTGCACTTTGTAGTGTTTGGTGGTATTATTGTTTATTGTATGTTTGTATGTTTGTTAATTTTATAATAAAATTAAAAAGCAATAAAACCCTCTAGAAACTTCTCAACTATGCTTGTAGAATCCTTGGATGTGGGACAAGAAGTATGGAAAAAAGCAAAAACCTACGTTCCAACAGTCCCTGTTTACCAAAAACAGTGCCAGTTTTCTAGTATCTAGTCATGTCAAACCAGTACAGTTGACCCTCGTATAACAAATGGTTTGGAGATAAAATCTGTACAACATAAACAATTCTGGAGATAGGGGAAATTTGCTTAACAGAATCGTCTATGGGCCAAATCCATACAACATAAAAATGGTTGCAATTAGGGATTACTCTGCTTTCAGTGCATTCCTATGGGAACTTTGTATAAAGGAAAATTTGCTTAACATATTTTTTTAATTTGGAACAAATTAATTCCTTTATACAAGGTACCACTGTACTTACAATTAGAGATGGGCATGACTTAGCGGTATTCCCATTTCCATTTCCGTTACTCGGTTCCGTTACTCTACGGAAACGGTAACGGGAATTACTCCGCCAGACTTCGAGCTCGAACCGACAAACGAACAATTTTGGTCTGATTTGTCGTGCTCGTTCCTTGCATCGCGCGATTGCGCGATGCCACGCGGCACAGAAAAAAAGTTTTTAAAAGTTAAAAAAACCCGGTTCCCGGCCAAAAAGCAGGCGGAAAAATGCCTGCCATGCCTCAGGGCACCTACCAGAGGGGTTGTTTCTGGAGGTCCCCGGCCTCCCTCCCCATCCCCCATCCTGGGCTGCTCTGGTGGGACTTGCCGCAGGCTCGCAGCCAGCAAAAAGCCCAGTCTCGCCGCCGGCCGCCGCAATTAAAGCACAAGCAAGCGGCACGGATGGCACAGGAAAAAACTTTTAAACTCACCCCCACCCATTCCCGGGCCAAAAAAGCAGGCGGAAAAATGCCTGCTTGACTAAGGGCGCAGGGCACCTACCGGAGGGGTGGTTTCTGGAGGGGGGGGTCCCGCCTCCCCCCCGTCCTGGGCAGCCGGACTCACCATGCCATGCGGTGCGGGCGGGGGATCCAAAATGGGGCAGCGAACGCAATATTGTTTTTGAAATCGTGGTCCAAAAACACACAAGCACAACAGAAACACGCAAAAATTTATAAACTGCCAGATTTTTCACAGTAGCAGTGGGTTTTTTCTTGCAACAAAATGTCTCTCCTCTCCTCCTCTGTCCTCCATTGATTTTATTTTTTATTTTTTTACACCTGCGCAATGATGGGCTGGCCGAGTGGCCAGCCATGTGGGAGTGGACGACCATGCAAATTTTTGGAGCCATCCCACCAATCGCATGGCCACTTGGCCATGGAGACTTCTGGGATGTGCCAAAAAGCCCCCTAAAACCTGCCCTAGCCCCCTAACCCTAACCCTAATCCTTGACTCCAGTCCTTACCCATATGTCACAGACTGTCTTCTTAGTGGGTCAGAGAGGCACCCAGAGGTGCAACCCACTAGCCCACCGTAACCTTACCCATCACTAGCCTAACCCTAGCCCTTGCACTAACCCATCTTAACCCTAAGCCAGATCTACTTGCATTGCACTACACGCAAGTACAATTCCCTTCTTTGTGAGACATGGTGGTGTGAGAGCCTTAGGCATCACCTATGGCTCTGGGTTCACTGCCATCACTAGTCTCACTGTCTGCAACTGGTATGCATATCCATATGGCTATGCATGCATTTTGCAGCAGCAGGTGAGGAGGGGAGACCCCCATGTTGAGTGGTCTCTTGGAGCCTGCTTCCCCTTCCTAGTGGGTGAGGATAGGAGGCACCCACGGGTGCCTCCAGGAGCCCGCTTTCCCTTTATAACGGGCCAGAGGAGGCACCCACCCCACAGAGGTGCCTCCAGGAGCCCGCTACCCCCCCAAAAAAAACAGTACTAACGAAAACGAAAAAACGAAAAAAACGAACCGACTAATTTTTGCGAATTTTTGCGAAAAACGGAAACGACCCGAAACGGAACCGGCCCGACTAACGACAATTCGAAAAAAAAAAATTAAAGTCATGCCATCTCTACTTACAATTTGTTCCAATCCTGAATACAGGATTAGGGGAACCTTTTAAAAATCTGTTAATATGTGTTAATCCATTCCTTTGATTCTTAGGTGGTGGGACAGGTGCCTGTTGACGCCATTGTTACATGCATATAAATACATGCACATGGACACATAGTGGCAGTGTAGTATAAGTGTACCCTGTTTTTTGCCAAAGAAATAGTACATGCCACTGAATGTATCTGAAGTGCAACTACTTTATCACTTTGGAATTAAGCAATGTAAAATATTACACCCAGTTTAGCCCAACTTCGCTCGGAATCTAATGCTGGGAAACCTGCTGAACTACAAAGCAAAACAATATACTGTATATCATGTAAAACATTTCTGTTGTTCAGTGTTTATTAAAGCTGGGGTGGATGAAGAGGTGGGAGCACTGACTTTTGGAGTATGTGAGCATAAAATAGCCATGAGGAAACAGCCTCAAAAACTGTTTTCGTTAGACAGTACAGGTGTATAGAAACAATTAGATTAGCATCTGCATGTTGCCTTTATGCAGGTTTAATATCTCAGCTATACCCAAAATGTTGCTGTGATCTATGATACTTTATTTATAGTATGGCCCACTATAGCATATGATTATAAAAGTGCTAATTTTTCAAACAAAATAGAGATGGAAAGTAAAATGACCCTCCAGTCAAATTCTGCATGCATATTGTCACAGTATTTACATAGCACTAGAATGAAAACACTTTCTTGAACCTTTGGTGTTTTTACACTCTCAAAGTTACTCAAAGGTAGAATCAAGAAGAAAGAAGTGGCCTGGGTTTCAAATTCCCTCTGTTTAAGGGCATGACCCCATGTTTTTAATTTTAGACTTACTGCCTCGGGCAACTTCTTTCTGTTGGCTTGACTACTAAGAAACCCATGAGCATTCACTGCCAAAGTTGAAACCCAAAGATGTTGTAGAAGATTTATTCCATGAGGTAAATTTCTCTCACATTCAACAGTGTTCTGGCCTGTTGAGCTGCAGGGCTGCCTTGTGTGAACTGAGAATCTAGCCTATCATGCTGACCAGAGATTGGAAGTAAGCAGTGACAATTTAATTACCATTTGTAATGAGTTTCCTTTCCAATAACAAAATGAAACATAACTTCTAATGATATGGGGACGAGGCTATAACTAAATAGGGGGGGGGGGAGGACTACTCATTACTGTATCACATGGATCATGATGTGCATCTGCACTTTTGTTGGTACTGAGGCAATAAAAATGGCACAAAGAACGTATATGTTGTACCACAAGCCATTGCTTGTGTCCTTTCCCACAATGCTTGCATCTTTTTCCACCTTGGGTCCTTTTCCAAGGAGAAAGGTGGGGTAAAAATAAAAGCTCACCTTTACATAGCTACACTGGCAGAAAGAAAACTGCATAGCTTACAGCAGCAAACTGCAGCTAATTAATATATTCCTACTTCAGTTCTTCATTGCACACCAAGCCTTCCAACTGAGATGCAATGAAGCATCTAAACCGGGACTCATTAATTAGTAGCAATTTGGTGCTGTGAGATGTGCCATTTTCATTCTGTCAGTGTAGCTACTATATAACAGGATTTCCGTTAGTGTCTTGTAGTATGCAGATTAAAAATACGGAACACAGAACTATTTACTTATTTTTAATAATTGGGAAATAAATTACTTTTAAAATTATAACCATAGTGGTAACTAAATAATTTTTGTTGCCTTTGAATTGTAACTGTAACCCAGTAGAACCTCGCAACTTATAAAATACAACCTCAGTAATACAGTGTGTAGAGCACTAAGGTATTCAGCATAAATCATTATCACAGTTCATACAAAAACATAATGAATTGAACACTCCTGAAGATAATGCTAAAGAATGTCTAAATTACATCTTGTAGAATAGCTAGGTAATTCAGCCTAGATTCATCCTCTTTTGTCCAACTATTTGTCTAATATTTATCAAATGTGTTGGATAATGCAGTGTTGGATAATGCAGTGCACATTATTTGGTCATTTGAGAGAGATATTTCTAAATGTGTCCAGCTAGATCAAGTACTCTTTTAAAATAAAACACTAAATGAAGTTAAAATCCAGATGTGGAAAATCACATGGGACCAAAGTTTTACTGAAATTGCCAGACAAAATGCAGATATTTTAGCACTACAGACAATGCCTGCAGCTTTGCTGGTATAAATAAAAGGATTGCTCAGGCTATTTATATTCAGCATAAAGAAAACATTTTTTCTGTAATTAGAATAAATTATTCCTCCTCCCTCCCCATCTTTTTTCCTTTTGTGTTGTAACTTATAGATTCTATTCCTGATGGTGGTAACTGTCTTGTGAATCACTCTAAGCCGCCCTGGGAGTCATTTCTGGCTGAAAATGGATTAAAATACTTCAAACAAACAGACAAACTAATAAGAAAATTTGCATGAGGTTTTCTATTGGAAGAGTGTCTAGATAGTTCAGTGTGCTGGATCTGAAGTTTGGGAATTTAATTCTGGGAGAAGAGCCTGTCTGTGTGGTCTTAGGCAAACTACAAGATCCCAGAGAGCTTCTAGGTAAACAGACTGGGAAATCACTTTGTAATACTGTATTCTAAACCTTTACAAAAAACTAGAAAAGTTTGTCGTGAGTCAGAACAGATTTGATGGCATATAATTATTATTTTCTCTGGGAGACTGAATGCAAGTGTATCTGTTTTCTGAAACTATAAAGGCTCTTTTTAAAAGAGAAAATAGGATTTATTGAATATCTAATTTTGTGGAAGATTTCTGGCTTTGTAGTTGAATGGTGGATTTGTGAGTGTATAGGGTATAGCTATAGAAAATATTTGGATAATGAGTACATCTGACAGTTTATCAACACGCTCAAATAATAATCCCCAATAGTATTTGTCTTTATCAATGGATTCAGGCATAACTAAAAAAAAGGACTCTACAATTAAATAACATTCAGTCAGAATTCGACTCTCTCTCTTCCCCGTTTCTCTCTTAGAAACCATGTTTTTGCACAATATAAACCCAGCAGGTGGTGGTCTACCTTAAACAGTATTTAAATAGACTACCAATATAGCACATATGAAGCACTTTTTCAGATATGATCTGTGTCCATGTCAGTGGGGAGTGGACTTGAAAGCTCACATTAAAATCGAGCAGTTAAGTCTTTAAGATGCCACATGATTTTGTCTTTATTTTTATTTGGATTTCACCTGATACGCTTGCACAAACTAACACAGCTACCCCTTCTAAGGCTATATCAATGTCTTGGTTTGCCTATAATTAGACATGGGCACGACTTGGCGAAATTCTCGTTTCCGTTTCCATTCCTCGTTTCCGTTACGCAACGGAAACGGTAACGACAATTAAGCCGTCAGAACTCAAACTCAAACCGATAAAAGAAAAATTGGGTCTGATTTGTCGTTGTCGTTCATGGCATCGCGGCGATCGCGCGATGCCAAGCGGCACAGAAAAAAAGTTTAAAAAAAAACCTGATTCCCAGCCAAAAAAGCAGGCGAAAATATGCCTGCCTGAGTGAGGGCACCTACCAGAGGTAGGGGGGGTCCCTGGCCTCCCCCCTCTCCTGTCCTGGGCTGCTCTGGTGGGGGGCATCCTCGCCGTCTCGCCATGCCATGCGGTGGTGGGGGATCCAAAATGGCGACCGCAATATTTTTTTTGAAATCGTGGTCCAAAAACCCACCAAAGCACCACACAGAAACATGCGAAAATTAGGTATTTTAACTGCCTGAATTTTTACAGTAGCAGCAGTGGGTTTTTCTTGCAATAAATGTCTGTCTCCAATCCCATTGATGTTATTTTATTTTATTTTATTTTTTATTTTTTTTACACCTGCGCGATGATGGGCTGGCCATGGGATGGGACCATGCAAATTTTTGGAGCCATTCCACCAATCGCATGGCCACTTGGCCAGGTATTGACTGAGACTTCTGGGTTGTGCCAGTCGGGCATAAAAAGCCCACTATAACCCTAGCCCTAACCCTAACCCTAACCCTAACCCTAACCCTAACCCATACGCAAGTACATTTCCCTTCTTAGTGAGCCAGAGGGCACCCAGCAGAGGCATTCTTCTCTCACCTCGCTCACCAGTCCAAAGTTCCAAAAAAACTCTGTACGCCAGTATGCTGTCCTTCTTAGTGAGCTAGAGGCACCCAAAAGAGAGGTGCCTCTGCCAGTGCCACTTGGTACGCAATGGCTACATGGTCATGTACCCTTCCTTTTCCCTTTGTAGGGGGCCAGAGGAGGCACCCACCCCAGAGAGGTGCCTCCAGGAGCCCGCTACCTTACCCCCCTAAACCAGTACTAACGACAGACGACAAACGAAACGACAAATTTTTGAAAAATTTCACGACAAACGGAAACGAGCCGAAACGGGCCGGCTCCGACACATGACAACTCGAAACTTCATTTTTCCTGGTCGTGCCCATCTCTACCTATAATGTAAAAAAAAAAGCTGTATATGACAAAGATATCCCAGCTCCCTCCTGCTAAACCAATCTGTAACAATATAAATCCTCACACTGCTTGTGTGTTACTAGAAGAAATTCTTTTCTGAATGTGATTACTTCTGAGAACGGTGGGGTTTTTTTCAACAAAAGATACTACATATCTATATCTATGTCCTTCCATCTATACACACTTACAGTATACATGCTATACTGTTTACCTTTCTTATATTAGTTCCATGTTTTCTGCTTTCTTTCTTTTTTTAAGATAGAAATGGATGGACGCTTCATGATTCAAAAACAGTATTATCTATAATCTCTACATCTGCACAATTTATCTGAGAAACAAAACGGAGCAAAACACTTTAAATTCCTTTGCAACCTTGCTGAATTCCTTGGAACACAGATGAAATACTGATTTTCTGACAGCCCCCTCATAAGCCCCTGGAGTTTAACCCCCTTTTGTTTCACAACTGTTAACATGCCAGCAGTTTGACAGCAACATAACTATTAACCGGACTGCTAGCTCCTTTGTGTCAATCAAATATTCCTTTGCAAGTGAGCTTATGGACAGCATCTCCATTCATATTTTGTGTCCACAATGGTAGTAATAAGCAAAATTGTACACAGAGAAGGCTCACTGAGCGTGTCTCACTGAAACCAATGTGGTTTCGTACTGATTAGGCAGAAAACTCTTTGCCATGGATCCAACGTCTCCCTGGCAGCCTGAAAAACCCTGCTAAAGCACCTGTGCTGGATCAGGCCCTTCTGCAAATGTTAATGCAAGTAGCACTGCAAACATCCTCTCTACACTAGCTCTTTACACAGTGAAGATCACAGTGCTTACTACTCTTGCACAAACCCTTTAAAAGCACATCTTCCAGTTCAGGGAAACTTGCCTTACCACCCAGACATTACTGGGTAGAAGATTAAGTAGCAAATATCCACATGCATATGTGGAAAGAAATCTCTGAAACACTCTGCCTCCCAGAAAAGCTGTGGATTCCATGATCCATAAGGTTCCTGCCAGCTATGCCATTTCTAGCATGTTTTTATATCTCTCATGGAGAGTTCCTCTGAAGGAGACATCCTATGATTTCATTCACTGTCAATTCATTAAAAGTCTAGTTGACTTATAAACCTGTGTCAGGACTGTACAGTAGTCTTTCCGAGTTTAAAGGCAGAGGAAGATACATAGCAATACATAACATCCCCCCCATTACAACAGCCCCCCATTACAACAGCTGTCTCTCTCTCTACGAGGATAAGTGGGAGACAGCAGGATAAGAGGAAAACAAAGTACGAGATTGACTGACTTCTTAAAGGAAGCCACAGGCTTGAGTCTACAAGTGTTGACCAGGGCACTGGAAGATCTATCTATCTATCTATCTATCTATCTATCTATCTATCTATCTATCTATCTATCGATCTATCTATCGATCGATCGATCGATCGATAGATAGATAGATAGATAGATAGATAGATAGATAGATAGATAGATAGATAGATAGATAGATAGATAGATGGGGGGGGAGTTAGTTCATTCATAGGGTTGCCTTGAGATGAAGGCAAGAGCAGCAGCAGCAGCAACAACAACAACAACACATATGCATAGTATGTTCTACTTATGTTGTGAATGCCTAAGGAACATGTTCAAAAAGAAGTCGCAAATATTTCCCAACACATATATGAGAGTACAAGATACCTTCATTCTACAGCCTATAAATATTAACAAAACATTTTATGTGGCACTCATTCTAAATTTATAAATTGATAGGCTCACTAAGTAAATATACAGAATTTGGGAGTTTTTGTGCTGTATCTTAGTCAGCCTCCCCATGGCTAATGGTCTCCTCCTGTGCCAAAAAGGAGAGAAAACAAAAAAAATGGAATAACAAAACAAGAAAACCCCCAAACCAGATTAGGAATGGTACTGGAGTTCAAAATCACATTAACGTCTCCATAAGATTCTTGAGCAAAACTGTACGTACCATTTGTCAGTCTTAGTGAGCTGGTTTAGGATATCATGAAAAAGCAACGGATTTTTCATTCATAGTGTTTTTATTGCATTTTAATTGCACAGGAAGATGCCTTGGGGATTTTCTCTCTCAGGTGGCACCCTAATATTGCCAGACTGGGATAGCTGTGTGCCTGCCTCAGCCTTGCTTACTAGCAGAAGGAGGAACCATTTGCTGTACCATCACTCGGAGCAAATGATCTTGGATCCCAATGGTCCATGGCCTCCCGTTTCATTAGCTTTAAACTACATGGGTCTTAGAGTTTAGAAGTAAAACTCAAACACCACACTAGAGGTTGTAAGTAACTAGTTGCAGTCTGGACAGGTTATTTTCCACAGCTTGTGACTTTTGAGATAACAAGGGATGTAATTTATAATCATAAAGCTATTTCTTAGGTATCGAGTAACATCTAAAGTTACTTGGGTGTAGCATTAAGCTACCTTCAAAATGTACATTTAAAAGCACTTGTAAGACATTTTAGTGACCTCTGCAGGCTTTATGCCATTTTCTTACTGATCCTGAGTGGCAACAGAACTATTCCTTGGTTTTGTATTTTGTATGTTTAACAATATTTCCTATATGCCCTTTGATATTATCATGTGCAAAATAATGAATTATTTGCACCATCAGAGCAACAGTGCTCCAAGGAAATAAAGACTAATGAATGCAAAAAGTTCGTTTTAGACATAATGCTCCAAACTCTGTAAAGCACTTATATATAACTAGGTTACAGCTATTATTTTTTTCAATAATAAGAGAGTAACTGAAGACATATTTAAAAACTTACACAACAGGAAATAAAGGAATAAAAAGGAATTACTTTACTGGTCTAATGAGTAACATTGTCAGATCACCATATAAAAATAGCCACTTTGGAAAGTAACAACAAATATGGAGAAGTTTGCCAACAACATAAAGAGCTACTTTTTCAACATGGCAAGGGATAATGGCAATAGGTTAACTTTCAAACACTGTAACAAACAATGGGAATTAATTGTGACTCCCAGTGCTTTAGTAAGGATGGCAAGAGCAGCAATTTCTGTTCAATGTTTGGATCCAAGACATTGCACGAGAGCTTAGATGAGATCTCTAAGTTGTAGACCCCTCTCCTGTCCCATTCTCATTATCACAGTTATTGCCAGACATCACTGGGATGAAACAAATGGGGGAGTGCTCTGAGATGGTACTATAACAGTGATGGCTAACCTTTGGCACTCCAGACGTTTTGGACTACAACTCCCAGAATTCCAAGCCTGTATTGCCAATGACAAAGGACTGTGGGGGTTGGGGTTCAAAAAACATCTGGAATGCTGAGGGTTTGACACCACTGTGCTATAAGTTTCTGAAGAATTCATAGAATCATAGAATCATAGAATCATAGAGTTGGAGGAGACCTCAAGGGCCATCTAGTCCAACCCCCTGCCATGCAAGGAACCCCATCACAATATTTTTCAACAGATGGCCATCCAGCCTCTGCTTAAAAACCTCCAAAGAAGACTCCACCACCCTTTGTGGCAGCATATTCCACTGCCGAACAGCTCTAACTGTCATGAAATTCTTCCTAATGTTCAAATGGAATCTCTTTTCCTGTAGTTTGAAACCATTACCCTGAGTCCTAGTCTCTGAAAATATTTAAACATAGCTATCATATCCCCCCTCAGCCTTCTTTTAGAGATGCTAAACATTCCCAGTTCCCTAAGCCGTTCCTTACAGATCCCAAGCAAACTCGATTGTGCATGGAATGCCACCATTGACAGGTAGTAAGAATTGTACTAAATTTGATCTTTGGGGTGAAATTCTGAAAATGGGCAAGATTATTGTGACATGAATGTCCGAGCTCATTACAGTGGCTGACTTGAAAACTTAGAGGAAAACAATGCAATGGTCAAATATAGCAAAGCATATTTCTTAATTAGATTCTCTTGCCAGGAGAAACAGTTTGGTTTTCTTATTTAATGAACTCCTTTACTTTCTACTTTATACCCTATGGAGCACCTGATAAAGGGGTGTTGGCAGAAACAACAAAGATTATGATATAAGAGAGGGAGGGAAATTCCTCAGACAAAAGCTACATCTGCCATGTTATATTTCTGCCAAATTTAATTAGAAAAGAATATTTCAATTGTTTAAAAGAGAAGAAGTCTCCATTTTGGAAATCAGTCAGCAGAACCTAACTCTCTGATTCTTTTTAGAACAAGGAGTAATAAAGATCTCTTAATCTTGCTTTGGGCACTGCACTGCATTTGAAAATATAGCATAAAAATGGAGCCAATAAAAATAATCAATTATTAGCTGTAAATTCTGGGAAGCCGTTCTTTGCTTCTCATCAACAGCATAATGAACCTCACAATCTACCCAGTTTTAAAGCAGTGCTTTTCAATGGCAACACAACTTTCATTTTCATGGCAGGATGCCACAGGCAAACAGGAGTTTGAAATATGTATGCTGGTCACAAGCAAACACTTCAGTGTGGTGAAAAAAGCAGCTGCCTCAGTCCTATACATAAATTCAAAAGTGTACAAAGAAGGACTAATTTATTTCTCTCCATTCATCAGCATAGCTGTGCTGCTAGTCATATAATTTTGAAAAATACAAAAGAAATTCCATCATAGAGGATTCTATTGGGTTTTTTAGAATAGTAGGGAAAGAACAGGACCTTAAAAATAATTAATTAATTAATTTGTATACCACACCGATTTTCCAAAAGGGAACTCCGGGCAGTTCACATAAAAGACATAAGAATAATAATAATAATAATAATAATAATAATAATAATAATAATAATAATAATAATAATAATAATAATAATAATAATAATAATAATCAAGTATTTAGAAGAAATTGGAGTTGACAAAGCCACCATCAGTCAGATGCAGAAAGCCGCCTTACTGGAATCTGCTCGCATAATTCGCCAATACATCACTGAGTCCTAAACGCTTGGGAAGCGTTCGACTAGTGATTGGTAATATAAAATCCAGCGTAGATAGCTGTGTGGTTAATAATAATAATAATAATAATAATAATAATAATAATAATAATAATAATAATAATAATAATAATAATAAAGTAATAATATATACCCGCCCCATACCACTACAAGTAGTCTCTGGGCGGTTTACAATTTTAATTACAGTGCGCAGGCTACACATAATAATAATAATAATAATAATAATAATAATAATAATAATAATAATAATAATAATAATAATAATAATAATAATAATAATACAAGGAAAATGTACAACAACAAACAAGTAATTGGCAAGAGGCATAAAACAACTGATAACAAGCACAAACCTCAAGAAGGGGAAGAATAATGCACACCCTAGCGATTGCTGAAGGCATCCCTAAACAGCCAGGCTTTAACAGCTTTTTTGAAGGTTGCCAGGGAAGGAGCCTGGCATATCTCGCTCGGTAGTTTGTTCCAGAGATCCTGGCCAGCCACCGAGGAGGCCCGATTGCACGTTGCAACCTTAACGGGCCTTCCTGAAGGTGGACACCTGGAGCAAAAGAGACATGGAGGATTGGGTGGGCTAGGCCCGTTCTGATCTTAGGGAGATATGCTCTGCAAGATAATCAGGACCCAAGCCATGGAGGGTTTTGAAAACCACAACCAACACATTTATTTATTTATTTATTTATTTACTACTCCATTAGTGCACAGCATTAGTCTGGGTGGTGTACTTATAAAACCCCAAGAAGCACAATAAAATAAAATATATAACAAAACAATAACAAAACTGGCACAAAGCCCAGGGCATCAAAGCAGCAAAATAATTAGGATCCAATTACTTTTTAAAATACTTGCATCATACAATTAGTAAACAACACAATGGCTGGAATCCTGCCCTGCTGTTTCACAAATGGCATACCTTTTGGAAGTGAATTGCCATCAGTTAATAAATCCATCTAGATTTGATATGCTGCACCTAGAATTATACAAGTCAGTATGCAACAAAGAATGTTTATTGAGCTGTCTGTTGAGCGTTTGTGTGTGTGTGTGTGTGTGTGTGTGTGTGTGTGTGTGTGTGTGTGTGTGTGTGTGTGTGTGTGGTGTTGTTACAGTTGTGACCCACCCTTCATGAATCCATGTCCATGGAGTTTTCTTGGCAGGAATACTGGAGTAGTTTGCCAGTTCCTACTCCAGGCACCTACAGCACCTGGTATTCCCTGGTGGTCGCCCATCCAAGTACTAACCAGGGTTGACCCTGCTTAGCTTCTGAAATCAGGTGAGATTGGATGTGCTTAGGGCATCACTTCCAAAAGTTATGTCATATGCACAAAAGAGTGACAGCCATTTGTTTTCCAAAGAAATGGGAATAAATAAAAGGGAATATGTTCCAATATAGTATTGAAGAAAAACAAGAGTGGGAAATAGAAATGGGCACGACTCAAAAAAATAATTTTTCGTTTTCATATCCAAGCCTAACCAAAATCACCCAGATGAAGCCATACAAAATCAGACTCGAAGTCACCAATATCCTCTGCTCCAGCAAACCACGTTTTTCGTTTAGGGGTCCATTTCGGTTTGTTTTCGTTTTTCGGGGTTTTTTTACACATTTTTCGTTTTCATTTTTGTTACGAAACAAAACGAAAAAACAAAAACAAAAATGAAAAAAATTTTTCGTTTCGTTAGCATTCTTTTCAATGCAATGTGTCTGCCATAACAAAAACGAAAAACACAGCAAAATTTTTCGTTTCGTTTCCGTTGTCATTTTGCTTCTGAAAATTTTTTCGTTTTCATTTTCGTTACAAAACGAAATGAAAAAAAGAAAACGAAAACGAAAATTTCACTGAGTCGTGCCCATCTCTAGTGGGAAAATGTCTGGAGCCTGAAGATTGCATGGCCTCTGGGGAGCTTGGCAGCATGCAGTGTGCAAGTGTTGAGTCCAAAGTAGATGGGGCACTTTACTGTACATATGAGCTCCCCTTAACGTACTTGTCTGCTCAACACACACCACTACAGTTGACAGATCAAGAGCTTCCTCAAGACGAGCCTCTCACAAAACTGACACCAGGCCCAACGATCCAGCCACCTCACCACACAGCAGATCACAAAAGAACAAACGAACCCTAGAGGCCATGGCCAAATCCTTACATCAGATAGTATGATGACATGGAAGGTTGGACCTGTAATCTCAGAACAGCCAGGTCCCTCTTCATTGATTGCAAAAAGTTTTTGGTGTGCATGATGACAGAATGAGGCAGGCAATGTGGAGGTCTTGTGCTCTTAAGGATAGAAACCTCATTTCTTTAAGAAATTTTTTTCTTTAAAATGGTGAAAATATGATATAATAATTTTGTGTGTTTAAATATTCTGAGAGGCTAAGAAAGTTACTTAGGAAGTGACTAAGAAATATATTAATTTTTACTCTTAAGAACTTTGATATTTTGAAAAAATGTATTTCACTCAATATCTTATATTAACAATTTTAAAGCTTTTAAAGTTATTGTATTTTAAAGTTATTGTAGGACTCCTGGTTTAAGGCATTAGCTGCGCTAAGTTACCATAACCCCTCCATATATATACACCAGCCTGAAGATGACGAGTGAGACCTCGTCGAAACGTCGCCAAAACAACCAGATTTCTACACGGGAAGAAACCCGAATCCACCCTAACATGCATACCTATACCCGTGAAAATCTACGAAAACAAATATATATATATATGCGCTTCAGGGGATGGGAGAAGACCGCGAAATCCAGCATTTATTCAGTGATTACAGGATATGTGTGTTGTGGATGTGTGTGTGTGTGTGTGTGTGTGTGTGTGTGTGTGTGTGTGTGTGTGTGTGTGTGTGTGTGTGTTTATGCATACACACACATATATACATACATACACATATATATCTTGTAATCACTGAATAAATATGACACTATATGTTTGTGTATGTGTATGCATACACACACACACACACACACACACACACACACATCCTGTAATCACTGAATAAATGCTGAATTTAGAGGTCTCCCATCCCATGAAGCATCAGAGTTGTACATTTGTAAATCCTTGCTTACAAAAGAAGAACCCAAACTCATCAAAGGAGTCTTTTAAAAAATTACCTTGTAGGAACCTTGTAGCTGGCAGTCGCTACTCATCAAGCTCCCGAACTACATCACTTACTTTTTAAATGGAACTGAGAATATGAATGTGGTCTGTATGCATCAAAGGCTATTAAAGTGTGTTTACTCCGACTGAGTACTGAGTAAATTGACAAAGGTCAAGACCCAGCTTTGTTGAAGAAATCGCTTTTCAACTCTCTCAAAAATGATACATTATTAATTGGTGGGCTTCCATTCAAAACATGGCTATGACTCCTTTGTGAGCCCATTGAATTCTCTGAGTTAACGCTGAACATTTTCTCAGGACTATAGTACTCCACTGAACAAAAAAAAAATGGTTGCCACCGTGAAAAAGAATTGCAGGAGTTTGGTTTGTTTGTTTTTTAAAAAATGCATGCCAAAGGGATACCATTTTGAAGGATTAAGAGAACAAATGTACGTCCAGGGCTCACTGCAGCTGTTATATGAATGGCGATTGACAGATTCCCATCCCTGCCCTCATGCCCACCACCCAAATTATTAAAGGATGTTGACAGCTTCACGTAATTGTAAAGCGACAACCCTAGGGCAGAAGGCAAGTGTCATAAAATAAAAGTTATGTTGTTATAGCAAATTTTGTGATATTTTCACTTTCGTGGCCACTGCTTCTAAACTCCTGTGAACTGTCATTTGATGAGATGCTTAAGCTCAGAGCAGCACTAGATTTTTCTGGCCCAGAATTCTGGTCCTTCACAAAATTATGCAATCTGGGAGTCTTCAATTTGTGGCTCTAGCTGCGGGCCATTCATTGGGCTGCCTACAGACAGTGGCAACATTAGAAAACAAATGCAATGGAATACAGTGCAAAAGAATTTAAAACTCGAAATTTGAAAATGCAAAACGTGCAAGTAGAAACAGAGAAGCCCAGCCTAAAATGCACAAAATGCATAAATAAGTCTTCATATAATATCAAAAAGGCCATAAAGAAAGCACCAGGTGCACATCTCCGGGGAAGCTCTTCTCAATTGTGGAGCTACTTTCAATAAAACTCTCCATATAGTCACCACCTGCCTCATATTCTTGGTCAATGTACTCAAGTGTAAGATGTGTGGGGAAAGGCCTTTAAGTACAGTAGGTCTCTTTGGGGCAAGGCATTTTGAATCAGACACCTGGTCTCATCAATGATCATAAGAACAAAAGAAGAGCCATGCTGGATCAGGCCAAAGGCCCATCTAGTCCAGCTTCCTGTATCTCAGGGAGGGGTTTGCAGGGGACCCACCCTGAATTATCCAGCTACCACTTCCAGTGGCCATGCTGGCTGCAAAACTCTGGTAATGGTTGTCCCAAAAAGTAAGTCTTTGAACCTCTGTTCTGAATGTTAATAGTCAGGGAGAAAAGAAGATGGCTGTTCCTTTCAAATCCCGTTTATAAGCTCCCCAGAGGGATCTGGCTGGACCATGTTAGAGACAGCCTGTTTGGATTTAAAAGGATTTGTTCCAGCAAAGCAATAGTTGAAGTCTCCCTCAATTCATTTGCTTATTCTTTAAAGCATAATTTTAAAAGGGAGACAAAAGGCATTTTCTATGTAATACTTTAAAAAAAAAAAGAGTCCTTCCCCTGCTCCCTGCAATTTCTGTTTGCTTGGCCATTGTTGATTCATTCGGAAGATGTCACAAAGGGAAAATTGTTCTATTGAACCTTAAGGATAGGTCATCCCTGGCCTGACATAAGCAATTTGGTAGGAAAGGTGGTGTAAGGGTAGGAGACAGGAAGCGATGGCATGTGAAGAATAAGATACATCCCTGACACAGAGTTAGTTGGATGGATCCTCTGTTAAACACAGTGCACAATTTTAACAAGAGTTCTAGAGGGTCGTCTTTGGTATAACAGTGCAGATAAAAGGGGCAGCCATTGTCTTCTCTACAAAGTATATTGTAAGCAAGATTGGAGTGTTGGGTGGGGGATGCCACCAATCCACCACTAAATTTTCCTACCGCTGTCATGTACCACATACTGTAACTGTAATCTGAAAAGAGTGTTATTTGCACACATGAGACTCTGAAAGGACAGTTCTTAGCTAGCCGATCAGTGGAAGATGCCCAAAATATAAACCTAAACTCAAACAATATTTAGGCTTTTTGGAACTATTTGGGCTATGAGATTCTGGGAATTTCCCATCTCTGGCAAGACCTTATCTAGGCTGCACATCTGATGTTCTGTGGGAGCATGACCGCATCTTGAGCAGTTCTGCCATGTGGTGCTAACTTGTACTACAAGCAGAAGTGGACTTATCCTGCTATGACAGGAGGAAAGGCTCCTCTTGTTCAGATGGCGTGGCTGCTGGTGCCACGTCCACATGCATGTCAGCTTGTAGCTAGGAATGAAAAGTGCCCTGTACCACAAACCAGCACTGTTCAAGCATCCCTCACTCACCCCTCAAAATAACAGCCAGGTCATTATTCTTGCCTAAGTTGAGAAACTTAAAAGCCAAGAGTTGTAATTACAATGATAATGAAGTACAGTATATTTTTATCTCTTGAAACCAGAAATGAAACAAATCCTTTTCAAAACATTAACATTTTAATCTTGGGCAGGGAGCACATTGTCTGCCCCACTTCTGCCCAACAGTCTGGAACAAGGGTGGATCTACTATGAAACACTAAAGCTTAAGCTATCTTAACCTTATCCTTTACTTTTAATGTGAAATGTTTTTTATGTATTGTAATTCAATTATACATGTCATTGCTAATTATGTGTAGTAGTAGTAGTAGTAGTAGTAGTAGTAGTAGTAGTAGTAGTAGTAGTAAGAAATTGGAGTTGACAGAGTCACCATCAGTCAGCTGCAGAAGGCCATCTTACTGGGACCTGCTTGCATAATACACTGATATATCATATAGTCTAACTAATGATTTCTAATACAAAATCCAGCGTAGTTATCTTGTTTGCTGTGTGATGATGATGATGATGATGATGATGATGATGATGATAATAATAATAATAATAATAATAATAATAATAATAATAATAATAATAATAATAATAATAATAATAATAATAATAATAATATAGTTTTATTAAATATAAACTAGTAAATGAAAAAGGGTTATTAAATTACCATGTAGTCATAAACAGAAAAAGTTCAGGTTAATGATGTTTTATTCTAAATATATTTAATATAAAATAATTATAAATGGTTTAAAACACTATTCATATTTGTGACAGAAGTTAAAATGATTTTATTATTTATTATATACAGCAGGTATGTCCAAAGTATGGCCCAGGGGCCAAATGCGACCCCTTTTCAAATTTTGAGTGGCCCAGCGAGAGCAAGTGAGGGAAGGAGGGAGGGAGGGAGGGAGGGAGGGAGCAAGTGAGCACAGCGACAGCCAGCGATTATGCACTCTCTCTGGCATTGCTCCTGCCTTGGAGAAACAGAGGGAGGTTGGAAGGGATGCCACCTCCCCTTCTTCCCCTTCCTCCTCCTCCTCTTCAGCTGACAGGCCCTGCCAGAAGATGAAGAGGGTGCCCTACCAGGACTGAGAACCCCTCCTCCTCCTCCTTTCCCCCCACCAGCCACCCAGGCTGGCCCCATCGGGATTTTTGGCCATGCCTTGTGCTCCGCCTTTCGTCTCTCCCTGTGGCTAATTAAGGCAGAGAGGGTGAAATCTAGGCCAAGGGAGTTTTCGGGGGGCGGGGTGGCTATTGTTCTTTTAATGGTGCTGCTGCTGGTGCAGTTGGGGGGTCCGGCAATGGTCCTTGGAGAAGAAGACGAGGGGGATCCCTAACACAAAAAATTTTCTGGCTCCTCTTCCACGTGGCCCATGGTGGGCACCTCTCCTGAGGAGGCCAAATGGAGCAGATGGGAAATGAGAGAGGAGGAGCCAGAAGCGAGCTGTGGGGTGGGTGGGGGGACCCTAGCCTAGCTTCTGACAGGGAGCACCAGAAAGCCAGCCCAGGCAGCCAGCATGGCGTGGGAGCTCCCGTTCCACTGCCATCGCTGCTTCTCCTCCTCCTGCTAATGTTAATGGTTCAAAGAATGTCTGGCTAACTGATCGGCCCCCACAGATTTTCACCTCACCAAATCTGGCCCTCCTTGCAATACGTTTGGATACCCTTGATATACAGTACAGTATTATGTAACAAAAATATTTTAATTAAAATTATTTATCTTAGGCTAACCATAATTGGAAAAAATCAAAGCATATTTTATTGGTTAAAGGATAACATTTTGGTAAAATTTGATTTACACAAATAGTCTTAAGAAATCTTAATATATGCTAGATATATAAATGTTACAATAAATATAAATAATTTTACCTATGTACACTTGTAAAAACGAAGTATTAAAAGGTAATAAAATATCTTATTTGGTAGACACAATTCACGAGCAGAAGGTTTGTCTGAAGGTATCACCTAAAGTTATTCTGATGCTTTCAAACACATTGTTACAAGGACATTTTGAGATGGAACAAGTGGTATTGCTTCTTTGAGAGGAGCTGGCAAATTTAGGACAGAATTTCTAGATCAATTCTGCGACTACTTGATAAATCCAGTAACACAAGGAGATTGACCCATATAAAGAGATTTCAAAAAAATTCAAGTTTCCCTCAACATTGGTGAATAATTCTGCAACTGATGAGAACAATATTAAACTCTGAATATTGTATTACAAAGATGCTATTACCCACAACTTAGTAAACAAGTGTTATCAGTTCCAAGAATCCTTGCAGTTTAAGAAATCCCAGTACACAGAAGAAAACACGTCATCTAAAATTCAAAAAGAAAAAAGCTCTTCAGCTTATTTGTGAACATCTAACTGAAGTGTCCCCCAATATTACTACTGTGCTTAAGCCGTACTTGACAATGCCTATTATGAGCTGTGAAGCAGAAAAGAATTTCTCAGAGCTATCCTTTATAAAGAACAAATTTCAATCTACCATGACTGAAGAGCTTAAATTCTTTATGTATATTGTCTCTATAAAATGATATTGCAAAATACCATACGATAAAACTGTAAGTGAATATGTTGCTAGGAAAAAGCACACAGGAAAAAGTAGGTTGTAAAATGTGCTTCGTGTAGTATGTATTCTCATAGGGCGTTTATACACAACCCCTAAGCTCCGCCGCAAATGGCTGCAAGGTCCGGACCTTAAAAATGTTTACCCACCAGCTCCGGACTTTGCAGGCAATTAAGTGCGACCCCGCCCACTTTAGCAAGACCAAACAGCAGTTTTCTTGTATCTGCTTTTTGGAGGTGACAAAGATTTGATCCGGTGTAAGGATAGTGAGTGCGGGGCTCTCCTGGCTTCCGTTTGTTCTTTTTTTGCGCCCCGCCCCTTTAAGAGATCTGAATGCTGCCTGGAACAAAACAGAGGTAAGAAGGCATTCTTTTCTTTCTTTTTTCTCCCTCCCTCAGGCAGCCAGCAACCAGGAAGTGCAGAGGGGGGTGGGGACAGAGGAAGAGCGAAGAACCCCTAAGATCTCTGGTCCGAATTTAAGTGGCCAGCGGATCTTAGGGGTCGTGTAAAAAGGCCCATAGATGTCTAAAATAAAAGATTATATGTGGTCTTTTCCATGTTTTGTTTCATCATTCTATGATGCATCATCCATGAATATACCATTGCCCTAATTTTAATCCCACATAACCAACCAAGCAAGCAAGCAAAAACATGTAAAACATAGGATTTTTTAATTCACACCAGTAATTTTGACATGCGAGATTATACAGTACAGCAATTTTAATCAAAATCTGAGATGTAGTGGCAATTTTTATAATATATATATATGATTTTTTGTGGAACAATCCCATTGAAGACGGTGACAGTGGTTACCCACACCTCATTGTGGCTTGTGAAACCCCCACCCCATAATAGTTCAAGCTTCAGGGCCCCAAAAATGTTAGTCTGCCATAGGTCTGGGGAGGGGAGTCTAATCAGAACCTGGCACAATCTGGTGATGATGGAGGGTTTAAAAAAAAGGGAGGGGGAGAATACATTCAATGAGTCTGAATAAGTATCCCCTGCTTAGCAGGACTTTGAGTGGCAATAAAATGAGGCAAAGGTGACCCAAGAAGGGAAAGCTTTGCTGAAGACAAAGCCTAATTAAATAAAATAATTGAAAAGAGAAATTAGTTTTATTTTTCACAAGTTGCTTTTTATACTTAATGTTAACAATACAATTTGCTGATTCTACACCCCCACCCTGCGCACACACACTCTTTATGATCCTCAGCTAATTAGGCGTTACTGCAGCAGAACTGAAGGATTTAAATACAGATGACTCGTTCTAATCCATGCAGCCAGAAACGGGAGTGTTTAACTTAAGCCTGGAGGTTGGTTCTCCTACAATTCATGTATAGGTGGAATTAGCAGCTGAATGCACTCGGGCTTTCCTCTAATCAGTGTGAAAGATTTTAATCAACCCGGGGATCCAATCAGCACAGCAGAGAAAGATGGAGGATGTATGCTATGCATTAATTTGATTTCAGCAGCAAATGAGGAAGGTACTCCTGAGGCAGGCAACCTGTCTCCACTCCTTCCTGATCCCTTAGCAAACAAGCACATCCAGGACTCCAGGAAAGTCTTGGGAGGGATACCCTAACCCTAACCCTTACCTGACTGGTGATTTAGAAGGAAAGAAGCTGGAACCAAGATTTGGAATCTGCTACAAACTACATGCCATTTTTCACCTCTGCAGCGTCTGCCTACCCCTTAGCAAAGCTTGAAAAGTAACATATTGGCTCCCTGCCTTGCAGTTCATGAGTCAATACATCCTATTCTGAGAATAATGTTCATTAAAAGTGATTAATACATTTCCTTTTGGTTACTTTTTAATTGCTTCTTACATGTATACCCGTAGACTAGAAAAACTACACTAGATTACACCAAATTGCATCACACTAAAAAAATAACAATGTTGCCAGATGATATCTTCTTATGTTTTATGTCATCATTTCCTTGAAAAATGATGGGTTACAGGTAACGCTGTTATTTGCAAAATACTGCTTCCAAGTTCTGCGCCTTTGGCCCAAGTCCTTCCCCAGTCTCAGGTCTCCTTACAGATTTCTTCTAATGGCCTTTCCCTGTTCCCTGCTCACACACCAAAAAAAAAACCTGATCTCATTTATCTGAATACCGTTAAGAATCCCTGCTACAGATGAGCCATTGAATTAATCCGGTTTTCATACCGTTTGACTCTCCATTCAGCCATTGATTCAATGGATCTGCTCAAGGTGAGACTGCCAATTGGAATTAGTCCCAAAACCACCCTCCATGATGAGCAGCCACTTGATCCTCCTTTACACAGGACGAGCCTCAAAGCTGCCCGTCTACAATCAGCAGCTGAACAGGAATGCTGCTCACCTGAGCACACCCCTTCCACATTATGGCATTTCCGCTCTCGTCATTATTTCTGAGCATAAGTGCAGACATAAAATTCTGCCGATCTATGGGCTTGCTTTTTTTTTGTTACGCTGCTTCTGTCTTGAGGCTGTTTCCTTCCATGGCTTCAGCTTTTGGGGTCCCTTTGTCCCCCCACTTCGCTGCGTTGGCTATGCCCTTCTCTTTCAGTAGGATTGGAGCAGGGGAGCCCATGACAGCCCACAATAGTCTTGTTTTGCTTCACTGTTACACTAGAAGTTTCTAGTTACACTAGAGAGAGCCACTCAGCCAACTGTTGCTCAATGCTTCCTCACCACTATAAATGCCATAGACATGCATATCTGATCTGAAACCTTATTACATTCAATTACAACTCAACAACTTTTACTTTTAAAATGCATGCTACACAGAAAAAAACTTACATATAAGAGATATGACGCCAATTACTTAATATACGAATATATTCAGTATACTCTATACTGTACACTTCTTGTAAATCTTTCCGTCCAACTGTTGCCTGTTTTGAACTTCCTAATTACGGCTTAAACTGCTCCAAAATGTAGGGGGGCAAACACGACCCCACGAATGGTTGTGTGTAAACATTGGTAGAATGTCTAGATACTTCTGACCCACACCCAGGCATGTTTTGCTTGGTAGCCAGTGGTTTCTGTTTACAATATGGAGTAGAGATGGGCACGACTTAGCGGTATTCCAGTTTCCGTTTCCGTTACTCATATCCGTTACTCTACGGAAACGGTAACGGGAATTACTCCGCCAGAATTCGAGCTCGAACCGACGAACGAACAATTTGGTCTGATTTGTCGTGCTCGTTACTTGCATTGCGGCGATCGCGCAATGCCAAGCGGCACAGAAAAAAAGTTTTTAAAAGTTAAAAAAAAAAACGATTCCCGGCCCTAAAAGTAGGCGAAAACTGTCTGAGGGCACCTACCAGGCCAGAAGGGTGTTTTATTTGGGGGGGGGGGGTTTCCCCGCCCCCTCTCCTTGGCTATTGCTACTGCTGCGCTGCTGGTACCAGGCTGGGAGGGCGCATCCATTTGCCATGCAGTGCGGGGGATCCAAAATGGCGACCGCAATATTTTTTTTGAAATCGTTGCCCAAAACCCCACCAAAGCACCACAGAAACATGCGAAAATTAGCTATTTTAAATGCTTGAATTTTTACAGTAGCAGCAGTGGGTTTTTCTTGCAAAAAAGTCTCCGTTTATTTTATTTTATTTTATTTTATTTTATTACACCTGCGCATTCGCAATGATGGGTTCGCCCATGGGAGTGGACCATGCAAAGTTTTGGAGCCATTCCACCAATTGCATGGCCAGGTTTTGCTGACTGTACCAGGCTGGGAGGGCGCATCCATTTGCCATGCAGTGCGGGGGATCCAAAATGGCTACCACAATTTTTTTTTTTGAAATCGTTGCCCAAAACCCCACCAAAGCACCACAGAAACATGCGAAAATTAGCTATTTTAAATGCTTGAATTTTTACAGTAGCAGCAGTGGGTTTTTCTTGCAAAAAAAAAGTCTCCGTTGATTTTATTTTATTTTATTTTATTTTATTTTTTTTTTTTACACCTGCACATTCGCAATGATGGGAGTGGACCATGCAAATTTTCCACCAATCGCATGGCCACTTGGCCAGGTTGACCACAGAGACTTCTGGGATGTGCCAATCGGGCATAAACAGCCCACTAATCGTAGCCCAAACCCGAACCCTAAGCCTAAGCCTAACCCATACGCCAGTACACTGTCCTTCTAAGTGGGTCAGAGAGGCACCCAGAGGTGCACCCCAATACTCACCCTAACCTCACCCGTAACTAGCCTAACCCTAGCCCTTGCGCTAACCCGTCTTAACCCTAAGCCAGATCTACTTGCATTGCACTACATGCAAGTACGTGAGAAACAGCGGGTGCAAAGAGTCTGCCAGTCCGTCACTTGTGGCTCTGGTTGACTCCTGCAGCTCCCTCCAGGAGCCCGCTACCCCCCTAAACCAGTACTAACGACAACGAAAAAACGAAAAAACGAACCGACTAATTTTTGCGAAATTTCATGAAAAACGAAAACAAGCCGAAACGGACTGCCTCCGACACACAACAACTCGAAAACGTCATTTTCCCTAGTCGTGCCCATCTCTAATATGGAGATCAGGCTATTTCATTTCTGGAATGAGGCTCAGATATACCAATATCTGGAAGTTGAGTCATGGCTACTGGACTTCTTTTTTGAGAGATAGAAACGTTTCACTGTTCATCCAAACAGCTTCATCGGTCTGAATACAGCTAGTGCAAGTACTCCATCTTATAGTCAGCTTTGACCTCTTGTCACCTTGGTCTGAATTAGGCTCATAAGATGAACAATGGGCTGAATAGGCTCGTTAGGGAGACAATAGTATCCATAGCCTTAAGGTGAACAATGGCCTAAGGGTACATCGCTCTTTACCAGCATCCCCACCACTGATGCCCTAACAATGGTAAAGAGAAGACTAAGAGAAGACAGTACCATCACCTCCAGAAGCTGCCTCAACCCAGACCAGATATGCCTGCTCCTGGACCTGTGTCTGAACACCACATATTTCATGTACAGAGGGGACTTCTACAGACAGAAGCATGGTTGTGCCATGGGTTTCCCAGTGTCACCAATTGTTGCAAACCTATACATGGAAGAAGTGGAGAAGAAGGCACTTGACACCTTCCCAGGTGTGAGGGTTCGGTTTGTAGTATCCGCGGTTCCGTTTCATAAATCAACTGAGACTCCGGTTTATCCAAAAAGTTGAATGGGTTTTTATTGCTTACAGTTTGACAGTCACTGTAGGTTCTTTCACTTATAACAATCGACAACGGCGTCAACGGTTTCTTAACATCTTCAGTTAACACAGGTTCCTCATAAATAACGTTAACAGGATTATAATCTAACTTGGCATGTTCTAAAAAGGTGTTGGTGTCCTCGTCCCCCGACCCCAGCATTGTGTCCCGCAACAAGGATGCCTGGCCCATTGGGCTACGGGGCCAGTTCCCCCCTCTCTCTTCCATTCTCTTTGATATCTCTCAGACGTCTCGGGCCACCTTAACGGTTTCACGCTAACAGACCACACAAATTCTTCATCTTTGCGTGATCCTGCCCTGTCTGTCTCCTTCCCTCCTGCCACCTCCTCGGTCTGAGTGCCAACTGTCACCAACCGCTTTTCTCCTTCCACTACCCTCTCTCCCGTATCTCGCGCCCCCCGACTCCCGTCGTCACGCGCTTCCTTTGTCTCTTGTTCTAACCACTCATCTTCTACATCATCCAATGCCCAACATATTTCCTCCGTCCTAATCTCTTCATCTTTTCCTTCTCTTTCTCCTACATGCGACACCCCTGTAACATCTTTCTCTTTATTATTCTTTTCTTCTTTATCCTGCTTCACTCCTTCAGACGGCTCACTGGTCCTCAACGCAGTCGTTTTATTTTCATCCTCACACCAGGGACAACACCATCCCACTGGTTCAGGTATGTAGATGACACCTGGGTGAAAATCAAGACTCAGGAAGTACAGGCCTTTACAGACCACATCAATGTGGTGGACCCTAATATTAGGTTCACTAGGGAAGACACCCAAGACAACAGGCTGGCTTTCCTGGATTGTGCAGTCATCATCAGACCTGACCGTGGCCTAGGAGTAGAAGTTTACAGGAAACCCACCCACACAGATCAATACTTACTGTTTGACTCCCACCATCCATTACAGCAGAAACTAGGAGTCATCAGGACCCTAAGCCACAGAGCAGAGAGCATCCCCACCTCCACAGAAGCCAAGAAGAAGGAAGACAGGCACCTGAAGACAGCACTTAAGGCCTGTGGATATCCAAAGTGGGCCTTCAACAAAGCAGTGGGCCATCCCAGAATAACAAGGGATCAGTCTGAGACCCAGACCTGACGGAAGAACCTGGTCATTCCTTACATGGCTGGAGTGTCGGAGAAGCTTAAAAAGGATTTTTGGCAAACACCACATCCCTGTTTATTTCAAACCCACAAACACACTAAGGCAGAGACTTGTCCACCCAAAGGATCCGATACCAAACCATAAAAGGAGCAATATAGTATATGCAATCCAATGCAGTGAGGAGTGTTCAGACCTCTACATTGGAGAAACTAAACAGCCATTAAACAGAAGGATGGCCCAACATAGGAGGGGTAACAGCTCAGGACCAGAATCAGCAGTACACCTCCATTTGAAGGACAAAGGGCACTCTTTCAAAGATGAGGATGTACACATATTAGACAAAGAAGAGAGGTGGTTTGAAAGAGGAGTAAGGGAAGCCATTCATGTGAGCATTGAAAACCCCACCCTCAAGAGAGGTGGCGGCCTCAGGCATAGTCTATCTGCTACTTATCAAGCTGTGCTTTCCAAAGTACCCAGACAAATCAAAAAGCCATAGCTAACGACCCATTCTTGATGGGTTTCAGCACCTTAGGCAATTGTTCACCTTAAGGCTATGGATACTATTGTCTCCCTAACGAGCCTATTCAAGCCATTGTTCATCTCATTATGAGCCTAATTCAGACCAGGGTGACAAGAGGTCAAAGCTGACTATAAGATGTAGTACTTGCACTAGCTGTATTCAGACCGATGAAGCTGTTTGGATGAACAGTGAAACATTTCTATCTCTCTCAAAAAAAGAAGTCCAGTAGCCATGACTCAACTTCCAGATAAACTCACCTGGATGACTGAGAATCTTCCCAGAGATATACCAATACTTTTACATGGAGCATTCTAAGTTTGTTCAAGGAAACAGCAACACTAGTGAGTATCCATGGGATGACTGAAGCAACATGCTGCTCAGCCTCAGCCAGCAACAAGGCTATGCATGCAATGATGCACAAAACTGGTTCATCTCTATGCAACACGTACAAAACCTCTGGACTGCAGCCATTATATGGACCTCTCAGAAACCCCAGTAGAATTTATTTCCATTTGCCTATCAAAGTTACAATGGGCTGGATGGCTCAGTGAATTCAAGCATCTGGTTACAGAGCTAGAGGTTGCACGTCCCAGAACAGTCAGCCTATCATGCTGTGGCCACGCTGCACAGTGTTAGGGCAGGCCCAGAAGAAACTAATGATAAACCACTTCTGAGTAATTTCTACCTAGAGAACCCTTAAATGGGTCAGTATAAGGTAGAATTGACTTGACAGGGCACATATATTAGCCACCTGGACAGCTTGGTGGTTTAAATATATAGCCACAGAGTCCAAGATTCTCAAGAAAAAGAAATCCAATAGCCATGACTCAACTTCCAGATAAACTCACCTGGATGACTGAGAATCTTCACAGACATAGCCCGAGGTTGGGAGTTCAATTCCCCACTGTGCCTCCTGGAAGCAGGGCCAGCCTGTGTAGCCAACGGCAAGCTGCACACTTCCAGGTGCCACCAGAAGAAGGAAACGGTAAACCATTTCTGAGTATTCTCTATCTGGAAAACCCGGGGGGGGGGGGGAGTCCACAGTAGAACTGACAATGGCTAGGGCTGCAGCTGCTGCTGCTGCAGCAGCAGCTGCTTACACTGATGGGAAAGTCTACACTGGCCATGTCTGTAAATACTTACAGCATCTTGATGTGAGAGTGACACCCTCAAATTCTATTCTTCCTGGCCCTTTCTTCTGAATACACCTTACAAAGCTAAACATCTGGTGTTTCAGATTCTGGCTGGTCAGTGGCTGGCAGACTAACTGATCTCAATTACTTAGGAGGGAATGTTAACATGACCAATCTTAATCTAACAATGTGAACCAAAGAACTCTGACAAGGATGGTTCGGGTACACACGATCATTGTTTGAGAACTATAGCATGAAATGAAAATATCAATAGGGGAATGGAACAAAACAGACATCCTGTACAGAACGTTCATTGCTCCAAAAAACACAAAACTCCTTTCACACACTCATCTAAGATTAATCAAGTGTAGAGTAATCAAGTCCCTGGGGAATGCCCTTGTTTGGAAATACCTTTCATTGAGAATTCCATAGCTAGTTCCCATACAAAATGCATTTCCTTGCCTAGACAAAACAGTCACAAACAATTAACAATTGATATTAAATGTGTGTGTGCGTGTGTTTGCATGTGCGTGCGTGCGTGCTTGGTTCCTTTAAAAAAATTAATGCAAATACTTCCATAATGGCAACAGTGGGCTTGTAAAAAAAATCACTCATGTGCAATTATCCTTTAATTTCTGAAGCCATTAGACAGTTTGCTGGGTTAAAAAAAATTAGCATTTCCCACTGTATTGCTAACTGGCAATGCACTCATCAAAGAGCCGAATTATGTGCTTACTGACTTGTAATCAGCATTTTAACGAATAAGGAGACAAGGAGAAAAGAGGATGGAATTTAATGGGAAAAGTCAAACTCATAACACGAAACATTCGCGAAGCATCTGTATTTCTTCCAGGGAAGAAGGGGGTGGGGGAACTTTTTCAATAAATCCTTCAGTGCAGACTTCTTTGTCATCCTTCCCCACCCCCACCCCCCAAAAACCATGTCAGTGATCAAGGAAATGAGAGAGCAAGGGGCTTGATTCACAGCTGACGCTCTGTTCTTGTTACATCAGATCAAGGAAAGGGAATCTGATGGGGGGGAGTAGGGGAGTCTTTTTCTGCAGGCGCAACAAATCTACAAGCTGGCATTTCGACTCGTAATTAGCTGGCGTCTTCTGTCAGAAACAAAAAGAAAGAGAGGCAAAAAGGAAGACAGAGAGACCTCTCTTATGAACGGCAATGCAGGTTCACCAAACAAGCCCCCGTGTTGCAGGCAGGGTCCCTGTTTGTGTGTATACTTATTCATCTTGATGTGGATGGAGAAAAAAGGAATCCTTGAACAATGCCGGCCTGCTTCAAACAATATTTGACTCATAGATGGCTCTGCGGCGCCTTCATATCAGGAATCACCATCCAGTAAACAGATCCTAATCAGACAAGAGCAGTCTGATGTCTAATGGCATCCTTGCAGCTGAGCTTCCAGGGGGCCAACATGGGCCTTATCCTTGACAGAGGGGGGAAAGAGGGTGCAATCGAACCTGCAGGTCCCTTATGCAGAAGAAGTTGTAAAAACAGTGCCTTTGTTTAAAACATAACTTATACAACAAAAGAAAAAGAGGCAGGCAGGGAGAGTGGGAAAGAAAGGGGATTGGGTATCCTTGTAATAAAAACTGTGAGAGCGTACAGGCGTTCTTCCCTGACAGGCTGTGTGGTATTTAAATTGTTCCCTACTGGGCAATGCTATACCTCCCATACCCTAAAGCTGTAGTCTTACATGTGATGAGTAGCTCCAGAAATTTACAGTCATTTGCTCTTTCCAATTTCATTGCTCTCTATGATTTGCCACATCTCGGAGCACGCATCGAGATTCGTGCACAATCCATGTTTGGTTTGTTTAATCAGAGACTTTTTAAAAAATGAAATAAAAAGGGAGCCTATACTCAACTTAAAAAACATGGGCATGCTTCTAATTTGGGATTTGCAAAACTAAAAGGGCATTGTGATGAAAGGACAAGGAACATATGGAGCTGCACTAAGTGTCCCCATACAAGCTGAATGTTTTCTTCTGTAAATATTCATTCATTACATAGCCCCAGACTAGACATCTGCATTTTTTGAGAAATGCATCTCATCAAATTTAGATAAATCACTGCAGACTTTCATAACGGCACTGAAGCCCCTATTTCTTAATATTCTCTCCTTTTTAAAGGCACATGTACTCATTGCTCCTTTGAATCATTTTTCCTCCTCTGCATGGAATTCCATTTAAATTTTACACTTTAATAAATTTCCACTCAAAAGTGAACTTAGGGGCTTACAGTAGGTTTCCTGCTTCCAAGCGTGCTACCCTCCTGTATTGAGTGGTGCAAGAAGGGATATGCCCTGCTTCATGCAATTTAGCAGAAATAGTGTAATTTATGAAATCTAATTTCAAGTGTTCTCCCTACTGATCAACATCCCCCTTAAGACCCTGAGACTGCTTTAAAAAATAAACAGTAATTTTGAAAATCTAATTTCAAATATGCTCTCTGCCTATTCTTCCCATGTCCCCAAAACTCAATCATCCTTTGACCCTCAGTCTTTCACTCTCAAATTGAATTTGTAAATGCATATACTGGATATATATATCTCTACAGTGATAGTGAGCGCTGAGGTTTGACAGCACAAGGAACAAAGCAAACTCCTTTTAACTAATACAAAATCTTTTTGAAGCAGACAAACTGGGTGGTGAGCTGAGCTCATCACTAATTCCTGAGTATACCTAGAAAGAAGAATATTAAACTGCTAGATTTCTCTTAAGAAAAGACATAGCTGCAACTACTGTACCTTAAAGATTTCTAAGGCTGGGTGAAATAGTTCAATTTTTACGTTTCAGCCGAAAACAAGTCTTGTTTGTTCTGATATTTATCCTGGGGGGGGGGGGGGACAATTATACAATAAAACTTTTCAAACCATGCTCAGTTTCACTGTTTTCTATGAGTACTGTTCTTTCAGAACCATCTTTTCGCAACAAGCTCAATGAGACATGTGCTTTAGTGGATTTAGAATGGGTGGAAGCCTCTTGTGCTAGTATAAGAGTATATAGTCCTCCTATATGAAAACACAACACAATCCTGCTGCCTTATTTCAGAGGAGCTACACAACTGGCACAGCTGTTATACTGACTGAGGTCATCTGGCAAAACAGCCTATAAGAGGATGTGGAAGAAGAGATGTAGGATTACCTCTCAGTCCATATTCATAGTCACCACATTAGCCCAAATTTAGGTCAAGGTAAGGAGAGCCTTAGACAGGACCAGGAATCTGGGCGTGGTCCTGGACTCAGCCCTCTCCCTGGAAGCCCAGGTGATGGCTGCTTCCAGGGCCACTTTTTTCCATCTCCACAGGATCGCCCAGATCCGCCAGTACCTCGATGAGTCCTCCCTGAGGACAGTTGTGCAGGCCCTAGTGATCTTGAGAATCGACTACTGCAATGCCCTCTACGTGGGGTTGCCCTTGACCCTGGTCCAGAGTTTACAACGGGTGCAGAATGCAGCGGCCAGGCGGGTAGTGGGTGCTCGTAGATTCGAGCACATCACCCCAGTTCTGCCTCACTTGCACTGGCTCCCCGTTGTCCTCCGGATCAGGTTCAAGGTCCTGGTTTTGACTTTCAAAGCCCTCCACGGCCTGGGACCAGAGTATCTGGCAGAGCGTATCTCTTAGAGATCAACTGGGACCAGACCCACGATATTGGCGCAGGTGCGCTCACTGAGGGTGGCCACACCCAGAGAGGTGCATAAATTGAGTACGCGTGACCGCGCCTTCTCTGTGGTGGGCCCCACCCTTTGGAACCATCTACCCAGTGAGCTGCGCCTGGCAGAGTCCCTGCCCGCCTTTAAAAAGGCCCTGAAGACTCATCTCTTCAGGGAGGCGTTTGGCGACCTTTCTATTTAGTTTTTGTTCTTTGCCTGTGCTTCTCTGCTTGGGCTATGCCCGCCATCTTGCTCTCTTCTCTTTTCTTGTGCTTGCTTGTTTTAGCTGTTTTTATTGTGAGCCACCCAGAGTTCACTTCTGGGAAGATGGGTGGGGTATAAGATTAACAAATAAATAAGTAAATGCAAATAAATAAATAGATGCCCTGAGCACATCCAATTTTGCCAGATCTCAGAAGCTAAGCAGGGTGGAGCCTGGCTAGTACTTGGATGGGCAACCACCAGGGAATACCACCTGGAGTACGAACTGGCAAGCCATTCCCAGTATTCCTGCCAAGAAAATTCCATGGACATGGGATCACAAAGAGTCGGTCATGACTGTAACGACACAAGGAGGAGGAGGAGGAGGAGGAGGAGGAGGAGGAGGAGGAGAGTCTTAACTAATCTCCAACATCCTGAGGCTGGGAATGGTTTGGATTTAGCACAGCCTCAACTGCTGCCTAGATGCCCTAAGCACATCTGATCTCGCCTGATTTTGGAAGCTAAGCAGGGTTGGGCCTGGCTAGTACTTGGATGGGAGACCAGCAGGGAATACCAGGTGCTTGTTGGCGCCTGGAGTAGGAACTGGCAAACCACTGCAGTATTCCTGCCAAGAAAACTCCATGGACATGGAGTCACGAAGAGTTGGTCACGACTGTAATGACACAACACACACAACTGACATAGGGCCTTTTTACACGACCCCTAAGATCCGCTGGCCACTTAAATTCGGACCAGAGATCTTAGGGGTTCGTCGCTCTTCCTCTGTCTTCCTCTGTCCCCACCCCCCTCCGCACTTCCTGGTTGCTGGCTGCCTGAGGGAGGGAGAAAAAAGAAAGAAAAGAATGCCGGTTTACCTCCGTTTTGTTCCCGGCAGCATTCAGATCTCTTAAAGGGGCGGGGCGCAAAAAAAGAACAAACGGAAGCCAGGAGAGCCCCGCACTCACTATCCTTACACCGGATCAAATATTTGTCACCATCAAAGACCAGGTACAAGAAAACTGCTGTTTGGTCGCGCTAAAGTGGGCGGGGCTGCACTTAATTGTCTGCAAAGTCCGGAGCTGGTGGGTAAACATTTTTAAGGTCCGGAACTTGCAGCCATTTGCGGCGGAGCTTAGGGGTCGTGTATAAATGCCCATAGTGTCAGCTCCACTAGTCCTCAGCCATCTTGGCTAGTTAGGATTTTTCTCTGACTTACGTTACTGATCCCTCCAATCAGAGAGCACAGAAACAGGCAATTGATAGCAAATAAATAAGCTAGCAATTTAAAAAAAACACTAAAACAATTATTTTTAATTGTCACATACATTAGTTTCAGATAAGAGGGAAAACTCTCCTGGCAATTTCTATACTACTCAGAGGCAGTGTGTGAACCAGTGTGTGTGTGGGGGGGGGGGAGCATGCACATCCCAAAATTTCGGAGGGCCTCTCCATATGGCCATGATCATGAGCACCTCTGATGCCACAGATTGCAAAGATCCTTTAATGAAATGCTCTCAGTCAGCTGACTATTATATGCTATTAGACTGTGACCATGATCACTATGGTGCATTCCTAAATTTGAAAAGTCATACAATTTTTCCCCAACAGACCCCACAGTGCCTTTATCCCACTGTAGCAAGGTTTCTCAAGAATGGAATAAGGAGAAGATCTTGGACCTCTGGTGCTCTTAAATGCCTATCAGGATGTGTAAATCTGTGCCTTTAGGGACCTTTGCCAGCTGGCACAAGATAAAAATGCATGTGCCATTTGAGAGGCAGAGGTCTGTTCTTATGCATTTTATACCGAGCGGCTCCCCAATTCATGCAGAGGCGAAAAATGGTCATACACAACACAAAGAGAAACAAACTGGCTCTTCTGAGATGTGTTACCTTTGACATTAAAGGCATTTCTGCCCATATTATCAGAGTATGGGATATCTTTGTTATATTCATTGTACGCTATACATGTTATTGTATCGTAAGGTCTTGATCATATCTGTAACCTATCTACATACTGTATTCTCAGATTGAATGGCGTCTTTCCCAGCCTTGCTTGAACCAGATGCTAGGAGTTGAACACAGAGATGTGTACCATTCCTTTAATCTGACCCTAAGGTTATGTTAGAGGCACACTTGACTTCCTGTTCTAAAACAATGATACAAGCAATGTAGAATCAAGAACATCCAGAACTGCCTTGATCGTTTCTGAAAAATTAGGGGTGGGGTTGTAGAGAATGACTCTGAGGAAGGGGATAAGAAGGTTTCCCCATGTCCTTTATCTTCTGCTTGCAGTTTATATCCAACCATGAGGTTCAAGGTTTGCATGAAGCAAAATAGTAAGAAGGACCATTTAGATTTTGAAACAGATCTGCTTATTCAGGCTGCCCTCATTTGTATTGTGTGGAAAGAGGCATCACTTAATGCAGTGGAAGGGAAAGCTTGAACCTCCTGAGGATTTGGACCCATTTCTGAAACTCAAGCCACCTTGATCAACCATGTAGGACGCTGCAGTTCAAAAGATCTGGAGAGTCAACATGCTCTCACCCCTGACTTTAGAACGCAGTACATGTTTCGAATACAGAATATATCTGAACCATTCCTTCATACTGATGTTCAGAAATCCATTTGAGACATGGGAGGGCTACTGTCAACCTCTACACAACTGGCATAAAGGCCAAAGTGACATTCCATCCATAGGCTGGTGTTACATCTATGGCTTTTTTTTTTAACCAACAGAACAGCCTTTATTTGCCCTGGAAGGATGTAGTCCGTGCTGTATGAAAGGAATGGTTTAAGGACTGGTAGCTTTTGTTTTACATGAGAGGGCAGATTCCATTGGTGCCCATAAGAGTTTCTTTTGTTTTGTTTTATGAAAGGAAGGGGATTGGATATTTATTGATATGCACTGTAGTCCTGATCCTGTCTGGGCTCCCCAGTGGTTTCTGCTTACTATTGTTAGAAGATATGCATAATGTCCAACATGTGTTTCGCAGAGAAAAGCAACATCATATGCTGTGGCCTGAGACATATCTGTGCTACATTTTAAAGTGAAGCCATCATTTGAAGACATTCATTACACGTTCCGATCCCGAGCAACCTGAAGCCACTAATCTTTGCTCCTTGCAGTGAATCTACCGCACAACTCTGTGAGCACAGACTTCAGTTAGCCTTGCACTTCAGGGAACAACCCCTATCCAATTACAAGTACAAATTTGCACCAAAATACCCTGTAAACAGCCAACCTTAATTTCTTTGATGTTCCAGGAATAAAGCTTTGAGATGAATTTGGTGGAGTCTGCCGAATTAACATGTCCTCCTCTTATATATGCCCATCTCTTCTCTAGGCCTCTCATATGAAGCCCTCTCTTTTCAGCCTGTCCCTGTACATATCTCCCTATAATCTCAAACACTGAGTAGCTGAAGCTATAAACAAAGGGTGGTGGGAAGGGAGGGGGTTTAGTCAGAGATCCAGCACCTTTACCAATATCTTAACCAAAATGAAATTTAGTAAGCTGGGATGAAGCACCTTTGCTGTGTGGTCTATAGCCCAAAGGAGGGGAGAAAATAATACTTCAAGTACTGTCGCTTGGCAAAGATTTTGGACTCCCAGTCCTGATCTTGGTTTCCTGTTGATACGAACAAAGTCTGGATCCTCCAAACAAACAGCCATGCAGTCAAGTAGAATTTAGAGCCTGGGCTTACTGTCCTAACAGGAGGTTCTCCCCAAGGTATGTTATTTCTTGATCGTATACTTCAACACATAGCAACCCACCTCTGCTGCATTCTTTCTTCCTCCGAAAGTCACACCACAGTTTTTGCCGGATGGCACCACTGAAAGCAAACCTCTGAGCTCACGCAGCAATGCCTCAGAAGCACCACGGTCCTTAATTCCAAGAGTAGACATGGGCACGACTCGGCGAAATTGTCGTTTCCATTTTCGTTTATCGTTTCCGTTACGTAACGGAAACGGTAACGATAATTAAGCCGTCAGAACTCGAACTCGAACCGAAAAAAGAAAAATTTGGTCGGGTTTTTCGTTTCCGTTTGTGGCATCACGGCGATCGCTCAATGCAAAGCAAAGAAAAAGTTTTTTAAAAGAACCCCGACTCCCGGCCAAAAAAGCAGGCGAAAATATGCCTGCCTGAGGCTTTGCCACCTACCAGAAGGGTGGTTTCTGGGGGGTCCCCGGACTTCCCCCCCTCTTCTCCTGTCCTGGGCTGCTTGCACCAGGCTGGGGGAGGGTCATCCTCGTCGTCTCGCCATGCCATGCGGTGGGGGGGGGATCCAAAATGGCGACCGCAATTTTTCTTTTGAAATCATGGTAAAAAAACACACCAAATCACCACAGAAACATGTGAAATTTATTTATTTTAAATGCCTGAATTTTAATAGTAGCAGCAGTGGGTTTTTTATAGCAATAAAACGTCGTATTGATTTTATTTTATTTTATTTTATTTTTTTATTTTTTTAGACCTGCCCATTTGGGCTGAGCATGGGATGGGACCATGCAAATTGTTTGAACCATTCCACCAATGGCATCGCCAGGTTTTTGACTGACACTTCTGGATGTCTCGGAGGGCATAAAAAGCCGAGGCATCTTCCAGAAATTGCAGTCGGGTGTATGGATGTGGTTGAGGGAGGAGGGCTGGCTGCTGGTGCTGGTGTGATCCAATCGAGATTGAGGAGGGAGGCTGGAGGCTTTAGGATTTAAGTTAGGCAGGGAGGGAGGGAATTGAATTTAGAAAATAATTTCTTTGATTCCCTGCAGCTTTGTCTGCTGAAGGGAATAGCAGTTTATTCTTTATTTATTCTCTGGCAATTTGTGAGGATTTTTTTCTGATATTGGATAAAGGGGGAGGTTCGACTGGGAGTGGGAGGTGTGGATTTATTTTTAAAATATATTATATACTACCATTTATTTTCTATTTTCCCAACTTCAATTTGCTTGCACACACACACATTTGGGGTGCAAGCCAAGAACAGAACCTCTATCCTAAGTGATATCCTAACTGCCCACTCGCCCTTCCACCAGCGCCGCCACCCAACTGCGGCCCGCGCCGCCGCCCGCCCACTCGCCCGCCCGTGGCCACCACCCACCCGCTCTCCCGCCCCCCGCCCTGCCCGCCGCCTAGGGCGCAAAAACACCTAGTGCCAGCCCTGATTGCGGGACGCCCCTATGCTCTGGTAAGTCAAATCGCGCTAAATCGCGGTGGAAAACACAAACGACAAATGGAAATGACAAATTTTTGAAAAAATTCGTGACAAACGGAAACGACACGAAACAGACCCGTTCCGACAAACGAAAACTCAAAACGTCATTTTTTCTGGTCGTGCCCATGTCTATCCAAGAGTATCTCTTTTGTACTTAGCCCCGGAAGGTGAGTACTATGCAATAAAACAAAGAGTACATTTAACAACATCTGCCTTTCTCACTATAATAACCACAAAAGAAGAGCATATATATATATATATATATATATATATATATATATATATATATATATATATATATATATATATATATATATATATATATATATATATATATATATATATATATATATATATATATATATATATATATATATATATATATATATATATATATATATATATATATATATATATATATATATATATATATATATATATATGCATGTTAGGGTGGATTCGGGTTTCTTCCCGTGTAGAAATCTGGTTGTTTTGGCGACGTTTCGACGAGGTCTCACTCGTCATCTTCAGGCTGGTGTTCTGGCTTCTTTCTTCTTGAAGCAAAGCGTGATCTCAGTTGAAGTCCTTCTATAAATACTGCTGGGGGTGTGGTTTGCTTGCTCTGTTGCTGATTGTAGGTTCGTTTGTTCTTTTGTGATCTGCTGTGTGGCTGAGGCGATCGTTAAGGGCTTAACTGCTGGTGGGTTAGATGGCTGTTTAGAGACATCATGTGTGGGTGAGGTGCTGGATGTGTGTCTATTAGCCTTTTGTTTCTTAACGACCTTGGTGATGGGTGTTCTGGCAGCATCCTGGGCTTTGGTGGAGTGGGGTCCTGTGTCTTGTGAATTCATTTTGGTCTGGCTGCGTGTCTGTGGTCTCCCAATGTTTTTTTGGCGTGTGTAAGTGTGCTCCATGTGGTGGCTGGAGTGGGGAGTAGCGGTAGATGGTGCAGTCGTGGTTTTGTTATTGGATGGTGGTTTCGTTTCATCTGTGGGAAGGGTCTGGGTTTGTGTTTGGTGTGGATGGAAGGTGGTGGCATCTTGTGTTCTTTTGGACCTGGTGTCAGTCTTTGTGACAAACTGGAAAAACGCCAGAAGCCCAACCCCCCACAGCAGCCCATGAAACAAACAGTTCACAACATATCAGACAGGACACTCACCATCGCAGAGACCAAAGTCCTGTCCAAAGGATTCAACTTTGCAGTCGCCCCCAGACACATCCCCACTGAAAACATCATATGCGGAGTGGAAGCCAGCCTAACCAAAATCAACCCAGATGAAGCCAACAAAATCAGACTCGAAGTCACCAATATCCTCTGCTCCAGCAAACCACCCAGAAGCAATTTACACAAAGAAGAACAAAAAGCCCTCGCCAACCTGAGGAAAGACAACAACATAATCATTCTCCCAGCAGACAAAGGCAATGCCACAGTGGTGATGAACACATCTGACTACCAAGCCAAACTATCCAACCTACTACAAGACCCTGCTTACATACCTTTGAACACAGACCCCACCACCTACCTGGAAAAAACCACCAAAGCCAAAATAAAAGCCTCACCCTTAAGTGAAGAAATCAAGCCAAGCATCATCCCCAGAGAGAAATCATTCAGGTGCCCCAAGCTCTACGGCCTCCCCAAGATTCACAAAGAAGGAACACCTCTCAGACCCATAGTCAGCTCCATAGGCTCACCCCTACAAAACCTCGCCAAATTTCTTGCCAAACAACTCCAGCCCTATGCAGAATCCATCTCTTCATACGTACAAAACTCGTTCCACTTCATAGAAATTATAAAGAAACAAGACCTACAACCCAATGACCTACTCGTGAGCTTCGATGTTGTTTCGCTCTTCACACAAGTGCCCATTCAAGAAGCCTTGAAAGCTATCCACAACAAATACAACCCCCCCAAGCACATCCTAGATCTGACCAACCACTGCCTAACCAACACATACTTCATCCACAATGGACAAAGATACAAACAGATAGAAGGAGCACCCATGGGATCACCCCTCTCACCGGTCATCGCAAACCTATATATGGAACACTTTGAAACCAACGCGTTACAGAAGTCCGAACATAAACCCAAACTCTGGCTCAGATATGTTGACGACACCTTTGTTATCTGGCCACACGGGAAAGACAAACTGAACAACTTCCTCACACATCTCAACAGCCTACACCCCAAAATACAATTCACTATGGAAATAGAAGCCAACAACCAACTTCCCTTCCTGGACGTCCTAATCTACAAAAAACCCGACGGCTCCTTAGGACATACCATCTACCGGAAAAAACACACATACAAACCGCTACTTAAATGCACAATCACACCACCACCCTGCACAGATCAACTCCGTAGCAAAAACCCTCATCTCCAGAACCAAACGCCTCACTGACAAAGACCACCTAAAAACTGAATTACACACTCTCTCGAATGCTTTAATTGCGAACGGATTCCAAAAAAAACACCATCACCAAACTAATCCAAAAAGAAACACCCCCCAAGAACCAAGAAACAGAAGAGAACAACGGCACTGCCCTCCTCCCTTACATCAAAGGCACCACAGACAAAATAAGCAAAATTCTCCACAAACACAATATCAAGACAGCCTTTTGCACCGGACAAAAAAAATAGCCAACATTTTAAGAAACCCCAAAGACAAGATTGAGCTAGAAAACCAAGGAGTCTACGAAATACCATGCAAAGTCTGCCCAGCCACATACATCGGACAGACAAACAGGAGAATAAGCGCACGCATCGCAGAAACACAAGAACGCAGTCAAAAAAGAAGAAAAATCTTCCTCTCTCTTCCAGCACATAAAAACAACAGGTCATGAAATTGATTTTAAAAGAACCAAACTCATCTCCAAAACTGAACACTTCAACAGTCGAATAATCATGGAAGCCATTGAAATAGAGAAACACCCAAACAACATGAAATAAACGTGATGACACCTCCCGCTTGCCTGACATCTGGAAACTAGCCCTGGTCAACAGACGAGCCTCTGTCACAAAGACTGACACCAGGTCCAAAAGAACACAAGATGCCACCACCTTCCATCCACACCAAACACAAACCCAGACCCTTCCCACAGATGAAACGAAACCACCATCCAATAACAAAACCACGACTGCACCA